>VDFB02000003.1:254614462-254888538 GCA_007258455.2 Sequoia sempervirens
TGTCAAATTATTTTTGCATCATCAGTTGGGGATAGAATGGAGTAAAAGTAAGTGCAATGTAGAATGCATATAATAGATCTTTGTCATTGATGTAAAAGGGGGAGAGAATGAGTGAAAAATATCCTAGATATCCATTGGGGGAGCAGTAATTTTGTTTTTGGTTTTGACACAATCAATTTTTCACTAAGTGTTACCATTAATGCCAAAGAGGGAGATTGTTGGCATATGGCTTGGAGAGATAATTTTTTGCTACTTTTTTATCATTGATGGAAACTAGAGTTAGTAGTATGATCTACAGTATTGGTATTACTTCTACCAGTAGTAAGTTTGGAGAACAAGACATCTGATTGTGCAAGTGAAACTAAGCATGATATCACTCACTATATCAGATCATTATTTCATGGTGAAGACCTCCAGGAAATATTTGTTAACAATTACACTATCCTATGATGAGTTTTTTGGTATTGTATTAAGTCAAAGTTGGAGTTAAGAAATTCGGTAGCATGATTCATGGCTTATTTTTCATTTTGGCTTACATGCTTCGTATGATGTTTTGTGGATCTTTGTGGAATGTGTGTTTTTCTATTACTTATGCTTGGGTCCCTAATAAAGTCTATCTGACTTGTGTAGGTATGCTTATCTTCCACTTAGGTGATGGGAGCTGACATAAAAGAAAAATATTATATCCTATTATGAGGCCAACATACTTTTGAATTTCCTGTTAGCGGCTATATAAAGGAGATCCATAATTCATTTTGAAGCATATATGAGGGTTTGTGTGTGAATGTGTGGAGTATGTATGCATTGGGGAAAAAGAGCAGATCATTTTTGTTAAGCAGTGTAGTGTAGAAGTAGAGCAGAGCAGAAGTGTGATCCAGTTAGGAGATCTAGAATTTGATCTTGAGCTTCAATGGAATTGAATCCTAGCATTTTTTAATGTTGTATTCTTAGTTCAAATCTTGTTGTAAACATTATTATATTTTTAAGGTAGTGAGCCTCTTTTTCTTTGAGCAGTGAGCTCTAGGCAGTGCACCTGAATGCAAGTGCATTCCCCTCTTTTATTTACTTTTAATAGAGTAAACATTGTGGATTGATCTCCACCATGGGTTTTCCCCTAATAGGGTTTCCATGTAAAAATATCTGGTGTTATGGTGTTCACTAATATGATTGCATGTTTTGAATATTTTCATGTATTATGTGTTGGAAATGATAAATGAAGTTCTATTATTTTAGATCTATTTTGAAAGTAGAAATCATTGAACACTTATTCACCCCCCTCTCAGTGTTCCCAATGTCCAATAGATCTTTCCACCACCTTTACATGAAATAGCAGAGTTTTCATGTTTAAAGGCATATAATATCAATTCAAATTTGAATTCCATTCAAAAGTGATATACAATTGAAGTTTGAAGGGGAACAAGCTTTTGAAAAAGTCAAATTGCTGAGGAGTTTGAAAAAAGAAGAAGCAAAGGCTACATAAGTGGGTTGAACTCCTCCATTTGAAACTTTGGGTTTTTAGGTATGTGAAGTCTTTACACATTTTCTTTCATTCTATTATGGCTTGCTTTCATTTTTGTTATTTTGCATATTCCATATTGATCACTTTTTGTTTGTCATTATAACCTTAGGTTGTCAATGCACATTTTAAATTACACAATTCTATACACTTGCCAATTACATTTTTAAACCACATCTCTTTGAAGCATTTTGTTATTTCACAATTGACTTACCTTGTGTATGCTTCCACATTTTGTATACACATATATATGACAAGTTTTAAGGAAGTAAAATAAAACATCATTTCTCAATCCTTTATTATGGATGTGCACACCACTCTCCAAAGCTTTCATTGAGGTATTTTGTCAAACATTTATACCAAGCAGCTGATTTCCTTGTCTATGCTACCCAATTTTCCATACATGTCTCTAAAAAATTGGAATATACTCCTCCCACATTGATAGATATTTGAAACTATTTTGGTTTTCATCTCTATTTCTAAATTTAGCTCATCACTAAACCTACCTCATCACTTATGTTGTGATATATTTTAAATGTTTCCTTGATTATTCTACCTACAAGGGATTCTAACCCTTCTCTCCACTATTTCAAGACTCTTTATTCAAGGCTAAGTTAGCAACATGTGGAAAGGTGTAGCCTATCTTGCAATCATGGATCAAAATGAAAGCATGGACAAATCATTTGAATTGTTTGACAATAATGTTTTCATTTAAACGTATGCAAAATGTGGTAGCATTGACAAGCTAGTGAGCTTGGCAAGATAGTGAGTGAGCTAGCTTGCCAATGCGGTAGGGTTGAGAAGGTAGGGGTAGCATATGCCTCATAGAAATGGGGTCTCACCATGAGACCCCATTTCTATGAGGCATATGCTTCCTCTACCTTCTCAACCCTATTTCTATGAGACCCCATTTCTATGAGGCATATGCTGCCCCTACCTTCTCAACCCTATTTATATGCCTCATGGTGAGACTCCATTTCTATGAGGCATACGCTGCCTCTACCTTCTCAACCCTACTGCAATGGTAGGCTAGTGAGTGAGACCCCAATGCGGTAGGGTTGAGAAGCTAGGGGTGGCATATGCCTCATAGAAATGGGGTCTCACGGTGATATACTGTGAGACTCCATTTCTATGAGGCATATGCCACCCCTACCTTCTCAACCCTACCGCATTGGCAGGCTAGTGAGTGAGAACCTAATGTAGTAGGGTTGAGAAGGTAGGGGAAGCATATGCCTCATAGAAATGGGGTCTCACGGTGATATAAATCACCATGAGACCCCATTTATATGAGGCATACACTGCCCCTAACTTCTCATCCCTACTGCATTGGCAAGCTAGTGAGTGAGCTAGCTTGCTAATGCTCCACTAGCTTGTTGATGCGTATGGTTGAGAAGGTAGGGGCAACGTATTCCTAATAGAAATGGGGTCTCATCTTTTGATATATTTTGTACTCATTCTTAGTCAATTATCAAGTTAATAATCAATGCATTTATTTGCAGTTAATCTTTTCTTTTCAATTTGGGAAATTTTGGAATTTGTAACTCTACTAGTACTCCTAGAAATATTGAAGTTGTTTAGCATTGAAAAATAAATTTGTTTAGCATCAATCAGTTAATATTCAAGACAAACCATGAAGGAAAACAATGATTAATGCTAGGGCTAACCAATTAATAAGTATACATGTGAATAAGTCAAGCATGTACATGTGAATAAAGGAAGCACAAGTACTTAAAAAAATGTAAGCCTTGAAGTATATACAAATTAATACAAAGTATATGCATGAATACAAGGTATACACATGAAAAAATGTAAGTCACAAAGTATACATTGGAATACATGTAAGTCACAAAGTATACACGTAAGTTGTAAAGTATAAACATGAATACACATAACTCATCAATTGAACCATGGATTTATAATGCAAATATGGACACCATCGATAAAAAATATTTGTATTAACCAAATAGCCATGTAGGCATACATCAATATATGCCAATACAAGTATAAAATATAGGTACAAAATAACCATATAGGCTTACGAGAATGCCATTTAGGAATACAATGTCAAATATATCCAATACAAAATATGTATAAAAATGCCATATAGGCATACAACAAAGGGCTCTAGAATCAAAAGTCATCGATCTCCATGGTCTTGAAATAAACTCTTGCCCTTTGCTTGTCAATTAGATGGTGATACGTCTATCACTCATTTATGTTGCGGTCAAGGAGTGCTTTTGGTGCTCCTCCTAGGGTTTAGTTCTTGGTCAAGTCTTATCTATTACAATCAAAAGTAAAGAAATTAATATATATAAATTACATTAAAATGATATATTTAACAAAATAATCACTTATCGCCATCTAATGATCACTCTCCATGAGGGAAATATTCAAATGCCCATGTTGAGGCATGCTAAATCCCTATATAAACCATCCAAATAGAAATTAAACTATGAATCAATAATGGTTTGATTTTTAACTAACTAACAACTATAACAACGAATGTAAATTGAAATTTAGTAATTTTCCTCATACCTCCCCTATTAGAGCCATTGAGGATTCTATAGCAGATGAAACATCGATCTCCATTGCCCTTGAAACATTCAGAAGTTTTTTTGCTTGCAACATCTAAAAATAAAATAACAAATTATTCAATCACAAAAACTACAATAGCAATCCATGTCATGACTTATATGTTGGATATTGCTGATATGTGGTTGTCATTGATGTCAACACTAGTTCCATTAATGTCTTTAAGGTTGTATATGTCGAGGATATTGAGAAAATTGTAATAAAATAAGTTGCAAGTTGTCAGTGATGTAGTGAAGTTCAGTATGGTGGTTAGCTCAGTATATTGATGATAAGAGGTTGCGGATTAAAGGATTTGTTGACAAGTATATCTAGTTTATCCACATGAAGTTTCAGAGGTTTGCATGAAGATTTGATTGAGTTATGAGTATTTATGTTTTGACAGTTGCTTTGTTGCTTTAGTTGGTGTTTCTGAAAGAAGATGATATGATTCTTGTAATTTGAGTTGTTGTAGATGCTTATACGATGATTCATGATGCTTGTGGATGTTTCTAGATTGTTCTCTATCTGTGTTGGTCCGCATTGATTATTGTGCTCATGATTGGTGATTTTCTTCTGTAAGTTCATGTTTTTCATTATCATGGATGATAGGGTGATTGTAGTGTGTTGTAGATCTTCGAGGCATAATTTTTGAAGGTGTTTCATATTTGAGAATGTTGTTTTAGTTCCTTACTATGTTTTGGCTGACATTGTTTTGTTTGCATTGATAAATTGTTTATTGATTTGGGCCAATAGTTTGTACAAATTTCATATTTTGTTGGGTTGACATGTAGTTGGTATTATCCTTAGTTGCAGATATATATGATTGATTGTTTATGGTATGGTGTGTGATGTATGTCATGTGCCAAGTGTAAATAATGTTCTAATATTTCGAAGGAAAAAGTGAAGTGTGAAAAAGAGTGAGTAGATGAAAGTGTTTATGTGCTTAACTAGAACTATAATTAGGCATTAGAAGATGTTATTTTCTTAGTTCAAAATATTCTGGATGTAATCTGAATGTGATTGTAAGACAATGAGTCTTCCTTTGGGCAGTAATCCTTTTGTATTTGAGTAGTGTGCTCTAGGCAGTGTGCCTAAATGCATGTGCATTACCCATTTGTAATATTTTTAATAGGGTATAATCTTGTGGACTAACCTCCACCATGGTTTTTCGCCTAATAGGGTTTGCATGTAAATATCTTGTTGTTATGTGTGTTTTGATGTGGTGATGGTTTATTCTTTCATGTTTATTTATTATATTTGAGAATAAGTTTAATATGTATAATTTCTATGAAAACTGATTCACCCCCCCCCCCTCAATTTTCTACCCTTGTGTTGCCAACAATTGGTATTAGAGCAGGTTCCTCTAGGGAAGCTTGACCGCTAGAGGTGATCTAGGATGTTGACATATAACAAGGATAGTCCAAGATTTGATGGAACTAATTATTTTCTGTGGAGGACTCTAATGGAGTGTCAATTGAGATGCATTGGTGAACCTTATTGGATAATTACAAAGAATAGGTATATCATCCCATAGAATGGTCCTTCTACTGCAGGTGGGATTAAGGAAGCCTAGTACAATATCAAGGCTAAGGAAGAATTTTTGAGTGCTCTAATTGATTCCAAGATGAAAAATGTAATGGAGCTAAAGACTGCTTATGAGATTTGGAAAAAGTTGGATAATTTTTATGAAGGTGATACCCATGTGAATATTGCTAAGCTACAAATCTTGAAAGGGAAATATGAAATGTTGAGAATGGGTGAAGATGAGAACATCACTTCTTTTTTGTAGAGATTGAATGAACTTGTTTGTAGTATCAGATGTGTTGGTGGAACATTGGAAGAATTAGAAATTGTTGCTAAAGTGCTTAGATCCTTTCCTGTTGCATACAAACATAGAGTTGCTACTATTGAGGAGATCCAGACTGTGACAAATGTAACCAGAGACATGTTGATTGGTAACCTTTCTACGTTTGAGTTAAGTGGGTTTGGTGAATCTCTTCCTAAGATAGAATTTGCATTCAAAGCTACTATCTCTAGAAAAGATAAGTAGAGATATGATCTGGGAGAAAGTTCTTCTAGAAAAATGTCCAAGTATGAGCAAGAAATGAGAGAGATTGAAGAAGATTGAAAACTAGATGATCTTGAAGCACTTATTGTAAAGAGGTTAGCCAAAGGATAAGGTAATTATAAAGGGAAATTTCCTCTTAAATGTTTTTCATACAATAAGGTAGGCCATTTTTCCTCAAGGTTTCTGAAAAGAGTTCCTAAGCCAAGACCTAACAAGCCTAGATTCCAAAGAAAGTGTTATTATGTTATTAATGAAGGTGTGATAGATGATGAATCTGATAAAGGGAATTTATTTGAGGATGAATGGGTATTTCTTGCTATCAAGGAAAGTGATCCAGTAGCTACTAAATCTACTAGTTGCAAAAATGTGGAGAAAGCTCTAGTTGCTAGAGTTGAAGAAAAAGATGAATGGGTGATTAACAGTGGAAGCTCTCAACACATGACAAGTGATAAAAGTAAATTTGTGAGCTTGGAAAAGTATGATGGTGGTGTTGTAATATTTGGTGATGACAAAGTTGGTGTAATATGTGGTAGAAAATCCATTTCTCTTAATGGTAAGCATAATATTGATGATGTTCTATATGTGGAAGGATTGAAACATAATCTCTTAAGTGTTGGATAGATGGTTGACAAGGGATACAATATTCAATTCAAGGATGGAAAGTGTAGAATATTAGGGAGTTCTAGAAATGTGATTACATCTAGTACAAAAAAAGGGTAATATCTTTCACCTAATTGCTACTAGTAAAAGTTTTCTGATTACTCAAGTTGATGAAAGTTGGTTGTGGCATAGGAGATTGTGTCATGTAAAATTTGACAATATTATCAAGATAAGTTCTACTTAGGCAGCGAGAGATCTTCCCAAGTTAATAAAGTCTACTAATGCTATATGCAAGGAATGCTAGTTAGGGAAGAAAACTAGAGTTTCATTCTGGAGAAAATAGCATTGTTCAAATAAAGCATTGGAGCTTGTGCATATTGACTTGTCTGGTCCTTCTAGAGTTAGAAGTTTACAAGGAGACAATTATTTCATGTTACTTATTGATGATTATTCTAGATTCATGTGGGTTAATTTCTTAAGGGAAAATTTTGAAGATCTAGAGAAATTCAATATTTTTAAGGCTATGGTTGAGACAAAGATGGGTCTAAAGATTATATGTCTAAGATTAGATAGAGGTGGTGAATTCACTTTTGGTGAGTTTAATTCTTTTTGTGAAGAGAATGGGATAAAGAGACAACTATCTTCCCCATGAACCCCTTAGAAAAATGGAGTTGTGGAGAGGAAGAACAAGACAATTCAAGAAGCTGCTAGGACCATGATGCTGGAAGGAAATGTTCCGCATATCTATTGGAGAGAAGTTGTGAGTACTATTGTTTACACTCTCAACTGGGTACATGTCAAAGGTGATATCGGTAAGACTCCTTATCAACTATGGTTTGGTCATAAGCCTATTGTTAGATACTTCAAAATATTTGGGAGTAAATGCTATATCAAAAGAGATTAAAATATAGGAAAGTTTGATGCTAGAAGTGATGAAGGAATCTTTCTTGGTTATTTTATTAAAAGTAAAGCCTACTGATGCTACAATAAGAGATTGAGGAAAGTAATTGAAAGTGTTGATGTCAAGGTTGATGAAGACATAGTTAGACCATCTAGAACATGTGGATATGTTTCAGACGGTCAAAATGATAGTTTAGATAAAGGAAAGAAAGTTCAAACTCTAAGTCAAGTTCAGATCATTTTGGTTAATCTAAAAAATCAAGAGGAAGAAACTAGTGAAAGTGCAGAAGTGAGATCACAAGAGTGTGAAGTTCAAGAATACCCTAAGACTCCAAGGTATGTAAGAATAAATCATTTAGAAGATCCTATTATAGGTGATCAGAACAAAGGTGTTCAAACTAGGAGAAGAATTGTAGAAGAATACTATTTGATCTCAAAGACTGAGCCCAACAATGTCAATGAAGCATGCAAAGATGAAAATTGGGTGGAAGAAATGAAAGAAGAACTACTACAAATTGAGAAGAATGATACATGGATTCTTGTTCCTAGACCTAAGGAAAAAAATATAATTGGAACTAAATGGGTCTTTCAGAACAAACTAAATGAACAAGGTGAAGTTGTTAGAAATAAAGCAAGACTTGTGTGTAAAGGATATTCTCAGATGCAAGGAATTGACTTTGAAGAAACTTTTGATCTTGTTGCTAGAATTGAAGCTGTGAGACTATTTATTTCTTATATTTCTTACAAAAACTTCAAGGTTTATCAGATGGATGCGAAGTCAGCATTTCTAAATGGTGAACTAGAAGAAGAAGTGTTTATTGAGCAACTTGTTGGATTTCAATTGACTAATTAGGGAAATATTGTTTGTCGATTGAAGAAAGCATTGTATGAACCTAAGCAAGCCCCAAGAGCATGGTATGCCAAATTGGACAAGTATTTTTTGAAGCTTGGATTTAATAAAGGTATTGTTGATAGTAATTTGTATTTCAAGATTGATCATGATAAAGATTTGATTGTTGAAGTCTTTGTTGATGATATCATTTTTGGAGGAGATGATAGTTTGTGCATGAAGTTTGTTGATGAGATACAAAGTGAGTTTGAGATGTCTATGATTGGAGAAATGAAATTATTTTTGGTATTGAAAATTACTCAGCTAGATAGAGGGATATTTATAACTCAACCCAAGTATGTGAAATAATTGCTAAAGAATTTGTGTATGGAAGATTCAAATCTAGTTGGTACACCTATGGTGATCGGATGTGAGTTGACACAAAATGATGATTATCCTAAAAAAAATAAGACTAGATACAAATCCATGCTTGGTGAATTTCTCTATTTGACTCAAAATAGACCTGATATCATGAATTTTGTATGCATTGTTGCAAGATTTCAAGCCAGTCCTAAGGAATCTCATGTGACAGCTATGAAGAAGATTTCCAAGTATTTGAAGGGGATAATTGATTTTGGCCTATGGTATCCTAAAGAAGATGACCTTACTTTGAATGTCTTTACTAATTCTAATTGGGTAGGAGATGTGAATGATAGAAAGAGTACTAGTGGTGGTGCATTTTTCTTGGGAAAGAAGTTGATTTCATGGTTAAGAAAGAAACAAAATGCCATTTCTTTATCTACTGCAGAACCAAAATACATTATTGCTGCTAACAATTGTACTCAAGTATTGTGGATGAAGTATATGTTGAAAGATATCAGAGTTATGTATGATGAACCTATTGCTATATTATGTGATAATTCAAGTGCAATTAACATTTCTAAGAATTTGGTGTTGTATTCAAAAACCAAGCATATATCTATCAAGTTTCACTTTTTAAGAGAGAAGGTGAGTGAAGAGGAAATCAGATTGGAGTATGTGCCCATTAAGGAACATATTATAGATATCTTTACCAAGCCCTTTCCTAAGGATTCTTTTGAGTATCTAAGAGGGAAGCTAGGGGTGATTACCCCTCCTAATAAAAAATTAGGATGCATTGACTTGCATCAGTCTGTGTATTTCATAGTCATATCTTGTGATCAAGATTGATGTTGTGGTGGCTTCTACTCAAGGGGAGTAGTCAGATGTTCATAAATGTGGTTCAAAGCTTGTGTGGAGAAAGATAATGTGTACCTTTTTCATTTATGTCAAAGGGGGAAAAGAGTCATGTGAAAAACTATGAAAGAGTTAAGGAGAAAAGAGTCAAAATCTAAGGGGTAGAAAGTGCTAAGAGAAAGTATCGTTGATGGTTTTTTTCACATCATGTGTTTCCATTAAGCCAAAGGGGGTGATTGTTGGATATTGTTGATATGTGGTTTTCATTGATGTCAACACTATTTCCATTAATGTCTTTAAGGTTGTATATGTCGAGGATATTGAGAAAATTGTAATAAAATAAGTTGCAGGTTGTCGGTGATGTAGTGAAGTTCAGTATGGTGGCTAGCTTAGTATATTAATGATAAGAGGTTGTAGATTAAAGGGTTTGTTGAAAATTATATCTAGTTTATCCACATGAAGTTTCAGAGGTTCGCATGAAGATTTTATTGAGTTATGAGTATCTATGTTTTGATAGTTGCTTTGTTGCTTTAGTTGGTGTTCCTAAAAGAAGATGATGTGATTCTAGTAATTTGAGTTGTTGTGGATGCTCTTGTGATGATTCATGATGCTTTTTTATGTTTCTAGATCATAATCTATCTATTTTGTTGGTTCACATTGATCATTGTGCTCGCGATTGGTGATTTTTTTCTATGAGTTCATGTTTTTCATGATCATGGCTGACAGGGTGATTGTAGTCTGTTGCAGATCTTCAAGGCATAATTTTTGAAGGTGTTCTATATTTGAGAATATTTTTTTTGGTTCTTACTATGTTTTGTTCGACATTTTTTTGTCTGCATTCATAAATTATTTATTGATTTGGGCCGACAGTTTGCACACATTTCATATTTTGTTGGGCTAACATGTAGTTGGTGTTATCCTTAGTTGTGGATATATATGATCATCTGCTTATGGTATGGTGTGTGATGTATGCCATGTGCCATGTGTGTATGAAAAAGAGTGACTAGATCAAAGTGTTTATGTTCTTAACTGAAACTGTAATTAGGCATTAGAAGATGATATTTTCTCAATTCAAAATCTTCCGAATGTAATCTGAATGTGATTGTAAGATAGTGAGTCTTCCTTTCAGTAGCAAGCCTTTTGTATTTGAGCACTGTGCTCTAGGAAGTGTGCCTGAATGCACGTGCATTCCCCATTTGTAATTCTTTTAACATTGTATAATCTTGTGGACTAAACTCCACCATGGTTTTTCCCCTAATAGGGTTTCCACTTAAAAACATTGGTGTTATGTGTGTTTTGATGTGGTGATGGTTTATGCTTTCATGTTTATTTATTAGATTTGAGAAAAAATTTAATATGTATAATTTTTATGACAACTGATTCACCCCCCTCTCAGTTTTCTACCCTTGTGTTGCCAATATTATAATGTATGAGATAATGAACAAAATTTTGAGTACTTATTAAACTATATATTTCTAACTATCATTCTTACTATTTTTCCTATCCATATCTTGCTTGAAAGCATTTGTTTCTAGGATTTTATCCATAGTAGCAAGCCGGTGAACTATTTGATAAAATGATTTAGTAGACATGTATGATAATTGTGGTGGCATAGAGAAGGCATAGAACTATTTGAAAAAATGCCTCAAAGAAATGGGGTCTCATGGTGATGGAATGCCATTACAAACAAATGTATGTCATTCCATTCCATCACCATAAGACCAGATTTATTTTAGCCATTTTTTCAAAAAATTCACTACCTTCTCTATGGTATTATGTTGGGATGGGGTGGATGGTATAGTGTGGCCTTGGCTATGATATGGAGGGCGATCATGAAATGAAGAGGGAGGAGTGGGGACATGAAAAATTGGAATAAAGGGTGGAAGGTTCCATGGATTGGTAAATTGAGGATGAGGACCTTGAAAAGAATTTGGAGGGGAATTTTGGCTAATGGGTTGGTTTCTATTCTTTGAAAGCAGCAAGCTGTTCGAAAAAATGCCTCAGAGAAATGTGGTCTCATGGTGATGGAATGGAATTCCATCACCATGAGACCACATTTTTTCAAGGAATTTTTTCATACTACTCACTTCCTTGACTATGATATTGCTTACTATTATGCTTTGATAGAAATTTTTCCAAGCATCCATAGTTTGTTGGAAAGCACCTATTTTAGAATTTTAGCCATAGTAACAAGGAAGTGAGTAGTTTGATAAAATGATTTGGTACACATGTATGGAAAATGTGGTATCATAGAAAAGGTGGTGAGCTTTTTGAAGAAATTCCTCAAAGAAATGTGGTCTCATGGTGATGGAATGGAATTCCATCACCATGAGACCACATTTCTTTGAGGCATTTTTTTCAAACTACTCACTGCCTTGTCTATGCTATTGCTTACTGTTATGCTTTGATAGATTTTTTCCAAGCATCCATAGTTTTTTGGAAAGTACCTTTTTAAGCTTTTAGCCATAGCAACAAGGAAATGAACTGTTTGATAAAATGCCTTGGTAGACATGTATGGAAAATGTGGTAGCATAGAAAAGGAGGTGGAGTTGTTTGAAAAAATTCCTCAAAGAAATTGGATCTCATGGTGATGGACATCACAATGAGACTACATTTCTTTGAGGCATTTTTTCAAACAACTCATTTCCTTGTCTATGCTATTGCTTATTATTATTCTTTCATATATTCCTTCCAAGAATCCATAGCATAGACAAGGCAGTGAACTATTTGAAAAGATGCCTCAGTAAAAAGTGGTCTCATGGAAGGCCATGACAAGAAAATGCAATTGGAAGCTTCTCCTACTTATTACTTATTTTATGTGAAGTAATTGCATCACTGCTTATGTTAACTTTCTAAACAACTATATTCTAGTTGAAATTTTTTCATCTATCAACATCTAGTTATTAGTTATGAAATGTGAAGTAATGCTTTGATTTTGAAAGATGTGCAATGCAATGTAATCAACTATATGAATATAAACTACACAAATCTATTAAGTACAATTCATTAGTTAAACTATTTATTCTATTAACTATGTGTAGGTTTGAGTAAATCCATTGGCACTAGGAGGTGTTCCCTTGAAACCTCCAATATTAGCCTATTCAACATCCAAAATCACATATTAAAATACCATTCATATAATAATGCTATTAACTTGTAATAAATTTATAACTGTTTACTAGTTACATACCTCAATGGTAGATGCAGTGGAGAAATAAGCAGGTGTAGGGCCGGTGTATTTAGTATCAACACTGTGACCCTACAATTTTATTAAAATCATAAAACTAAATTAGTTAATCTTGCATTTCAAAATTGAAATTTAATAAATTAAATTCAATGAACATGCTAACTTTTACCTAAGTATCAATTCCATAGGCCTCATTCAAAATGTTATCTTCCTTCACCATCTCCATAGCTGCAAAACAAATCTTGTGTAGCAGCCTCCTGAGTGTCAGTGGGGTCATATGAACAAGTTGCACTACAAGACTGACACAAATGGGATCGAAGCCCACCACTCATAGACCCCCCTGGATGGTGTCATACAATAGGGATGGCATGTTGGATGACACTCTGGGTCAAAGAGTTGATGTCTTGCAAAGCCTCTGTGTTAGCACTCTCCTTCGCGACAGAAGGGATAGCAATGTGCTCTTGAGGAAGCCTAGCGAGAGGTCATCTCCCTTGCTGCATAGGATCCTGTTGTGCACTAGGTCTATCTTGAGCTGACCCCCCACCTCTTCCCTAGAATATCAAAATAATTCGGGAATTTTTTCAATATGAACTCACAATATAGTTTCCTAAGGGAATACTATGGGACTTCACAATTGTTGCATGGTGGGTAATCAAAAACCATGTACTACCTATCCCAAAAAAAGTTCCTAATCTATTGGTGGTGGCACCAATGAATAGGAAACCTCTTCACATTGAGGGTAAGATTTACATTTGTGTGTGGGTCAATGAATAATGAGCACAAATAATTTTTTTTAATTTTTAGATCTTTTACATCTTTATATGATTATTTATTCTGGTAATAAGCCCTATCTGCCTACCTCCTATCTTTCCAACCAGTTAATTATTTTCTAATTGAATATACATGTTTTAGCATTTCTTTGAGTGAAGTTTCTAGGGTCATTCTTTCCGTGGTTGAACCGTTTGGATCGTTCAACCTCTTGATTAAATCATCAATTTTTTTTTTATAGTTCTAAATTTCACTCATTAAGTTTTGTTGAGTGCTAGGAGGATGTTGAGTGATTGTTGGAGGATATTTTTGTTGTGTTTGATTAACTTAAGGATTTTTTTGTTGTTCTTATTGTACATTTTGAGGATTTTGAGGAGGTTTTGCAAGTTGATTAACATCTCCTAAAAATTCAAAAAATAAATATAAAAAACAACCTAAAACTAACAAATTCAAAACAAAAAATAAACAATCCTTACCTCTCACACCTCCTCGTTGACGTGGTGGCATCTTGGCAATGAAATAGCAATAGTTTGATGAAGAATCTTGAAAAATGGCTCCTCCCAAAATGTGAGTGTGGAAATGAGGGGTTTTGGCCACGGGAAAAAAAAAATAGTCACAAATGAGAATGATTTCGATTTCTTTTTTTTGTTTTCTTTTAATAGCTCACAACATGAGCGCGTTATAATGCACTCACATTATAACAAGATCATGTTATGGGCTCATTGTGGATGAGCCTCAGGATCGGCATACCAAGCCATAACGTGAGCGCATTATAACATGCTCGCATTATGAGTTTTCAAAACTTTTTTAAAAAGTTGGCCAAAAATTGGCTACCCATATTTTTGCACTCACCCTATTTCAACAAAAAAATAATAATTTGGATGAATACAAAAAAGGTTATGCAATACCGAATGAACCTATGTTTGAATTATAACTAATATCACTTGAAAATATTATAAAAATTAAATTATTCAATAGAAAATTATGGAAAAATATCCATGCCCTATATATTTTTGTTACAAATATATGTATGAAAATTCATAATTTTATCTTTCCTATAAGCAAAGTTATGCGATACCAAATAAACTTTAGTTTTTAAAAACATTGTTAACAATAAAAATAAGTTATCAAAAGTTATGTAAAAATCACAAATTATTTCTTAAAATTTTAAAAATATAAATATTAATAATCTATAGAAAAAATCTCAAAAAATACTAATTCATGTCATCTTCAAATTCTTAATGGTTTAATTGCTATAGGTGTTAGGAAGTGAAATTTTGGTTAAAAAGTGTTGATTTCAATGTCCTACTTTGACCAAAAAGTATGACACATTATTGTGTGATCACCCTGACTCATAAATGAAAGATGTTAATAGATATAATAAAAATGTGTAGCAATGTGTCTATGTATATTGGAAAAATAAATTAAGAATAATTTATTAGAATAATAGATATACGATTTATCATTAAAATTCTTAATCAAATGGCTAAGAATAGGACTAGTATCATGATCCATGGGAAATAGAAGTCGAACCATAAAACTATGAGAAAAGCCACATATGCAAATAAAATTAGAATAAAGAACCAAAAATTCATATGATATCCTACTAATTTATAGTTACCATTTCACTCACATAAATCTAAAAATTGAAGATATTTACATGACCAAACATTCTCAAACATACAAAAGTGAACAACTCCATATCATGTTAATAGAAATATTTTTTTACTACTATGCCAATGAAAAATTATTGCTGTTATCCCCATGAGATCAATCGAAGGAAAAATGAAATCCTATCCCACATCTGTGCTCCTCAATATCTTGTTGACAAGCAACCCAAGTCAAGCTCCAAGATCAACTCAAAATTAGCAAGTACAAGATGATAAAGTGGATGATCAACAATTACTACATGTCTCCATCCCAAGCCTCCTATTAATAGGAAATAGAGCAATAAATAAGAGCAAACTCACTAGAATCTTTGTATCCACCTTTTCCACCATTTTTTAATTCCACACACAAAAATAGCTAATCCATCCAACACACAAATGATAATTTCTCAAGAATCTTTTTGGTGACCCCTTTACTTCCTCAAACCAAGTTAGCTTCCAACATGTGCTGCAAGCTTTAAATATTTTACTTGATATTGAATATATTTTACAATTAAATCTAAACATTAAATGCATTCTTTCAATGAGTCCAATTGGCCATGTTCTCACTTAACCATGACCTTCCAATATGTCACCCAAATTAAATACTTTGGCAATATCAAATACAACCTCCTCTAGGAAAATATTTCCCAACTTTTATTTTTTCTATATTCATGGTGTACAACACAATTCCAACATTTTTCCACTATTATTCATCATATAGGGGTTAGAATTATAAAGGGGAAGCCATTAAAAAATCATTGTAACAAAAATATATCCACATAATATTTGTGCTCACAATATTCACAAAAAAAATCAACATCTAGAACTACAAATCAAAATTCTTTGATCATACATGAAAAGTAGGGTTCTCTATCATGCTTGTGACACTTTTACATCACCTTGAATCTTTCTTCTAACTTGGTATTCAAGCATGTACCTTGAAGAATAATCATCTCTTAATAGGATAAATTAGATACTATAAACTTTACATGTAAAAGTGTAGTCAAAAGAGAAACCAAAACATATATGTCACTCATCTAGCAAACCAAACCATTAGGGATAACTTTGAGAAACCTCCCTGGGAAGAAGTATAAGACTTAGTGAATCTTGCAATATTCCAAAAAAAAAATTATTGACAATTTTTTCCTTTTTGGGAGAAAAATATAAATTCAATTTAAAAATCTTTTGTAATCACTAGAAGTTTGTAGTAAGTTTTGACGAATGATACTTTTGATGAAACCAATAAAATATTTTTATTAGTGAATTAAACCCATTTTCAAACCAATAAAATATTTTTGTTGGAAAACTAAACCTATTTTGAAACCAATTGTGAATGCTTAGCCTACACCTACTCAAACATGGACAAATAATCAAATATTAGCCCTCAAACAAGTATAAACCAAAAATTCAATATGAAATTCATTCAAACACAAGAACAATAAAACAAAGTAAAATATCAAATAAAAGCTAATGAAATCTCATTCAAATGCTCAAACTAGCATCCCATAGGGGGATTGGTGCTTCTTTGATGTGGAAAGAAGCACTTTCCCAATCCCTTGATAAGCTTTGATGATGAACTTGTGATTCTTGATGCAAAATTCTAATACCCTAGCTATGATGGATAAATTCTATGCTAACTTGGATGAAAATGAGGATGAAATTGTGGATAATAAACTTGCATAAACTTGTGGATAATAACCTTACATTCAAATCTGGATCACAAATCAATAGAGAAGGCCTCTATTTATAAGGAAGAAGGATGGAAGATTCAAGAATAGTATGGATGTGGGATTAAAAAGAGGGGCCAATAGAATTGTGCCACTTGTCAACATGTTAATGAAGGAGAGTGGAGCACATTTTGAAAAATGTGCATGTTAAATGCATGTAGGTGAAATTTGAATTTGAAGAGGTGACTTGTGCAAGAGGAGATGTAAGAGGAATTAATGCCAAGTTGGCTCAAGGAGAGGACATGTAAGAGCTTTTAATGCCAAAGTGGAGGAAAAAAGTCCTTTGGGAGGGAAAAGTCAAGTGGATGGAATATTCCAATGAATATGCCATATTTGAATAAAAATAGAGGGAATTAGTAAATTAAATAAATTGATTTACATGTGCAACTTGCAAAAGCTAGAGGAATGGAGGATTAGTGTTAGGAGTTAATTAGGATTAATTAACTTAGATGGAATTATTTGATTGTGACATTTAATTTAAATATTTTGAGTTTATTTAAATCAAATGAGAGGATGGTGAGATATTAGTACTTTCAATTAAATAAGATTGATTTATTTAATCAAATAAAGAACATTAGGATTTAATTAAATAAAGTAGATTTATTTAATTAAAGGAAGAAACATTAGGATTTAATTAAATAAAGTTGATTTATTTAATTAAAAGAAGAAATTTAGGATTTAATTAAATAAAGTGATTTATTTAATTAAATGAATATGATAGAATAATCTGATAAAGTGTATTATTAGATTAAAGAGGAATTTTGATGAATTTAATTAAATAAATATTATTCAATTAAATGATTAGTGTGGAAATGATTAAGGAAGAATCAATGTTAGTGAATCAGGATCGAGTGCATGATATCAATCAAGATATTTTGAGCTTCTACATTTTGCCCCTCTTTGAAGCAATGTACCTATTGCATTAGTTAAAAGAAATAATATCACCATGATCAAAAATTCAAAAAATTTCTATTTTTTTCAAATGTCCCGTTGCTACCCTAGCAAGAAGAATTATGTTGGTATATTGCCCCTTTGAGAGATCGGACAAAAATTTGGATATTTGGGTGATTTCTCAAAAAAAAGATGACAAGCTGCCCGACGGGTCCAGAAAGGCTCCAAGATGCTGAAAATGTTCCAAAACACAAAAAAGAGGACATGAAACGAGCCTCGATTGGGAAAAAATTGGTTCCAGGGTTGCAAAACCCTAGTTTTATGGCTAAATTGGGGCAAAAAACCCTAATTTTAATGCTTAAATAGGCTTGGAGGGGTCAGTTTCCATTCATTTTTGCATTCACACTTTGAAAGTTCTAGCCTTTTGAGCTTTGACCCTCCTATAGAATGGCACAACGAGTGCTTCCTCGACACATTTTTGAGTGAGTCCACGTGTACCAGAGACCTCTAGGTGCAGGACCACCAGTATGTGACCCAAACCCGACTTTGAAATTTGATTTTTGAGTGCATTTATTATTCATTGAAGAGTCAAAGTCCCCAACTTCGCTATATAGTGATGTGCCAAGTGCAAAATCGGCGAAGTTGAAGCTCAAACAATGATGCTTGTGTAAATTATGACACAATTTGGGATTTGACTCTAGGGTTTACATTTTCAAATAGCAATGCTAGTGTAAATGGAAATGCTTTTCTCAATTTCATATTAGGGTTTGCAAGTCAAATGGTGACACATGTGTAAATGGAAACACCATGATCGATTTAGCATTTTCAAAGAGTCTAGTGTCGCTATTTGGAGTTTTACAAATGGCGACACTTTCGCAAATTGCTATGCATTCATTGTTCTGGGGTCAAAAACTCCAACGGGTCAGATCTTTTTATGAATTTTGAAGTTGTGGCTTCATGGGTAGAGGAGACTAGAGAGCCTATGCTCTTGCATGAACATCAAACCTCAGTCCTGAGTAGATTGAGTGATTTGCATGAGTTACACTAGGAGCACTTGGGGGAGATCGGTCTATGTCAGTTGAACTATGGGTTTTTGAGCTCTAAACATAGGAAAGGACATCATTGATGTGCCCCCAAGACACCCTAGGTCAGTCCTTTAGGGGTCTATCATAATAAACTGATAGTCCATTTGTTCATTTCTCATCAATAAACGAGTCTATGTCAATCAAACTATGGGTCTCTAAGCTCTGAACGTAGGCAAGGCCATCATTAATGTGCCCCCGAGACACCCTAGGTCAGTCCTTTAGGGGTCTGTCATAATAAACTGACAGTCTATTTGTTCATTTCTCATCAATAAATGATTTTGTATCAGTTGAACTACACGGTCTTTATGTGTATAACGTAGGCAAGGCTAATCTTTGATCAACCCCCAAGGCCCCTAGGATAGGTCTTTAGGTTATTTTCTTGGTAAAAATCTCAAAAAACACCAAAACATTGGAAAATTTGAAAATCAAAACATTTGTAAAACATCTTGAAAAATACCAAAAACAACCTTAAAACATTTCAAAACATCAAAAACATCCAAATATTTGAAAAAATCCATCCATCCCATTTCACATTCACCCATAATAAACATCCACTAATAATAAATCATCATCATCCTCAACCTTTAGTGAAACAATCTGAAACAAGTCTAGTAGATCAAAAGTGAAAACTCAAACGTCAATGTCTCAAGTCTAGGTCAGTAGGTAAACAAGTTGGTAAATTGTAAGTGCTAATAGCCCACATCTAGTTAGTCCTAAAATTATCTGATAACATCATTTCCTAGGATGCATCCTTCCTACAATGGACATCAACATTAGGCATCACTGTAGTTTAGTCTTAGCTAGAGGTATGAAGAACATTAGCTTGTTTGTTTACTTGATCTTTGTCTTGTTGACTTATCTTATTGCACTCATTCCAATGACCTCTCAATGATGTCTAAACAAAATGATTTAGAGAGAAAGGAATGGGACATTTATCATTATCTTTTTTCTGATGTGCTTGTTGGATATTCTTGTAATATAACTTTGGTCATGTGTGTTTTGTTTGGTTTGTAGGGAGGGTGTTTTAGGTATCTTTTTGACCACATAGGAAGGCTTTCCTTTCTATGTTTTGGTTTAATATGTTTGAAATATCTGAACTACATTCTAAATAAGGTTCTATATGCTAGGTGTGAACAAGGATACTCCTATTTGATTGTCAAGTCAAATTCCATCACACTAGGTTCAATTCCATCCTGGTTCTTTATACCTTGATGCATCATGCCTATGTGTGCTATCAAACATAAGGTAAGTAAGCTCTTTTAAAATACCAATCTCTGATAACCGAAACATCATCAATCTCTCATCTTTATTTCTAATCAAGTCTTGGTGGATCATGGACTTGTTGGATCCCCTTTTTATCATCTCATTTCTTCTTTCTTCTCTCTGCACTAACATGGTATCATGACAGTCAACCAAAATATCACCAATGCATCCATCCTACATCCATAAACCATCAACATATTGCATATCATTCATATCATATATAATAGAAAACACTGATAATTTCACATTCATTGCATTTCCATCATTGCACCATAATATAGATTGGCTATTCTAAGCATGCATTTGCATCCATTGCATAATCATAAAGGAATCATCACATCATGCATACATATTGCATCCTCATATTACACATAGAAAAGATACTAAAAAGGAGCATATCATAACATTCCATACATCTCATAATCATAACATATCACATCTTCCATCTCATATGCATTGCATCATCATTTAAGATGTTTAGGATAATATAAAAAAAAAATTCTCAACATCTTAGTTCATCTCATTTATATCATCATCATAATATAGATCTATTAGTCTAAGCATCTTAGAATCATTTGCATACCATAAAAATTTGCATCCATACATCCATACTGCAAGCATAATCACCATAAATGTGCATAAGAAAATATACAAATAATAAATGCATCCATAACATCCATGAACATCCACATAAGAATCCATCAAATAAAATAAAAGCTATACATCATATCATATCATATAGAATCACATTGCATATACATATAACATCAAATGCATCCATCCATAAAGCATAAATAAAGTGAACACATCGCATCATAAATCAATCATATCATATATATCAAAAAATCATTATAGTCATGGTACAAAATCTTACTCAAGTATATGTATATCAATCAGGATACAATGCCCATAGGGCTATAAAAAATGAAGCCTATGAGTCCATTTCAAAAAGAATCAATCGCTAATCAAAACTGTGTGTAGCTGCTTTCCCTAGTGGTAGGTCCCCTCACCCGGATGCCTCTTTGGTTGATCATATGACTATTGAAACCCTGTCTACTGGGAGTATTCTGGCACCCAAATGGTTGTAGGTATAGCTTGACAATAATGAAATCTATTGTACTCATGCTCCCAGATGGCATCGCGGTACATTCGTGCTAATACAGTCCTCCCCTAGGATGAGGTAGCCATGCTCACCAACTATTCTTTGCAACCGACCTCCTAAGCTAACTATAACTCTATGGCCTACCTCTCCTAGCACTCGTGGTCCCCCTCGATCTAGGGCCTAGACTTGTTGCCTAGCTTGGTATCTATCCATTATAACTATCCCTGCAGCTATTGTATCTAGCCATCCTGTGGATCTTGTAGCTGATGTGGTTGATGTAGATAATGTGGTTGGTCCTACTGCTGGTCCTACTACTGATCTTGTTGTTGATATGGTAGCTAATCTAGCTATTGTGGAGGCTTCCCATCTTGAGGTGGTGCTTTGAGAACTTGTCCCACCTATGCTCTTCCATCACTCATTCCCTAAGGTCTCCCCCATGGAAGTGCCACTCCTAGATCTATTAGCTTGAGTGGAGGTCTAAACCAATCATCATATGCACATGTCGTGTTTGGATCCATCTACCCTTGATCATAGGCCCATGGACTAGCAACTAACTAACAAAATAAATCAACTGCATCAGACACTGGAATCATCTATCCCCATGGTGTCTATCAAGCTAATTTGGAAAAGATGGCAGTGTATTGATCATTCAATTGATCTTGAATCTCCCCAAACTGGCAGGCCACCCTGTATTGAAGATAACACTCTATAATCATATGCTCCCTCCCCTACATTAGTCGGGTCTGTCGAGCATAAAAAACTGTTGTATGTCATCGTACCACATAGGAATCTATAACCAAGGGCGCGAATAGAACATTTTCATCTCATCTAAAACTCGGCGCTAGTGAGGTAAACCCAGCCATCTTGTATGTCTTAGGGTGATCCCACATCTATATCTCCAAATCACTGGATCATTAGGCTCTGTATCAACCAAAGTAGCAAGTGGTCGAAGCACAAAAATGTTCTCCCAAGCCTAGATATGCAACAGTGTCACTTTGGTGCTAATTGCTTGGCTATCACAATATGAAAAATCATGTAGATTATGATACAAGGATGCCAACATCACTAGTCCCCAGGGAAATAGAGTCCTCTAGTGAAGCATCATCTCCTAGGCTAAGCCCCATCCTAGACTGAAGTATCTGCCTCACCGATCAGAGCTACCAACCCACATATGATGGTAGCAACAATCAACCTGAAAGTTGGTACCCAACCTCTATAATACTCCAAGTCAATCTGACCCTCGGTGAGTTCAAGGTCCTCTATCTCCATGACCTAAAATCACACTTTAGTGTCAACATCTATATCATAGATCACATGATCATCGTGTATTGGCAACCATAAGATCCACCATACATCCTCTAGTGTCACAGTCGCCTCACCAATGGGAAGGTGAAAAGATGAGGTCTCACTGTGCCATCGCTCACATAATGTAGTCATCATCGCCAAGTGGTTCTGGACAATGGGTGCATAGGTGACATACCAAAGACCAATCTCCCTCAGGTGCTATTGGTGTAACTTGTAAAAATCACTTAATCTGCTCAAGACTAAGAGTCAATGCTTGCATGAGAGCATAGGATCTCTAGTCTCATGCACCCATGAAGGCACAACATCAAAATTAATTAAAATATTTGACTCGTTGGAATTTTCGACCCTAAAACAATGAATGTGTCACAATTTGAAAAAGCATCACCATTTGTAAAACTCCAAACAACGATGCTGAACTCTTTGAAAATGATAAATCAACCATGGCATCACCATTTGACTTGCAAACCATAATCTCAAATTGACCAAACCGTCACCATTTACATTGGCGTCGCTATTTGAAAATGTAAACTCTAAAGTCAAATCACAAAATCCATCACAATTTACACAAGCATCACTGTTTGAGCTTTAGTGTTGCCGATTTTGCACTTGGCATGTCACTATATAGCGACATTGGGGACTTTGACTCTTCAAATTGTAATAAATGAGCTCAAAAATCAAATTTCAAAGTTAGGTTTGGGTCACATACTAGTGGTCCTACACCTGAAGGTCTCCGGTACACACAGACTCACTCAGAAATGTGTCAGGGAAGCACTCGTTGCACCATTTTGTAGGAGGGTCAGAGCTCAAAAGGCTAGAACTTTCAAAGTATGAAAGCAAAAATGAATGGAAAGTGACCCCTCCAAGCTTATTTAAGCATGAAAATTAGAGTTTTTTGCCCGATTTAGTTGTCAAACTAGGGTTTTGCACCCCTGGCACCATTTTTTACCCAATTGAGGCTCGTTTCATGTCCTTTTTTCTATTTTTTGGCACATTTTCAGTATCCTGGAGCCTTTCTAGACCTGTTGGAAAACTTGTCATCTTTTTTAGAGAAATCACCCAAACATCCAAATTTTCACCTAATCTCTTGAAAGGGCAGTATACCAGCGTAATTCTTCTCACTAGGGCAGCAGTGGGGCATCTGAAAAAATCAAAAACAATTTGAATTTCTTATCATGGTGATATTATTTCTTTGAACCAATGCAAAAGGTACATTACTTCAAAGAAGGGAAAAATGTAGACACTCAAAATATCCTGATTAATATCATGCACTCGATCCTGATTTGCTAACACCGATTCTTCCTTAATCATTTCCACACTAATCATTTAATTGAATAATCTTTATTTAATTAAATTCATCAAATTTCCTCTTTAAACAAATAATACACTTGATCAGATTATTCTATCATCTTCCTTTAATTAAATAAATCAAATCCTAAATTTCTTCTTTTAATTAAATAAATCAACTTTATTTAATTAAATCCTAATGTTTCTTCCTTTAATTAAATAAATCTACTTTATTTAATTAGGTCCTAATGTTCTTCATTTGATTAATTAAATCAATCTTATTTAATTAAAAGTACTAATATCTCAATATCCTCTCATTTGATTTAAATAAACTCAAAATATTTAAATTAAATGTCACAGTCAAATAATTCCATCTAAGTTAATTAATCCTAATTAACTCCTAACACTAATTCTCCATTCCTCTAGCTTTTGCAAGTTTCACATGTAAATCAATTTATTCGATTTACTAATTCCCTCTATTTTCATTCAAATATGGCATATTCATTGGAATATTCCATCCACTTGACTTTTCCCTCCCAAAGGACTTTTGTCCTCCACTTTGGCATTAAAAGCTCTTACATGTCCTCTCCTTGAGCCAACTTGGCATTAAATCCTCTTACATCTCCTCTTACACAAGTCACCTCTTCAAATTCAAATTTCACCTACATGCATTTAACATGCACATTGTTCAAAATGTGCTCCATGCTCCTTCATTAGCATGTTGACAAGTGGGACAATGCCATTGGTCCCTTTTTTTAATCCCACATCCATCCTATTCTTCAATCTTCCATCCTTCTTCCTTATAAATAGAGGCCTTCTCTATTGATTTGGGATCCATATTTTAATGCAAGGTTATTATCCCAAGTTTATGCAAGTTTATTATCCACAATTTCATCCTCATTTTCATCCAAGTTAGCATAGAATTTATCTATCATAGCTAGGGTACTGGAATTATGTATCAAGAATCATAGGTTCATATCGAAACTTATCAAGGGATTGGGAAAATGCTTCTTTCCACCTCAAAGAAGCACCAATCCCCCTATGGGATGCTAGTTTGAGAATTTGAATGAGATTTATTAGCTTTTATTTGATATTTTACTTTGTTTTCTTGTTCTTGTGTTTGAATGAATTTCATAGGGAATGTTTGGTTTATTCTTATTTGAGGGCTAATATTTGACTGTTTGTCCATGTTTGAGCAGGTGTAGGCTAAGAATTCACACCAATAAAATATTTATTTTGGTGAATTAAACATGTACGAAAACCAATAAAATATTTTTGTTGTGAATTAAACTTGTATGCAAACAAAAATCGTAGTCTAGATGGAAAAAATATCAAATACTAAATTATAATGATTAAGTTAGTGAATTTATAAGTTATGATTAGAAGTGTGGGAACTTTATTGTGGGTCGATATTGATAATGATTAAGGTAGAGCAAGCCATTTAATTCTCATATCTTTTCAATTCTTTGAAGTAGTCTACATGAGGACAAATGTCAATAAAAAATAATGAGTTATATTATTTAATAAGTAAATATAACATTAATATACTTAGAAAATTAAAATTAATGAACATAAAAATAACACCATTCAAGGAATGTTTGATGGATGGTTATAGTTGCATTCCAGAATGAAATTTCTAAAGTGCTAGACTTGTGAACTCAAACCACCAAAATCACACTAGATCTATTAAATTTAAAACATCAATGTTTGACTTTTAATTCACATGCATTATTAAATCAGTTAAAGTCATGGCTCATTTTTTGTGAAATAATATTATGTCACATCAACATGTATGTCTTGTGGTGAATTAAATGCTAAAGTGAGAATATTGATGTCTTCGTTTATATATACTTCACCAAGTTGATGTTCTTCATATTGTTTATAGCATATTTACTTTCTAATTCTCTTTTCTCTATTCACTATGATATTATGGAGTCTTCATGGCATGTCATGCTACCCAATTTTTTTGTGAGAAAACAAGCAACAACCCATATGATAGAGAAAATTCGTGTTGGGTCTTCACTATTCATTGTGTTCATGTAGAGGAAGCTATTAAAAAAATTCTTGGTAGGTAATGGATTCAAAAAATTCCCCATGCTATATGTTTTGACGTAGCTCATGCTTTCTTGTCCAATTGCATGGACATTTTGATGGATAAAGAATTGGTGAAGATGTTGGCAATATGTTATTTACAACATTTCATTTACTCTCTTTATTTGTTGGAGTTGGCACTGAGCATTATAATTTTGAATTTGGGTTAGCCCCTATTGGTGGAATCTTTCTCAAAGTTGAATTGGCTTCTTCTACAATGCAAGCTCTTTCCCTATTTGTTATGAGGTATGGTCTAGTCTATGATACAACAAATGAATCACTTTTGAGTTTGGAGTTTAGGAGGAAGGTGAATGGCACACAATACATCGAGAGGGGTGGGGGTAAATCAAAATATTCTAATTTAAAACATTAATTACCATTAATAATTTCTCTAAAAAATAACTTTAAAATATCAAAGAAATAATTACATAATTCCTTAATGATAAATAAATTAAGTAGAACAAATCCACATACCCACACAAGAAACCCCAGATTTACATGGAAACTTAGAATGGGAAAATCCATGGTGAGAAGAGCTACTTGGAGCTATTGTCCAAATCTTGCCTCACAAAATAATATAGAATTTATAATTATTTGGTAGGCACAACCCACGGGAGTTACAACCTTAAAGAGAGACACCAATCTCCTTATTTTTTGATTTGCAAACACCTCCCATATGAAACACCAATCCCCTATAACACAATCACTAAGAACCAACTCGAAGACTTCAACATTAGAAAATAATATAGATTTTTCCTTGAATCAACTGGCGAACACACCCTCTAATGATTTCTCAAATTTTTTCAACATCCTTAGCTTCTCCTTTCTACTCATGTATCATTTTTCAAATATTTTCATGTAGAATCAGTCACATGATACTTTCATAAAATAATTTACAATATACTACTGATTCCAACATGTTAAAAACGTCTCATGTTAGCCTAAAACCTTTAAACACTTTCCACAATTAGCCATGTTGGCCAAGGATCATTCTTAATACAAAATGATATGAAATGTGTAGTTGACTTGGTCCTAAATAAAATGCATTATGCACTTCCTTTCAAGGTCTTATATTGATCCTAAAACATGCTAAAACAAAATTCCATATGGAACTATTGTCATTTCATGCCACCCTTTGATGAACCATCATTAATAACTAATTTGAGAGATCGTACATGGGCCATCTTGCATGAATTCTCCTTGAGGGTTCCCAAAATTGGCTAAGTCCCAAGTTTACAAGCTTTCATACTTTTTCTTACCTTGTTACTCGCATTCCTTTCTCATCACTCTCCTTCTCTTCCTTTCTCCTCTAAGTGTTTCAAGTTTTAGCCTTTGGCCTTACCCTTTATCCCTCACCGATCTCTCGTGGTAAGCCTCAAGCCTTACCCTCAATCATCAAAGCTTGATTAAACTTTTCAAGATTTGTCTAAGTCTTGGTTTGTCAACTTCATGGGTCGGGCTTCCATCTTACCTATTCCATATTTTTACCTTTCTCCTATCTATATTCAAGTGTCATCCTTTGGCCTTACCTTTTCCCTCTTTTTATCTTCGTAAAATCCTTCCTCCTAACCCCCGATCCCCAAAATCTCACCTCTTGATTTTAGACATTAGACTTTTGGTCTTCTCCCTTTTTCCTTTTCATTTTCACTCCAAAAATTTGACTAAGTGTAAGGCTTTTGGACATCATGATTCGGCCTTCTCCTTTACCTCTTACCTCTCTTTAGTCAGAGGTAACCCTTCTCTCTAACCCTGATGGTTCCTTTTGGACTTTGGCCTTCGCTCTTCCTCTTTCCCCTTTCTTCATTTGCAATAAGGCATAAGCCTCGTCCCCAATCTTTGAAGCCCGAAAAGGGTTACTTTTTATGACTTCATGGTTCCCTCCTTCTATCTCCTTTCCTTTGGTATGTGGTAAGTGGTATGCCTGAAGCACAATCTCTGATTCTCGACACTAATGTGCATAAAGTATGAAGTAAATAGACTGAAGCAAGCCCAATTCCTGACCCCCGACAAACATGTTTTTTTACAGCTCCAGACCATTTAATGCTTAGTAAAGGTTTTCTTTTGGGCCTGACACCCCAACCTCTTAGCATATTTTGATGTGTTTTTCTAGGCAGTTCCATTAATGCTTCAACCACTTTTGAACAACCTATTTTTATTCTTGTTCTTCAAGGATAACATTTATTGCATACCTAATATTTTGCAAGTGAATTTTATGGCCACCCATGCACATTTATTTTGGATTGTCTACCTTTCCTGATGGATCCATGCCCTAATCACAATTTTCACAAAGTGGCTCAATTCTTCCACACAAAACCTTCATTGCTAACCTTGGTTAGGGTTAAGGTTCAGTTTGTGGTTCTAAGTTATGCCTAATCTATAAAAGGTAAAAAATATATTCATTTCAAGGGTTCTTCCTTTAACTCCTCCATGGTTTTTCTTTGGCAGGCCATGCATTTTGTATCTCTACAATTGTAAATATTGGCTTTTTCCTCTATATCAATAAAATAGATCAAGCTTTCCTCTCCTCAACTATTGTATGTTTGATTAAGTTCATTTCCTTCATATTTGAGTGTTGTTCATATTTTCATGTTTTCATGATTGAGTTAAATTGTTTACAGTTGTTGTGTTTGAGAAACCTTGCTTTCCTTATAGCACCTTATCAAACCATAACCATATTGCATGCCTTTGAGAGTCAACCAAAAAGAGAGTTGTGTGAGTCTCCTAGTCCTTCTTCAATGATGTATTGACTAGTCTAAGTTAGGAAGAAATGACTTTCATCTTGGTGCATCACCTTCTTTTAAATTCCACGTTCTCCTATTTATTTCCTTTGTGATCTGTTAGAGTAGAATAGCAATAAAATTTTCATGTGTTGGGATAAAACACATTTTCACTTAGCTTAGAAGAGGAAGTTGACCTTCTCTAAAAATTCAACCTCATTGGGGTTGTTTCCATTATGTTATTAGAACATTGAACTCCTTGCTTAGTAGGGTTCAATTTAAAGTGACAAAAGTTTTTGGCATGCTCAATGGGACTCTACTTTCTCTCTATTGAAGAACTTGGTGTTTTCTTCAATGCATCTTACCTTTTGAGTCATTCCTTCTAACACCATGGTGACTCCATTCAAAATTTATTGGTTAAGTAGTGTTGGTTTTATTCCATGTTATTAAGGAAGTTGTTCTCTTCAACATTTCAACCTTTAGAGGCAGTGCTTCAAGCACCCAACGACTCTACAATTCAATTTGGGTGATTTTATTCGTATGTACCCAAAATTTTTGGTTGGACATTCCTCTATCTTCCTTTCAAATTTTCACAAAGTGTTTCCTATCATTCCCATGCTTAAATATGTCAAATTATAGAGTAAACCATATGTACACTCTTCCATACCATGATAATACCAACTTTGCACCTCCTAATCAGCCATATTAGGCTAGTTATGCCTCCCATTTCATTCCACATAACCCTACTATTATGGGTTATCAATCTTATCAAAATGCATACCACCTACCCCACCATGCTCAAGCTTCCTAGATGCCTACACATTCCTATCAACAATCCAAGGAGGCTCCTTGTTCTTCCTTTCAAACCTATAATGAGAGTGAACTCATGTCCATATTTTTGTATTTCAATATGAGGTTGGATTATATTCAAAATCACCAAGAGTTACAACATTAGGAGGAGTGGTCTAATCAATCCTATCAGGGGGAGCAAGGTTATTTCCCATAGCAAGATGAGTTTTTC
This sequence comes from Sequoia sempervirens, assembly GCA_007258455.2. Classification (NCBI taxonomy): domain Eukaryota; kingdom Viridiplantae; phylum Streptophyta; class Pinopsida; order Cupressales; family Cupressaceae; genus Sequoia; species Sequoia sempervirens. The sequence goes on from VDFB02000003.1 coordinate 254,644,252, forward strand.
CATCAATCTCACTATCCACAACAACAAGAGTTAGAAGCTTAGTAGAAGTATGGGTAATAGTTGGAGGCACAAAGAAGGAAACAAGAGGAGTATGCAATAAGAGATGTTGTTGATAGGAAACAGCAACTAAGAGTTTCCCTTGCTCTAGCACAATTGCTCGAGACTCAGGCATCCCCTTGTGTGCCTAGTTTTAGACAAACACCTCCATTTTTTCTAGAACATCCTACTAAGGAGGAGGTAAGAAAGCATAATTTTTTAAGTTTCAAGAACCCTAACAAACCTCTTGAAACTTCTATTAGCCCTCATTTTTTTCTAGAACAACCTATTTTGTAAGAGGTTTGCAAGCACAAAATTTTTAGTTTCAAGAATCCTAATTAGCCCCTTGAAACTTCAATAGAACCTCTTATGGCATCAATCAGTTATTCTATGTTGGATATCCCAATTTTTTATACCCTCCATTCCTCACAAGAACCAATCCTTGAGGAGGCTCATCTCTTTACTCATATTGAGTAGCCCCTTCTTGAGCTTCAACAAGATTTTTAATGCCCTTTTGACCATTTTTCTCCTCCTATTGCTATTTCACTTTTCAAAGGTGGACCTATTGTATGGGATCCTAATTGATTAGATGAAAATATGAAGGTGTATCTTTGTGCTAGGAATGAGAAGCATATTTTTGAGGAGCCTTTATGTGCTCTTAATAATGAGTTTTTTGGTTTGTTGCTAGAAAAAGTTGAAGGTGATCAGTTACAACAAGACTCTAAACAAGTAAAGAAAATTGATATAGTACAGAGGAATCAATCCTCTTATTTGATGTCCTTCCTTGTTTTATTAAAAATGAGGAGGATAGATCACATATACCTACATTACATGAATCCTTTGAGAAGCTTGCTCCCAATTTCATGGATGAAGACAACTCCATGGTTTTGGAACAATAGATACAAACATGTTTATCCCTTGCTATTTTGGATGAAAATACCTAATCTATTGAGTTCTATAGTTGTGAGGTGGAGGACCTCTTTTGGGATGATTTAGAGGCTTTTTCTTCAAGCTTGGATGTCAATATTTCACCCCCAAAAGAGGAGGTTTGTGGGAAACAACATAAGAGTGAGAAAACAATAGAGGATGTTAAAGGCATTACATGCCATGAGACTACTTTTGTTACAGCTAGTTGCCAAGAAGAGATTAAAACAAAGAGACAATCTGAAGAATTTAGTTCTTCACCTGAAGTGCCTCAAAAATCTGAGGTTTGTGTTCATGAAGTGTGCATCAGTGTAAGTGATTTAGTAGTTATTGAGAATCCACACATTGTTTTAGAGAGTGATGAGCTCCTATTTCTCAATTTTATTGCATTCATGAGCTTCAAATATTTTCACTTGAGGTGCATGAGGAAGGTCTTTCTTGTGTAGATAAAAAATTGGGTTTAGCATATTTTACATCACCATGTGAGCTAGAAACTCTCTTTTTGTTTCATTTCATGCAATGAGGATGTCAACAATGATAGTCATGTCCCATGATTTTGTGAAGAAAGTTCTCTTCCTTCCATAGAAGGTTCATTCCTTAATGTTGACCTATCTTAAAAAATGTTCATCCTTGCTATCGTATGTTCAGCTAACACACCAATGTTAGGTGAATCTAAAACTTGAATCATATGGCTCCCCTACAATGGAAAAGTTTACAACAAAGTGATCCTTTACCTTGTAGGAATTTTGTGTAGTTTCATGCATGTTGGTAGTGGTTTTTAGTGGTTGCAACTAGGTGAGGTTTGCAACTATGGTTTGAGGGAGATTAGCTCCTTCAAAATATTCATCTTTGACAAAGGAAAATTCCCTTATTTTTCTTTTTTCTATATAAAGTATATATTGTGAATATCTTACTTTCCATGAAGTGCTCTTGCACACCCTTTATTATCCTTAAGGGAATGTATGTTTCTAGTTTCTTGTTTTCCTCCAAGTGTAGGCACACACATGTTTTGTTTTTCCCTTGGGAGGCCCAGCTATTGAATTCTTCCCCTCATGACTCCATGCCCAATGGACTATAAGGCTATTTGATCATATGATTAGCAAGCAATCATCCCAAAGAAGTCACCATAAATTTAATCATTTCATTCCACCCTTCGATGATCCATCCTTGATAACTGATTTGAGAGATCCTACATGGGTCATTTTGCATGAATTCTTCTTGAAGATTCCCAAAATTGACTAAGTCCCAAGTTTTTGGGCTTTTGAACTTTCTTTTATCTACTTGCTTGCATGCCTTCTTCCTCACTCCAGCTTCTTCTTCTCTTCCTTCCTTTTTTCTCTAAGTGTTTCAAGTTTTGGCTTTTGGCCTTACCCTTTACCCCTTACCAATCTCTTGTGGTAAGCCTCAATCCTTACACCCAAACACCAATGCTCGATTAAAATTTTCATGTTTTTTCTAAATCTTGGTTTTTCATACTTCAAGGGTGGGCTTCCTTTTTACCTCTTCCATTTTTTTCTCCTTTCTCCTATCGGTCTTTGAGTGTCAACCTTCAACCTTACCTCTTCCCTCTTACCATTTTTTCTTAGTAAGATGTAATCCTTCCTCTTGACCCTCGATCCTTGAAATCTCACCTCTTACTTTTGGACATCAAACTTTCAATCTTCTTCATTTTTCCTTTTCATTTTCACTCCAAAAATTTGACTAAGTGTTGGGTTTTTAGACATCAATATTTGGCCTTCTCCTTTACCTCGTACCTTTCTTTGGTAAGAGGTAACCCTTCTCTCCAACCTCAATGGTTCCTTTGATTAGTAAGATTTAATCTTTCCTCTTGACCCTCGATCCCTGAAATCTCACCTCTTACTTTTGGACATCAAACTTTCGATCTTCTCCATTTTTCATTTTTAATTTCAATCCTTCAAAAATTTGACTAAGTGTTGGGTTTTCAGACATCAATATTTGGCCTTATCCTTTACCTCTTACCTTTCTCTCCAACCTCAATGCTTCCTTTCGAATTTGGCCTTTACTCTACCTCTTTCCCCCTTTTGCATTTGCAATAAGGAATAAGCCTCATCCTTGACATTTGAAGTCCAAATAGGGTTTCTTTTTTTGACTTCACGGTTCCTTCCTTCTCTCTTCTTTCCTTTGGTATGTGGTAAGTGGTATGCCTAAATCCCAATCTTCGGTGGCTTGATGCTAATGTGCATAAAGTATGAAGTAGCATGAACCAAACCCGAACCCCAACCCCTAACAAAGATGTTGTTTCATAGTTCTAGACCATTTAATGCTTAGTAAAGGTTTTCTTTCAAGCCCTACTCTTTGACCTTTAAGTGGATTTTGAATTTTTTTACTAGGCAGCACCATTAATGCTCAATCCACTTTTGAGTGGCCTATTTTGATTCCTACAGTTCAAAGAAAACATTTATTGCATCCCTTATCTTCTTGAAGAGGATTTCATGGGCAGCCATGCCCATTTGTTATGGATTGTTGACCTTTCCTGATAGATCCATGCCCTAATTATGATTTTCATAGAGTGGCTCCATTATTCCATGCAAAACCTTCATTTCTAACCTTGGTTAGGGTTAGGGTTCAATTTTTTGTTCTAAGTTATGCCTAATCTATAAAGGAAAGAAATGTATTCTTTTCAAGGGTTCTTCCTCTAGCTCATCTAGGGTTTTTCTTTGGCAGACCATGTATTTTATATGTCTACAATTGTAAAGATTTGATTTTTCCTTTGTATAAATGAAATCAATCAAGCTTGCCTCTTTTTAGATTTTGTATGTTTGATTAAGTTCATTTCCTTCATATCTATGTGATTGTTTATATTTTTCATGTATGCATGCTTGATTTAAATTGTTTATAGTTTTTGTGTTTGAGAACCTTTCTTTCCTTCCAGTGCCTTGTCAAACCCTAACCTTCTTGTATGCCTCTAAAATTTTACCAAATAAAGAGTCATGTGAGTCACTTGGTCCCTCTTTAATGATGTATTGATCAGTATAAGTCAGGAAGAAATATTTTTTTATCTTGGTACATCACCTTCTTTTACATTGCATGTTCTTCTATCTCTTTCCTCTGTGATCTATTAGAGTAGATTATCAATAGGATTGTCATGTGAAGGGTTAGACCAACATATTTTCACTTAGCTTAGAAGAGGAAGTTGGCATTCTCTAGAGATTCAACCTCATTTTTGCAAGGTCCCACACATTGAGATTGTTTCCATTATGTTATTAGAACATTGAACTCCTTATTCAATAGGGTGTAGTTTTAGGTGCCAATAAGAACATCACAACTGGGGCTCTAAGCAAAACAAAATTATGCTCCTAATAATCACAATCTCATTTAGCAATAGAACATGCACCCCATGCAAAAGGGAAATCAATACCAATTAACCATCTAGGTTCACACAAGAATCTGAGGGACAACATGATTTGGGGACATAAGTCATTGACCCAAATATTTTATTATAATAATGCAACATTGCATTCATGCACTAACATTATCACTTCACATAAATTATGATACTCCAATAGGAATACAATGCATAATGCACCATAGGAAAAATTACCATAAAATCACACTTTCATAATTTGGTCATATGACATACACCACATTTACTTTCATTGCAACAATCATATACGACATTTCACAATGCTTAATTATGAGCTAAAATATCACACCCAATTTCAGTCAAATGTATGCATATACATACATCCAAAGAGAACATGCAAGCATAAAAAAGACCACTCAAGGGTCACTACACATTCACACTTAACATAAATCGAGACACTGAGATTGAAATCACACATGAAATCACTTCTCCAAAACTCAAGGGTCTAATTAACCCTCAGAAGAAAGAATTTATCAACCATATCATGCTATGGAAAAAATGCAACACCTACTCTCAATGACATACACATACATGAAGACCCAACCAAATCTCTCACACAATGAGCAATGTACTAGAGAGTGATCATTCCCCACTCAAGAGACTCTTAACCAAGATTATCTTGCCATCCTTGTCAAATGCACTAGGGTATAGGAGGCACTTGTATTCCTAAATGCACTCCATAATTTGGTTCACACTAAAATCTCAAAAATTTCACACAAGGCACCCATGCAAGAAGCCAAAAATTGACTCACCAAATAACACTTGAGTGATCATGCACCAAGAATCAACAACCACATGGGAAAGAACATGAACTAGAGATCCAACTATTGCAACATGGTCTTTGATACCAGATGTAATACCCCAAGATAACATGCTTGGAAAAAACCCTGATAGAACAACCCTTTTTTTTAAACAATGACAAGAGCACTAATAATGCAATAATGGTATGTCACACTTGAATAATAATGTGCAAAAAAGTATCATAACAACATAACAACAAGAAAAATAAAAATTCATCATTGCATAAGCAAGGTGGTAACAATTAAAGACTAAGTTACTCATGGTATAAATCCACCATGATGAACAAACAAAGAGAGAGAGGACACCTACATGATGAGCGATTACTAAACCATAATCATGCTCTCTCACAAAACCACACTAAGATAGGATGATGGAAAATTAAATGTCAAATCCACATCCAAACACACTAAACAAATATAAACATAGGGGAAAAACTTCACAAAAGGTTTCCTAACCAAAAGGTACAACTCTCCACTAATTGGAATGATGACATGTTGCTTTTAGATGACCACATGCTTCCCAAGAAATCTCATCATAATGTGACATCACATGCAAGAAGATGAAGACTTCTACATGACACCCCATGACCTATGGGTATTTTTAAGGACTCCAACAAGGAAAAACACAAAGTATTACAACCTTACCAAGTCTTCACAAGACTAGGTGCACAATCTCTCTAACCCTATGTTTGATAATCAAAAAATTTTGAAAGAAGGAACACAAAATGAGACAAGAGAAGCCACAAGTTCTCAATTATATCACATAATACCATGCAAAAAACACTAATAGACTCTTGGGACAATGAGGAACAATTTTTTTTTACATGGTTTTCCCATGATATGAGGCCTCAAAATAAAGAAGAAAGATCAAGTCCTTGAGACCAAGATACTTGACTAGGTTTTTGAGGGTTCTAATGACTAAAAGGACCAAAAGAGGAAATATACAAGGAATACAAATTATTTTTCAATGGCCTTAGGTTTAGAAAACCACTAGATAAGTAAGGTTAATAGGGTTAGCATTCCATTTTTTGTATAGTAACAAGAACACACAAACATAGGACCAAGCTGCCCAAACAAAGATAAGTAATTTTGAGCTTGTCATCTCTCAAATTAGTCATCCCCATTGTCAACAAGGCCACCCTATTATGGTACTAGCTACCTCACTATTGACAAAGCCACACAAATAGAAATAGAAACATTTTGAATGAGTTTGGTGATTCCCAAGTAGACCAGGCTACCTAAACTCATTAGAAGACATTAATGTTCCTTTTAAACCAAAAATAAATGTTCCTAAGATCATTTAAAACTTAAAAGTCATAATTATAACATCATAAATTTATGATCATGCTCAACACCAACACCGAGACACGTAATTAAGGCTAAGAAAATATTTGCAATTCTTACAATCCTTCTCAATGAGAGGTCTAAATATAATAAAATTACATTTGAATAAGGAAGGGAACCAAGAAATAACATATGAACCTTTCCACATTGATTTCATCTGAATCCACCATGATCCTTTGATCCCCAACACTGGTTGCCATGCCACTTGGCCTCATGGAATCAAATGATCCTCTCCCACCATGCTAGGAGATAGTCACATGAATCACAAGCACAACACTCATGCCAAACACATGGACATAGGGCTTACAAACACTATACATGATGGAAAAACTCTATATATGCATCATATATCAATCAAACATCCAAATCACATAATAGATCCAAGACAAGTCATCATTTGGTAAAATCACAAATGACATAATATAATCTACATTGGGTAAACTTTCCACTATCATATCATAATCTGCATTGGGACAACTCACTAGTGTCATAAAATAAACATCCTTGGGAAAAATCACCAAGATCATAACACAATCACATGGAAAGGACTATATCATCCTTTGGGTACTACTCAACTACACTAGGGTTAGATATTGAGAGAAAGAAAGGAAATTTCATTGTAAACACTCACATGGGGCTCAACACAAAATTGAACATCCTCTCATACAAATGAGGGTACTTGATCTTATAAGTCTTACACTCCCTAAGTAGATTTTCTTCCTCGATCATCCTTAGCCTATATTAGCATGCAAGGCATGAGAGGGATATCCATTATCTTGTTAAATTAATTACCCATATTTCATTAGTTTTCACTTGTTAATCCAAAACTCCCCAGATTGAGATTTCATATGCACCACTTTGGGCAAGGTTCATGTCCATAACTCTCTAATACCTACACCTTAAGCTCATTACATCCTCCAAAAAATCTGGCACAAAAATTGATTAAGGAGACTCAATTTCCCCCAAAATAAATCATTCAATTTCACTTTTTAAATTAAAATTTTAAATCTAATTCTAAATTCCAAAAACCATAAATTGCATGCAAACTCCATTAGTAGAGCTTCAATTTTTTTTATTTTTAAAAAATTTAAAAGATCAAAAACAAAAAGTGCTCTTTTGGTTGAAATATACACAACACCATTCATGTGATAAAATTTGAATTCCAAGTATTTCTAAAAAATGGCATGGGGAGGGCACAAAATTGATATTTTTAAAATTTACAAAATAAATTTAATTCCTACATGCTTTTTTGAAATTGAAACTAGATTACCAATGTTAATGCTCCATTGAACATATACAAAACAATCATAATAGAAATAAAGGATAATGGAGGAACAATGAAAAATTACCTCAAGTTTTTGCAAATAAATTATTTGTACCAAGCTCCACACACACTATGAGAGAGAGAAATTCCAATCCCATGCACAATCACATTCTCATTACTATCTTGTTGCTTCAAATCTCGTCCAATTCCATTCATAATTGCATTCCCAATCACATTTTCAAAAAATTGACAACAAAGGGATTTGAGGGAAAAAACATCCAAATTGAGCAATTAATTGAAATGCAAGTCTTTTTCTCCTTTTATTCTATTTTCCTTTTCATATTTTCTATTTTTTTATTTTCTTTATTTTTAAAAAATTTCCAAATATAAGTAAAACACTCACATTCAATATTTTGAAGTCATTTAAATCCATATGATTGAATCGAGCACAAATACACATTCCCACCCTAGGGTTTTTTCAAAATTAATTAACTTAGCTATATTTTATTTTCTCACATATTTCCCATATTTCCCAAAATACATAAAATATTTTGCTAATCACTAGAGAAATTATTTATATTCCTAATATTTCATTTACAATCAAAAATGTAATTTAAACTAGTGTTTAAATATTTACCTTAATTCAATTTCATGATTACAATATGATTGATTATGTAATTTGAAACTTACTAAATATTTTGTGGAAAACATGAAATTAGGAAATTATTTAGATCAAGCATGCACTAACATTTCACAAAACATAAGGATTTTGGAATAACTCGTAACTTGGATCTTGTTTCACATATGGTCAAACATGACACATACTACACTTGATTCAAGTATGATCAAGGAATAGATAGGGAGGCCCAATGTAACATCTCCAAATTAACCGTCATTGGGGAATAACTCAAACATTTGTATCCAAGTGGAGAATTAATCTTGTAGTTGTAACCATTCAACGCATGTCAAGGGTACTTTCTCATGGTATAAATAACCAAAGCACAACATAATCACCCAATGAGGTCCAATACCATAAGCATATAAATAATATCTATACATTTTTCATAAAAAAATAGATCTTAAATATCGATAATCATGTCCACATTTAATCATAGCATATACAATGCATATCACTAAATTGAAGCATATTGATAAGCCAAGCATATAAATATATAAAATTCCAACAACTGACATGTTGAGGAACATCATCTCGAACATAGTGGTTCATACAGACCAAATTTAGAGCCATAAAAATAATCATTACAAAAGTCATGAAGAAACAATGAAGATGAAACACCAAAATCATATTAACAAGATGAAAATGGGAAGGGCGCTACATAGGACCTTACTACATACATGAACTTATAGAATCAAGAGCAATTAGGTTAAGAAATATGGATGGGAGAACCATAATAGGGTATGTGAATGAGGCTTAGTTAAAATGTTATCATCAAATGGTGGAGTAAGCATAAACCCATGAAATTCATAAAATTTATTATATGTCCCATATTGTAACATAGGAAAAACCAAAAGACCATTAGAGAAAATAAGTTGCAAAAAAGTTAACAAAGAAAGATAAGGAAAAATTCAAAAATAAATTGAGGTGATAACTAAGAAAGCATATGATACAATAAGGGAGGAGGAGAAAAATGAACAAGAAAAATAAGCACATTCTTTGCAAAGTCCCCAAAAAACTAAGCAAGAGGAAGGGTCTCAATAATAATAACATTTATCTCCTCCTAGGGCATCCTCATCCACCACATCTCCAATACAATCCATCAAATATTTTTTAGCACAATAAAATAGATCCACCTATGCTTGCACCATACTTGTAACTACAACTACCACTATTAGGTTCACAATTGAATTTATTAGGCATATTTCCCATACAAAAGCTTCAATTGGGGGACATATTTCATGTTACCACAAGACAAGGTATTGTACAACATGTGGATAACACATAATAGTTATAGGAAGAAACAATTGATATAAAGAGAAAGTTTCCACATGTACAAAGGGATACAACATTGTTGTTTCCACAAAAAATCAAGTAATCAGTGGATGGGCTATAAGAATAGATGAAGCATCAAGAGGTAAAGGCAAAACAATAATTTATTATAGAGATAACCAAAAATAGGATGGATTATTTTAGAAATAAGTGTTTCATATCGCACAGTCAATTAAAAAGTCACATACGAACTCTAGAGAAAATAATTAAAAATGCAAATATCATTTATTATTTTTTCTACAATGGCCCATGACAATAAATAATATCAAAGACCAAATAGATCAATTGAAGGCATATATAGTATAAATGGAAAACGCTTATGACCTACTACAAGATACGAATGGGTCAATTAAGACACAATAGAGGCCATCCACACACAAATTCAATAATTTCAAGATTAATGAGAGTAGATAAAGGTAAAAATCAAGTAGCTCAAGGAGGTAATAATATTGCAACTAGCACATCTAGCTGAAATATTGGGGGAAGCTAAGAATAATTTACAACAAATACACATATCAACTAGTCTTGTGGAGGATGAAAAAACAACATTATTCAAACCTAGGTCAATATCTAGATACTACAAAAATCCAAAATTTAGTTGAATACTACTATGTCACATCTTAATATCATCTAGAAGAACATCTTACTAGGAATTTGAATCTACATTTTGAGGACAAGACATAGTTTACAAAGAGGGGATGATGTTGGTAGGAAATAGGATAGGAAGAACAAATTAGCACAACTCACCACAAATGTAGTGTGGAGCACAAGGCTAACCAAGGCTAATAGATATAATGATGTTTTCTAAGGGAAACAAACTTATTAGACTGTAATGTATAAATATATAAAATTGAGGAACTAGGATGTAAGCAGGAAAGAAGGAATATAATATACAAAGCAAAGACTTTGACCTACCTCTTAAATTAGATAATGAATATAAATATATATGGAGATATAATGATTGTAAATTAATGTTAAATGCCTAATGATGTGTGTGATATGATATATGTAATGAAGTCTTACAACATGTTATGTGATTTATTACTGCAATATTTGTTATTCTATCACTATTTATTTTGGGTTATAAATAGACTACATAAGAGTGTCCTAGGTTTAGATATATTGATTGTGTCCAAATTTCCCTTACCAATGGTAGTGGAGGGAATGGTATCAAGAGAGGTTCAGGTACTAGTATGGGTATATGTAGGAGATATGAAATAAGACATGGAAGGAGGTTGAGTATAAAGTATGTACATTGAAATGAAACTAAGAATAAAATTACAAATGGTGATAGATGATGATATGTAACAAGGTGTATGTATTGGAATAAAAAGTGAGGTATTAATTAGGATATAGCTATTGTGTAGGAAGCACTAGTAGGAGTAGGAATAACACTATTCAAAGTAGTGGTAGGGAAAATGAGTGTAGGAATCATGGAAATGGTAAGGGGAATGGTAATGCACTAAGAATAAGGAGAAGTAGATGTGATAAATTTCCTATGAGATGTAGGTATGATGGGGAAGTAAAACTAAGAGATAGGCCATATTGATGAATAAATTCATGAGGTGTGGCCCAAAAATTCAAGAAGGAATGAACATGGATGAATTGGGGATACAAATGCACTAATCAAAGATCTAAGGATGTTATAATTAGCAACAATGATCAAAAAATATCTCTATGTTAGTGAAATGATGAAAAAGTGGCTAAAGGGCTTTCATATGGTTTTAAGACAAAGTACACCCACTTTCCAATTTTATTCAAGGAAAACCTTAGATATATCAATGCAAAGGAGAAAGAGACCTTGTAATAGGGCTATCCTAGGGGCTGATTGTAAACTAATGAGGGGTTCACCACCAAGTAAGAACTTGCAAAGATAAATTCAATGCAAGATGTAATGCTAAACCCTAATTCAATGCAAACTTTAACTAAATGACCTATAAATTTAAATAAAATAGAATGACCAGTTGTGAGATGAAATTTGTGCACCTAGGAATCTAAAGATGACTGGAAGGAGGTCTAAAAAGCTAGAAATTTTGACTTTAATGCTGAGTGGGACTCATTCGTCAATTTGGGTGAATTAGTCCCAGATCTAGGTATTTTTGCACAAACATGTTTCAGGAAAAAGGGTATCTAAATCTGCATAAATCTTTAGAAACACCTATAGTGGGACTCATTCACCACTTGTGGCAGTTCAGTCCTATTTTTCTCTTTTGGGAGTTCAAAGTTTGAATATGTTCTTCTCAGTCTAGTCAATCTACTTCTGCAAGTTTCCAGATCTGAAACTCAAATTTCAGGGTTGTAGGTGACCTTTTGGTGAAGATTATAACCTTGCAAATGAGGAGACAATTCCAACAACTTTCTCCAACCTTGTAACCTAATATTCAATGATCCTTCAAGTTCGAAGACACCTAGATCTGCAATCACACATGTAAAGAGGAGAAAAACTTGTTGATTGTTAGGGAATAGGGGTTTGCCTTGGTCAAACCCTTTGTATGTAATTAAACCAAATGATGAAACAATGAAACAAGGACATGAAACATGAACAATGACACCTTCAATGATTCCCTGTAATTGTAGACACATAAATCATCTTGATTGATAATGCATACTCAATTCTGACTTACTAACACTAGTTCTTTAATTATCCTCTTTACTAATTATTTAATTAAATAATCCTTATTTGATTAAATTCATCGAATTCCTCTCTTAATTAAATAAATCAATATTTATTTTATTAAATCCTAATTCTCCTCTTTTGATTAAATAAATTAACTTTATTTGATTAAATCATAACACGAAAGATGAATAATGATACCTTGAATTATGCTTTGTAAATGATGTCTTGTAAATCTATAACTCAACATGAAATGGCCATGAAGGATGCAGATCTTGATCTTGACAAGAGTAGTAGAACAATGATTGATCTTGGATCTTCAATGCTACATCACAAAACTAGCTCAATAACATGTTTGATGCTTGGTATTCTTGACATGATGATTAGGATCTTGAATTTTTGCAACAATTGATGAAGAATTCTACCCTTGAATGCCTTAGAAATGATCGTGAATGCTCTCTTGATGATCTTGTAAAGTCTTGGAATGCTAAATTCTTGCTTGCTTGACTTGATATCATGTAGGCTTATGTGAAATAGTGATTTGAAAGCACATTTATATAGGAAATCCATCTAAGATCCTATGTATTAGATCCCAAAGGCCAACATACATAAAATTAACCTTAGAACCCAATTTTTTCTTGCTCAAAACCTTGAAAATAGGCCAAATGGGACTCATTCACCATCCGTGGTGAATGGGTGCCACCTGGATGTGACTCATTTTCCCAAAGTGGCGAATGGGTCCCACATGGCCTTTTTTTTTTGCTAAAATGTTGGGGAGTGTGCAAACTAAGTTTATATGTTGATATTGTTAGGTTTTTGATTGAAATATGCCTTGGGATGCTCAATATAGGGTCATAGGGGCCTATTAATGATGATATAAAAGGTCATAAATGTAATAGGGCCCAAAATCCAATGTGAAAGTGTAAAACACATTACAACACTAGATTAGGTCCATTTAGTTTGCAAGCCTCCTAAATTTAATGTGAAGGTGTAAATAAATACACTTTAGAACATTAAATTAAGGAAAAGTTAAGTTTATTTAGCTTAAAACTAGCCTAAGACCTAATGTGGATGTGTAAAACTCATCACAACACTAGATAAAGGTGATATCAAGTCCAATTTATCATTAATTATTCCCAAATTAATCAAGGAAAAGGTGTACCATTTTTTCTGTCATTACATCTATCTTGAGCCACTTTACTGAGAGGATGAACTTGCTTCAAAATCACACTAAAGAAGACATTCAAGAGGGGTCCAAATGTACCATTGTGGATGAAAAAGGAGAAAAATATCAAAGGAGGTGGCCAAGTTCCTAGACTCTGAAATCCTTCATCAACCCAACATTAGCACAAAAGGCCATACAAAAGGTGGATGATTTGCAGTAAAACACGATACACAAACATATAATGCCAAAGATATTTAAGGATAGGTGGATCCAGCTTCAACAAAAATTCACTTACTCTAGGACCAAAAAACTTCAGGTTGTCCATAGGGTGAGTATCCACAATATGCTCACTCTGGGACCACAAAACTCAGGTCATCCATGGGGTGAGTACCCAAAAAGGGTGAGACACACGACTGGTATGTCCCCACATACGCGAGTGCTAAGGGAAGTCATGCCTCTATTTGGATCCCATACAACCAAAATAAAGCTATACCTCTTGATAACTTTGATAAGGAACCACACAATGATGATCCTCAAGCTTCATGAGACAAGAAAAATTTTGTATGCTTGGAGCTCATGAACAAATAATGAACATCGCGCTTCATGAGGCAAGAAAAAATTTGTATGCTTGGAACTCATGAAAAAACAAGTTGGATCCATAGGCATGCAAAGTGTGTTATGCAAGGTGGCCATATAACGAATGTTGTAAATGCAAAATAGTGTAAGGAATTTTCAAAGGGATTTTGCTTAGTTCATGCAAGGTCTCTTCTTAGGCAACATTGTTCCTAATGCTTCCAAGAGAGTAAAAATCAAAGAAATATCATGCTCTCAAAGTAAATCAAGCCCAATGATACCACCAAGAAAAGGACACATCACAATAATAAATAAAACCACATAGTGAAAATAAGTTTCGATGTATTCCCCCACTTTAAAGCAATTTCTAACACCATTGATATGAGAAATTTCTTTAAATTAGAAGAAGACATGAGAGGTTATTCGGAAATCCCTATGCTAAGTAATATGTTTCTGAATCGAACTACATCATGAATAGGTATGTCACATGCAGGCCAACTTAGGGCATGTCATCCACATCCCAAGCTTGCTCTTATATATACATGAAAGGAAGTCAACTAGTCAAAAGAGACAACGACAAGTGACACACATGGACAAGGCTATCAAACTCCTTGCCCCCACTCAGTTCAGGACAAGGATGAGCTAAATAGGATGAAAATAAGTTTTAATTAGAGGAACTAGGTGCTTCAACACAAGGAAGAGCACCACAGTCCCTAAGAAGTTGAATTTTGTTAGTTAAATCCTTACATTCATTAGTAGAATGACCATGAACTCTATGATATGCACAAAATGAATGTTTTTAGTAAAAAAAAATCGTGTTCTTGGAGGTAGAGATATCAAATGATCTTGGAGGAGTCTCATCAAGATACTCTCTTGATCAAAAGAAGATGTTCCTTTATTTTGCGACAAAGACATCTCTTGCTTAGTACAAGATTCCATACTTACACAAGACTCTTTAGATTGTGAGATTTTGTTCTCTTTTTTAAAGGAAGGTGTAAAGTCTAACGAATTCAAATCATAAGTTTTTTGTGTGATGACTTTAAAGTTAAGTAAGGACTTCTTTATTTCTTTCAAAGGATAACCATCAAGATCACTGGTGTCTATTAGTTCAAGTTGCACCAATGTTAAAGTTGACTTTGAGGAATCTTTTGTTAAAGTGTTTATATTGAGTGAAGGCTTCCTTGTTTCTTTTGAGGGACAATAACCAAGACCACTAGTCTTTTCTTGCATGTGAGGCTCTATAGGAACACAAATACCTCGTTCTATAGCACCACATCCTTTTCCACTATATCCAAGTATTTTCATCATTTCATAACCTTTTCCATAAAGCTTTTTCATTTCTTTTGGATTTGGTGGTTGCTCATAATCAGCTTCATTAAAGTTTGTTGTGTAATTTATTGTCTTTTGTTCTAAATTTTTTGAGGTGGATGCTTTCAAAGGGTCTTCCAAATTTTGTGTTGACATTACCACTTTTTATTTTCCCTTTTCAAACTCTTTGTTTATGATCTTGTATTTTCCCATGAATTTTGGTTTGAAGTCTAAGGAACCCCAATCATCTTCTAATAGCTTCATGATTTTATCAATAGTTTTTTCTTTGTCTTTTTGTTGCACAAGTTCCACTTGTGTAGTTGGTGTTAATGTTGTCAAATTATTTTCCTTGTTCTTCTCAATGTTCAAACAATTGTTTGGGTTAGGGTCAGCTTCAAGTGTGTACACTTTGTTATTGTACATATACTTAATTTAATGATGAAGAGTAGAAGGCACCCCATTCATTACCTAAATCCATGGTCTACCTAAGAGGATATTATATGAAATTTCATGAGGCATAACAAGGATCATTGTTTCTAATGTTGTATTTCTAGTTATAATAGGCAAAGTGATCTCACCAAGCGGTTGTGTTCCTATATTTTCAAATCCTTTAATGGATAAATATTCAGGTTGAATTTTTGATTTGCCCACACCAATCCTATCTAAAAGGTTCACACTACACATATTAATGGTGACACCATTATCAACAAGGGTTCTCTTTATCCCTGTTCTTTTGTATTTAGCTATTATTATAAAAGCATCATTCTTTTTTTCACTTCCAAAAGGGGGAGTTCACTTTGGTGGAAAAAAATTTCAACATTTATTCCTTGAATCATGGCTGCTATGTCGTTCAAGTTTGCACTAGAGGGAACCACAACTTTTTGCAAGGTTCTTTGAAGCATTGTGAGATAATTAGATGATTCTGAATTAGGTCCCATAGGGATATCTTTGCAGGAGTATTCTTAAGTTGTTCAACAAGATCATACTCCTTCCCACTATGCAGAGTTAAAAAAGGAGCACTAGGAAAAATGGGATTATGAAAAGGGAGGGATGTTGAAGTTTTCTATCTTGGTTGTGGATTGTTTCTAGTGTTATATATATGAGCAATAGTATTATGACTCGGCTGCTGCAACACATTGTTCTTAGGTTGGTAAAGGATAAGTTCAGGTTTTTTTTGAGTTTGAGGTTTGTGTGAGGATGGATAAATAATTAAAGGATTCTTAGGATGTGCCATAGTTTATGTAGGAGGTCCATTAATCAAGGGGGATCAAACATACATTTGTGCATTCATAACCTCAGTGGTCTTGGTTTGATGTATTTCTAATAAAGGGAAATATAGAATCACCTTTTTATCATCACCTAAGGAAGCCACCTTACTATTGTTGTCATTTTCTTGCACCATGATATTCTCCCTAGGAGGAAAGTTGTTAAGAGAACTTCAAACCAAATGTTCTTGAAATTCAAGGATTGGTTCTTCCAAAATGACTTCATTGCAAGTAGGGGAATGATCAATGATTGGATTTTCTTTCTTATCAATGATGTTGTTTCCTTGTTCAATATTTTTTTCTCTAGGGGAAGAGAGGAAATCAAGATTCCCATGACTTTCATCAATTTTATTTTTTAACATCAAAGTATCTTCTTGAAAACTAGGAGAGATACTAGGAGAAGAACAAATGTTATTGTCATGATCATTTATCATTTCATTCCTTTGTTCCCTAATGTATTCCAAAATAGGATAGGTAGGGAAAGAAACATAAAGAGGGTTGTCATAGATCTTAAAGATTTGATCATCCAATACAAATATATCTTCCTCACTTACACTTTCATCCTCTAAAATATTATCAAAATAGGGGAAGATGTAGGGAGATGAATATAGGCTTGTTGAAGTTTCAATAGTTTCTTGTTGTGTTATGTTATCATTATGATTACCTATGGTTGTTTCTTCTTGTTCATCAATGTCTTGCCTAATAAGAGAGGTAGAAGGAGAGAAACAACTAGGATTCTCAAAACTCTCATTGATTGGTTCTTTTAACACCAAAATATCTTCTTCTCGAATAGGAGAGATATTAGGAGAAGAATGAATATGATCATTAGGAATATCCAAGGTTGTAGTCTCTTGATCACTAGGATGTTCTCACAAGAAAGGGGTGAATGGAGACTAGGTAAGGTTATGTTTAGAAATGTGTCTATGGTATCAATTTCATATGTTGTAATATCTTCCCAAGGGGAATAAGGAGAAGGGTAAACAAGAACTTCATGATTTTTAACAATTGTATCTTCTTTGACCAATATACCTTCTTCACTAAAAGGAGAGGTATCGAGAGAAGAACAATTATAATCTCCATGATTGTCTATGCTTGAAATCTCTTCTATCACGTCATTCCCACAAATAGGAGAGATAGGAGGGGGTATGAACTTTTTCTAACAATACCTAGATATGTAAGACACACTATTTGACCTAGAATGAAAAGTACTTCTAACCATCTCATGCAATGTTTCAAGAATGTAAAAAATGTATATCCAAAGATGAAAAGTAATTTTATCGAATGAATGCAAAAATTTAAGAATGTAAACAATGTGTATCCAAAAATGAAAAGAAAATTTATCAAACTTATGTAAATATTTATTAATTTAAACATTGTGTATGCAAAAGTGAAAAGTACTTTTATCCATATTATGCAAATTTTTAGAAATGTGGGCATTTTCAAATCTGATGATGCTTGTAATTGAAATGATTTAAAAAATGAGTACCCTAAATTGTTGTTTTTGACCTAGATGCATAAAAAAAAAGTTACCAAAACTTTCCAAACTTATAGTAAATGTTACTAGCAAGCTTAGGAAGCACATATATGAGGTTTTTAATGTTGTAAATGGAAGTTTAAAATCTAGACTAGGAACAATTCTCCTAGAGGGTTGAATGAGTCCTAGTTAGGGTTTTTTTCGCAATTTTTTCAAAAAAATTTAAGTGATTTTTATGCTTTTTAGTTTGTATGATCTGTAACCTAAGTGTAAATGTAGATTTTATATGATTTTCAATGATTTGAGATGCAAAAATGCAACCTATATGCACTTTCACTAATGCAAAATTAGAAACCATAGAATTCCAATTAACTAATGCAAATTCAATGCAAGAAAGATCTATGATGATGATGCATTCCAAATCAAAATTATGATGTTCTAAATGTAGGTTCACCAAAATAAAATGATGAAAAAGTGGTTAAAGGGATTTTGTATGAGTTTAAGACATAGAGCACGCCCACTTTCCAATTTCATTCAAGGATAACCCTAGAGATATTAATGCAAATGAGAAAGAAACCATGCAATAGGGTTGTCCTAGGGGCTGATTGTAAACTAATGAGGGGTTCACCACCAAGTGGGTGCTACCACAATAGTGGTTTACACTTTTTGGGAGATCCTATTTTTTATTAAAATCACATATTTTTAGAAAATATAATGATTTAAGCCTTGAAAATTTCCATTTAAATAATTCCAATTGAAGAGGATTTGATTAAACCACCTTAGACCAAGCCCCCTTGGATAGAACCCCACTAGTTTTAAACCATACCTATAATAGAGTCTCCTTTACACCTATCAAAATTCTAATAAAAAATCACTTTTGATTTACCTTTTGGGGGATCAAGTGAATTCATTTAAAATTTATTTTTTGTAAATATGTAGTCCTTATTATAAGCTTCCAAAAAAGTATAATTTTAATTAAATTAAATTTGATTATTATATTTATTTTTTATTTCTTATGAATGTAGGTTTTTCACTAAAAACCAAGTTATTTGTTTTGCACATGTGGAATAATAGAAGATTATCAACAAAAAAAATTGAAAATTACAAGTGCACCAGATATTGAAGTCCTTGATCCAACCAAAAAATAAAATTGAATTTTGATACATACAAATTTTTTTGTGTTAAACAGTTCGTCTATGTCTAAACTATAATTGGTTTGACTTCAAAAACTTGATTAAGGAAAAAATATTCAATAGAACACTATGAAACCAATTGGAAGCACTAGATATCATAGTTACAAATCTAATTTAAAAAAAAAAAGAATTTTATCCTTCATGGAAAAAAAATTGTGTTATATGGTGAGCATCACTCCTTAAAAGTGATGTTTACTAAAAAAAATAGTTTTCAAAGGAGATGGAAAAAGAAGTACAATCTGATTCCAAAACTTTTGAAAAAAATAAATTTAGAATCTATAGAAAAAATTCCACAAATCACTAGTTTGCAACATCTTCAAATTCCTCACGGTTTAGCCGCCATAGGTGTCCAAAAGTGAAGATTTAGTTATAAAAAAATAGTTTAGTGTCTAGTTTGGCCAAAAATTGTAAACTAGTATTGTGGGATCACCCAAGTAAGAACTTGGAAAGAAAAATGCAATGCAAGATGTAATGCTAAACCCTAATTCAATGAAACCTTTAACTAAATGACCTAGAAATGAAAATAAAACATAATGAAAAGCTATGAGATGAAATGTGTGCACCTGGGAATTTGAATATAACTAGAAGGAGGTCTGAAATGCTAGAAATTTTGACTTTAATGTTAAGTGGGATTCATTCACCAATCTAGGTGAATCAGTCCCAGATTTGGGTTTATGTGCAAGAATAGGTTTCAAGCAAAAGGGTATCTGAATCTGCAAAAATCTTTTGAAAAAACCTATAGTGGAACTCATCTGCCACTTAAGGTGAATTAGTCTCATTTTTCCTTTTCAAGAGTTTAAAGTTTGAATCTGTTCTTCTCAAACTACTCATTCTACTTCTCTAGGTTTCTAGATTTGAAACTCTAATTTTGGGGTTGTAGGTGACCTTTTGGTGAATATTATAACCTTGCAAATGAGGAGACAATTCCAACAACTTTCTCCAACCTTTTAACCTAGTCTTCAATAATCCTTTAAGTTCCAAGACACCTAGATCTACAATCACACATGTAAAGAGGATAAAATCTTGTTGATTGTTAGGGAATAGGGGTTTGGCTTGGTCAAACCCCTTGTAGGTAATTAAACCAAATGATGAAACAATGACATGAAACATGAACAATGATTCCTTGTAATTGTAGAAACACAAATTACCATGATTGATAATGCATACTCAATTCTGACTTACTAACACCATTTCTTCTTTAATCATCTTCTTTACTAATTATTTAATTAAATAATCCTTATTTGATTAAATTCATCAAATTCCTCTTTTAATTAAATAAATCAATCTTTAATTAATTAAATCCCAATTCTCCTCTTTTGATTAAATAAATTAACTTTATTTGATTAAATCATAATATTTCCCCTTTTAATTGAATAAACCAATATTTATTTAATTAAATCATCATATTCTCCTCTTTAATTAAATAAATCAATTTTATTTAATTAACCTTCTAAAGTTCTCCATTTAATTGAATAGATCAAATTTATTTAATTAAATCACTAATATTCATTATTCGTTTGATTTTGATTTATTTAAATACTAAAATCTAAGTCAAAAGTCAAAATTAGCTAATCTCCACCTAAATTAATAAAATCCTAATTAATGCTAATCCTAATCACTCCAATCCTCTAGATTTTTCAATTTGCACAATAAATCAATTTATTTGATTTATTAAATCTCCTATTTTCATTCAAAAAGGCATCAAGATGGAATATTCTTCAAATTTGAATTCTGCCTCCCAAATATCTTATCCTCCAACTTGGCATTTATGACTCTTACAAGTCCTTTTTCTTGAGCCAAGTGGCAATAACTCCTCTTCCACATCTCCCTCCACAAGCCAACTTTAAAATTTCAAATTTCCACCTAATATCATTTATGTGCACATTCATCAATATGTGCTCCACCTCTCTCCATTCACATGTTGACAAGTGGCATTTTTCTATTGATTGATATTTTTTCCCACATTCATCCTTTTTTTCTCATTCCTCCATCCTTCTTTCCTATAAATGGAGAGCTCTTCTATTGATTTTGCATCCACAATCTTAGTATCTTTTCTATACACACATTCATCTTGCACTTCATCTTGGTCATCATCTTGCATCTTGTTCATTATTTCATCCAAGATATTATCAAGGATTGGGAAAGGGATACTTTCCACATCAAAGTAGCACCAATCCACTATGGGATAGGATTTGATCACGTTTTCATGTTCTTTCATTTAATTGTTCTCCCTATTTATGTTGTTTGCATATTTTAGCATGATTAAGTATTTCATAGGGATGCTCTATCTAATTTGCTTAATTTAACTAACAATGTTAATAGTTGTTTGTTTTGAGAAAATGCATCCATAGTAATCATTTAATGTGTTGTAAATCTGTAACTTGACATGAAATGGCCATGAAGGATGCAGATCTTGATCTTGACAAGAGGAGTAAAGAAATGTTTGATCTTGGATCTTCAATGCTTCATTACAACACTAGCTCAGTAACATGCTTGATGCTTGGTATTCTTGAAATGATGATGGGTCTTGAACATTGGCAATAATTGATGAAGAATTCTACCCTTAAATGCCTTAGAAATGATCTTGAATGTTCTCTTGATGATCTTGTAAAGTCTTGGAATACTTAACTCTTTCTTGCTTGACTTGATATCAAGTAGGCTTATGTGAAATAGTGATTTGAAAGCTCATTTATATAGGCAATCCATTTAAGATCTCGTGTATTAGATCCCATAGACTGACATACATAAAATTTGAATTTAAAACCCAATTTTTTCCCACTCAAAGCCTTGAAAATAGGCCAAATGGGACTCATTTTCCATCTATGGTGAATGGGTCCCACCTAGATGAGACTCATTGACCCAAAGTGGTGAATGGGTCCCACAAGACCTATTTTGCTTGCTAAAATGTTGGGGAGTGTGTAAACTAGGTTTATATGTTGATATTGTTAGGTTTTTAATTAAAATATGCCTTGGGATGCACAATACAGGGTCATAGGGGCCTATTAATGATGATATAAAGTTCATAAATTCAATAGGGCCCAAAATCCAATGTGAAAGTGTAAATAAATATGCTTTACAACACTAAATTAAGGAAAAAATAGGTCTATTTAGCTAAAAAGGGCTCTAAATCCAATGTGAATGTGTAAAAAGCATTACAACACTAGATTAGGTCCATTTAGTTTACAAGCCTCCTAAATTTAATGTGAAGGTGTAAATAAATACACTTCACAACATTAACTTAAGGAAAGGTTAAGTTTATTTATCTTAAAAAGGGCCCAAGACCTAATGTGGACATGTAAAACTCATCACAACACTAGATCAAGGCGACATCGAGTCCAATTTATGATGAATTATTCCAAAATTAAGCAAGGAAAAGGTGTACCATTTTTCCATCTTTTCAATTAGTATATGTGATATAATTGTAGTCCTAATAAATAATTTTGGATCTAAAACTTTCTTGGGCTAGGTAATTAAACACCCATGTAATTGAGAGTTATTATTTTTAAAGTATTCTCCTAGTTGACTTGGAATACTAGTTGTACAATGTCATTCAAAGATGAAGGTGGGGTATGAAAATGGTGGTTACAAATTGATTATATCTCATTAACACTACTCTCCCATTCTTAAGGGATAGGAGAGAGAGTGGAGTATATCTCCATTATTGGGTAAGTTCCACATGTTAGTGGTCTCGTATTGAAGTGTTATTTTTGGGGGAGTATTCCCATAAAATGGAGGGGTAATATTTTAGGAGTTATATATTCTATTCATGGATACATTGGTTAGTCACATGGGGGTGTTGAGTTTTAACCATACCACACTTTTGGGTTGTCTTGGTTTTAGGAATTCACTTGTGATTTTGTGTTATGTCTTTTCTATAGATTGTATGTATTTAATTAAGGTTCTATGGATTATTTTTAAGGACATGTGTACTACCAAAATGTTGTCAAATTGACTGGATAAGTTTGTTTATTATGTACTCTTGCTTCAAAGGTTAATATGCATGTGTTCTCTCTTTGGTGGTGTATATTTCCTTGAAAGGGTTTCTCCACATATACATTTGGTGTCATGTGTGGTAGAGCTTCTAAATTTTGAAAAAAATCAAGCTGGTTCCTTGTCTTGTGATGATTTGTTGCCTCTTTGCTTTAGGCAAGGGTTTAGGGTTTTAGTTCAAAATCCCCTTGTTTCATATTTGCATAGTCTTAAACCCTAGGCATTCTATTTCTTCACCAACTTGTTACACTTGATTACTAGTCACTTGAGTTGCAGCATGAGAAATCATTAACATATTATTATCGGCCCCTTGGTCTAGGTTCATCGATCATCCAACATTACCATTTCTTTAATCTTCTGAAGTTGGGTGAAAATATTTACTAAGTTAAGAATGACTTATGTCTTAAGTCATTAATCTCAAGGCTCTTTTTCCCATTGACCTAGTTGGGTCCCCTTCTTTAAATTTTTTTTTTATGAATGTATAGATTTTTTGACCGTTAGATCAAAGGATTTGATGATCATAGTCCACCAACCCCATGAGAATAAAATAATAATTTTTAAAATGTTGCGGGGTCAACGGATTGGAGACAAGTGTTTCATTGCAAGTGTGGGGGCTGATCCCCACTCACATACTAGATGCCTTATGGTTTTAAATCAATGATCCACATGCAACGTTGAGATTTAATCTCAACCATTCCCCGCTCACCCCACTAAAATAAAATAATATTTTATGAAATGTTGTGGGGTTAGTGGGATAATGACTCGTGGATTTATTCTGCGACTTGGAAAAGAAGGTAGATCGCATAGAACAAATGAGTCAACACTCCAACTAGCATAATTTCATTGGCTGAAGGATAGGTGAATGATGGTGACTTAAATTCAAACCTTTTTGACTCAATTTGAGGCATCTAAAGTGTCATCTCATAAGGAGATCAACAACTGATATTTTAGAATCAAAGATGTGAACATGAGAGCTATTATGCTTCGCGTAAGTGAGTAGTAATGATGGAAAAGATATCTAGTACTATCCAATCTTGACCTAAATGCACATAAAAGATTGGTTTTTTGCATAATTTAAGATTGCAAAAGAATTTGAAGCATCCATTAAGAGATCAAGAAGAGCATTCCAAAGTTCAATGAGGTCAAAATTAGGGTTTCCTTCAAGCAAAAAAATTGTAAGTAAAAAAAAATCCATTCTTTGTGCTTTATCCAAAACATCTTGAATTAGGGTAAATATTCATTGTCTTTCAATTGAATTGGTCAATATATTTTAGTTGCTTTATAGTGGTTTGAAATTGCATATAAGTTGTGATTTTTTGTCAAATACATTGAAATTGTAGCTTCGATCCATGCCCTTGGTTTTGAATAGAAAAGATAGGTTTTGAACTTCTCTATGTCAAAACCCTAGATTAGTCTGAACCCACCTTGTTAGCAATGGCACCCAAAGCACAAGTTCCCAATTCTAAAACCACGTCCAAGACTATCTCACAAGACATTAATGATCAATTAAAACCCTCAACTAACAAGAATTTCAAGGGAATAGCCCTATTCTATGGCCCTAGAATTACAAAGGGATTACAAGAAAAGCAACATTTTATCAAGGATGTCAAGTTTCCCTACACTAGATGGCAATTGTTCAAAAATTGGTTTGGGAAAAAAAATTGTGGAGTCCCTATTTGTAATCCCTGGAGGTTGGATATGAGAAATCTGATCATCCAAAACATATACATGGATGTAGACCTATTGAAATACATAGCTGCAAAGTATGACCCTCTTTCTAGAGTGGTTAGGGAATATGGTGGTGTTGAAATGGTTAAGATAACCAAGGAAGAGATTGCAAAAGTTTTCAAGTTGCATGAGTGGAGTCAGGACATGATCCCCATTCAAATCGATGCTTTTAGAAAAGAATATGATAATACTAAGGTTTTGCTTAGGACAATAATGTTACCCATACACACTGCAAGTATTGGGGTTGGGAAGTCTAAAAATAGATAAACATTGGTAAAGATGAAAAGAAACCCTTTCCCATGAATTAATTTTCCAATTACTTCAAGAAGATAGTGTACTCCTTGTTCCAAATCATTAGTTATGATCCACCAACCACCATGCTAAGGGGTTACATGTATATGGAAACACATATGCAACATGCAACTTACAATCTAGTTTATGACTATGCCACATGCTTGAAAAAAAAATTCATCAAGGTTTGATTACATTAAATGCGGGGAAGAATTGGGTTAGATTTTGGTGGTTTTCCCTCTTGATGCACATGTTTTTATACAAGGGAGAAAATAATTTTGGTGAAGATATGACATTAAAGAAAGTAGAGGGTCATCTTGAATTTTCAATCTAGTGTTGGACTCAAATTCTTGATAAAGATGATCTGAAATTTGACTATGTGGTGTTCCACAATGTTTTTGCTTCAAAACTGAGGAGTTTCCTAGTTTTTGATCCACCAAGGATCCCTAAAGAGATACATGATTTTTTGATGCCCTTGGAGATGAAGCCTGATTTCAAGATAGCTCATAATATGGGGGAAATCATTTCATACCTCAACACAACCATTTTCAAGGTATATGGCACCAATGCGAATCCTTATGCATTGTCAAGAGATGTGCCATTGAAGATTGGATTCATTTAGATTATGAGATAATTGGGAAGAGCACAAAAGGTGCATTTACTAGAGCAACTAAAGAAAGGCTTGTTCTTCCCTAAATGGACAGTATTTGCAAACTTTATAATGGTCAAGGGAGGATGGAAGGAATTGGGACAAATTCCTGCACAATACAAATTGAAAACAATGCACCCAAGGAATCATGACCCTGGGTGCTTCATTGTTTCCTCGAAGAAAAACAATAGGAGTGACTCCTTTGTTCACAACTATTATTACCCTGAAGATGTTATCAAGAATATATTTTATTTTCAACTCCAAGATGAAAGAAAGGCCATGTATCTTTCCTTGAGTAATATGGTGGAAAAGGTTCAAAGATCATATCCCAACTATGATCCTCTTCCCAACATTGAGGGAGAGTTAAACAAAGTCATGGATGTTCTTGAAAATTTTGAGAGCATAGTTGGTGTTTTGAGAGAAGATCACAAAATCATAGATAAGGAGAAATTAATGGTAGTAGAACAAGAACCAACAAGAGAAAAGAAAGAAAGACCCTCCTATCATCCACCCTAGAAAGTTAGAGTGTACTCCAGGAAGGAGGTAATAATGAAGCAAAAAACACTTCCAACCCCTACTGCATCAGAGGGGTCAAGGAAACTTCTCCTATGAGATTAGTTTCATAACCTTACCAATAGGGTCCACCTATTGTAATTGATATTGATTCACCTCTAAGAGGTCCTTCTCCATCAGAGCAGCCACCAGCCAAGAGGCAAAGGATTGAGGTGAAAGGGGTAGTTGATTACCTTGAAATAGATGAAGATGAAATATTTGTTACACCCAAAGAGATGCAACAAGGAATACCTTCTCCCCCAAGGGAGGTTGCATCAAGCTCAAGAGAAAGCAACTGTAGACTAGGAAAGGTTGATATAAGTGGTTGTACAATGCAGATGACTTGAGGTAGGAAGCCTATAAGGCATTTATGAAAGATTACTCTTTTATTGAGACTAAAGCATTCAAACATTTTGTGTGGAGAGATAAGGCTCTAGAATATGCATAGAAAGTGGTGAAAGAGAGAATCCTACATCAAGAACTTCTAGAGGGGATTATTCAAGCAAATGTAAGGAAGGAAATGAGGAAGGAATCCCAAGGTATCACAATTGAAGAAAGCAGAGTACTTGTGTAGAAAAGTGGTATATTGTTGTTGCTTGAATGAGATATTTTTGATGTAGTTGTGTTGGATACAATAAGGAGGTCTGAAAGGACCTTGTTCCAAAAAAAGGAAGAGGCCAAATTAGCACTACAAGGGTCAACATTTAGTCAATAATGGGATGCCTTGTCCCTTTGGTCATTGTCTTTGGGTTCTAGGAAGCCAAGAGTTTCAAAACCAACAAACTTCAATAAGAAATTGATTATAAGGAGATTTTTTGATACTCCAACATTGGAAGCAGATGAAATAACAATAAATGTTGCCAAATTCACTAAAGAAGTAGTAGAGTGTATCATTGTTGACAGATACTCATACAGGGGAAAATATAATGAACTTATTGATGAGTACAATAAGAGTAGGAAAATGGTAGTTGAATTGGAAATAGAGCTAGAGCTATTCAAGCAACAAAGGGAAACATTGAGGACCTAAGGCCCATCTAGCTCAAGTCATGTTGCACCCACTTCTCTAATAGCACATCCTCAATCTCCTCCTCCACTAGAACATTCCTTGGAAATAATACCATATAATTTGGGCCAAGAACCACTTGCAGTTGAGGAGCCAAGAACATTAGGTGTAGCTCCATCAAATGAGCCCACCAAGGAGAAATTATTTTTACAAATTGAAGTGTATAAGAAATTGTTTGCATAGGTTCAAGATACCATGTATGAGAATAATTCATAGATTTTTCATACTATTTTGTAGCATTTGAATAAGAAGATTCAAGGTAAATTAAAAATTATTCATTTCAATTATTCTTTAATGTTGCAAGCAATAATTTTTTCTCAAAAAGACAAGGAATTAGCTACCCCAATCCTAGACAAATTGATTACTAGGGTTGATAACTTGAAGCTCATTGTATTTGGGTCAACACATCAGAAGGATAAGTATCCAAAGATTGGCTCAACTTATAAATTCATTATGGAGATTAAAGAACAAAAGTTTTAGGGGTATGTTGCTCCTTTGGAGGTGAAAGTAAAAGAGTTAGAGGAAAAATTTGATGAGATGGATTTGGTATTAATGCTTGATATCCAACACACATATGATGAGGTAAAACCTCTATAGGCATGGAAAGATCAATTGGATACAACAATTGTTGCCCCAGCCACACTAATATGTGAGAGTGTTGACATTGATGTATTGAAGAACACTCTTGAGAATTTCTATTTCACCATCAGATTCTTGGAAGATTTTGATAAAAAATCCAATTCAGTGATGAAAAAATATGCTCCATACAGAAAGAAGATGGTTGAACTTATTGGATTTAATTGGCCTTCTGACACAAAATATGAATTGTGGAAGAAGACATTCATTGATGAATTGGAGCCATAGACACAGTGATTGGGGACATACTCACATGGTCAAGTATAATATATGTTTGACCTTAGAAGATGTAGTGTATAAAAGATATGTTTCTCCCAATTCAAAATATAACAGGTAAGTGTTGACTATTGATGACTTGGACTGGTCCTAGATGCTGATCTGGATTTTATTCCACCTTTTCCCTTCTTTTGGATGCTTTTTTCATTTTTTCTGAAAAAGAATAAAGATGCTGCAATGGTTTGAAGAACACTCTCTTCAACAAAGTTCCTTTTGCAAGGAAATCATATCTTCTTCAACAAATGGGAATAACCTTTGTCTCATATATGTTCCCCTCCATCTAAGAATGCAAATATAACTGCAAAGGGAATATATGGTAAGCAGTCAAATGAAAATGTGACATGTGTACTTTTCAACTTAAAGCTTGTTCTTCTCCCTTGTTCTTATAAAAGGGAATTCAGGGCCATTAGTGTGGGTCTCTTTTTGAATTATAGATATGAAAATGCAAATTAAGAACATAAAGAAAATATATTTCGAGTCTGTATCTTAGGCTTTGAGTCGATCAATTAGATTTTGTAAATTGTGTGGTTTTCTAACATGTTTGAATAAACAATGCAAATATTTTGAGTCTATTGTCTCTCCATTTGTAACATTCCATATGAGTTATTAATAGAAATTTTATTAATGAACCTTTCATTAATTTTCATTGTTGTTTTGTGGTGAAATATGTTTTAATTTTGGCTTTGGTTTAATTAATTTTAATTGTTGTTTTTCAGTTAAAATACCTTGATTAAAGCATGAATTCATATAAATGTTTAGTGGATCTGATAAGTAGTCATAGAGTCTGAGTATGTGATGTGTAAATTGTAATGCAATTTCACAAAGATCATGACTATTTGGAATTAAAATCTCCTTATAGTTCAATTTATTATGATGTTTCGACTCCCTACCCCAAGATAAGACACTGATCTAAAGGTGTTAAGTACATTTCCTATGGTTTTGGTGCTTCAATTTGAGAATAAAATTTATAAACACTTTTAATCAATTTACATTTGTTGAGGTTAGTATTGTGTGGTATTCTCAGCTTTAGGTGTTTAATACTTTTAAGGAATTTCTAATTTCTTGAAGGATTTCATCTATGTAGCATTTCAATGAGAATGCATCTATTTATTATGTAATTTGTGATATAATTGTGTAGAAAGATTGCAAGATGCACATTGTGGGATCACCATCCCAAGTTTTGCAAAGCCCAAAGTATAGGAGGGAAGCATTTTAGCTTCCTCCCATTCGTTGGCCAATCATCTCTTGAGTATTCAAGAATTGAATCTGGAAAGTTCATAGATGCTTGGCAAGATCTTCTTGGTTCTTTAAAAAACCACTATTAGATTGGCGACTCTACTGGGATACATTTGATAAAAAAATTTCTCTAGAGTTCCTTGTCTAGGATCACTATGATTTATAGTGATGTTTATCCATAGATTTGGTCTATTTGAATTTTTTGTTAACCATTGCTTATATCTATTCTACATTTCCTACCATTTTTGTGTTTAAAGTTCCTTGCCCAAAGTTCAAACAAATTTCCTTCATATTTACAAAATCCTATTGAGTTTGTAAAATTCAATGTTAAATTTCATATAAATGTGAAGGGTCTTGTAAAGTTTGCATAAGATCTTAGCACAATTGCTATAAATTTGCCCCAATCAATTTGGGTGGTGAGTCTAAAATCTCTACACTAGTGTGTGCCAATACTTGAAGATATCAAAGAAGTGAAGATGAAGAATAGAAGAAAGTTGAAAAGGTTGACAAAAGGAAAGAAGATTCAAGCACAAATGTGGGGAACCCATGGAAATATGAAGAAACATCCAAAGCAAATATTGGAGGGAGAATTTACGAAGAACACTCATGGAAAATGGAAAGAAAAGGATACAAGAAAAAGTAAGTCTACTCCTCATCCAACTCTTGAATGTGAAATTAATTCTAGTTTTGGTTCTTAACATGAAAGAGAATTATTAGATTTAAGTGATAATGTGTTTCCTGAAAGAGGGGAAGTTATAATGAAAACTGTTGTGAGTGAGAAACATTCAAATCAAGCCTTAATGGCTAAACATATAAGAGAGAGGGAAAGGATACCACAAGATAATGCAAATGCTAGTTGTGTTAGGGATGCAGGGATTTTGGCCTTAGCTTTTAACATAAATACTCCTCTTCCTCATGACTTGTTGACTGGGTTTGATGCGTATGTCCATGAAAATACTCTTAGCCATGTTGAGATTGTAGTGACATTAGATGTTGATACCACCTTACTGAAAGAGGATGAAATATTCAATGATGCTCAACAAGTTAGAAGAGAAGCATTAAGATTAGATGAAAACAAGAGAATGAGGGATAAGGAGGAAAAAGAAAGGATAGGGAATGCTATGGTTGAGGGAGATATGCTACAGATAAAAGTTGAGAAAATTAAAGAACTAGAACGGTTAACAACTCAATCTACCCAAACAATTGGTCCTACAATTATAGAGATTATAACAAGGGATCCTGTAGTTGCCTCATTTGACGATTCTTGTGTAAATACATGGACCAATCCTGCCATGAAAGCTTCAATTGTAGTTGATTATGTTCCTAGTAATACAAATGTTGTTTCCCAGACTATTGATAAGGGAAAGAAACTAGTCAGGGGTATAAAGATAAATGTGGGAGGTTCCTCTTAGAGGGACATAGCACAAAATAATACTATTTAATTGGCTAATAGGTTTGTGTGTGTGAAATGTGGGAGAGTTACTAAATAAATACTAAAGTACACAAACACCAATGAGACGTATTACATTAAAGATTTGAATCATAAACTAATCAAATGAAAGAAAAATAAATCTTTAGAAACGTTTTGTTGTTCTCTATTCTCAAGGATTTATTAAACCATATTGGCTCTCAGATTTTGTATGTACACTATGGCTGTTAAAATGGCAACTTGAGAAACAAGATGCTATTCAAAATGCAAGAAATCTAAGTTCCTCCATGAAAATGCATGATGCAAATGATAATGGTGATATTGACAAGTGGATAATGATTATGCATATGCTCAAATATTAATCATTGATGCATTTACAAACTAAGACATGATTCTAAGAGAGAATTATAAAATAATGCAACTATGTTAAATGCTAAATGATTAAATTATCTAATGCTCCAATGCTTGAAAGCTATTCCTACATAGTAAGTTTTCTAAAAGATGTGATGTAAAATGTTGTGGTAAAGGGTTGTACTTATAGGATTTTCAAAGCATCTTGTGATGTGGTAGTGATCGACGGTCGAAATTCAAACATGCGGGATGGATGGTGGAGATGAAAGAGGTTAGAAAGAATTTTCCCCTGACCAAGGGAAACATGCTAAATGGATGAAGGAATGAAGTGTGTGAGGAATAAGCCATGTGTTAAAATTTTATTGAAGATAATTTTAATTTAAAAATTAGAATTATTTAATTTCATGTGACCTTGGTGAGGTGAAATGAAAAGTTGTAGACATGTGCTTGAATTCCAAATTTGAGATTAGTGAAAATTGATTAAATAAAAAAAACTATAGAAATTTGTTTATTTAATTAAATTAGAGGAATGTGATTTTAGATTTGGAGAATTTGGAGGTAAGAACTATATAAATAAATTGAGAATTTATTTATAAGTAGATGAAATATTAATTAAACAACTAGTACGTATTTAATTAATTAAATGTCTTGACCGATTTTAGGTGTATACATTTTTCCCCTCTTTGAAGTAATGTGTTTACACGTTGCTTCAAAGAAAAAAGATTGTTGTTGATGTCAACAATTTTTTTTTTCGATGCCTTAGACGTTGATTTTCAGGCAATGATGGATATATGCCCCCTTGGGAGATAAATTGATGGATTTTTTTAATTTTTTTAATTTTTTGATGATTTGATGATGATCTCAAAATTTTATGATTTGGAAATGAATTATCTCCCAAAAAATAATGTTAAAGCCACCAGGTGATGAAATAATCAATTAAGCCCCTTTTGAAAATAAAATAAAACAACCCCATAAAAATGCCACTTACTTAACCTTAAAAAGGTTAAAAAGAGTGATTAGATGTTCATTTGAGCATTTGCATTTTGAAAACTTTGAGAGTGAGTGATGATTTGTGCAAATTTGGAGCAATGGTGATCCCCTATGAGACACATTGATTTGAGTGCATCAGATGTCACAACACCCAACAATGTATGAACCTCTGATATGTAGTCTGAAAACCTCCCTTGTAATTTGTGCAATTTATTTTCCCGCTTGTATTTTTTGTTTGAATTTGATTTGAAAATTTTTAGCACATAGGATTACTGCAATAATAAATACAATAGTTGTTCTAGCACATTTTTCAAGCTAGTGCATAAGGTTAGGGCTTTAATGCATAGGATAAATGAATTAGTGCATAGGTAACTCGAAGTAGCATATCGAATGATTGAAGTAGTGCATAGAATCTTTTAGCGTATCAGTGATGTAGGTTAGCACATTGAGCCATTGCTATCGCAAAGGCTCATTTAGCACATTGATAGAGGGGTTAGCACATTGATTAGATTTAATGGTGCATTGGATAATTCAGTGCATAGGAACCCTGTTATGGCACATTCATGAATTTTCCCAGCATATAGAGTGTTTTAGCACATTGAAGCACTGTTCTAGTGCATTGGTGAAATTTAGACCAGATTGATGTTTTTGTTGATTAGACTCCTTGATGTTGATGGTGTTTAATCATGTCATCCTTTGATTTGATGATGATTGATGATGTTGATAGATTAGATGTCCATTGGTCTCATGATAGGTGAGACTCAATGATAGGATGATGATAATTGACCTCATGATAGGTGAGGATCAATGATGTTTAGATTGATTGATTGACCTCATGATAGGCGAGGTACATTGATTAATTTATGAACCTCCTGATAGGTGAGGTGCATTGATGATTGATGTACCTCATGATAGGCGAGGTTAAATTGATTGATGAACCTCATGATAGACAAGTTTGGATGATAGATTGATGCTCACGAGATTTGATCAAAGTATCACTATAGCTAATTAGATTGATAGGATGATTGATTTTGTGATGATAGGAGTCATTGACTAGTCTATAGATTAGAGAGCACTTCCCTAGGACTTGGGAGTTGATTTGACACCTGATGCAGCTTGACATAGTAGTGATTGCATGATGCATATTATAGTCCCTAATTGATATGCCCCAGATTAAAATTAATAAGGGTTTACTAACAACTTTAGTTGAGAGGTGGCACAGTGATCATAACACCTTTCATTTTCCCATTGGTGAGATCACAGTGACTCCAAAAGATGTATATCGAATACTACAGATACCTATTATTGGAGAGGTGGTCGCATATGATTCTCAGGAGTAGGGTGGGACTGATGCATTATGTAGAGTATTGCAGGATGATCATATATGCAGGTATGGGATTCCTTGGAGAGGTATGGATGAGGATTATGCCACATTGTTGTCTATGTTAGCTGGTTTCATTGGAGGATTCCTTTGTCCTGATTGTAGGTCAAAGGGACTTTCAGTTGGATGGAGCAAGATTCTTGAGAGCATGATCACTCAAGGCAATTGATATGCATTAGGTTGTTGTATGCTTTCTCATTTGTACAATGATTTACACTAGGTAGTCTACCTTCGAGGACGTAGTTTGTCAGTCGGGGTCACATTTCTTTAGGTTTGGGTCTGGGAGCATATAGTAGTCACACAACCAGTTTCAAATAGATAATGACTTGCTATGAGACTGTGTGTACATATTTATGTTGGCCCACTTGCTCAGCCTAGGCTGGGAAAACTATAGTATTGGAGGAGGACACTTGATGATATCAAGTCAGTGGTGTGGTGACCATATGTGGATTATGAGTAGTGGTGAGAGGATGATATTGTGGTGCCATTTTTGTGTCAGTCCATATACCTTATTGGTCATATGTGATTCATTATTAAGAGATTCTTGTTGTTGAGAGTACTGAGACAGTTTGGCAGGGTGCAAGTTATGCCCTAAGGCATGGCACATTATGCATAGTGATGGGTGGATGCTACATAGTGGGGACCTATTTTGTCTTATGATGCAGCTATGCAACATTTTTAAGAATTATAGGGCTTCATTTGGGAGGTGCATCCAGAGATCACTGATCTGCCGGTATCAGAGGAATATGCATAGTAAATGTTCTTGCATCCATTCCCACATATCACTATCCCAAATGAGCTGGCGCCATTTTTAGAGGAGGAGGAGAGGGCAGTAGGTTATGGGCACAGACAATGGAGAGATGGAGGTGATGAGGAGGAGGAGGAGGATAGAAGTGATGATGGGGATGGTGATGGAGATGGAGATAATGAGGATGATGATGGGGGTGATGGGGGAGGAGATGGGGGTGGAGGAGGGGTAAGGCCGAATGTTGGAGAGATGAGAGTGCCTCACAAGATGCAATCCTTGGTAGCTCCATCACAAAAGCACGTGGAGATTAGACTGCCCTCACAACAACAACATACAAAGATAACTGCTTTACAGATACAAGTTTACACACTGCAAGGTCAGCTTGAGCAGGTTCAGGCTTTACTAGCGTAGGCCCAAGAGTAGATTACTATATTGGCAACAGAGAGGGATGCTACTAGATAATAGGTTCAGCAAGTACTGGCTTAGCTCGCCCAGGTCCAGGCTTAGGGACAAGCATAGGGGAAGATGCAAGGGTAGATTGCTACACTGACTACTGAGAGGGATACCCTAATACAACAGGTCGATTAGGCATAGGGAAATGTGGAGAGACTACAACATGTTGTAGCAGTTACTAGTGCATCAAATTATTTTAGAGAGATATGATGTACCACACAGGAGGTAAATTTTTACTGAATGAGATATCATAATGTAGTGCCTCTAGAGCGATGGGAGAGTTATGCACAGTTACGGTCAAGTAGGTCCTAGTCTCAGACCATTAGTAGAGGTGTCACATAGCCACTTCTTGGAGATCGAAGAGATCTTGGTTCTGGTCCATCATTTGGTGGAGGTACTCACTCAGTGATGTCGACACCATCTAGTGGGAGTAGTACATAGCTCCGATGTGATGACATATTTGGTGTATTTTGGGTCATAATGTATACTACTCGATTCTCTTGAGACACTATGATGCACTACCATTTTTGATATTGATGTATCTCTTTATACCTTTGGATATCCTTGTACACTTTGACATTATGATTTTGAGATTATATGATATGTGGCGATGATGATGATTGATCTATGTTCCTATGATGTTCATATGATGATGATCATGAGGATTATGATGGATGCATTTGATTTCTATTTTATGATGTTATGTGATGCTCTACATGATGATGATATGATATGCTATGGATGCCAATGATGATGCAACTAATGTGTTATGATTCTATAATTTTTTATGAATGATTTCAATATGATGTGCGTGATGGATCCTATTATGCTAATGAAATGTGATGCATTTTATGTTTTTGTACTTTTATAATGCAAATAAATGATGCAATGGATGAATGAAGGATGTATGAAATGATCACATGATGGTGCATAGTTCTATGTGTTAATGATGTTTATATAATGCTTATATGATGGTAAATGTGATGTATGTAATGATGATATGATAATGCATGATTGTTGATTCTATATTCTTGTATGGATGATGTTTTATGTTATGTGAGATGGATTTTATTATGAAAATGATATGTGATGCTTATGTATGTTCACGTGATGATTATGTTGAACCAACTAGTCCTTTGTCAATTTTGGATTTTGGTAATAACAAATTCATCTTCACTACTAGTTTTAGATGTTCATAAGATCCATCTTATTAAAGGAATAAATGATTTCAATGATGCATCAAGTTTAATTATGCTACTATTAAAATAGAGATTTTTTTCTTCTTGGAAATCTTACTCTACTAGATATGTCTTTCAATCTTCTTAATGGACCAATTTCTTAATCCATTAATAATGAATGAGATGATTTGGATCATGCAAGTGAGATGGAATTCCTTTCTTTTGTGTTTTCTGATGAAAAAATTATGATATGATGCATGGATGGATGAGTGGTGTGAGAACGCTTTCTAATAAATGCAAATGATGATGCAACTTATGTGCAACTATATGAAAATGATGTGTTTTTGGGTTAGTGTCAAATGTAATCAATCCACTAATGTGAGAGATAACATCATTGTGAAATTTGTTGTGGCTTTGTAAATCCTATAGATATAGATGCAAACTAACATGGATGTAACTACCCTACTCATGTAGATCTAATATGCAAATTTTCTCATTGTAATAGCTGATTTATTGTGCTTTTTATCATCATTGATCCTTTAAAATGTTGAAAGTGAGTACAAGCATCGATAGCATAATTTAGACCATGATGACCTGAGTACTACTTCCATGATGTTTGATATTGCAATTTAACACAAGCATCTAGGTATAATTAAACTGGGATGACCTGAGCATTACCCATGTAAATAGACAAGAGTTGACCATTTTCCTATGCAAATTCAAAATGTCATTAGTGATACTCTATAGAGCATGTCCTATGACAATTTTCACAATAGTAAGGATCAACTCATAGACAACAGAAAAGGAAAAATCATACTCCTTCCCAGATCCTCTAGTTCAATACATCAAGGTGCTCCAGAGGTATGATAACAAAAAACAAAGTTCAATAGTTGAACATTCATCCCACATTGATAAAGCCACGATTCAGAAAGAACATCATCCATTTGAGGTTTTTTTTAATTGTATTGATTTAGTTGTTTGATGTTTGATGTTTGATGGTTGATGTGTGATGGATGGTGATCGATGTTCAATGTTGTATTGTACTATGATCTTTGGGTTTGTTGTGGTTGTCTTACTATTGTTTGTCTGTTGGTTCAAGATCAAAGTTTATTTCCCTAGTGAGTTCAAGATTTTACCCAAAATCTATGGTGAGACATGACTACGATGCCAGGATATATACATGAAGCTTTCCGATGATATGCAGATTGGAAGCAAAAGTGAATGGCGAAAGTGAATGGTTGGCATGCTCAAATAGATGGAAAAGCTAACCTATCACAAATAGCACCTATTACCAGGTTTTCACTACTTTTTTTATCATAATTTTTTAGATTTTATGATTTTATTTTATTTTTCACTTTTTTTTTGTATTTTCAAAAAAAAAAATCAATTTTTGTTGTTACCATGATGCCTATTTTCCAGGTTTTCATCAAGGAAACCATTTTTCAAGACATTTTCTGATGTTTTTGTATTTTTTCAGGACTTTTACTAATGCAATGGATGATTCAGGTGTAGAATTTCTTGAGATGTAGGTTTCTTGAGGGGTTCATCAAACAAATCCCCTTCAGATGTGGACAACTAATATGCTTATGATCTAAAGACTGATACAACTACAAAGGGACCTAGCCAATTAGGTTCAAACTTCCCTTTCTTCTCTTGATCTTTTTGATTATGAGGATTTTCTTTTAGGACTAAGTCACCTACCTAAAAGGTTCTTGGTTTCCCTTTTCGGTTGTAGCTCCTAGAAATTCTTAGCTAATAGGCTTTTAGATGAATATCTGCTTTCTAATGACACTCATCTAATAGTTCTAAGTCTTGTAACTAGGATACTCGATAATCCTCATCTAATATGATCCCTTTCAGTGACATCCAGAGTGATGGTATTTCCACCTTAATGGGTAGAATAGCCTCTGATCCATAGACTAGAGCATAGGGTGTAACTCTTGTTGGGGTTTGGATACTGGTTGTATAAGCCCATAAAGCAAGGTTCAATTGAATTTTCCAGTCATGTCCAACATCATTGACAGTTTTCTTGAGGATTTTCATGATAGTTTTGTTTGAGGCCTCTTCTTGGCTATTTCCTTGAGGATAGTATGGTGTAGAAAACCAATGTTGAATATGGAACCTCTCACAAAGTTCTTGGACATCCTAATTCTTGAAGGGTCTATCATTGTCCATGATAATGGATTGAGGAATGCCATACCAACAAATGATATAATTTAGGATGAATGATGAGATTGTTTTCCTATGATGGCAATCAAAGGAGAAACTTCAATCTACTTTGTAAAGCACTCTTTGGATGTGATGATAAACTTGTGTTCGTTGGATGAAGATGGATGTATCTTTCCTACAAGATCTAGTCCCCACTAACAAAAAGGCTAGGTTTATGTGAAAGGTTGCAGCTCTTGTGTTGGTCCATGTATCAAGTTTCCATGGATTTGACATTTCTGACACTTCTTGACATATTGAAAAGATTCATCCTCCATATTCAGCCAATAATACCCCAAACATAGGAGGTTCTTAGCTAAAGTTAGTCAACTTGAATGTGTGCCATAGATGCATGAAATTCACGTAAACTTGTTTTAGCTTCATTACATTCTAAACATAGAAGGAGATTACCATCGAGACCTCATCAATAAAGCACATCGGCTACTAGGGTGTGTCAAGTTGCTTGTCGGATGAAATTTCATTTTTGGTTCTAGGATAAATTGGTTGGGAGGGTATTTTCTTTCAAATAGGTGTAGATTTTCCCATAGGTGGAATCATTGGGATTGGCTAAATGGTAGATGGCAGGGATTCTGGGTTGTCATAGGATGGGTTGAATAGTTGTTCCACCATGAACTCATAATGGGCTTATTTTTTAAGTATTTGCAAGAGAGAAGCAATGGTAGCCATAACATCAATAGCTTTGTTTTCACCTCTAGGAATCCACTCAAATTTTTATCTCCACCAAGTACTTTTTGAAGTCGTCAAACATTCTTTTATATGGCATCAACTTGTCATCTTTTTTTTGGTAATTATCATTCACCTAGTTAATGACTAGTTGTGAATCACCATAGACATGTAACTTTGTGATCTTCCACTCGTACTTTGATTCCAATGATCAATGCATTGTATTCAGCTACATTGTTGGTGCAAGGAAACATTAGTCTGTAGGACTTGTGAATGGTATGTCCTTATGGAAAGATAAACAAGATTCCTGCACCTGATCCATGTTGCATATAATATCCATCAAAGTACAACATCCACTATTGTGTTGATACTCTAAGGACATCAACATCTGGAAATTTGATGTTCATTAGATGATTGTCTTGTAATGGTGCTTCAACTAGTTGATCTGCTATGGCTTGACCCTTGATTTCTTTTTTGTCCATATATTGGATGTCAAACTTTCTCAATATCATGACCCACTTGGCTAGTCTTCTTGTTAGGGAAGCTTTTCTTCAAGGGATCAATTTTAGCTATGAGTTTAATGGTGTGAGTCAACATGTAATGTCTTAATTGTTAGGTAGAAAATACTACTGCCAAATATGCCTTTTCAATGAAGGTATAGTTGATCTCATAACCATTCAATGTCCTTCTAATGTAATAAATTTCCCTTTCTTTTCCTATGGAGTCCTATTCCAGTAGAGCATCCAAAGATACTTTAGTTGTCGCAATGTAGAGTGGCAACAATTTTCCTCCATTTGGTGGTACTAGTATGGGAGGTGACATCAAATATTGCTTCAATTGGTTAAAGGCTACTTCAAATTTCTCATCCCATTTGAAAGTGGAATTCTTGTGCAACAAATGATTGAAAGAATGAGTTTTGTCTACCAGTAGTGCGATGAACCTCCTGATGGATTGGAATTGTTGTTGCAAAGATCTAAGCTGGTTGATGTTTTTAGGAGGAGGCATCTCCATGATGGATTTAACTTTTGCAGGATCCACCTCAATGCCTTTGGATGACACAATCTATCCCAAGAGCTTAGATGATGTTACACCGAATACACATTTCTTGGGATTTAGTGTCATGTTGAATTTCTCTAGTCTAGTGAAGATCTTGTCTAAACTTTTGAGGTGTCCCTCTATGGTGTATTATTTTTCCAATAGATCATCTACATAGTCTTCCATAAAGGTGTGCATCATGTCATGGAAGATGGTACTCTCTGATATGTGGCTCCATCATTTTTCAACCCAAAAGGCATTACATTCTAGCAAAAAGTGCCCCAAGGACATGTGAAGGCTATTTTATCTTGATATTCAAGTGTTATCTTTATCTAATTGTAACCTGAAAATCCATCCATAAGAGAGATCATTTCATGTCTAGTTGGCAAGTCTACGTTGATGTCAATGTTTGGTAGAGGAAAATCATATTTTGGGAAATCTTTGTTAAGATCCTTGAAGTTTGTACATGTCTTGATGATTTTATCTTGTTTTGAAACTGGCATGATATTTGATATCAACTCAGCATAGTCAGTAGGTCTGATAGATCCCACATCTAGTAGCTTCTTCAATTCATCTTTCATGAAGAGGGCAATATGGGGATGCATTTTTCTCAACTTTTTCTTCACTAGTTTTACGCTAGGTGGTAGTGATAAATGATGCATGATGAGTTATGGATCTATGCTTGGCATGTCAACATAATACCAAGAAAAATTGATATGCCTCTCTTCAAAGAACTTGGTGAAGCTAGGTTTTTCCTATTTTGTCATGGATGATGTGAGGTGTAGGGTCTTCACTGTTTCATTTGTGCCAACATTGATAGAATGTGTAGGTTCAATCAATACTAGAGATCTC
Organism: Sequoia sempervirens; assembly: GCA_007258455.2. Taxonomy (NCBI): domain Eukaryota; kingdom Viridiplantae; phylum Streptophyta; class Pinopsida; order Cupressales; family Cupressaceae; genus Sequoia; species Sequoia sempervirens. Next base: position 254,685,332 of record VDFB02000003.1, read on the forward strand.
TCTTGATAGTGTTCGAAGAGAGTGTCAAATCTTCCATATCTTAGTGCCTTGGAGAGGCTTTCACCTTGAGATGTGCTCTTTATTTTACTTTTTTAGGATCTGATACTACCATTGAATGGTTTTCACCATTAGATCTATTTCCTGTATTTTTCATTTTGTAGCTGGAAGATTTGGCACTCCCCTTGTTAGAAGCTTTGTTATGAGATTCAATGATGGAACATGTGTTGGGGTCATCAGAGTAAAGGAAGTTGATGATGACATCATCATTTGAAAAGACAGGTATGTCAAGCAACTCATTTTGGTCCTAGTCAATCAATTTAGGATGTATTAATGGAAAGGAATCATCAAATTGGCTAAGGTCAAAAGGGGTAAGTGTCATGATGGAAACATCGTCAAAATTTCCAATGGCCATATCAAGGTCTATGATGTTACTCTCTTCCAAAGTATCTATCTCGCTTGAAGAATGATCATATTCACTTGAGTCATCGATATTATGTGATCCAATTTCAAGTATTCTATAACCCAAGCTCTATCCCTCCATACATGTTGGTGTATACTTTTGTACCACATCAATTTCCTTATCATGACAAGACTTTTCAGAGAGGGAATCCCATTCATACTCATTAGAATCTATTTCAAAGCCGTCTCTCAATTGAAGGATTCTCTCAACAACTTGATGTTTGGTTTCTTCTTTGGATTCTTCTCTATATCCTAGCCCCATTTTGTCCTTTGGATGCATTGTGATAGGTTGTATTGGTTCTATGATGCCTTCTTTTCTTTTACCAATAGGACCTTTTCCATCATATCCCATCTTTTCCAGGATTGTCTTGCCTTTTCCATATTGTTTTATATGTACATGGGAGGTTGATGCTTGTGAGGATTCTTCGTCCTTGTATAGCTAGTTCAAAATGTCCCTGTCTTCTGATTCCTCAACTTGAGTGTTTGCTTTTATAAACCTACCATCAAAAAGTGTGATTGGTTGTGAGGATTGTTGTTTTGATACAGATGGTTTCCCATATGACTTAGGAGTGGATAATAGCTTTGAAAGACACAAATATTGCTCAAATGAATATTCCCCCATGCCTTTGTCTTTCAATTGGATCTTTTCAAATTGTTTTGATAATGCATTGAGTTAACTTCCATTGTTGGACAGAATGGAATCACTGATACCCTTATCTTTTGATTGGACCTTTTCCTCTAATTGGTTTGATGAAGAAGTGATTTGACTTTCCTTATTTGATTGACTAGGAGTGATTCCTTCCCTATTGTGTGGCTTAAAAGTGTCTTGAGTTTTTCTGAATGTGTTGCAATATTGGGGGTTGTTGGAATCAACTGCAATAGTGATCTCTTGCCTGTTGAAAGGGAACTTCAGACACAAGTGATATGTCAATGGTACTGCATGCATTTCATGTATCCAAGGATGTCCCAAGAGTATGTTATATGTTAACTCCTTGTCCAATACCTGGCATATTATATCTTTGAAAATTGTTCCTACTTGAATTGGTAAAATGATCAATCCTTGGAAGGACCTTTCCTCATTATCATATTCTTTTATTGTGATTTTCCTTCTAGGATCAATAACATTTTTAGAATATCCAAGTGCATGGACAAGTTTTAGAGTGTAGATATTTAAACCAGCTCCTCCATGTATTAGAACATGTTTAACATAGTGTTTGTGGATTAAGAGCTCAATGTGGAGGGTAGCGTTATGCGGATGGGTGATCTTGATACATCATCATGTTTGGAAAATGATAAGTAATGTGGCACAGTCAAGTGTCCCACCATAGCTTAAAATTGACAAAGCTCAATATTGTTGGGTACTGTGGTGGCAACTCGAGCTTGTTTTAGGATTTCTTTGTGCTGGTGAGATTTTGAGTAATTCTAAGATGGATATTTGTGCTGGTATTTTCTACAACTAATCAACTATGTTATATTGTGTTGCAGGGACAACGATTGCTTTGGACATGGAAGGGGTAGTTCCTTTCAATGTTACCTTGTCTTGTCCTCTTGTGATTGCATTGATGGGTGAATTGTCTTGTTCTTGTCTGATTTTGATGACATTAATCTGATTGTCATTTGTCACAATGTTGGTGATCAGATTTATTGGCACAAGGTCATTGATTTGATGGAAGGTGGTGTCAATGTCATGGTGATGATTCTTGGTTGTAGCAATGCTTTGTTTTTTCTCAATGGTTTTGTCATTTTTTGACTTATCAACTACTATAAAGTCTTGTTTGTCATGTGTTTGATCATCAACTACCTTGATATGAAAAATCATGGAATCATAGACATAGTGGGGTATGTGCAGGATCATCATGGAAAAAATAGGCCCTTAAGTGGCAAAAAATTCAGAAAAATTAGTGTTAGGCAACTTGAAGTAAAAATTTGAATAAGTTATCTCTATTATTTCAAAAATATGTAAGAATATAATCTGTAGAAAATTGAATGTAGTTTCTAAACTACTAGTTTTATTTAAAAATAAATAAAATCTATTTGGTGAAAATTTGAAATTTCAATAAAGTAGTACTTAAATTTCAGGGAAAAAATAAGAAGTAGGTGTCTATTTGACCACCTTAACCATAATAAAATGATAAAAAAAATTATAAGATTTTATATATAAGTAGAGGACTCATGTCTGGATGTGATGCATATTTTTGTAATTTTTTCCAAGTAAATAATTAATTATGAATTTTTATTACAAATTTTAAAAATATTAAAACTCGTATGTCGACCACCTTAACTTGGTCAAAACTTCATTAAATTTATTTTTTCTTCTTAATCCTATAGTTTGTGAAGCATAGAATGTGACATGTTTGATTCAAAAATGTGATACTGTTTGAAAGTTATAGATGTTTTTCAATTAGCCTATCAATTAGGACTTTAGTCATAATTCTAATAGAAAATGAATAATAATTATTTATTAAATTCAAATTAAAGCATAATTTATATTGCTGGAAATCTGAGAATCTCCTCTAAAAACCCTTTTCATTTCATCAATTTTGGGTTAAAAAAAAGTTGTAAGCCACATACCCTACAAATATCCATAGTATTGCCACTTTTTGGCCCATCATGATCCTGCACATACCCAGTGTATGTTTTTTCCTTTGGTGTTAGATGACGAGGAATCCCCCTTTTCATAGTTTGGTAGAGGGTTCTTCAACACTCCATGATCATTTTTTGTTTTGGGTCCTACAAACACAGTCTTGTTGTCAATCAAGTCTTGTATCAAGTGTTTCAATTGCATGGAGTCATTTGTCTTGTGGCCCTTGTTTCTATGAAAGTCACAGAAATGTGCATCATCCCACCATGGAGGCTTAACTTGTGCTTCCCAATTTATTTCCTCTAGTAATTTTATGACTTGAGCTTCAAGAAGTTCCTTTAATGTTGATTCTAATGATTGTCCTAAGGGTGTGAATCTTCTTCGATTGGATGATTTCCGATATGGTGGTCTCTTAGATTCACTATTACCTTGATTCTTGTTTGATTAACATTTTGGTTGTTGTTTAGGTTGTTAGGTGGATTGTTGTTTTGATTCATTTTCACGGTAGCTATTGTCAAGTTGAATACAAGTTTTTTATTTTGTGTTTCAGTTGCACCATCATTGTTTCCAACATTCTTGTTGTGTTGCCATAACTTTGGTTTATCATTGTTGTAATTGTTGGAGGAGTTTGATGAGTTGTTTTCATTGTAAATTTTTATAACTCCTCTTTTGATCAAAGCTTCTTTGATTTTCATCCCATTTTCAATCAATTTCTCAAAAGTAGGTGAACATTGTAATTCCAATCTATAACTCATTTCATCATTTAGATTGTCAATAAAAATCTCCATCTTTTCTTTTTCTGGTATGGGACAAGAATATCTTGCAAACATTCTTCTTCACCCTTGCAAAAATACAAGTAATGATTCAACCTTCTTTTGTTTGGTATTGCAAAGTTCTTTCATTGTGATTTCATGTTGAATGTTGTAAGAGTATTGAGTGATGAATTTTTTAACCAACTCTTCAAAAAATTTAATGGATGGTGTAAGTTTGGAGAACCATTCAAGGCATAGTCCACCTAGGCTACGTGGAAATAATCTCATCAAGTAAGTTTCTTCGTGCACAAACTCAAGACTCATGGTTCTAAATTCCCTCACATGATCTATTGGGTCCTTTTTACCATTGTATTTGTCATACTTTGGGAATTCACAATGTTTAGGAAAAGGGATCATGTTGATGGATTGATCGAAAGGATATGGACAAATGTCTTGTATCATGTATCATTTTGATGTACCCCTTTGCATATCAAGAATTTTTTGTTGAAGGTTCTTCATTTGATGAGTTAAGGAAACCACTTGTTTTGTTTCATTTTTAGGCTTTTTGGGAGGTCCTTTCAATTTATTGATATCAAAATCAGGTGAAAGTTTGATACCTTGATTAGCTAACATTAGGAAGTATTTTTCTCCATCTCTCTCAAAAATACTTTCTATGAACTTATGGAAATTTGGATCTTGTTCAACATGTTGGATGTCCTCCTTAGTTATTTACTCACCTTCAGTGTTTTGGACATTATGAAATGGATTTTCTTCAGCTTCAACCATGGTGTTTTGAGTTTCACTATTTTGAGTTTTAGTGTTTTGAGATTTGATGTTGGGAGTTTTGAAGCTTTGATTTCCAATGTTTTGTGTTTCAAGTTCTTTTTCCTTTATTTTTTGCTTTTGTAACCTTGTTTGAAAAGGCATACAAGTGTTAAACTTTGACTAAACTTTGATCTTTGTTTGGAAGAGTGCCAAGGATTAAAACTAAGTCAAATAGAATGACAAATTATATTGATTATACTAAGTTTGATTTTGATTATATAGCTTTGTTTTGTGATGAAAGGATGATAAACCTTTATGATGAAACTAGGCTTAATAGTCAAAGATATGACAAGTTTGATGATTTAGGCACTTTTAGGTGTTTATATCTAGGTTTATACTAGATAATTCCACTTGTAGAGGTCATTTTAAACAAGTTTAGACTCTGTTATACTTGAGGAATGATTCTAGATTGGAAAAAGATTTTGAATTTTGGTTCAAACTATGAAATATGGGGTAATTTCAACTCTCAGGTTTTGCATTTAATGGATGCACTAAAACAGAGCTTGGATGGACTAAAATATTTGATAGATGCATTGGAAGACAACCTAGATGTGTGAAAACAAAGGATGGATGCCCTAAAATATTGCACTGATGTGTTATAAGATTGCCTAGATGTGCTAAAACAAAGGATCAATGCGCTGGAATATGTAGTGTATGCACTATGACAGAGGGTCTATGCACTAATATATGACTTGAATGTGATGGAAAAAGTAGTGGATGTGCTAGAACATTGTATGGATGCACTGGAACAGATGTCGTATGCACTAAAATATGACAACGTGCTATAATAGAAAATGAATGTGCTAATTTGGAAAAATCTGGTGTTTTTGGCTACTCTGTCTTATTGTTTGGCTTTGAATTTGTGAATCTAAGTATTTCCAAGGATCTAATCTTTTGACCAATGAGTTTTGTTTCATTTCCACTTTGTGAATGATGGAAATTGAGTACTCAAATGGATGATTTTTTTGAACCAAAGTTTTCACTTCTAGTTTGTGATGTTTTGTTTGAAATTTGTTTGAAAACACATTGGTAAGACACATCAAACATGTACAACGTAAGGCTATGTAGGATTATATTTACTAGATTCCCACTTGGATTTTACTCCAATTGTGCCTACTTTTATCAGATGACTAGATGCTTGACCCTACTGGTTCCCCTCCACGACACTCACTTTTTTGGGGCATCCAAGTCTCAATACCCATAAATCTCCTATGGCATACTTTCATATCTACTAAAAGCCGCAAAAACATGGGACCACTTTAGAATGACCATTCCTACACCAGTAAATAGAATAAGGATTTTTTCCTTGCTATAACAAAGGGTTCTAGTATAGGAATTCCATTCGTGGGGGATCATCCATGTGGCAAGAGACCATTGTTTCCCTTCTTGTCTAAACAATCCTCATGATACTCGAACTTTCCTCAAGTACCCACATTTATATCCTAGTTGGAAGTCACTTGGATTTAGCATGTTACTAGTTGGGTCATTCCCTTAGGTGATTACTTTTTCCCACAAGGCATACCCTCTATGGATAAAACAAAAATGAAGGTGTGGCTTTTTGGTCATCCAGTTAAGTGGAGATCATATACCTACCATTCATCGAGCACATAAAACATGGTGTTCTTTAACCTTCTAATTAAGCTAGATGCCTATCTTAATCAAAAGAAATCATTAAATAACTCCAACCCCTGCATAAATCATTAGTAGCTGCATAAGTTTGTCTTTAACTAGTGTATCACCCGCTTGCAAGTAGAAAATAATAATTATTTCTCAGGATTTTAAGATTTTGCAAATTTAAATAGATGCACTAAAACAACCATCCAATTTACTAAAAGATCACTCCAACATGCTAAAACAACTACTCTATGCACTAAAAGAACTAATGGATGGACTAAAAGAACTAATCAATGCACTATAAAAACTAATTTATGCACTAAAGTATTAATTGAAAGTGCTAAAATACTCCCTGCATGCACTAAAACAGTTGTTGGATGCATTGAAATAAATGTTGTATGCGTCATAACAGACCCTAGAAGCATTGAAAGAGTTGTTGTATGCACTAAAAGAACTCATGGTTGTGCTAAAACATCATGTCTATCCTATTCATAAGAACTTTTCCATAAAATTGTTAAAAATGGGGTTGAGCCCCATGGTGGGTGCCATTTTATGTGTGTGTGAAATGTGGGAGAGTTAGTGAATCAATACTAAAGCACACAAACACCAATGAGACGTATTACATTAAATATTTGAATCATAAACTAATCAAATGAAAGTAAAACAAATCTTTAGAAACATTTCTTTGTTCTCTATTTTCAAGGATTTATTAAACCATATTGGCTCTCACATTTTTTATGTGCACTATGGTTGTTAAAATGACAACTTGAGAAACGAGATGCTATTCAAAATGCAAGAAATCTAAGTTCCTACATGAAAATGCATGATGCAAATGATAATGGTGATATTGACAAGTGGATAATGATTATGCATATGCTCAAACACTAACCATTGATGCATTTACAAACTAAGACATGATTCTAAGTGAGAATTATAAAACAATGCAACTATGTTAAATGCTAGATGATTAAATGCTCCAATGCTCCAAAGCTATTCCTACATAGTAAGTTTGTTAAAATATGTGATGTAAAATGTTGTAGCAAAGGGTTGTATTTATAATATTTTCAAAGCATCTTGTGATGTGGTAGTGATCAACATTCTAGATTCAAACATGAGGGATGGACGGTGGAGATGAAAGAGGTTAGAAGTAATGTTCCCTTGACCAAGTGCAACATGCCAAATGGATGAAAGAATGAAGTGTGTGAGGAATAAGCCATGTGTTAAAAGTTTGTTGAAAATAATTCTAATGTAAAAATTAGAATTATTTAATTTCATGTGACCTTGGTGAGGTGGCATGAAAAGTTGTAGACATGTGCTTGAATTCCAAATTTGGGATTAGTGAAAATTAATTAAATAAAAAAACTATAGAAATTTGTTTATTTAATTAAATTAGAAGAATACAATTTTAGATTTGGGGAATTAGGAGATAAGAACTTTATAAATAAATTGAGAATTTTTTTATAAGTAGATGAAATATTAATTAAATAACTAGTATTTAATTAATTAAACGTCTTGACCAATTTTAGGTGTATACAAGGTTAATAAAAGAAAATGAGGAATTGCAAAGAAGAGTGAATGAGATGGAATTATTAGCTGTGAACACAAAGATGAAGAAGAATATAGGTTTCTTAGAATCTACTATAAGAACTTTTGTTCCTAAAACCCAAATCCCTCAAACCCATGCATCATCTTCAAATTCCCATTTCAATGATAACCATTTGTCTAATACAAATCTTCCAATTTGTATTCATAGCCATAAAATAGGGATATAACAACTCAACAACATGATCAATATGATTCCCAACCGAGAATAGTTGACACTGGAAGGCCTGAAAGAAATTATGACATGAGAAGGAATTATGACAACTAGAATGAACAAGAGGGACCCTTTGGAAGAAGATAATTGCATACTGATAGATATAGGAAATTATGCATTGAAATAATCCTAGGGTATCCAAATCCTATTCCTGATAATGCAAGAAAATATTTACCAAAGTTCATTGGTAACAATGCTTTCAGTGCTGAGGATCATCTAAAAGCTTTTCAAAGTTTTGTTGAAGATTTTGAGCTTAGGGATGATGATGTTGCAATGAAGTACTTCATGCACTCATTGATTAAAGATGCTAGATATTGGTACAAGAGCTTTCCTAATGCAAGAATTGATTCAAAAGATGCTTTCTACAGAGTTTTTAGAGAGAAATATGGAGATAAGACCAATCCTAGATTTATGTTGAATGACTTCAATAATATCACAAAGGGAAAAAATGAAATGGTGACTAAATTTAATGCAAGGTTTCAAAAATCCATGAATAGAATTCAAACCTATTTAAGGTTGAATGAGAGTGCATGCTTAGTGGTGTATTGCAATGCATTTGATTCAAAGAGTTACTTTCTTAGATACAAGGACCCACATAATCTAAGAGATGATTATAAAATGGTAGTTCACATAGAAAACAACAGAAGAGCATCGGGTAAGGTAGGGAGAAGAGATGATCCTAAAGCTTTGAAGAATCCTAGAAATCAAAATGAAAGAGTTGGAAAAGCTACAACTCCTGATGACAAGTTGGATCAGATTGTTAGTTTTTTGCAAAAGGTGGCAAAGAATGAGAAACATCAGTTCCAAAGAAATGAAAGGCCACCAAGGTTGCAAGATTGTCCTTATCACACTAACTGGCACAATGGAAAGCTAGTCCACAACAATTAGAAAAATTCTCAAGGTATACCTAACCCACTGCAAAAAATTTCCACAAATGTTGCTAAATATATTCCATGGTGCCTAGTATGTCAATTACCTCATTCATCACATCAATGTGTTGTTGCAAGATCTATAGAGGAGTCACAAGATGATCAAGGAGGTTATGATCCCCCTTAGGATCAAGATGAAATAGTAAATGTGCTCATGACCAAATCAGACCTTGCTTGTGATAATTATTCTTCTGATGATGATCTTGATAGAAGTGATGTGGACATGCAAAGGTAGGAAGTGAGAGTATACCATCAACAAGTATTCTCAGATGAAGAGAGAGACAATTATTGCAATATTTACAATCTTGTCAGATAATATTTATCTAAGAGGACCATCAAATGAAGAATTTGAAAATATGATGACTCCATTGGCTACTCAAGCAAGGATTACTATCCATTTGAGAAATAGAGCTGTGAATGGTAATCCAGGTAAGCCTGGCATCATGTTCATCAAAGAAAAGAGTGTAGATAACAAAGGGACCAATATAGAAACCAAGAAAGAAGACGAAAAAACCCAAAGAAGGTAAAGGAGATAGAATTTGGGCTAAAAAGATTGATAATGTCAAGGAAGATTGGGAAGCTACTTCCCAAGCTGTGAAGGATAAAGATCAAAAGAAAAGTGTTGAAAAGGTTGAAAAACTAGATGATAAGGTAATAGATAAGGATATAGTACTTCCTGAATTACCAAAGTATGCTTTTGTGGACATGTTCCAAATGTTGTCTTGGGTCAAAGTTACAATCCCATTATTGGAAATGATGAGGATTGATGAAAATAAGAACAAGGAAGTTTCTCTTATTAACTATATAGCTATGGTTGGTAAAGATAAGATGTTGATTGATCCACCCAAAGTGAAAAAAGATCAAGAAAAGAATGATGAAGTGGAAGGGGTAATTAATGGAAACCTTCAAATATACTTGGGAACCACAATTACTACAAGCCCAAGTCAGGTCAACCCATTTTTTCTAAGTTTTATTATTGATGGGAAGTTTCTCAAAAACTACATGATTGATTTAGGTGCCTCTTCTAATGTTATGCCAATAGAAATCATGAAGGAAATGGGTTTGAAAATTGATAGCACTTATGGAAAGTGTTATGATCTGGAATCAAGAGAAGTACATGTCATAGGAGTGATTAATAGAGTCCCATATAAGCTTGTAGCATTCCCTAAGAAGGAATTATACATGAGTGTCACAATGGTGGATATCCCACCAAATTATGGGATGTTGATGTCAAGATAGTGGAGTGCATTCATGGGTGAAAGCATACAATGTGATTTATCATATGCTACCTTTTCCATTGACCAAAAGGATATCAAAATTGTTAGAGAATCAATGGATAGCCATATGATTAAGTATGTAGAGGAACTAGAAGAACCTGAGAGAATTCATTTTGTGGATCCTGGTTTGGATACTTTTAGAGCAAAAGAACTACAACATGAATAAGAGGTTCAACCTACACCAATTGATAGAGAAGTCTTAGATGAATCACAAGGAGATGCTTTGTAGACCATGTACTTTGATGGAGCTTGTTCCAAATAGTGCTCAAGTGTAGGAGTTATCTTGATTTACCCACAAGGTAAGACATTCAAATACTTTTTCTTGTTGAAATTTGCTTGCACAAAAAATGTGTCTGAATATGAGGCTTTTTTGCTTGTTTTAAAATTAGCTTCAAAGAATGGTATTAAAATGCTATTAGTATTGGGTGACTCTAAATTAGTGATATCTCAAGTCAAGTCTAAATTCATTTCCAAAAATACAAGACTTAAGCAATATATAGGAAAATTGTTTGGGATACCATCGAAGCTTTTGATGCTTTTAATATTAATTGGCTAGAAAGGGGAAAGAATGTTAGGGCATATTTTTTCGCAAACATTTCTATTAGACTAGATGATGTCACTTTTGATGAAATTTAAAAAATAGAGGTGCAAACTCAGCCTACAGTGCCTAACAATATTTCCAACTGGCAAGTATTTGATGATAATAATGATATTTTGAAATTTCTACACTATATTGATTAGTATGAAATCCAGGAAATTGAATTCAATGCATTGGTGGTGGAAGTTGATGGTAAGGAAACACTGTTTGGGAATGAAGTTATCTAATTGAAAACTAACAAGATTCCCAAAGGGTTGGTTGCATTAGAAAGGGTTTTTGATGGCTTTGATAAGACAAACGTTAAGCATAAATCTTCTCACAAGGAAGATTTAGAGGAAATTAATCTTGGAATTGAGAATTCTCCCAAGAAGGTATATATGGGGAAGAAGATGAAACCTCATGTCAAAACCATGTCGATTGCTCTGTTAAGAAAGTATAGACATTTTTTTTCCTAGTCATATGATGACCTGAAGGCTTATAGGGAAGATATTTTTTAGCATGAGATACCCTTGAAACTAGATGCAAAACCTTTTAGGTAGAATCAAAGGCCAATAAACCAAACATTACAGCCTAAAATGCAAGAAGATCTCACAAAGGGATGTCAAAATTATCAAGCCTATAAGGAATTCTTCATGTGTTTCTAACTTGGTTCCAATTAGGAAAAAGAATGGTGACCTAAGGCTCTATGTGGATTTCGGGAATTTAAATGTATCATCCTTGAAAGAAAATTACCCACTGCCTAATATGGAGGCTATGTTACATAAGGTGATAGGGTGTGAATTGCTATCTGTAGACACCGAAATTTGGTTTAGGCCTGCGACTTCCACATTCATCATAATTCGTATTCTTCATGGTCATTGATTAAATAATCTTAATTATTTAATTAATTCATCTTAACATTAATTCTTCTATTAATTAAATAATCTTAATTATTTAATTAATTCACACTTTTCTTTATTCTATCTGATTAATTAAATAAACGCTTTTTATTTAATTATGTTACTAATTAACCTTATCGTCTTGTTAAATTAAATAAATTCTTATTTAATTTACTCTTTATCATATTTCAACTATAATTAAATAAATTCTTTATTTAATTATTCATTTAAATCCTTCATCATTTAATTAAATAAATCTTATTTATTTAATTATTCTTCGAATATCGAGTCTTGAATTAAATGAATTATTTAATTCATTTAAATTCTATTTTAACGCATTCCTCTATATTTTAGATAATTATGTGAGTTATCTAACTATTCACTTTTACTCAACTCGACATCTAGTTTAATCGCTTAGTTAACTCTTCATTTGATGTCTGAGTGGCTATCTCAAGTAATCTCTTCGTCAGATCATTCAATCGTCTAGTTCTAACTCATTTGCGTGCACATGCATATTAATTAAATATTATTATTTAATTAATTAAGTGTTGTGCGTGCATTCAAACAGAGAGTCGTTATAATCAATCTTTATCTTTGTCATGCAAAGATATTTCTTATGTTTTTGAATGCCGAACTGAAGATTAAATCATTTATTTAATCTTTAATTCTATTTCTAATTCGAATCACTCATGTCACTACTAACAATTATCTGAATGCATGTCTAATCAATCAATCTCAACCGTCCGTTGATCTTTCAATCTTGGCCTGTTGTTCAAATAATCAATTTTCTATAAATTGATTTGTCATTCTTCATTCCAATCTCTCTCGCGAATTTTATAACTTTTGAGAGCACTTTGTCTTGAATCTTCGATATTTTGCTAATCACTATCTTAGGCTATACTTGCACGAATTTACGAGAAATCTGAGGGCAATTATACTACACAAGCAAAATGGAGAAGGGAAATTGAGATGAATCATGGAAATACGTTTGAAAATTGGTGAGATTGTTCTAGTTTTAATTACGTTCTGACTTTCCTATGTTCTTTGTTGCTTAACGAATGAATTTTCATTTTAGATTTAGAATTGTATGCATGTGTGCTAATAATCTTTGTTTCTAGTGTGCAAGCTTTTATTTGGCGTTACACTATCAATAATGGATGGGTTCTCAGGCTACAACCAAGTTATGGTGAAAGAATTTGAACAATATAAGACTGCATTCACTACACCATGAGGAACCTATGTCTATGTGGTAATGCCATTTGGTTCACTCAATGCCAGTGCAACATTTCAAAGAGCCATGGATGTGGCATTTTCTGATTTCATTGAATTATTCCTGGTCATATATCAAGATGACTTGACTATACATAGCAAGAAGGAAGATCATTTTACACATTTGGAGAATATATTTTCTAGAGCATTGGAATATGAAATTTCCTTGAATCCTAAGAAATGGATTTTTGGGGTTAAAAGGAAGGTAAGCTATTAAGGCACATTGTCTCTAAAGATGGGGTTAGGATTGATCCTGAATGTGTTGAAACAATAGACAAAATTCTATAGACTAAAAATGCAAATGGGATTCAATCATTTTTTGGGAAAATTAATTTTTTGATAAGATTTGTCACTAACTTTGCTGAGATTGTTAGAACCATCTCCAAGATGTTAAAGAAAGGTGAAAAGATAGCATGGATAATATATACCTCTAAATATTTTCAAGCTATAAAGCAAGTGATCAAGGAGGTTGTTGTGCTTAAGTCACTAGATTATTCAAAGTTGTTTCAACTATTTTTTTTTTCTTCATTTCATATTGTGGTAGGAGTGTTACTATAGAAAAAGAATGAATGCTTTGAGCAACATATCTCTTTCTTTAGAGAATATTTGCAGGTTATTGACCTTAAGTATGTCATGATAGAAAAGAAAACCTACGCATTGGTTAGAGCTATAAAAAAATTTAGAACATATCTGATGGGAGCAACTGTGGTAGCATATGTTCCAAGTGCAACAGTCAAATATACTTTTACCCAACAAGAGACCACAGGTCGAAGATGCAGATGGATCAATAGGATCCAGGAGTTCAATATTGATGTCCAAGTTACAAAACTAGTAAGAGGTCAAGGTTTGGCTAAGTTGATGGTTGAGACCAAATTAGAAACAAACTAGATAAATCAAGTAGAACATGAAAATGTTGCACCTATGTGTGACATGCAGACCTATGGATGCTACAAAAGAATTGTGGAATACCTGCAAACTATGCAATTCCCTAAAGGAATTCCCAATAATGAGAGAAGAACTCTAAATCTCTAGGCTATTAAATACATCATTGTTGATAATGGACTCTAGTGGAGAAGCCCATAGGGTGTATTGCTAAGATGTTTGGATGGAGATCAAACAGAAGAACTTCTAAATGAAATGCACAATGGAGCATGTGGGGGTCACTACATGGCAAAGAACAAGTTACTCATAAAACATTGAGAGTGTGATTTTGGTGGCCAACTGTGTTTAAGGATGCACACAAATTTGTTAAGAAATGTGATGAGTGCCAAAGGTTCACTAACAAGTTGAAGTTTTTAGGTAATCTACCTCTTAGACCAATTTCAATTTAGGCTTCTTTTCAACAATGGGGCATTCACTTTATTGTTGAAATGTTAGAGAAGTCTAGTGGGGGACACTCTTGGATACTTGTTGCAATATATTATTTTACAAAGTGGGTGGAAGCAATCCCCACAAGGAAAGCAACAAGTAAAGTAGTGATTAATTTTTTCATGAATAACATATTGATTAGATTTGGAGTCCTAGAGAGGATTATCTCTGACAATGCCATGTGTTTCAGATTAGAGGAATTCATTGATTTCTTTAGTAAGCATGGAATATGTATCTCCTTTTCATATCCCTATCATCCTCAAGGGAATGGAAAAGCACAATCCAACAACAAGAGTTTGATGAAGATCATCAAATAGATGATTGAGAAGAATAAAAAGGTATGGGATTCAAAATTGCAGCTTGCATTATGGGTTGATAGGACTATTATCAAGAAAGTCATTGGGAAATTCCCATTCAATCTTGTTGATGGGATAGAACCTAGGATACGTCACAAAAAATTGTTGAAAATATTCAAGTTTGTTTAGGAATATGACAAAAATATGTGATGAGATGCAACAAAGAATGGAGGAGCTAGTTGAGCTTGATGAAAATAGAAGGGAAGCCCATAAAATAAATGAATATTTGTAGCTTCAAGTCAAGCATATGTATGATAAGAAGGCCATTGAAAGTAAATTTAGAGTGGGAAGCATGGTCCTGATGTGTATTGCAAGGATGGAAGATAAAGGAAAACATGGAAATTTGATCCTCTATGGCTAGGCTGAAATCTAATTACAGACACACATGGAGAGGATTAATACTTCTTACAATCCTTAACAACTAAACTTCTAGAGCTTCCAGTACATGGGAAGTTCTTGAAGCCCTATTTCTCTTGAAATAAGTTGTTTCCATGTACACTGTACAGTCTTGTAATTATGGTATGTAGGTTTGGTGTGTTTTCTTTTGGTTGCATTTGCTTGCCATGTCCTAGAAAGCTCCTAGGTTTTATGTTTCTCTATGTTGGTTTGCTTCAACCATCATATCTGAATTCTCGCCATACCCACCAAGGGTATGCATCCCCAAGCATAAGCCACTAGTAGAGATTCTGAATTTTGAAAACTTTTGAGTTGGTTCCTTGTCTTGTGATGATTTGTTGCCTCTTTGCTTTAGGATAGGGTTCAAGTTTTTAGTTCAAAATCCCTCATTTCATATTTGCATAGTCTTAAACCTTGGGTATTCTATTTATTCATTGACTTGTTACACCTAGTTACCATTCACTTAACCTACAACTTGAGCCATCACAGACATATTATTACCAACCCCTTGGTCTAGTTTCATTGGTCATCCAACATTACCATTGCTTTAATCTTCTTAAGTTGGAAAAAAATATTTCCTAAGTTTAGAATGACTTAAGTCTTAAGTCATTAATCTCAAGGGTCTTTGTCTCATTGGCCTAATTGGATCCCCTTCTTTGAAACTAACTTTTATGCATGTGCAAATTTGTTAGTCATTAGATTAGAGGATTTGATCCCGATCGTAGCCCACTAGCCCTGCAAAAATAAAATAATACTTTTTGAAATGCTATGGGGTCAGTGGGTTGGAGACACATTTTTTTTCTATAGGTGTGGGGCCCGGTCCCCTCTCACATACTCGATTCCTTAAGGTTTTAAATCAATGATCCACATGCAACATTGCAATTTAATCTCAACCATTCCCTACTTACCCCATGGAAATGAAATAATGTTTTATGAAATGTTATCGGGTTAGTGGGCTAGCAACACATGGATTTCTTATACCGCTTCAAATAGAAGGTGGAGCCCACAAAACAAATGAGTTGGCATTCCAACCAAAAAAATTTCATTGGCTGAAGGATAGGTGAATGATGGCAATAGAAATTCAAACCTTGTTGACTCAATCTGAGTCGTCTAAAGTGCCATCTCACAAGGAGATCGATGACTAATATTCAAAGTTGAAGATATGAACATGAGAGTCATTATGCTTCATGCGAGTGAGTAGTAATGGTAGAAAAGACATTCAAAGCTGCCCAATCTTGACCTAAATGCACATAAAAGATTATTTTTTTACAAATTGAAGATTGCAAATGAGTTTGAATCATACATGAGATTGAGAAGAGCATTCCAAAGTTCAACGTGGTCAAAATTAGGGTTTCCTTCAAGTGAAACCCATAAGTAAAACAAACACCATTGTATAGACTTTATCCAAACTCTCTTGAATTAGGGTAAACATTCACTATGTCTTTCAGTTGAATTGATCTGTGTATTTTTAGTTGCTTTATAGTGGATTGAAATTGCATGTAAGTTGTGAATTTATATCAAACCCACTGAAATTGTAGTTTCAATCTGTGCCCTTGGTTTTGAATAGAAAAGCTATGTTTTGAACCTCTCTATGTTGAAACCCTAGGTTAGTCTGAACCCACCTTGTTACCAAAGGTACCCAAAGCATAAGTTCCTAGTTTTGAAATCATATCCAAGACTATCTCCCAAGACATTATTCATCAATTAAACCCTCAATTATTAAGAAGGCGAAGGGAATAGCCCTATTCTATGGCCCTAGAATTATAGATGGATTATTGGACAAGAAATATTTTATCAAGGATGTCGAGTTTCCCTGCACTGGATGGAAATTGTTCAAAAATTGGGTTGGGAATAGAAATTGTGGAGTCCCCATTTGTAATCCCTAGAGGTTGGATATGGGGAAGTTGGTTGTCCCAAACATATACATGGATGTAGATTTTTTGAAAGACATAGTTGCAAGATATGACCTTGTTTCTAGAGTGGTTAGGGCATACGATGGTGTTGAAATGGTCAAGATAACCGAGGAAGAGATTGCAAAAGTTTTCAAGTTGCATGAGTGGAGTCAGGACATGATCCCCATTGATCTTGATGCTTTCAAAAAATAATATGAGAATACTAAGGTTTTTTTCAAGAAAACAATGTTACCCATACACACTGCAAGTACTGGGGTTGGTAAGTATAGAAAATAGATAAAGATTGGTAAAGATGAAAAGGAACCCTTTCCCATGAAGTACTTTTCCAATTACTTCAAGAAGACGATATACTCCTTGTTCCAAATCATTGGTTATGATCCACCAACTACCATGCCAAGGGTTTGCATGTATATGGTAGCACATTTGCAACATGTAGCTTACAATGTAGTTTATGACTATGCCACATGCCTGGTAGAAAACATTCATCAAGGTTTAAATGAATTAAAGGTAGGGAAGAATTGGGTTAGATTCTAGTGGTTTTCCCTCTTGATGCACATGTTTTTATACAAGGGAGAAAATATTTTTTGTGAAGATATGGTATTAAAGAAAGTAGAGGGTGATCTTGAATTGCCAGTCCAGTTTTGGACTCAAATTCTTGATAAAGATGATTTGACATTTGACCATGTGGTTTTCCACAATGTTTTTGCTTAAAAATTGAGGAGGTTCTTGGTTTGTGATCCACCAAGAATCCCTAAAGAGATACATGACTTTTTAAGGCCCTTAGAGATGAGGCTTGATTTGAAGATAGTTCATAATTGTGGGACATCATTCCATACCCAGGCACAACCATTTTTAGGGTATATGGCACAAATTTGAATCCTTATGCATTGCCAATAGATGTGCCAATGATGATTGGATTCATTGAGATTATGAGACAATTGAGAGAAGCAAAAATGGTGCATATACTAGAGAAACTGAAGAAAGGCTTGTTCTTCCCTGAATGGACTATATTTGTAGACTTTGCAATGGTCAAGGGAGGATGGAAGGACTTTAGACAGATTCTTCCACCATATAAATTGAAAATAGTGCACCCAAGGAACCATGACCCTGAGGGATTCATTGTTTCCTTGAAGGAAAAGAATAGGAGTGGCTCCTTTGTTTACAAATTTTATCATACTAAAGATGTCATCAGGAATATATTTCATTTTCAACTCCAAGATGAAAGAAATGCCATGTATCTTGCCTTGAATAAGATGGTGGAAAAGGTTCAAAGATTAGATCCCAACTATGATCCTCTACCCAACATTAAGGGGGAGTTAAATATAGTCATGTATGTTCTTGAAAATTTTGAGAGAATAGTTTTGTTTTGAGGGAAGAATGAACAATCGTAGATAAGGGGAAAGAAATCATAGTAGAATAACAACCAACAAGAGAAGAGGAGGAAAGACTAGGTCCTACTAGCCACCCCATAAATTTAGAGTGTACTCCAAGGAGGCAATAAAGAAGCAACAAACATTGCCAACCCCTAATACATTAGAAGGGGTCAAGGGAAACTTCTCCTATGAGTTAAGTGCCAACACCTTACCAAAAACCTTCACCTATTATAATTGATATTGATTCACCTCCGAGAAGTCCTTCTCCATGAGAGAAACCACCAACTAAGAGGCAAAGGATTGAGGTGAAATGGGTAGCTAATTACCCTAAAACAAATGAAGATGACATCTTGGTTACACCCAAAGAGATGTAACAAGGAATTCTTTCTCCCCTAAGGTAGGTTGCATCGAGCTCAAGAGAAAGAAACATTAGACTAGGAAAAGCTGATATAAGTGGTTTGAACAATGCATATGACTTGAGGCAGGAATCCTGGAAGGAATTTATGGAAGATGAAGTTCTTTTATTGAGACTAAAGAATTCAAAGATTTTGTGTGGAGAGATAAGGCTCTAGAATATGCAGAGAACGTGGAAAAAGAGAGAAGACTACATTCAGAACTTCCTGAAGGAATTATTCAAGAAAATGTAAGGAAGGTGATGAGGAAGGAATTCCAAGGTTTCACAGTTGAAGAAGGAAAAAAAATTGTGTAGAAAAGTGGTATATTATTGTTGCTAGAATGGGATATTGTTGTTGTAGTTGTGTTGGATACAATAAGGAGGTCTAAAAGGCACTTGTTCCAAATAGAGGAAGAGGCTAAATTGGCACTACAAGGTTCAACATTTAGTGAAGAATGGGATGCCTTGGACCTTTTGTCATTGTATTTGGGTTCTAGGAAGCCAAGAGTTATAGAACCAGCTGACTTTAGTGGGAAATTGATTATAAGGAGAGCTTTTGATACTCCATCATTAGAAGTAGCCGAAATGACAATAAATGTTGCTAAATTCACTAAGGGAATAGTAGAGAGTATCACTACTAATAGAGACTTATACAGGGGAAAATATAATGAACTTATTGATGAGTGCAATAAGAGTCAACAAAGGGTAGCTGAATTGGAAACACAACTAGCACTATTCAAGTAATAGAGGGAAACATTGAGGACTCAAGGCCCATCTAGCTCAAGTCATGTTGCACCCACTTCTCCAGTAACACATCCTCAATCACCTCCTCCTCCACTAGAACATTCCTTGGAAATAATGCCATATAATTTGGGCCAAGAACCACGTGCAGTTGAGGAGCCAAGCATATTAGGTGCAACTCCATCAAATGAGCCCACTAGGGAGTAATTATTTTTACAAATTAAAGTGTATAAGAAATTGTTTGCACAAGCTCAGGATACCATGAATGAGAATAATTCACAAATTTTTCATGTTGTTTTGGAGCATTTAAATAAGAAGATTCAGGTGAAATTAAATAGTATTCATTCCAATTATTCTTTAATGTTGCAAGCAATAAAGTTGTCTCAAAGAGACAAGGAATTAGCTACCCCAATCCTGGACAAATGGATTCTTAGGGTTGATAACTTGAAGTTCATTGTATTTGGATCAGTACATCAGAAGGATAAGTAGCCAAAGATTGGCCCAGCTTATACATTCATTAAGGAGATTAAAGAACAAAAGTTTCAAGGGTATGTTGCTCCTTTGGAGGTGAAAATAAAATAGTTGAAGGAAAAATTGGATGAGGTAGATCCAATATTGTTGCCCGATATCCAACACACATATGATGAGGTAAAACCTCTATAGGCATGGAAAGATCACTTAGATACAACAATTGCTTCCCAAGAATCATTAATATGTGAGAGTGTTGACATTGATGTATTGAGAAACAATCTTGATAATTTGTATTTCACCATTAGCTTCTTTGAAGATTTTGATAAAGAAGCCAATCGAGTGATGGAAAAATATGCTCCATATAGAAAGAAGATGGATGAACTTATTGGATTTAATTGGACTTCTGACATAGAGAAGAAAACATTCATTGATGAATTGGAGCTATAGGCATAGTGATTGGGAACATACTCACATGGTCAAGAATAGTATAGGTCTGGCCTCAGAAGATGTAGTGTATAAAAGATATATATTCTCTCAATTCAAAATATAATAGGTAAGTGTTGACTATTGATTACTTGGACAAGTGTTGGATGCTAAACTGGATTTTGATCCACCTTTTCCCTCCTTTTGGATGATTTTGTCATTTTGCTGAAAGGAATAAAGATGTTACAATGGTTTGAAGACCACTCTTTTCAAAAAAGTTCCTTTTGGAAGGAAGGTGTATCTTCTTCAATGAATGGGAATAACCTTTTTCTTATATATGTTTCCCTCCATTTGAGAATGCAAATATAACTGCAAAGAGAATATATGTTATAGCAGTCAAATGAAAATGTGACATGTGTAGTTTTCGGCTCGAAGCTTCTTTTGGTCCCTTTTTATTATAAAAGGTAATTCATGGTTATTAGTGTGGGTCTCTTTTGAATTCTAGAACTTAAAATGCAAATTAAGAACATAGAGAAAATATATTTTGAGTTTGTATCTTAGGCTTTGAGTCGAGCAAGTGGATTTTGTAAATTGTGTGGATTTCAAGCATGTCTGAATAAACAATGCAAATCTTTTGAGTCTGTTATCTCTCAATGTATGACATTCCATATGAGTTATTAATGGAAATTCTATCAATGATCCATTCATTAACTTTCATTGTTGTTTTGCAGTGAAATATGTTTTAATTTTGGCTTTGGTTTAATGAATCAGTTAAAATACCTTGATTAAAGCATGAATTCATATAAATGTTTAGTGGATCTGATAAGTAGTCATAGAGTCTACGTATGTTATGTGTAAATTGTAATGCAATTTCATAAAGATCATGTCTGTTTAGAATTAAAATCGCCTTATAGTTCATTTTATTGTGTTTTGACTCCCTGCCCCAAGATAAGACATTGATCTTAAGGTTTTAAGTGCATTTCCTGTGGTTCTGGTGCTTCAATTTGAGAAAAAAAATTATAAAAAAACTTTTAATCGATTTACGTTTGTCGAGGTTAGTATTGTGTGGTATTCTCAGCTTTAGGTGTTTAATCCTTTTAAGGAATTGTTAGTTTCTTGAAGGATTTTATCTATTTAGCATTTTAATGAGAGTGTATCTGTTTATTATGCAATGTGTGATATAATTATGTAGAAATATTGCATGATGTACATTATGGGATCACCCTCCCAGGTTTTGGAAAGCCCAAAGTGCAAGAGGGAAGTATTTTAGCTTTGTCTCGTTTGTTGGCCAATCATCTTCTGAGTATTCAAGAATTGAATCTAGAAAATTCATAGATGATTGGTGAGATCTTCTTGGTTCTTTAAAAAACCACCAACAATGTGTTTAAATCTTATGGTTTGATTAAAAAAAATCTTGGTTTATACTTTCACACATCTAATCTATAGGGAACCAAATGATCCCATAAAAAATATTTTGCATTTGCCTATTTTTTTAACAATATTTTATTTGTATTAGTTTACCCTATTTTACTACACTCCAACCCAAATCTAGTTTTTTGATTAAAATATTATGGATCATATCACTATTTGTACATAAAATATAGAAAGTTCTTATGGAAAAATGGATTGAGCCACATGTTCATCATGATCATATATTATTTATTTTCATTTTCAATGACAAAAGTATCAAATTTACTCAAAACATAATTATATGCTCAATTTTTAATAGATTCAGTAATATTGGTATCTAGAACAATGCTCCTTTACAAGGGGGTAGATAAAATTTCAAAGTCCTATAATCTTTTACGATAGATTTTCAACGCACTAGAATTTAAGCATTTCCTACTAAAATTCAGATTGGCTAAAAAAATATATTTTAGATTATTCATTTTGACTAAAATAGATTTGGGACACAACTTTTGTAGTTTAATGTATTTTCTAGATACATATGTAATATCACTTTGTGTCAATTTATAATAAAGAATTTTTTGAAAAACTTAATTTTTTTTCCACTTCTACTCATGTAAAGAACTTCTTGAAAAAAATAGAGATATCATTTTACATATCTAAATTTGTAGTTTTAAAAAATATAATTTTAAAATTATTACTTTTATATATTTTTTATTTTCACTTAAAGTAGGTCATTGACACTCAAAAATAAGGTTGATTGCATTCTCAAAAAGACATACCAAATATTCTTTAAAATGTTGAAAAATATTGATACATTAGAGAAAATATTCCATTTTGAATGTTATAATGAGTTTTTATCTTCAATAAATATTTGATTCTCCTCAAAATTGTTATATATATATATATATATATATACCATTGAAATATTTTATTAATTTTATAAAAAAATTCACAGAAAGTCCTGGTTTAAGGGAGCATACCGGCAGGAAAGAACTTGGAGAAGAAAACCTCCGGTTATAGCTCCAAATAGAAGTACAAAAGTGACAAAAAATAATTACAGAATAAAACTCAAGGATCAATCCAAACAAAGATCCCAAATACAACCAAACAACCCTCAGAAAGGGAAATCCAATTGAAAGATAGTCAGTGATGATCATGGTCAACCCCATCCACTCGAGAACTTGAGATGGCTTCATAATATGATAGAGGCCATTTATGATCCAATGAGGACTTATTCTTCGTCTTCACAATTGATGGAGAAAATTTGTCAGATCTTGTAGCAACATCAAACAAAAAGTGCAGAGAAAGGAAAAGATTTACCCTAGCGGACAAAACTACAGGAGAAACCTTATCACTGAGGATTTTGCATCCAAATATCATTTCTTCAAAATTATTTTTCACAATCCTAGACTTGATAATCATCAAAAGATCTCCAAACCAACTATTAGTAGCAAAATCAATTTTGGAAATAAACCCAACGATAGGAAAATTAACATTACCCAATGAGGGCTTATCCAAGGCCTCCTGAAGATGTAAAGCATGAAGCAACTTAGGGTGCAAAATTTTTTTAGAGAGCATATTTACCAGCTTTTCATCCAGAAATACATCCATAAGAACGGTAAAAAAGTGAGATAGAATCTCAGAAAGAGTGAAGTTAGAATTTTCCTAGATCCATGAATTTCCAACCACCTTGTGAATAGTAGAAGAAATGCCCTCATCATCAAGGATAAAAATATGACCAAGTCTATCATTTTCATTAAGGAAGGATTCCTTAATTTACCTTCCAAACTTACCATCACCCAATACTAGTTTGCCGAATGAGCCATTTTGAAAAGATACCAAATTTCCTTTATTATTTGAAAAAACTAGATGTTCCATATTCGTATATATATGAATATTAAAGTTTGAATGGAGAAGCCGACTGTAACACTACTTAGAGAAGCCAAATGAAAAATCAACTATGATATAAACATTCTCACAACCAACACCAACCATGGATACCAAATTGTGAATGGAGAAGCCGACTATAAATAACACTTAGAAAATCCAAAAGCAAGATGAAAAGCCACATCTAATATAAACCTTATCACAACCAACAACAACCATGCAAACAAGAATTATTTGCAATGTAAGCATAGAACCATATAAAGCAAATATGGTGGGATAATGAAGATATTGATCAATAAAATATATATTGAAAAACAAAAACCCTCAACAGATGTTGATATACCATGGAGTAGGTGACCAAAGAATAAGATTAAAAATCCATGCATCCTCACAATAGAGATGAAGAATAAGCACTCGGTCACAGAACTAGTAAGAAGGAAGAATACAGACTGTGAAATCTCATCATAAGACTATGCCAAAAGTGGAGCGAAATTCAGACAAAAGCCAACAAAAGAATTTAGACTGTGAAATCTCATCATATATTCAGAGGGAGATCATCCTTCTTAAAAAATGTATGAGATAATTCCTCATCAATAGCTTTATTGTCTAAAAAATCAACAAAGGTATTTGCTTCCCTATAATAATGGGATATTAAGAATGCATTGAACCATTTTAACTGAATTAGCACCTTGTCTAATAAATATTGGAGCTTCCAAACATATGTTTTTTTTTCTGTGAAACAGCATGAAAAGCAACCATGGAGTCACCTTATATTACTAAAGAATTGATTTGAAGGGACCTTGCAAGATCCAAGCCCATACTAAGGGCTTCAAGTTTAGCCATGTTATTTGTTCCCACCGGCAACATCTTACAAGTTGTTTTAACAATTTTAGCATCTAAATCTCTTATAACTATATTGGCCCTATATTTTCCAGGGTTACCCCTTGAGGCCCCATCATAGTTTAGTTTGAAACAATAGACTAGGGGGGGTATCCATTTGGCCTCTTTGCAGGCCAATATATTATCAACTTTATTAGAAAAAGATCCATGGAAGGGTAAGGTTTTGATAAGAGGCCAATTCTTGATTATGAATCCATCCCAATTAGAGAAAGATTTTAAAGATTCAATATTCTTGAAGATGAAGAATCTGACCACTTCTAAAATTGAGGATTCTAATTTGATAAGTACCTCCTCAATAGTAGAGCACTTGCATCTAATTTTTTTTTTATTTCTTTCATTCCAGATTGACCATAAAACTAAAGATGGTGTGGCAATCCATAGGTAGTAGAAAAAGGAAGCAAAATGAATTAAAGGCTAGGATTGAAATTGAAAAGATAAAGTGGGGAACACCATGGAAAACCAATCTAATTTTGCAAAAATCCAATACCAGTAGTGCTTTGCAAAAGGGCTGTGTAGGAAAAGATGATCCATAGTTTCTAAAAAATAACCACATAAAACACATGGAAAAGTAGTCACGAGACCTAGCCTGTCTAGCCTCTTAATAGTTAAAGCCCTACCATTGATTGCAATCCAGGAAAAAGAACCCGCTTTAGGAAGACAAGCATCATCCCAAAAGAGAACATGTGGAAGATCTAATTTGTTTAATGAATCCAAAAGAGAATTGTAACCTTCTTTGACTGAGTAA
The DNA here is from genome assembly GCA_007258455.2 of Sequoia sempervirens. Lineage (NCBI taxonomy): Eukaryota > Viridiplantae > Streptophyta > Pinopsida > Cupressales > Cupressaceae > Sequoia > Sequoia sempervirens. The sequence goes on from VDFB02000003.1 coordinate 254,710,707, forward strand.
TCCCCTGATTTTGATTTGGTCCAAATTAGGACATCATCCTTAGGTGCAAAGATAATGAACCTGTTGTCCATCTCCTTCTTGTAATCTTCTCTAATAAATGGAGAAATATTTAAATTATCTACAGATTTCCAAGAAATTCTTGGAATGGAGTCAATATATTCAACATTAAAGTAATCAACAACAAGAGGACCCCATAGATTTTTTAAGAGCACCTTTAAATTCCTCAAAATAGTAAAAGAAGAAAGAATAGGATATCCATTCCACCTATCCTCCCAGAATTTAGCTTTTTTACTATTATGGATCATCCATGAAAGGTGAGGGAGAATGACTAGCCTACATGAAGTTAGGAAATTGCATATTGCCGAGCCTTTTGGTAACGAAGAGGCCCTAAATAGTGATTCTTCAGGAAGTGAATGAAGGTATTTTGAGAACATTAATTTCCCCCATATTGATTGTGGGTTTTGATATAGTTTCCAAGTAAGCTTTGCACCTAGGGAATAATTTTGAAGTTTGAGATTTCTTATTCTAGCTCCACCAAGATCTTTTGGAAAATAGACCTTATCCCAAGCTATGAGAGGTATTTTTTCTTTGCCCCCAACATTGTCATTCCATAAAAAGGAGTGTAAGATAGATTTCAGCATGTTTAAGGTATGACAAGGGACCTCTAAAATAGGCATCATGTAGATAGGAATTGCATTTTAAGAATAGACTTCACCATTTGGATTTTCCTAGCAAAAGTTATCCATTATGTTTCCAAAGGGATATTCTATCTGATATCAATTTTCCAATTCTTTCCTAGAAATCATGAAGATTATTTGCAGAGAAGAATGGTATACCAAGATAGGAGCAAGGCAAGGAACCCACTGAATACCCCTAGAATTTTATTAGTCTTTTTTGAATGAAATCTGGTACATTGAATAAAAATATTTTTGATTTAGAGGGATTAATTTTTTGACTCGAGGTTAATGAAAAATTTGTAATGATATTTTTGATTACCTTAGCTTAAGGTATAGAAGCATGCCCAAGTAATAAAGTTTCATCAGCAAAGAGACCATGAGTTTTAGCTTCCTGCATATTTGGGATTAGGATACCTTTCCAAGCTCCTAAAGCATTTTCCCTTCTTATTGATTTACTTAAGCCTTTAGTCATAAGAATGAAGAGAAAAGGAGATAATGGATCACCTTGTCTGATACCTCTGATTGAAGGAAAAAAAACTGGAAGATGAGTTGTTAAGCAAAATTGAAAATCTTGTAGTGGAGATGCAAGAGAAAATCCATTTGACCCATTTTTTTCAAAAACCCAATCTACGTAAAATAGCCAATAGGAAATTCCAATTAACCCTATCATAGGCCTTCATCATATCCAATTTGAGAATCATGGCTAGTATTTTGTGTGACTTAATGGAGTGCAATATTTCATGGGCTATAATAGCACCTTTCGTGGTATCTTTCCCAGTACAAAACCACCTTTTTCCTCTGAAATGACATGTGGAATGATCTTCGCAAGGTGGATAGAAATTGATTTAGTAAAAAATTTATAGATGGTGTTACACAAAGAAATGGGTGAAATAAAAAAAGGTGCTTGGAGAATCCACTTTTGGTATAAAAGTAATGAAGGTATTATTAAGTTCTTTAAGGATAGATCTATTGTGTCTAACTTCTTCAAGTGCCTGCCAAACATCAAAACCAAGGATTTCCCAACATTTTTGAAAGAAATTGATAGTAAATCCATCAGGGCCTATAGCTTTGTCAAGAGATAAATAAAAAATAGCTATTTTGACTTCCTCAATGAAGAAAGGGGCCATTAACACAACATTTTCATTACAAGATACCACTAAGGGAATAGCCTCAAAGATAGTAATATTAATTGAAACAGGTTCGGCGGTCAGTAGATTTCTGAAATAAGATATAGCTTCTTTTGCAATTTTGCTATCATCCTCTAAGTATGTTCCATCCATGCTTGTTATTGAAGAAATTCTACCTTTCTACCTCTTAATTTTTGTAGAAGCATGGAAAAATTTGGTGTTTTTATCACCTTTTGCAAGCCATGTGTCATGAGACTTTTGTCTCCAATAGCATTCTTCTATATGGAGAACTTCATCAAGTTGTGATGTTAGAGATTTTTGAAGAACATAAGATGTTGAATTTAGACCATTTACCATAACAGAATCATTTAAAGATTCAATTTCATTCTAAAGTCTTTTTTTTCTGTGAATATATTTTTGAAATGCTATAGATTCCACATTTTTATTTTCCCTTTTAGAAACTTCAATTTTTTAGCCATCTAAAACATCTGAGACCCAAAAAAGAATGAAGCATTTTGCCACCAAAATTTGATAAAAGGGATGAAGGAAGAATCCTTGAACCACATTGGTTCAAAATTGAAGGGAATCTTATTAGCAGCTCTATTTTCAATTATATTGAAAGACAAAGGGAAGTGATCAAATCTAAGGAGACCATGAATGGTAGAAGATGTATCTAAATCCAAATCCAACTAGGAAGAAGAGAGTAAAAAGCAATCCAAATGCTCAAAAATTTGATAGAAATCCTTCCTTTTGTAGGACCAGGTGAAAGATCCATTTAGTGGTTTATAGTCATATAGGTTATTTCCATAGACAAAATTTTTGAAGTCCCCCATTACTCTTTTATTCAGTATTATACCTCCTATCTTTTCAGAATCATCCAAAACTGCATTAAAGTCACCACCAATCACAACCAAGGAATCTAAAAGAAGTTGCAAAACTGATGAAATAGAATACCACAAACGTTGCTTCTCACTACTAGATCCAGGACCATATATATTAAATAGCCAAATTTTGATATTAGAGAATTTTCTTTTTACAAGAGCAAGGCCCCAATTAGAAGAGGAGCAAATTACCCTGAGAGCAACATTGTTTTTATTTGAAAGAAATGCTAACCCCCCAGAAGCTCCTAAAGCTGAATGCGAATAGAGTTTCCATTTGGACCATTTTGAAAATAGTGAAAAAGAAAAGCTTGAATTCATTTTAGTTTCTTGCAATAAATTCGCATCAAAGTTTATTAAGTCTAGTTGACACCTGATTAGGTGCCACTTGTTAGGGGCATTTAAGCCCCTAACATTCCATGATGTGACCTTCATTTTTCTCAAGGGGAGGAATCCTCTCCCCTCTTACCCTGAGTTTTTTTTTTAGAAAGCTTCCTTGTAGCAAACTCCAACTACAGGTTTCATTTAGCAACTCGAGATCTTGTCATCAGGGGACTAAAAGTCCTCTTTTTTTGGGTAGGTGAAATTAACATAGTTTGAATACAAGCATCAATCTCAAATTGAGTTTTATTTTGCTTCGGCTTACACCCCCTTTTGAAGGTGAAGAAAGGGGCATAGACAGAGATATAAGAGATTGAGAGATAGGTAACTTTCCTCTTAATGATGGGATTATAACCATGTCACTGGCCATACTGCACAATTGAATCGGGTTGATAGATGGTTCTTCCAGCTATAGTTCTTGTATAATAGGAATGGCAAGTTCTTTCTCAGCTTGGAGCATATTATTTTCAATGTTAGAGAAAATTTTCCCTTGAATTTCCTCATTGAAAGTAGAATTAGATTCCTTAATTACCTTATGAATTTTTTCAATCAATTTTTGATCCATTAAATATTGGTTTGGAGATTTACTTAGTGATGATTGAACACCAATTAGGCTAGCTAAGTATGAACTTGATTGAGTTTTTCTTCTCAGCCCAACAGGTTCAACCAGATCTTGATGTCTTTTTTTTTAAAGACTTATAGTTTTCAAGGGTGAATAGACCATAGCCCTAATGGGGCTACTTTTAATCCGAGATGATTCCCCAAGTTTAGGTGTGGGAACTTGGTCTAATATGGGGGATATCAAATTATTAGATTCCTTGTATTGCTTAGAAGGCAATCTTCATTTTCCTTATTTGACTTAATTCATGTCCCCTTATTAGACTTTTAAGCCATTCTGTTTAGACCATTCTTCAAAGGTTTAGTGTAGTTACCCTTATTGATTTTCTGTAGAGGGAGAGATCTAGGACTTTCCACTGAGACCGCTAATTTAGATGGAGGTAATTTACCATCAAATCTAAGGCCAAGATCATTCAAATCTTCAAAAGATAGAATTTCAAAAGAATTTCTAGTCAAAATCCCCTTACCATATTGAAGTTTAGTAATTGCATTTTGGTTTTTGGAAGGATTGAGCAGGCTACCTAATAGAGTTGTGTCTTTTTGGATGAGATTAGGAGGTACATTAACTTGGACATCCATGTCAGTCTCAAGATATTTGATTGGAGAGCTAGTCTTATTCGGCAAGGAAGAAATCTAAATTGCAGATTTTTCTATGGGCATCTGAAATTTGGTGATTTGTTTAGGCCCGTTGTTGTTAGGAGGATGTTCCTTTGAAACATAATAAGGATTGATCTCATTTATTATGCTAGAGTTTAATGGATTTGAAGGTGTCTTGATCATATTATCTAATTTTCCCAAAGATTCCTTTGATGGTTTTGATTGTGAAAGTTTAAGTCATTTAAAAAGAGGAGCATCAGATTCAATCACTACTTTTTTAAACCAATCAAAATTTTTAATTATAGGTTGTTTCCATATGCCATCCAAAGATTTGAGATTACAAAACCTTGGCAAAGTCTTGTTTGGATTTACTAATACGCATATTCTTATAAAGAAAAAACCATCAAAAATTTGTGAATCCAAAAGGAGGAATTTTCCAATTGAATTACCAATTTTTTTTAAATTATCAAGATCTAAGAATTCAAAGGGGAGATTTGGCAAAGAAAACCAAATTGACAGAGTCTCAGATAAATTCATATCTAGTTGAAAGAGAGGACACCATGGGAATATGAAAACTAATTTTTTACCAAACCAAACAAAATTGCTTCCGAGAACCTTATTTTTTGCTTCAAAAAAATCCATTACCAAGATAAAATTATTGGTCAAGATTACCTCAAAAAAGTTATATTATTAGTATATAAAATTTTAAATATTTATCAAATATATATTTATTGAAATAAAAAAATTAGTTCATGCACTAAAATTTTCATTTATATATATAAAAAAATATTAAAAGAAATAATTATATAATAATAGTGGAGACTACATTAACCTCATTTTTATTATTTTATTAACAATAAATTGTAGTGCCAATTTTATAAAAAAATCACATATAATCTTTGTTTTTTTTTTTAAATAAATATAATAATGAACTACACACATAATTAGTTTACATCATTTCAAAATTTAAAATATATACCTTACATTCAAGTGAATCAAGTAAAAAAATTAGATTAGTGTTGATCATTTGCTTTATAAAAAGATGGCATAATCTTGAACTTTCACCCAATGAAAGGGAAAAGACATTGGCATACAAATAATTCTCAAAATCCCAAAGAAGAAAATGGATAAAAATAAGCTAAGGGATTATAAAATTAGAAAACTACTCAATAATTAGATTTGAAATACATGAAAATACTAACCATAAGGTAGAACATTATGGTCATGTAAACCTTCATACAACTAGAATAAACCTTCAAGGGGAGCCCTAAGTTGTGTAAACAAAGTTGGGATCACCAATAAATATAATGAAATAAATAACTCACATCTATAAACCTAGCTAACTAAATAAATACAATAAAAATCACCTAACTAACCTAGACTAAACTCTAGATAGGTAGATAGATGATTAGAAATAAGTAACATATAGTTAAATGGGAATATAAGGTACCTTGCTTTAAGTTTGATGTTGTGAAAATATTAGCATGCATAAAGTTAACTTATCACTATTCATAAATGTATTTTTCTAATTTTTGAACTGTATTAGGGTCTATGTGAACCCAAAAATGTTATGGTTCACCTCCAAGTGTTAGGGGTTTGATCTTTTGTGATGTAGTCTTGAATTATGTGCAAATTTGAACTTTTTTATGTGATAATGATTTAATAGTATCACTATTCACATGCGTCTTATTGTTAGTTGAATTTGGTCAAGATGGTGTTTACAAACACCTTTAGGATATTGTCAACTTGATAGGGAGAGTCTTCTCCTAGGTCAACCCCTTTTTGAATCAAGTTAACAACAAGAAGTGATATTAAAGATAACATACATAAACATGTAGATGACCTAGATAATGTGGGTTCTTTGTCTCTTTGGAAAATTGAAATGTTCTCTAATGATTCTCCTTGATGTTCTTGTCTTATTGTTTATTTTGAATTTAATGACATATTGAATATCTTTAAATACCAAGACATAACAACATGTTGCAGAAACATATACTAAGTTAACTCATAAACGATTAGTATGAAGGGATGGAGAAGATGGAATTTAAATTTTGGGTTCAATCTTATGTGTAATGAGATTGATCTCCAGCTGCATGAAAATAAACTTAGACAAATAAATAATAATTTTGAAACAAGAAAAAATGTGTGACAATAAATACAATTATAAGTGCAACAATGAAAAATAAATAATAAATAAGTAAGAACGGATAAAAAAATCAAAACTATCACAAACATATATCACTTATTTGTTTATTATCACATCTAAAATATTCTACTAAAATTAACACAAAACTAATTAAAAAATAACATAAATATACAAATTAATTAAACTCTCTCACATATACAGGAGATTCAAACCTCACATAAGATCTTTTTAATTGTTTAGTCAATAAAATTGAGTGGGAGCTACATTGATAAATGACAAATATTATTTATAAACATAGGCATACACGTCATTACCCCTCTCTCTTTATATATATCTAAGGTGAAAGATATTCTCCACAACCTTATAACGACGTTTCGAACCAGCTAGTCGATGTCTTATAGTTAATGTCTTAGTTTATGCACCCATTACTGGAATACCTCCTCCTTGGTACTAATGGAATATCAAACGTATGGTTACCCACCAAACACCCTCCTTGAAATGACAAAATGTACAGTCAGAAAGAAATACAGTTAAATCATTTCGTTAACCAGATTATGTGACTGAAATTTTCAAACAGCATATAAATTAAAGAAAGCATTCTTCTTTCACATTTCTTTGGAAGAATCTCTTTACACCAAATGAAAGGCAATATGCAAATGACATTCACCTGTTTAGCTAACTTGAGATTCCCATATCTTGCAAGCTTCCGAGGCCTGAGCACCCATGGAAGTCTAACATCCTAAGCTTAGCTAAATTGCTCACTGCATAAGGAAGGCTGTGTAAACCTTCACAACCATGCAAGTTCAACACTTCGAGTTGTTCTAACTCGCCCACTGTGTTGGGAAGAATCCTTAGGCCTCTACATCCGTACAAATTCAACACCTGTAGTTGAGCCAAATTACCTACAGTGCTGGGAAGGCTTTTGAGATCTGCACAACCTTCCAAATACAACACTTTTAGCTGCACCAAGTTGCCCAAAGCAGCAGGAAGGCTTGTTAAACTTGCACAGCCGCGCAAATTGAACTGCTTCAGTTGTGACAAGTTACCAAGTGTGCTTGGGATAGTTGTGAGACCTACACAATCCTCCATATGCAAGTACTGAAGGTTCTCCAAATTGTTTAGTGTTTTAGGGGTTCTTGTAAGACTTGCACACTTCTCTAGACTAAACATCCTGATTTGGGACCAATTGCCATCAAACTGGAGTCTGTTTCTTAATATTGACCATGTATACATATCACTCAGAAATTCACAGTTTCTAATTCTTATCCATATCAAATTTGGAGCTAGCTTCCCAATGTTGCTCAACACTTTTATGTTTTGCAAAAATAGGTAACGCAGAGAAGGCATGCTGTGCATGATAACAGGCTCACTTCCATTCTGTCCTGTGTAAACAAGCATCTTCACTCTCTCTGCTCTGTCTCTGTTCAAGGCATTATGTGTACTCATAGGCAGCCACAGTCTGCTATTGTTATCGGCTTCCTTTTGAATTCCTCTTCCCATTTCCTGCAGAAGGTCATGCATATGTAGGAGATCTTGAGGGCCACTGATGTTTATAAGCATTTTCTGCAAAAGATTCTTGATAGCTGTTTGAACTTTATTTGGGTATAAGACTTCCCAGAAAATAACAGCATGTATTTTCTTTTCACCTGCAAAGTTACAAGCTACATCAAGAAATATTTCCTTTTCAATGTCATCAAGCCCATCATAACTGATTCGAAGGAGTGTAGATATTTTTTGATTTTCTCTATAGTAAAGGAGAGTTTCTTCCCAACATTGAATTTGGTTGGGTTCCTTCTTATCAAACAAATGTGATCCAATGACTTCTAGTGAGAGAGGATTCCCACAACAGGCCTGGGCAATTCTTGTAGAAAGCTCTTCGTAAGGGGCATCTGGAAATGGGATTGAGAAAGCATGCCAGCTAAACAACTGGAGACCTTCATAGTCCTCCAATCCAGTCATGTTGTGAACTGAGTCGACCTTAGCAAGATTAAGTATGTTCTGGTCTCGGGATGTAATGATGATTCTACTACCATTCCCAAACCAATCCCCATTCAGCGCATGCAATTGGCTTCCATCATTTACACCATCCAATATGACAAGGGCACGAACCCCTCGCAGTCGATCTCTCATCAGAGCTTTTCCCTCATCAACACTTGAAATTTCTCCATTGTAATTCACCAGCCTCCTTAAAATTCTTCCCTGCAAGTCCACAAGTCTAGTGTTTTTCTCTACAGTAGTTTCAATGTTGAAGACAAAGCAACAAGCATCAAACCCACCATGAATTTTATTGTAAACAGCCTTGGCTAAGGTGGTTTTGCCAACACCACCTAAACCGCTAATTCCCACTCTCACCGTCCTGTCCCAGGAACTCAGGTTTAGGCTACAAAGTAGGTCATAAGTATCCGTTTGGAGTCCCACAAGATGCATGGGGACATCCAGCGGAGTATTCTTGAAGGTATTCAACACATCTTTCACAACTTTTTTAACAAGTCTTCCTTCATACCTGCAAATCACCTTCCATATATTACACCCTACTATGCAAAGTTAAAATTGTACCTAATTTGGGAAAACTAGAAATTTTATGTCTATTAAATTCCACAACACAGCTAGCTTACGGTAGACAAAAGAAAGTTCAGCTAAAATTTTTGCAACTAAATAAATGGCTAGAATAAATGACGAAATAAAACATGCCTATTCATTACCCGAATTCTGCTGCTCGAGTCCAACCAGAACAAGAAGAGATTTGATGAAGAGCCTTCTTCCACTCCTCAATTGTATTTTCATCCTGTCGATCTAAATGGCTGTAATGCTTTTGGAATGCCTGGGCGAACAGACCTCCATTTCTTTGAGGATAGCGAACATCAGAGGGCTCCACATCATAAAACAGAGGAATGATGAAGCCGTTGGATCTGCACATCCGCGCCGCCTCCTTTAGACACCATGGTGACTCTGCATAGCATTTGGAAAATATGGGGATATGAATATGACATGTTTCAGTGGCCATTCGCAAGCTGGAATCGATGGGTTTGCCCTTGTTCAGCTCTTCACTGTCCAGGAAAACCCGAAGGCCTGCTACATACAGAGATTCGTGGAGATGATCGACAAAAGTTTTTCTCACATCTTTTCCACAGAAGCTGAGAAACACATGAAACTTCTTGTTGACATCGAAGGGGATTTTGATGGTGGGAGGTTGATAGTGAGTGTAAATCTCCATCACTTGCTCTGCACAAGTTTGTGAACCTTAACAATGTGAACTCGAGTCTGCCACAAAAAGAAGAGAAAGTATGGGTATGAAGTCTAAATGCAATTCGCAGGAAGCTAAGCCAAGCACAAGTGTGGAATTTCTTGGGCAGGCTTACTAGGCAAATGAAATGAGCTGACAATTATCGACTCTGGTTAGTTATATGCTTTTTGTGGGTACATCCACAAAACATACATGAAGATTAAGGAGAAAACCTATTTCTGAGTGTAACATTTGTTTTTAATAATCATTTCAATTGTGGAAAGTCATATTAGTGTAGTGTCGATTCATAGCTTAAATAATCATGATCTTAGAACAGAGTAGATACTGACAGATAGATATTTGAGTCGAAAGAGGTGACTCTGTCTCGTGAGATCCACGCGGTGAGAGAGAAAAATCCAGCGTAACATAGGCCTCATAAAGTCGTGACATTGCTAGGAGGTGATGTATCCCGTGGTGGCATTTACAGTTAGAATCAATGGCTTGAAAACTTCTAGACGGATTGATCGACCATGCAAACGATCCTGGACGAACACATATCAGACTTAGCTTATTCACGATTGATAACTACAGCGCCTACAGAACAACAGCGCATCCACAAGAGACAAGGGAAGGTCGACCATGAATTATGGCCACACAAATTTTGTCCAGTTGGACATGGCGAAAACGACTCATAGGTGGGCGGGGTGACGTGGGAGAAAAGATTTTATGTAGAAGATTTACAGGTGGATGTGGATCCCACCTCAGAAGTACGTAGTCCTACGCAATCTTTGTCAACGAGAGAATTGAGAACGAGCAGCTGGCAAGCGAACCTTCATGTTTGAGAATCGACCTGCTTACCTGTTTTCCAAAATCCATTATTTAATTAATCGAATTTGGTACTTACTTTGAGTATTTTTATTTCAACTTGGAATTGATTTTGTAATTTATTGGCTACTTAAGATTTACCGCCAGCTGTTCTACTTAAGAATGGCGGTGGTGGGAGAAAGCTCTATTTTGAACAAAACAGGATGCTCATTTTCTATGGTTTTTAAGGTTAAGCATGATGTCTGTGACTTCAGATATGCTCTGGAAACGCTACGTTTTTTATTGTATATAATTTCTTTTGCAGAATATAAAAGTTCATTTCGACATCCTTTAGATTCTCATTTCTTTACATAAAATTATTTCAGAGAAGATAAAACTGCAATTGAGATAAAGGTGGAGTTCAATGAAAATGCCTAGTATAGAATTTTCGTAATAGTTGGTTTTTGCTTAAAATTAATGTATCTTATGAAATATTGTTATTTGTATTAATTGTATAAAGTTTTTAAAAGTATATTATAATAAATTAGATAGAAAATGTCATCTTAGATATTGATTTTAATAATTTATCAGAAGAGAATATATAATGATAATTTGTTAACTAATATTAGGTATTGAATCAATAGTAGGAGATAGGTGGTGGTCATTTGGTTTCCACATATCAAGACTATCTTGGTCATTTAGTACGAGCTTCTAGCTTGTAAGAGCACTAGCATTAGCTTACTCATCCAATACATCCTTAGGAAGTTGATCAACAACTTTGGGATGAGAAATGACTAATGTAAGAAGAAGAAGCTTGCTAGTATTTGACCAATTGAAGGCACTTTGGTTATGGAAAATTGAGAGGAAGAAAGGCTATTCGAAAACTAGAGACCATCCATGAGCATTGCAACCATGAGCTTTGCACTAAGAAAAGTGGCAATCATATTGGTAGGCATTAAAACTTCTAGTACAGCAATGCCCTCTAAGAGGGGATTGCCCCTATTAGAAGGGGGGGTCTTTTTTTTCTAACAATTGTATAAGTTGTATTGCCCTAGTGATCAAGTAGTAATTGTATTGACTTGCACTTGTATCTACATTTGAACAAACCATAAATTTAGAATACATGGATAAATTATTTTCAAATCTAACAAAATGGGCTAATTCCTCTTTCCAATTACTAAATAAGATTTCCACTTTGAAAGAATGCTATATCTACATTTAAGTTTAGTAGGAAAATCATAATATGCAACAATGTAAAGGGAAATACATTTTCCAAATGTTAATTTAGGATATAATTAAGTGAAGCACAAAAAGAGAGTACACATTAACCTAAATTAAAGTATTGATAGTTGAAAACATAATATAGTTACTAATAAATGTTAATTTAGGATAATAAATGTAAAGGAAGGGAGTGCTTATTTGTGGGAACTATGAGGAAGAATTAAGTAAATGATTTTGTAAAAAAATTAGTGCTCAAGTGTAGAAAATAAGTTCCCTCAATATATGCCAACCATCTATAATTGTATGTAGATCTAATATCCTCTATGGATCATGCTTGTGGTTCTAGTTTAATGTTGCAATACATAGATCCAATCTCAAAGGCGCGGTCATGGTCTAACATAGTGCATTCTTTTGTGATTTAATTCACTACAATTCTTAGTCTTTATGGGAATGTAAGGACTAAAAACTTACTTAGAAGTATCTTGAGGAGATTGGTGGATTGCAGGGGTTGTATTTTTTCTCAATCAACCCCCTTTGAATGGTTGAATTTACAACATTGGCAAATGTTCGGAGAAATCACACAAACATAAAATTGATCTATGTGTAAATTCTAGTGCAAGTATCATTCCTTTTTGTTGCTCCAATTCAAGTGTTCTTATTAGAAATCCTATATGTTCTTAAGATTTTAATTGATGATTGAATTAGAATTTAATATCCAAATTAATATATTTAGATACTAAGGTATATAACAAATCATTGCAAAAACAAGTACACCTCTCAATAGCTAGTGAGAAAGGGTTGGAGTTGGTAATTTGAATTTTCAAATTTTGGATTTTGGTTTGAATTCCCATCATATGTGGTTGCTCCCACACATCAAAAAAATGACCTATAATAAGGAATTTGGAATCTTGAGGTAGGAATTAGATGTAAGGAAACTAGAGCTAATAGTGAGTTGAATATATGTGAATAAATGTAGATAGGGTAGAGATGAGATGAAACATATGGGAACATGACCACATGTTGCTATGTAATCATATTTAGGCATTCACTCAAAATAGCCTTAAAATAAATGAGATTCGGCACATGGGTCCTAAAAAAATTACCATTAATTTTTTCTGCCATCTTGAGATACATGTGGATCCTAATATGAACCTATATTTAAAAGTAAATTATTACTTGTAAAATTTCATGAAAATTAAATATGTAAACATAAAGGGATATTTGGGTCCATGTAAAGTAATGGACCTAACTGGATATCTTCATGCATTTTTCTTCTCTAACACATGTGCACTCCATAGGAACCTATAAAATAGAGAAAATATGTGTTGGGAAAATGTGTCTCAACCTTGCAATTACATAAGGTCCTATTGATGCGTCAACATGGGGGATGCGGGGATGGGGGTACCCCCTACAAGGGGTCTAGGGGTTGTGCACCTCAACAGGGGCAATGCCCCCCAAAAAGCTAAATTTTATTTATATTTTATTATTGTAAATTTCGACAGTTCATCATTAGGTCTTCGATCTGATGGTCGATATTTTGCTAGCTTGACTTTCCCTAGAAGGAAATCCTATTTAATGAGTGCATTGTATTACGACTATGTATTACATTATGTATTCTGAGAATCTATTAGTAGTCATGTTGCCTTTGAATCTCTAGTTGGTGATACTCCTATGAGAAGCTTTCTCTACAAGTATATTCTAATCTTCATGATTTTTGAATAATATATTGGGTGGCTTTTGAAGTGTGGGGTTTTTCTCTCGAAAAGGTTTTCACCACATAAATCAATGTGTTGTGATATGCATGATATTTATGTTTATTTCTATTGAAGTTTTTGTAATTGTTGAAAAGATATGTAAAGTTTTGCATTATCCTCCTCTCAAGATTAGTGTAGGAAGTTGTTGTTCCACTACCTTAGCTTCCTTACAATATGTACAATTAGTATTTTTCATCACATAAATTATAAAAATGTTTTAACTATCTAAGAAAATGAAAAGTAGGAATAAAGAGAGTAAGGCTAGGAAATTGTACTAGTAAGGAAAGTGGTATGGAATATTAGGTGATCCCATGTCATGTGGCAAGGTATGGTATATTGAGTAATAACATGTCACTTGGTCAAGATCCATCTAGAAATGGTGGTAAATATCTATGTGGCATCAATAATTACCTAGAATCTCAATTGGAATGTTATGATGGTGCATATGCCCTTCCATTTGGTTGTGTTGGTCTCCTACCAATAAGGTCATTTTTTTGTGTGTAATTATATGTTAGTACATATATTTTTTTAAGTGTAATGGTTGTGATTCACTATGATAAAAATATATCAAAATATTCTTGTATATTTCCAAAATCCCATCACATTTTATGTTATTTTTAATGTTAACTTGTAGTAGCCAAAAGAGTCATAACTTAAAACATGTGATTTATTCTACTACTCAATATTTATCTAGCTACGCTTTATGCTTACTTATTTATCCCATGAACTAATTTATGTGCATTCTATGTGACATGGAACTTAGTCATTCAATAATAAGAAATTATCTTCAAGCAAATATTAAGGGCACACAATCTATTGAGAGGGGGGTGAATTGGTAAATCAAACAATTCCAACAATTTAGAAAACCTTTACAACTACTTAATAGGTTTTCAACATGAATAGCATTGAACCATACAAGCTAGTAAGTAAAGCACAACACAAGCTAATACATAACACCAAATTTTATGTGGAAACCTAGAATGGGAAAAACCACAATGAGAAACTCTCACAAGAAGGAATATAATAAGTGAATTTTATAATATAATATAGGCACCAACCTACGAGAGACACCAATCCCCAAAAGATTCAATAGGAACTAACCTATGGGAGACACCAATCACCAAAAGATTCAATAGGAACTAACCTATGGGAGACACCAATCCCCACCAAAATAGAGACACCAATCTCTATCAGAACAATATAACAGGTAGAACACCAATCCTACCTAAACATAAATAATGGTGGATTTCAAATATAACTTTGATATGCACTAGTGGACACACTGATACAGGTGCTCACACTTCTGTCACAAAACTTCCATTCATTACACATTTGCACATCCCACTACATTACTTTCACTATGATCATTAATTACATTCATAGATACTTCAATACATTCACTCACACATACAGTGCATCTAAACATTTGGAATATATACATGACACTACATTAACACTCTTCTAGGTTGACTAGGGATCCACCCCAACCTAGACAACATATGATAGACCTAAATTTAAATTGCATGAAATGTGTAATACATCAGTCCAAACTTTTTGCAAAAATAACTTGATGACTTGTGTCACCAGGAGAACCTTAAACAAGTTGTATCCTTACTCCACATGTTTGAATTGAATTTTGCGTGTGCTAGTATTTCTTATTGCACATGCCTCAAAATTATAATAGCTTGATGAGACTTCTGATATTTCAAACTCTTCATACACTAATTCATGCCACCGAAAACTCACGAAATTGATAGAACTAGTGTATTCATACTCTCCTTCCAAACCATAGAGCAACACTACATTGTTAAAATAAATTTCACCCATATTAATTATTCTCTCTGCCCAAAAGATATCCTTCCAGACCACCACACTCATGCTAACTGCATACATGACATGGTATAATAAATTCATTAACTATCTGAAGGAAGTCGAGCTACAACAAAACTTGCTTCATGATACTTGAATAGATTAGATGGTCTACACACTGTCAAACAACACACTTCTCGATCCTTAAGATAGATGACAATTCTAGTACTCCTACAATCTTCTTCATTTTGACAACCTTCACATATAACAACCTTAACACCCTTTGATAATGACTGCCAACAACAAGTTGACATTAGTTTGACATCATTGACAACCTATGCTCAACAATATCCCCCTTTCTCATTGATTGCAAATAGAAAAATGTTGGGACCACCAAAACACACACCAAAATAGTAGAAAGAATATGTCTGAATGTTTTTTTGTTGTAGCATTTACTTACCCTGTGAAATACATAACAATTGAAAGATAAAAGATAGATATTATTTTTTAGGAATTCAACATTCACCTTATCCATAATTTAGCATTTCCTCAATTAAGCTCTTGAGCACTTTCTCCCCTATGATGTACATATTCTTTCTAAGAAATTCAGCATTTTCAACTTTCTCCACCTTTGACATCAATGGAAGAAGATCAAAAATTACTATCTCCTCCAAGACTGGTAACGTTTGGAACCCTGTTTCTAGATAGACTCCTTCTAAGTCCATGCATCACTACTTTTGAAAAACAATTCACAAGAGGACCAAACCTTCTTGCGACAAGGAGACCAAGCTCCCACTCACCCTATACTTTCTTCTTGAGTCAAGAGGAGGGAGTAAGTACTCCCAAATTTTGTTAAAGAAACTCAATTTTCTCCTTAGGAAGTGAGTTCATGAATATGTCTGCAACTTGTTCCTTTATGTCCACAAATTCCAATCTGACTTCTTTCTCAACCTTCTCTTTCAAGAAATGAAATTTTATTGAAATGTAATTTTTTCCTCAATGCATCGCTCGATTATTTCAAAAAATTTATTGCACTTGTGTTATCACAAAGAACAATGATAGGATCATCAAATTCAACTTTCATCTCCTTTAAGTTCTACTTCATCCAAAGAACCTAAGTGCAGAATGATGTTGCAACAATGTATTATGCTTTTGTTGTAGATAAAGAAACTAATTCATGCTTCTTACTCAACTAGGATACCAAACTATCTCTAAGGAAGAATACAACGCTACTTGTGCTCTTTCGATCATCTACAGATCCTGCCCAATCTACATTTGTGTTTGTAATAAGAGTGAAACTTTAACTCTTTGGATATCAAAGACCAAATTATTTAGTAGCCTTCAAATACTTGAATATTCTCTTCACTACCTTCACATCAGTCTCTTTAGGTGCTTCCTAAAATTCAAAAACCATTCCAACTGCCTACATGATATCCGACCTGGATTCTATCATATATAATAAACTACCAATCATAGACCAATACAACATTTGATCTATTGAAGAAGACTCGTCATCTTTGCTCAACTTACACCTAATAATTGTAGGTGTTACAATAGGTTTACAATCTTCCATTCCAAACTTTCTTAACATCTCCTTTATGTATTTGTGTTGTGAGATAAAAATCCCTTTTTCTGATTGAACAATCTGCAACCCCAATAAGAAAGATAATTCTCCTAACCTAGACATCTCAAACTCATTTTGTATAGACTTCTAAAAAAATTTGCACATTTCATCATTGCTACCCCAAAAAATGATGTCATCAACATCTAGACCACAACTATCAACTATTACACCACAAATTGTGAAGTTACTATTTACTATTACTACATATAGGGTAAATATGAATGTAATGTGAATTTGGGAAATGAATAAAGTATGATTGTACCTTGTTATGAATATGAATGTTATCTCATTTGATGTTACCTCGATTGATGTTAATTATGGTGAAATACTACATACATGTGAATAGAAGGTTATCAAATTATTATTCTAACTTTGGAAATTTTTTATGTATGTACTGCATATGTTATGAACAATTGATTGTCGAGTGTATGTGTTAGTGGTTGCAGATAAATGTTCATTTCTCTAGGGGGAGGGGAACTATCACTCCAGAGAAGATCTTGGTCGGGTAACTGGTAAAAGTAAACTATCTGAGAATATACACACCACATTAGAAAGATTAAGTTGAGTCAATTTGTGGGTAATAGGTAAGTCATCCTTAGCCGATATGTCTGCATTTGAGAGTCTTGTTTACTTCTGCACATATTGGGTGATGTTTATCTATTTGAGTTTGTGAGTTCTTCCCTTATATCTATATGCTTGATTGATAAGTGTTTCTGTATATATATATATATATATATATATATATATATATATATATATATATATATATATATATATATATGAGCATATACATATATACATGTGAGAATTCATGCTTGGAAATAATGTATATATGTATATATATAAATATATATACATAGCATCTATGTGTGTTTGATTACCAAAATAGTGGTTTATACTTGATCATCGAATAAGTTATGGCTTCAAGTACGATATGAGTTTTATATGCCTGGATATATTTATTTATATATATATATACACACACACATAAGCATTCATGCTTATATAGGGATTGTATATATGTGTGTAAATATATATATAAATTTATTATTATTTTCACGAGAATATTACTCCCTTGTGTTCATCCGTATATCGAAAGAATACATTCTTGATTGACATTGGATATATATATACTTAAACATATATGTATATATATGACATAGTGTTTAATGCTATTTTTGAATATATATATGTGTGTGTGTGTGTGTGTACTTATTCGTAAATATATATAAATATACTATATGTATAAATAATATAATATATACATACTATATTATATATAATATATATATAAATGATTGAATGATTACTTTATTCTTAATCACTTCTATATGTTTCTTTAGCACTATATATATACCATGTCTGAATTATACAAGCAAAACTTAGTACATCCTTATATGCATGATGAATCATGTGTATAAGTGTAAGTGATAATATCCAAATTCCATGGCATGTATAGTTGCACATAAATTGATGAGAACTAAGTGTTGGAGCCAAACATAAGATATGGTAAGTATGATGTAAAGAAAATACTAAGGCACCACCTTGGATATGAGAATACCATGCATAAAACAATAGATCAAGTCAACAATAAATAGCAGTCGATTATTGTGATCAATATGTTGGTTGTCATAGTTGATAGAAACTATGTGAATGGAGGTCGATGTGGACCATGTCTATGGAAGCTGATTTAATAGCTTTAGACTACAAGTGGTAACCAATTATCATTTTGATTAACACATAATGCATTGCATGGATTTACATATGATATTGCTAGTTGTAGAATCCTTGACTTGGTCAACATATTAAATGAAACCTTGCTTGACTTAGTCTCAAGTATTAAGTTGTTTATGTCGATTCATACACCATTTGGAATGATTGAAGTCTGCTGCCATATTATGGATATTGACTGAGTTTGATGGCACCAAATGTGAAGGAAGAAGAATAATAGATGGCGCCACCTTTTATTTTGATTTCATGTAGGTGTCTTTCATTGAAACAATTTGAATTCTCCATGTGTATTTTGAATTAGTCTTTGGATTGTTGTCATAGGAAACTAGTCAATCTGTAGAAGGTTTTATTGAGTCTGAGCTTAGATGATCACCACCTTAATACTAAATTACTTTGCATGAGCTTTTAGTCTTTGTAGATGCCTTAGCTGTAGGCTTTGTGGTTGCTTGGTTGCTGTATAAATAGCTGAACCATTTCATTTGTGTGGGATACATTCTTTCCCAAGAGATTATACATCTTTTGTTGTTCATTATTTCTGAGTTATTACTAGCCATGCTTTGCTTTGAATCGAGAGAGAAAGAAAGTGAGTTTTACTTTGTGAGGGAGAGATATTTGAGAGGATTAAGCTATCAACTTGAGAGAGAGAGAGAGAATTCAATTGTGACATTCTTGAGAAGCTCATTTCAAGCTAATTATTGTTGGGAGAGGGTTTCATAGTTGTCTTTAGTTGGAAAGTGATAACACGCATGAGGATATCATCTTCTTTGTTATTTTACTTTTCAATGATGTGTTTTGTGTGCATGGTTGAGATGTCTTTTCCAGTATATGCATTAGAGATTAGAAAAGTAAAATGAAACTATTATGCTATTTTCATAATGTTTTTTTAAGTTCTCCATGATAGGAGAGATTGCTTGACATAGGTATTCAGCTATACTAGATATGTCAAAGAGATTGCTTGACATAGGTATTTAAATATATTAGATATGTTGAAAACATAGGTATTTAATTATAATATATGTGTTTGAACATGGGTTACTCGTAGCTCATAGCTACTTATTTGATTATAGATAACTAGTGGGTTAGAGCTACTACTTGGATTGTGACAATATACACTCAAATACAAAGATATTGTATTGACAAAGTAGGCTCATAGTGAAAACCCTCTTGGTCAAGAGGTGACACTCTCGAATGGAGTCCTCTTTTATTATGATAATTCTTTGAATGAGACCATGCAATGTGTTTGTATTTTACTGCATAGTAGGAGATGGGTGTTTATTATAGTTTTTATATATTATGCTTGATTGAACACAAAAGGCACATATGGTAGACTTCGCTAAGTTGTTGATTTAACTAGGAAAGCCTATGTTTACTCCTAGGATAGATAATACAGTATGGGAGGGAGTTTGTGCACTTGTGTGTAAGTAGGTTTTTTTGAAGACAGGTTATCTGGGATGATGGACTATCCTTTGAAGGATATACCTAGCTTGTGTACTTGCTAGTTAAGTAGGTTTATGCCAAGTAGATTGTTTTGAAGATAGGTTATATGGGATGATGAACTATCCATTGAAGGATATACCTAGCTTGTGTACTTACTAGATAAGTAGGTTTATTCCAAGTAGATTATATGGTGATAGGTTATCTAGGATGAAGGACTATGCATTGAAGGATATACCTATGCGTAGCTTAAGATAGCCTTAAGTCAAATTGGCATTGATTAGTGTATGTGATAAATGACTTCATTCAAAATACTAAATAATAAATCTTAGATCAAAGTAGTGTGGATGTCTGAGACTCCACTTAGTTTGTGTGACTATTGAGACTAAACACTATTAGTTCACCGTGATCCAATATTACATGCTAGACCAAGATTGTAGGTTTTACAAGTTCTAGTTATGTAGGACACAACAATATGCTTAGTTGGTTGTCATTATCGGTTACTGTACCAACCTCTTCATTGAAGGGAAGGGACATTTATCGAATGATAGATGTGCAGGGGACCAAATTATGAATTCGTGGTTGGTAGAAAAGCACCTAAGTGATGCTTCTCCTCCATGGTGGGTGACATAAGAACCAATATTTGAAAGGAAGGATCCTGGACCATCTTACGGCTATTTGTTCTAAAGCTCATTGGAGCTATGTATGTAAATGCATGTATTATTGTTCTGTTGTAACTTATGAAGTTATTGTAATGAAATGGAATCTTTATTGTAATATGATATAGCATCTTGTTTGTGTAATATCAATAAAAGAAAGAAAGAATTTATTGCAAGGACTTGTTACCTAACTTATTTACTCACAAGGCATAAATTTAGGTTTTTTTTACTGCATTGAAAGGTTGGCACATTACATATGGTATCAGAGCAACCAGGTTCTACACTAAAACCTATGAGCTCATTATGCAACAATGAGTAAACCTTATCAGAAGATAATGGTTGAAAAATTATTGTGCCACAATGACAAGAGAAAAGAAGATAGGCAGGTGAAAAGGAAGATGAGAATTACTGAAAATTTATGTAAATTTGGAACTAGTTAAGATTCATCCCTAAAGTAGGAACTCCTAAACCAACAACTTATGATATTACCTGGGATAGTGGAAGATTATGCAATTAGGTTATGTATGAAGGTTATTAAGAATAACCAGCATATACCTTTATCTTACAAAAAAGTTATATGACTCTAAGTGGATGGGAAGAAATGAGACAACCCTTGATAGTAGCAACCTATAGTTGTAAAGTGTCAAGAATTTTTAGATTTAGTAAAAACACTATGAATCTATGTGTGTGCAATGTCGGCATAAAATTAGATCAAAGTAGAGAGTCAAAGAAGGAGGTATCCACAAGGGTTGGATAACTCTTGACATAAATATAATTCTTGTATAAGGATAAGATCTTGGAAGAAAAGAGTTAGTATCTAGGAAAAGTGGAAAAACCGAAATGGATAGAAAGAAGTAATCAATGACATGGGCATGGTTCCACTAGCCAAAGTCAATGAGATTATTGGAGTTTTAATTAAGATAAGAACAAAAAAGAGACCAAACAACTCTGGTATCTCTAAAGGTTATGAGAGAATAGGATTCCAAGCATTGGAATAAAGTCACTTAAAAAAGTGATTGTGAGAAAGAAACTTGTAAAGATTAAACAGGTTGGCTTGACTAAAGGTTTGGATAGTACATAGATTGGTTTGTGTAAATAAACATTCGTTTAGAGGTTCCAAAAGGAAATGGAATGCAATAAGGCGCTAGGTGTCAAATCAATAGAATTTGTAAGGAAAACAATGTTCTAAGTTGAAAGGTACATCAAAAAAGGAAGCTTGTGAGCATGGATATTCCTCCACCAAAAAGGATATTGGAAAGAAAATGGGAATATTAGTGTGCCTCTTAAAAATATATAAGTTATTGATTATTCATTAGATCTCTTACTAAAACAATCCAATATATTGAATTTACTGGATTAGAAATTAATGATGAATCTAAATTTGGGAAAAAGTATATTCAAGTATGCCATTAAGGAAAGAAAAGGAATGGAAAACCAACAACAAATAATGACAAATCCTTTCAAAGAAGAAAGTATTGCTAGGATTTCAACTTTGAGTAGATTGAAATTTGTGAAAAAACTAAGGGGGGGAAGGAAGAGAGTGGATTGACTTGGATTAAGTAGGTACCCACCTAATGAAAAACGTAGATATGTTTTCAATTTGGAAGAACTAAAGACTTCTTTGCAATTCATGATGTCAATTAAGTCATACATTTTATGACTAATGAGAAAAGAGAAGGTATTGGGATTTTTGGAGAAAGATAAATGGAAAGGTTAATGCTTATTACCTATTATCAACCCATACCTTATATTTATCTGATTGGAAGATCAAACGATATTAACATTGATGCCTTAGAAAAGGATAGGTAGATAATTTTATCATGATAGAGAAGATCATTGTCTATGGGATTGGAAAGGGAAGATATAGATTACTCGTTATTGGAAGAAAGTATCTCTCCTCTCCTATATACCTTATATAGGGGATTTAGATAACGATGATATTTCTATACATAGGTAGTAATACTACATATTATGAAATATATCCATGTCGTAAAGTGACTTGCCACTGTAGCTTACTGAGCTAAGAGACTTGGGGATGGAAATTTTTAGCTATAAGCCATAGAGATGGAGTGAAAGATAAGGTAGGATGTGATGTTATGTGAACCACATCAAAAAAATATCTTTATGAGAATGATTATTTAGTCATACTTTATAGTTGAATGAAACCCTAAGTTTAGAATAACCTTATTGGACAAGAAGTTCATTTGAATAAAAAGAAATACCTTGGGTTAAATTTTAACCTATTGGGTTGGAATATGTACTAGACTACTCATTAACACCTTTAAGTTGGGAATAACTTACTTGGTTAAGTCATACATTTGGTCTTGATTAGAACATATAGGGGAAGAGTAGCCTATAACATCAGACTAGTAATCAATTGAGGACTCTATCCTAAGAATTGGGAGGGAATATTTAAATTAAGATTCTCCCACGTGAATGAGTAAATCACTTGAGCTTATGAAATTCTATATGAATGGAAACATAGGTGGGATATCTAGTGAGTTAAAGTAGCTACTTGGTTAATTATTTTACACTCTAGAAAAGAATTCATAGTGTTGACAAGACTCTACTTTGGCTCTTATATTAAGAGGGATACACTTCCAAAGGGAAGCATCTATTGTTATGTTGTGACATCATAGAATTTTCACTTCATGTGAAATGTTGGAAATTTTACTAAGTAGAACACTGAGGTTGTTACTTATGCTCAAATGGGTATACCAAAGTTGGTACTCTCCTATATGATTAAGTGAATTCATGGAGCTAAAAAGAAATGTTCATGCTTGGTAATTAGATATGCAACTAAATTTGATATCTTCTAGGGACCAACATGATTGAATGAGGATTAATACTCAAAATTAGTACCAATTATTATTAGGAAAATTAGATTGAGTTGAAATATGGATTACATATTTGAAAGCAATCCAAGGACAAAAGAAATCCACAGTATAAATGTCCTAAGATAAATGGGATTTATCTCTGCAGGACTTATAACCATTATTACATGGGAATTAAAGATCCATGGCATGAGATCGTAAAATAGGTTTTCACTTAGTCAAAGAATAGAATATTATGGGATATAAAAGAACTTATGTACCCAAATTTTTTGAGGATTCAACAATGAAATAAGGAAATAAATGTCAGAGATAGGACATTGGAATGAAAAAGTGCGTTGTCAGATGAGGAACCACTATAACCAGGGAAAAGATAGAGTAAGAGGATGCGTGAAATGTGGCAAGATAATGTCTAGTATGCCAGGAAATGAAGACCAAATGTCATCATTGGTAGGACATGTATACTCTCTTTAGATTCCAAAGGGAAAAAGGTAGAACACGAGACAATTCAATCTTTCTATGTCAATAAAATTGACATAATGTTCTAGTGGATAGACTTGTCAAAGTAACCAATGCTATTTGGGAACTTGACTTATAGGATTTTGGTCCTAAATAATATATTGTAGGAAGTAGTTGCATAGTATTCCTAAGAAGGTTATTTCAGTTTTGAACAATCAAATAATGATAGGGTTGTGTAAACCATGATCATTCTATGAAACATTTAGTTGAGTGAATGTGCAATATATTATTATAGTCAAATAAGAAAAAATGGTAGACTAAATCTTGAATGATTTATAAACTTCTAACATTGAAGTTTGGACCATTATATGGAAGGAAAGGTTGGAAACTTTATTAGGCTAAAATAGGCTTAGAAATAGGGTAAACCATAGACATGATAGAATGTCAAACAGGAGTAATAGATCAAAGAGATCGATGAAACTTTGTCGATACAAAGCTTAAGTATGAAGAAGTAATGAAATTTGACCAGTGTCCAAGAGAAAAATTATGCTCAAGATGGAAAATTAATCAAGAACAAGTACTTTATGGTAATGAAAATGGATGTGTAAGTGATGGAGGGACTCGGTTTATGAGTTGTCTAAAAGTGTAAATACAAAAGGGGAGGGATGGGACCCATGATGTAGTGTACAATGCATCAACATTCCTTATCTATTTGGATTATACTGAGGATAAATTCATGGACCAATGATTTCCAATCACTATGTCTTAGTTATTATGTATAGCTACTATTGTATCTAGGATATGTATATGTGATATTATGTCTTTGGGATATTATGTGTGAGGCATACAAGATTTCCCCATGTGATAGTGACGACACTCAAAGCAAGGTCCAGGGACAACAAGGTTGCTACATAGGATGAATTTTTTATAAATCTTAAATATTTTGAGAATAGTAAGTAAAACTTTATTTGACTTTAACTGTATGTTAAAAGGCTATAGATGATCAAGGACGATGATTCACAAGGGGGGCAATATGTTACACCCCAAATTGTGAAGTTACTATTTACTATTACTATGTAGGGTAAATATGAATGTAATGTGAATTTGGGAAATGAATAAAGTATGATTGTACCTTGTTATCAATATGAATGTTATCTCATTTGATGTTGTCTCATTTGATGTTACCTCAATTGATGTTAATCATGGTGAAATACTGCATATATGTGAATAGATGGTTATTGAATTATTATTATAACTTTGGAAATGTTTATACATTATATTGTATACGTTATGAACAATTGACTCTCAAGTGCATGTGTTAGTGGTTGCAGGTAAATGTTCATTTCTCTAGGGGGAGGGGAAGTATCACTTGGGAGAAGATCTTGATCGGGTAACCGGTAAAACTAAACTATTTGAGCATATACACACACCACATTAGAAATATTAAGTTGAGTCAGTTTGTGGGTAATAGGTAAGTCATCCTTAGCCGATGTGTTTGCATTTATATTCTTGTTTACTTCTGCATGTATTGGGTGATGTTTATCTATTTGAGCTTGTGATTTCCTCCCTTATATCTCTATGCTTGATTGATGAGTGCTTATATATATATATATGAGCATATGCATATATACACGTGAGCATTCATGCTTGGAAAGAATGTATATATTTATATATATATAAATATATATATACATAACATCTCTATGTGTTTGACTACCAAAACAGTGGTTTATACTTGATTATCAAATAAGTTATGGCTTTGTACGATATGATTTTTATATGCCTGGATATATTTATATATATAGACATATAAGCAATCTTGCTTATATAGAGGAGTGTATATACATGTATGTAAATATATATATAAATATATTGATATTTTTATGAGAATATTACTCTCTTGTGTTCATCTGTATATCAAATGAATACATTCTTGATCGACATTCGATATATATATATATGTATATGTGTGTGTGTGTGTGTTTGTGTCTATGTGTGTGTGTGTACTTATTTATAAATATATATAAATATATTATATGTATAAGTAATATAATATATACATACTATATTATATATATATCTATAATATATAATATATAATATATAATATATATATAAATGATTGGATGATTACTTTATTCTTAATTGCTACTATATATTTCAATAGCACTATATATATACCATGTCCAACTTGTACAAGAGAAACTTAGTACAACCTTATATAGGCATGATAAATCACATGTATAAGCGTAAGTGATAATATCCAAACTTTATGGCATGTATAGTTGCACATAAATCGATGAGAACTAAGTGTTGGAGCCAAACACAAGATATGGTAACTATGTTGTAAAGAAAATAAGGCGCCACCTTAGATATGAGAATACCACGCATAAAACAATAGAGCAAGTCAACAATAAATAGCAGTCAATTATTGTGCTCAATACGTTGGTTTTCATAGTCGATAGAAACTATGTGAATGGAGGTTGATGTAGACCATGTCTATGGAAGCCAATTTAATAGCTTTAGACTGCAAGTGGAAACCAATTATTATTGTGATTAACACGTGATGCATGGTATTGCTTTGTATTTGGTATTGTTGGCTATAGAATCCTTGACTTGGTCAATGTATTAAATGAAACCTTGCTTGACTTAGTCTCACGTATTATGCTATTTATGAGGATTCATACACCATTTGGAATGATTGAAGTTGACTGTCATATTATGATTATTGACTGAGTTTGATAGTGCCAAATGTGAAGGAAGCAGAATAGCAGATAGCGTCACCTTTGAGTTTGATTTCCTATTGGTGTCTTTCATTGAAACAATTCAAATTCTCCATGTGTATTTTGAATTAGTCTTTGGATTGTTGTCATAGGAAACTAGTCAATCTATAGAAGGTTTTGCTAATTCTGAGCTTATATGACTGCCATCTTAATTTTGAATTGCTTTGCATCAGCTTGTTGTCTGTGTACATTCCTAAACTATAGGCTTTTTGTTTGCTTGGTTGCTCTATAAATATCTGAACCATTTCATTTGTGAGGGACACATTCTTTCCTGAGAGATTATACATCTTTTTCTATTCATTATAATTTTTGAGTTATTACTAGCCATGCTTTGCTTTGCATTGAGAGAGAAATAAAGTTTTACTTAATTTGTGAGAGAGAGATATTTGAGAGGAGTAAGCTATCAACTTGAGAGAGAGAGAGTTCAGTTGTGACATTCGAAGTTGGTTTCAAGATAATTATTGTTGGGAGAGGGCTGCATAGTTGTCTTTAGTTGGAAAGTAATAATAGGCATGAGGATTTCTTCTTCTTTGTTATTTTTATTTTGAATGAAGTGTTTTGCGTGCATGGTTGAGATGTCTTTTCCAGTACATGCATTAGAGGAAATAGAAAAGGAAAATGAAACTATTATGTTGTTTTCATAATGTGTTTTTAAGTACTCCATGATATAAGAGATTGCTTCACATAGGTCTTTAACTATACTAGATATGTTGAAGAGATTGTTTGGCATAGGTATTTAAATATACTAGATATGTTGAAAACATAGGTATTTAATTATACTAGATATGTTTGAACATGGGTTACTCGTAGCTAGTTATTGGATTATAGATAACTAGTGGGTTAGAGCTACTACTTGGATTGTGACAATATACACTCAAATACAGAGATATTGTATTGACAAAGTAGGCTCATAGTGAAAACCCTCTTGGTCAAGAGGTGACACTCTCGAATGGAGTCCTCTTTTATTATGATAATTCTTTGAATGAGACCATGCAATGTGTTTGTATTTTACTGCATAGTAGGAGATGGGTGTTTATTATAGTTTTTATATATTATGCTTGATTGAACACAAAAGGCACATATGGTAGACTTCGCTAAGTTGTTGATTTAACTAGGAAAGCCTATGTTTACTCCTAGGATAGATAATACAGTATGGGAGGGAGTTTGTGCACTTGTGTGTAAGTAGGTTTTTTTGAAGACAGGTTATCTGGGATGATGGACTATCCTTGGAAGGATATACCTAGCTTGTGTACTTGCTATCTAAGTAGGTTTATTCCAAGTAGATTGTTTTGAAGATAGGTTATCTAGGATGATAGACTATCCATTGAAGGATATACCTAGCTTGTGTACTTACTAGATAAGTAGGTTTATTCCAAGTAGATTATATGGTGATAGGTTATCTAGGATGAAGGACTATCCATTGAAGGATATACCTATGCATAGCTTAAGATAGCCTTAAGTCAAATCATCCCTAAGTAGTTATTAGACAAGGATTGTTAGTGTTGATCGATTACACTTAATTCATGATGAATTGAAGCATAATTTACCCAAATAAACCTACATCTACCAAACAAGATCAATAAAATTGGAAAATTAAACTAAGCATTTAATTGAAACTGAAAGTTACAAACTACACAAAAACTATTAAATTCTTACTCTAACCTATTTGAAACTTATCCTGTTTTGGAATTGGTGTTGTGTTGATGTGAAACGATGACTCTTTCCCAATCCCATGATTAGGGAGCCTATTTCAGTCGATTCTACGGAAGAGAATCAATGAAACCATTGTGATTGATGTATGAAAATCTAGATTATTCTATTTTAAACATGATGCAAGATAAGTTAACATGATTTTATGCTACAAATGATCTAATTATGCTATTTCTAAGCTAATCTAAGCTAATTCTAAGCTAAAAGAGGAAAACCCTAATTCATATACAATTGAAGATGGATGCATGGAAGCCATTAATGAATGCTCTAGGCTATTATGAAACTAAAATGAACTAAAACTATAAGATAAAAGTGAGTAAAAGATGAGTGTGAGTGCAAGTGAATTCAATAGCATGAGTTTGCAATTGAAAATGGATCCATTTGTCTCCAAATAGTGACCTATTTATAAGAAAGAAAATGAGAAATGAAGGGTTAAGATTGAAAAAATTAATCAATGGTCAAAGATGAAGGAGATGAGAGGCATGGATCATGGATTCATCAATCGATGAGAATGCATGATGGAATTTCAATCAAGGGTTCACACTTTCCTCAAATAAACACACTTTTGACCTACTCACATAGGTCAAAGGTGACTTGTTCAAAAGATTAAAGGCTAAAACTTGCATAAGAAGCTAAGTGAAAATATCCCTTTTTTAAATGATGGAGGAATAAGAATATTCTTTTGGAATATTCTCATGGGTGAGGAAAAAAGGCATTTTACAAATTAAAAGAAATTCTTAATTGTCCAAAAAGGGGATAAGGAATATTCCATGGGAACATTCCCTTTGCTTAGAGGAAAGTTAGTTTAATTGCTAATTAAACAAATTGTAATCATGCAATTAGGGGATTTGAAGAATGAAAGGGGGAAAGGTGAAAATGATATTTAATTAAATAACGTAGGGTTATTTAATTAATAAGATGACTTAGGGAATTAAATTAATTTTTTTCATTTATTTAATTTAATAGGATGAAATATTAGCATGAAGGGGGAGTGAATTAACCCAATTTGATGAACTAGGTTAATGGACAAAAAAGGTGCAATTAATTAATTAGCTAGGATAATTCAATTAATTAAGCAAAATGAAGATGAATTTTTAGAGGAAATGATGTTAGTAAACCTGTTTCAAGTGTATGATAATATTTAGGACATTTTTCAGTGTCTACAATAGTGTATGTGATAGATGACTTCATTTGAAGTACTGAATGAGAACTCTTTGATCAAAGTAGTGTGAATGTCTGAGACTCCACTTAATTTGTGTGACTACTGAGACAAAACACTGTTAGTTCACCGTGATCCAATATTACATGCTAGACCGAGATTGTAGCTTTAACAAAGTTCTAGTTATGTAGGACACAACACTATGCTTAGTTGGTTGTTGTTATCAGTTACTCTACCAATCTATTCATCAAAGGGAAGGGCCATCTATCAAATGATAGATGTGTGGTGGACTGCATTATAATTTTTTGGTTTGCAGAAAGGTGCATGAGTAATGCTTCTCCTCCACAATAGGTGACAGAAGAACCAATATTTGAAAGGAAGGATCCTAGACCATCTTATAGCTATTTGTTCTAAAGCTCATTGGAGTTATGTATGTAAATGTATGTATTCTTGTTCTGTTGTAACTTATGAAGTTATTGTAATGAAATGGAATCTTTATAGTAATATAATATGACATCTTGTTCGTATAATCTGAATAAAAGAAAGAAAAAATTTATTGCAATGACTTGTTACCTAATTTATTTACTCGCAAGGTGTAAATTTAGAAAAAAATTACTACATTGAAGGGTTGGCATGTTACATCAACATTTTTTCTTCTATTTTTATGTATAAATTATTGTCCACATAGCCTATCTAGAATCCTTGTTGTTGCAAGTATCCATTCAACCTTGCACACCGAGCTAACTTGAGTCTGTACAAAGCCTTCTTTAATCTATAAGCATAATCTATATTGTTAGTGCATTGAAATCATTCTAATTGCTCAAAGTAAGCTTCTTCTTGAAGTTGTCCATTCAAGAATACTAACTTCACATCCATCTAATACACATTGAAATTTTTTAATTTTGAGAGAGCTAAAAACATCCTAATTTCCTCCAATATAGCTACTAGAGAAAATGTATCCTTAAATTCTATATCTTCAACTTGAGCATACCCTTTACACACAAG
The DNA here is from genome assembly GCA_007258455.2 of Sequoia sempervirens. Lineage (NCBI taxonomy): Eukaryota > Viridiplantae > Streptophyta > Pinopsida > Cupressales > Cupressaceae > Sequoia > Sequoia sempervirens. The sequence goes on from VDFB02000003.1 coordinate 254,741,337, forward strand.
TAGATTGCTTTGTTTCGAATCACTTCACATTCTTCATTCACCTTGTTTCTAAATACCCACTTGGTTCCAATCACATTTTTGTCCTTAGGCCTTGGGACAAGTTCCCAATTTTCATTCTTCATGATCTATTCAATTATTCTTTCATAGCATCTATCCATCTTTCTATGTTGCATGTCTCTTTATATGTTTTGGGTTTAATATTTGATAGTAAAGCAAAATTTACTTGTTCTTTTGATCTTTCTAGCCTATTCTAGGTTAGAACCCCACTATTTTTAGCACCATTAATCTAATAGGTAGAGTAATTTTTCTAAACATACTTAGTTGGAGTTTTTAAAACAACCTCTTCTGGTTCTTCAATGTTTCTAAGAGTTGATTCTTCTTCTCTTCAACTTTCAGAATAATAGTACTCTGAATATTTTCATCAACCTTCACACTTTCACTTTCAATTATCCTCTTCAATCTTTTTCTATAAAATTTATAAGCTTTTCTTCTTAAAGAGTAACCAAGAAAATAACCTTCATCTGACCTTGAATCAAACTTACCCAAATTATCCTCATCTCTCTTGTTGTAGCACTTTCTTCAAAAAAAATTTAGGTGTCTTACTAATGTTTCTCTTCCTTTCCATAAATCATATGGAATCTTCTCTATCTTGCCCTTGATCTTAACTTTTTTCAGAATGTACACAGTTGTCTATGTAACTTCTCTTTAGTACATATTCAATAGATTTTCTTGACATAGCATAGTCCTTGCCATCTCTTGTACAGTCTAATTCTTTCTTTCAAAAAATCCATTTTGTTGTGGTGTTATAGGGGTAGAAAGTTGCCTCTAAATTTCATGCTCTTCACAGAATCTCTCATACTTCTCATCTATAAATTCTCCACCTCTATCTGATCTTAGGACTTTCATTCTCCTTCTAGTTTCATTCTTCACCATAGTGTTAAATGCTTTGAATTTCTCAAAAGCCTATCAATTCTCCTTTAGATATGTAATCCAAGTCATCCTATTATAATAATTAATCAACATCAAAAAATACTTATTTCCTTGTGGACTCTTAGTCCTCATTGTTTTACGCAGATTTGTATGCACTAGATCTAATGGATTTGACATCACCATTCTGGAAGTGGAAACACTAACATGAGGTTTGACCGAGGAAAGCCCCTAAGTGGCACAACATTTATTCTCTTTTTAAATTTGTAGATTTCAAGTTTAGAGAGGATTAAAGGAATCTTGAAGATCATTTATTCATCATTGCATTCAAATCCCTACACTTTGTCAACTTATAGAAACTCGCCTATAAAATTATCCAACTGTGATCTGACAGGTTTATAAGCAGAAATAAAAATCTTTGATCTGGCATTAGGGGATTGTGAAAACAAATCCAAAAAAACTACAAGGAAACTCATGCCTTGAGCATCTAAGTCCTCCAAAATCCATCCCATATTTGAATTAGAGGTGCATAGTGTCTTGCTCTACTCATTTTGATTGTCTGAGTTGATTTGTGACTTTTTGTGTTTTTGGTATTTGCATCAGATAAGTTATTTTTATTATTAGCTTAGTTAGACCATTAAATTTCATTCAAAAATTCATCCTAGATTTGGTCAAGGGTTTTGATTCAACTTTTAGGTTGTAAGTCAACCATATACCTTGTCCCGATCCATCAAAACCTTCTTCCAACATTCATTGTCCTTACTCCATGAAATAAGAAAAAGGTGTGGAACCCTAGAGAAGGCATAAAAACCCTTTTTTCCAAGGGTAGGAGACCTACATTCCTTCTTCCCCCTTTTTCTTTGTTTCAACTTCAAAAATATGTAAGTTGTGAGATCAACATGTCTTAGTTTTTAGCTAGGACACAAGGATGTTACTAACTAGTTAATGCATTCAAAAGAATGGTACTAGTTTCTTTATGTATAAAGTGGTAAAATATATAAATTCATAGATGATATGTAAAAAATCACTAAGTAATCATATGTAGTTCAATGTTTGAGTAATTGAAGCATGTGTACATGGATTGAATTGATTTTCCATTGACTAATTCTCCCTAGTGGACCTAATCAAATGGATATATTGTTTAAGTAGATGTATTTTGTTGTCCATTTGATTTAGAGGTTGATGCATAAACAAATATCAACCATTGATCAAGGTTAAAAATTCAAACATCTTAAGGATTGAAGTGATATCCACACAAATAGAGCTCATGACCATTGATTATTTTTTTTCTCTTGTGGTATAATATTATCTTTCTACAATAATCTAGTCTTCATTTAAAACCTATTATATATAAGATAATTCCCTATATCTATGTGAAAACATAAAATAAAATATCTAAATCTATAAACTTATTAAAGAAGTGTATCTAGTGCAAGTGAGCTAGTTGAATATTTAGTTTTACTAGAGATTACATCCACTAATTGTTTTGATTATCAAATAGTTGTGTTATCTAGAACCATATTGAGATAAGTTCCTAAGGTGCATAATTCCAAGTGAGTTTCTAATTTTTGTGTAAGCTCATATATAGCCTATGAATGAAAAGGTATGTTCAAACATAAATTAGAAATTTTCTTGGACCTTTAGAAATTAGGTTTTTTGGTCCATAATTTTGTAAGTTATTCCATGTCCATGGCTTCAAATTTTTTATCATTATACTTTTTTGATAGTACTTGTATCCATTTTTGTGTAATACAAATCCTATATTATTGCTACCATATTTCTACAAGACCAATATCATTAAGAAACCCTAGCTTTTTAGTGTGCAAAAAGTAACATTGGCTCTAACAAAAAAAAAATAGAGATGACTATTGAGTGTTGGTGTGAATTAAAGTCTTTTACCTAGTAATTTATCTTGCTAGGGACTTAGGGGACTTATTCACATGTTAATTTTATTTAAGATATAAGATTATTTCTAGAAGTCTTAGTTGGATTTTTTATAGCTTATCTTCTCTAGATTTTATGTCGATTCCTAGGTAGTTAGTTTATTAGTTGTCACGTCATAGGATTAAGACACATGTCACAATCATGTTCAATCTTATTCCTCACCTTTCCTATATAAGGAAAGTCATTTTACTCATATGTAACATACTTCATACCTCATCATCATTTTGATAGGTCTCAATATCAAGCAAGCTCATATTCTTGCATACTCTCTTGTAAGAGGTTTTCGTTATTTTTGAAGTTGGTCTTGGGTATTGAGCTAATCTTTAGCTCTTACATGGTATCAGAGCATTTTATACCATCTCTTACATGGTATCAGAGCCAAGACTTGCAAAACCCTTCTTAGATATGAGGGTTGAGCTATTGCTAGTGAGAGATCTAGGTTATTTTTAGTGAGGTTGAGTATACTCTTCCCTTGCACCATATGGTGAGCCTGGGAATCAAAAAAACTTGAAAAAATACCAGATTTGAGGTTGTCTTGATATGTGGATTTTCATGGTAGGTCACTTTTCGCTCATGTTGGAGGAAATCTAAGCTCAAATTCAAGTTCGAGGCAGCTAAGAAAGTCAAGATCAACTTTTGTTTTGCCTAAATCTATTTTTTTTGCCTAAGTTATGAGGATTTGAAGATTTGCAAGATTTGGAGGTTACAGATCTTTTGGTGCACTTTCACCCCAATCAGACATCACCATCATCTTCAAAAGTCTCGAGAGACAAAGATCAATATAAAATATGCCTATATTTGGTTTCAGTTTCTTTTGAGGAAAAAATATTTTACTCGAGAAGGTCGTACAACTCCTAGGTACTGTACGTTTTTTCAAAAAACATTATTTTACAATAATTTTCTGATTTTTTATGGTTTGGGAAAAATAATTATCGAGCTTATTAAAAAATACTTTTGACAAAATATTTTTATAAATATTTGTAGGGTCGATTAATATTTGAGGGTTTGAAATTCATTTTTCTACAGATTGCTTTTATTTGGTTGGAGGTGTAGACACCGAAATCTGGTTTAGGCCTGCGACTTCAATATTCTTCATAATTCGTATTCTTCATGGTCATGATTAAATTTAATGTCAATTATTTAATTATTCTCTATAGTCTTCATTTCTTCTATTAATTAGATAATCTTAATTATTTAATTAATTCACATTTTTTCTTTATTCTATCTGATTAATTAAATAAATGCTTTTTATTTAATTATGTTACTAATTAACCTTATTTTTCTTGTCAAATTAAATAAATTATTATTTAATTTACTCTTTATCATACTTCAACTATAATTAAATAAATTCTTTATTTATTTAATTATTCATTTAAATACCTTCATCACTTAATTAAATAAATCTTATTTATTTAATTATTCTTCAAATATCAAATCTTGAATTAAATGAATTATTTAATTCATCAATTCTATTTTAACACATTTCTCTATATTTAGATAATTATGTGAGTTATCTAAGTATTCACTTTTACTCGACTCGACATCTATTTTAATCGCTCAGTTAACTTTGATTTAATGTCTGAGGGCTTTCTCGAGTAATCTCTTCGTCGAATCATTCAGTCATCTAGTTCTAACTCATTTGCATGTACATGCAAATTAATTAAATATTCCTATTTAATTAATTAAACCTTGTGCATGCATTCAAACAAGGGTTGCTTTAATCCATCTTTATCTTTGTCATGCAAAGATATTTCTTCTGTTTTCGAATACCAAACTGAAGATTAAATCATTTATTTAATCTTTGATTCTGTTTATAATTTATATCACTCATGTCACTATTGACAGTTATCAGAATGCATGTCCAATCAGTCAATCTCAACCATCCGTTGATCTTTCAATCATGGCCTGTCATTCGAATAATCAATTTTCTATAAATTGATTTGTCATTCTTCATTCCAATCTCTCTCGAAATTGAAATCTCTTTTTGAATCTTGCGAGCACTTGTCTTGAATCTTCGATATTTTGCTAATCACTATCTTAGGCTATACTTGCATGAACTTACGAGAAATCTGAGGGCATTTATACTACACAATCAAAATGGAGAAGGGCAATCGAGATGAATCATGGAAATATGTTTGAAATTGGTGAGATTGTTTCACTTTGTTTATGTTTTACTTTCCTTTGTTCTTTGTTGCTTAACATTAGATTTGCATTTTAGATTTTAGTATTGCATTGTTTGCTTCTAATCTGTTTCTTGTGCACTTTCTTGGCGTTACATTTGGTGAACCTGACGTGAAGACACCATCTTCACGAATCCATAGACTTTTATATTTGATTTTTGTAGGTTTTTCGTAGGGAACGATGCATCAGTTTGACAAAGCGACACAATTGACTTCCTGAACCGCATCTAACAATAAAAGTGACGCATCTGACAATTCTTAAACCACAATTGACTGGTGAATATCAAGACACAATTGAAGACAATATCAACGCATCTGACTGGTAACACAACGACGCAATTGAGTGGTAAACTTTATTTCTATTTTCAGAAATCTAAAATTTTCAATTAATTTATGTTACTAATATCTGATTTTCAATGTGTGGCCTTTTGGAGTTAACAATTTTTTGCAGGATGATTGACGAAGATGATATTGAAAACTACTAACCAGTTTTTCTGCAAGACGCTTGTCGAAGACCCTAGTTAATTTTTGAAACAGATTGTTTGGTAGCATAGCAAATATTTTGTTTGGTTTAAAATTAACAAGTGTCTACTATGTTTGGTGAGAAAGCACAAGTTTGGTTACCCTCACGACTTGGTACATCGAAGTATCCTCTCCCCTTGCACATCTGTGTGATCCTGGGTGTAAGAGAAATAGTTACCAACTCTAGAACTTGGGCCTATTCTGGTGGGAAAAAGTACTCACCCCAGGACGACTCAGACCGGTAGCACCCTGAACCTGAGGGACTTCCAGCCGAAATATAAAAGTGGGTTCTTGGGGAAAACCCAAGAATCACGAGTATGGTTCCGATGAGATGGATTCGAAAGGGGACTCTCGCCGTATGGATCATGCCCCATGAATGAAATGCCCGTACTAAATACCTTTTATTTTAGAGACCAACCTATTTGTGGTTGTTGCTTGGTATAGTGTAGGGTACAGTATCATGCTCAAAGAGACTCACTACTAATCCCCTTGAGTAGAGATAGCAGTTCTTGGGAGGTCATTACCCAAAGAATTCAAAATTGGTGTGCTCGAAAGACGTTAATGAGCCATGGAGGGGAGCCAATGCCACAAAATTTCTAAGCTATCCGCTCTTAAGAAGGAAAGGTGTTTATCACCAATTAGGGCTATTTTCGGTGGGCTATACCAAGTATACAAACCCTAGGCCTTTGGCCTATTAGGATGTGCTTGTCTGTTATCAACTTAAACATTCTTTGAGTCCAAAATTGAAATTGAAAACACTTTGTCTTATGATTGTCTTTGATTTCTAGAATTTGATCACAGAAAACAGAGTCAGTTTTAAATCTCAGATCACTGAAAATTCACCAAGTCGCAACTATTCACCAGAAGGTCGCAATTGATTTTTAGAGTCACATCTATTTAATTTTGGGTCACATCTATTATCAAGAGTCTCATCTATTTAGCTTTGAGTTGCATCTGTCAGTATCAGTTGCATCTGTCTAGTGTAGAGTCACATCTGCTAGTTTAGCTCGCAATTGCTTTGCAAAAAAACTGCATGCATTATATTCTGAGTCACAACTGTCAGTACGAGTCACATCTGTTAGAAGGTTAACTACATCTGTCAGGGTCACACATTGAACTTTACTAGAGAAATGCAATTGATCACTGGAAAACTACAACTGTTAACTTGAACCGCATCTGTGAAATCCCACAACGCATCTGTCTAATTATCAGAAAACTAGAATTCACAGTCACTGTCCAGTCAACACGATTATACCAATTTCAGTTGTCTTTACACAAACAGTCCTTGAATAGAAACCTGAAATGATTTGCTCAATTTTACATCCTTTAGGTTAATTTGGTCATTACCTTAGTTGTTTTAATTTTGAGTTTAGTTTCATCTTAGATTACATATTACCTTGCATTAAACTTCTAGAAAGGTCACTTTTATAAATTTTAGGACTAGTTCACCATCTATGCTCTAGAAAAGTCATAGTGTCAACGAAATCTGTCATTGAACCTAGTTTTATCAGTTTATCCTTTGTCCTACACAGAGTCCTCCTAGCTCATCAGTCTAGTTAGGAAACTTAACTTGTCTTTGATCCTCATCCTACATTGGTTCCTTGACTTAAACTAAATTGACACCTTGGTTAGACTTTAGGTAGTTGGTAACCTCGTCTCAGGTTCACAAAATTGATTACCTTAGAAGCTTGCTTAGAATTTGCATACTTAGACACTGTCATCCTAGGATAGCAACATTTTAGACATACCTTATTCACATAGAAAATACCAAAAAAAATAAAAAATAGTTGCATTCATTCCTTATTTGCACCTAGAAAATCCCAAAAACATAGACTAGGGTCATATTGTTCATAGATATAGTTTTTCATTTCCTACATATTGAGCTTGTCTTACATGGTTGAAACTAGGTCTAAGAGAAGAGAGAGAGAAAACATGTCGAACCCAAATGAATTCATCAATCCATTTTCTTCAAGACCTCATAAGACTCTATTAGACAAATTCACCACTAGAAACACTCAAGGACATATTACAGTAGAAGACATAGAGGCTACCGCACAGGACCCTAAGTTTGCCTCTTTTGTAGATGAGTACCTAGCAAATGATCGACAATGATACTTAGCCAAATTGCTAGCTGAAGGTGCTACCTTACCTCCAAGATTTGATATCAGCACCTTACAAACTCAACCTACACAAGGGATAAATACCACGACTGCTAGTACTACTATGCCTCAAGTTAGCACAACTATGTCATCTAGTACACCTACATAGAGTACGACAGTCCATACATCCCCATTTGGTACATCTAGCATGACATCGAGATTTAATTTCACTGTAGGGGCTTCATCATCCACTCCCTTCGGTCCTCTTGTTGGGAGTAAAAGACCTAAAACCTCAGCCTCTACACCTTATGTCGGTGTCACAAGTTCACAATCAAAGGTCATACCTAACGCTAGTATAACGAGCACCATACCACAGTTGATAGCCATACCTAGTGCTCCGGTCACTAGTACTATACCATAGATTACACAAACAGGGGGCATTCCCTCCTTCCAATATGGCAATCAGAATCCATTCACGCAATTTTTGAGTTAGAATCTACTCTCCCAAACTAGTACTCAAAATCCATTCACACAGATTCTGAATCAGAATCCATTCTCTCAAATCAGTGGTCATGATCCATTTGCACAGATTCCAAGACACCAATCATTCACATAGATTCCCAATCAGAACCCCTTTTCCCAAAGTGGTACTCAGAATCCGTTTACACAGATCCCAGGTCAACACCAATTTATGCAGATTCCAGACCATAACACATTTACCAACATTTCGAATCCAAATCCACCTCAGATGCCAACATTCAATCGAAACCCATCATGAGACTTTGGATTTCAGAACACATACATGGATCTGCATAATCCCCCTATCACATCTTTGACCCAAGTTGAGGTCTTACAAACACAAATGCATGCATTACAAACGCAAATGGATAACATGTCGGTGTCAACTAACAAATCATTTTCAACAAAGAACATATGCCCATTTCCCTTTGATAGATCATTGTACATGACCCCTTTCCCTCATAGATATGTCATACCAAATCTCCCTAAGTACAATGGCAAACGAAATCCAATAGAACATATAAGGGAATTTTCTACCATATGCATAGATGTCGCTTATGACCTCTCGTACCTTATGAGACTATTTCCAAGAAGTCTTGTAGGAATTGCACTAGAGTGGTTTTTGGGTCTAGATTCTGGGATTAGATCTTGGGGTGAACTGGTTGAGAAATTTGTGGAGCAATTCTCCTTCAACATAGACCACGAGATAAATATAGCAACCTTGTGTCACACAACGCAAGACAAAGGGGAAACATTCATTGCTTTCTTCCAGAGATGGAGAACAATAGCTAGTAGGTGTCCTGTTGAGATACCTGAGAAACAAAAAGTTACTATGTTCCAAGAAAACCTTCATGCAAAACTCAGTAGTAACTTAAGGGTACATTGTTGTACATCTTTTTCAGAACTAGTGGAAAAAGGGGTTATAATAGAGAAAGATCTCATCGAAAAGGGCGAACTCAAGACATCAACATCCAATAGAAACCTGATCATACAAAACACCCCCACTGACAGAAACAGATTCTAGTCTCGCAACAAAAATGTCACCAATGATGGGGTGGTTGATGCTAAAACACTACAAGCAGGACCCCTCCTCACATTACAAGGACCTCATACTTTTGCCAACACGCTTAATGCTGTCAATCAACCTCCTAACGTGGTCCAAAATACTCAATGTCCACAACCAAGAAGATTTAAAAAATGCGAGTTCACTCCCTTAGGGGAACCCATTGAGTCGATGTTCAAACAACTGTTACAACATAATCTTATACAGCTATAGGAACCAAGACAATACGATCTAGGACAATTTAAACCAGCTTGGTGGGATGACAATTCCTTTTGTGATTATTGAAGTTAGTGGACATAACCTACAAAACTGTCGACAACTGAAGAATATCATACCGGATCTTGTCGAAAAGAGAATTATTGAAGTTAGTGGACAAAAATAGAAGTCATCAAACACTGATCATCAAGTATTTTCTGACTCACTACATGACCATGGGAAAGGAATTGTCCCTAGTTCGAGTACTAAGACCAATATGTCAGCCAACTATGCCAGTGTCAAGCACGATTATAATAGTGGAAAAATCATTCACTGCCTTCGTGCCACCGATGAGAATATCAATACCATTATTATCAATACTAATCCTGAGTGTGCGGTCAATACTCATCGTACTAAGTTCACTATCCAAGGCCTTCCATCGTAGCAAACACCCCAACTTTCCAAGTTGCAATATAACCTTCTTCACTAGCTGGGAAAGACCCCAGCCCAAATCTCAATCTTGGAATTGTTGCGTATTTCCCCTGAGCATCGATCTATCCTCGATAAGGCTTTACAGAACACCATGGTCCCTAATGATCTTGATGTTAATCATTTCCAGGAAATGGTGGGCTACTTGACCAATAATCACCATGCCATGTTTTCTGAACAAGACTATGCAACTAAAAAGACGAACCACAATGACCCTTTACATCTAGAAGTCCTTGTTGATGACACCAAAGTTAGATGAGTTTTGGTAGATGGAGGAGCAGGGTTAAATCTGTGTACTTTAAAACTAATTAAGGCTTTAGGTATCTTAGAAGCATGCATAGACACGACCAAGAGTATTGTCATTAAATCTTATGATGATGAGGAAAGAAAATCAAAGGGAGTCGTAACACTTCCTATCAGAATTGTTCATGTGGTGATGGAGACAAAGTTCCTAGTCTTGGATCTCACCCTTCCTTATAACCTTATGCTAGGTAGACCATGGATTCATGCCATGAAGGCGGTCCCTTCCACATATCATCAATGTCTTAAATTCCCTTACAATGGTATAGAAATAACTATAGATGGTGATCCGGATCCTTTCCAGTATTGCACCAATCTAAAGGAGATCCCCCAACACCAAGTGCCAGTAAACCAAGAGGCCTCGTCATCCAATTCATCCTCCTATGTTGATCCAGCCACACTCACTTGAACATCTATTTCACCCTCAATTCCTACCACTCCTAGGGTTGAGATCCAAGACAAGGGTTGTGGAGAGTATTACATGAAAACTTCTTATTGTGTTAGCCATTTGATTCCTCCTAAGTCATATGGTTTACCTACATCAGATAGGAGACAATCTATGGTCACTATACACATTCCTCCCACAACAAATTTTACTAAATGGGGTGAATTAAGCAAAGAGGCCGTAGATATAGAAGATGTCACTTCCTGGCTGTATAGGGAAGATGATGAGGAACTCCTCTTACTTGCTCATATTCCTACAAATCTGTATGGAAAGGGTTTCAAAATCATGCAAAGTAAAGGATATGATGGACAGAGTGGTTTAGGCTTAAACCAAGATGGAGGGATTGAACCAATATTTGTTTCTCAGTGGCCAAAAGGAGTAGGGCTAGGGTTTCAACCGATTCAGATTGGTGTTCCTAGTACCCCATTACCCTTACTTGAGGAAGTAAGTGCTTCAGAAGATATTAAGACATCTCACAAACCAGTGGACCAATATCATTGTGACTCCCCTGACTCTAACGATTATGAGTGGGATTCCCTATCCTCTACTTCTTCTATGGACCTTGACAAGTTATTTGGAGAACTTGACTTGATGTTAAGTTCCTCACCAAATCCCTTAAATTCCTATCCACCAAAGAAAATGACAAAGGAGGAGTGGTTTAAACATTACTATTGGGAATCACTTGATCCTAACTCTTGGCAATCTGAGCCACCTATTTCCGATAGTCAAACCTTGGCATTAGGCCCACCTATCTATCCACCTAGACCCAAACCTAAGAGAAAAAAGGACCTGGTACAAGACTTTTGTAACCACATGAATAATTCAATCTTCACCTTGACTCCATTAAACTTTGATTACTCCAACGATGACATGACCTTAGTCTATCCCCAACTCATTGATTGAGACCAACAAGACACACCCATCTTAGACATTTTTGAGAACGACGAAGCAATTGCTGAGTTCCTGGGATTATGAGAAGTCATACCAAATGGTGATCATAAGGCCGGTTTTACTATTGACTTGGACAACAAAGCATATTTTGGGGAATCTGTTCAACCCTCCAGTCACAAAAATGAGAAAAAGAATAAACAAGATAAAAAGGATGAGTCTCTAGGTGAAAACCAAAAAGCACCTTTAGACAATGGAAAGGTAAAAAGAAAGGACGCATCCAAAGGTGAAAACCATTCTGAGGCACCTAAGGATGGAGGTTTGAACATTTTCTCTGTTGCATAGGAAAAGTCACCCATGCTCGTTGAAGAATCAGTAGAAGTCAACATAGGTACCAAAGAGAATCCTCGACTGGTTCATTTTGCAGCATCATTGACAACAAAAGAGCAGCCGGAGTTCCATAACCTCTTTGCACAGAGACAGATAAATTTTGCTTGGTCATATGCCGACATGCCGGGGTTGGATCCTGAACTTGTTTTGCATCATTTTCCCTTACGACCAGGTGCCAAACTAGTGAAACAAAAATTGAGAAAAATGCACCCACAGATTGCTTTGTTGGTCAAGGCAGAACTCAAGAAACTCTTAGACATTGTTTTCATTAGATCTATCGACTATGCAGATTGGATTTCCAATCTTGTACCAGTCAGTAAACCAACTAGGGGCATCCGCATCTGCACTGATTTTAGAGATATCAACAAAGCTTTTCCTAAGGATGACTTTCCTTTGCCTAACATAGACATGATAGTTGACATGACAGTAGGATATGAGATGTCCCTTATGGATGGATTTTCAGGATATAACCATATCAGAATTGCAACTGAAGACCAACCTAAGACAACTTTCACTTGTCCTTGGAGAACGTATTGCTGGAATGTTATGCCCTTCGAACTCAAGAATGCTGGAGCAACATATCAATGTGCCATGACTACTATCTTTCATGATCTAGTACACACTCTAATGGAGGATTATGTCGATGACCTTGTTGTAAAATCCAAGAGAAGGGTAGAACATTTACAAGTTTTAAACAAGATATTTCAGAGGCTAGAGAAGTATAAAGTGAGACTCAATCCAAAGAAATGTGTGTTTGGAGTCAAGTCGGGAAAGCTGTTAGTTTATATCATTTCTAGATGAGGCATTGAAGTAGATCCAGCTAAGGTAAAAGCAATCATGGACATGCCTCCACCTACTAATCTTAGTCAACTAAGTACATTACAGGGAAGGTTGCAATCTATCAGAAGATTTATAGTGTAGTTAGTAGATAAGACACATCCTTTTCAACATCTACTTAAGAAAGGAGTACCCTTTGCATGGATAGCTAGGTGTTAAGAGGCTTTTCAACTAATTAAAGAATATTTACTCACACCCCCTATCTTAATTCCACCTGTTGAAGGATGACCATTGATTCTTTATATTACGGCAACCCATTCATCACTCAGAGCATTGCTTGCACATAATGACGATGAAGGTCATGAAAGGGAAGTCTATTATATCAATCAGACTATGGTAGGTTATGAGCTCAACTATAGTACCATTGAACGTGCTTGTCTTGCAATATTATTTTCTACTCAAAAATTGAGGCATTGTATGCTAAACCATCAAACAATATTGATTGCTAAAATAGACCCTCTGAAATATCTTCTCAGCAAGGCAACATTAATAGGGCGATTGGCCAAATGGGTTATGATACTTAGTATGATATCCAGTATGTAGAAAGAAAGGCTATTAAAGGACAAGTCATTGTTGATCAGTTAGCTGACGCACCCATACAGGCAGATCACCCATTAGTTGCAGACTTTCCTAATGAGTTCATATTCACAATTGACACAAACATAACATGGAAACTGTACTTTGATGGCTCACATACAAATCGTGGTTCAAGGGCTGGTATACTATTTATTACACCATAGGGTGATTCCATCCCTAAGTCATTCAGGATTGCATTCCCATGCACTAACAACATAGCAGAGTATGAAGCTCTAGTGACAGGGTTACGTATGGCAGTCAAGTGGAAAATTAAGATTTTACAAGTATATGGGGATTCTCAACTGGTAATCAGACAGGTAAATGATGATTATGAGACTAAGGACGAGAAGCTTGCTCCATACAAGCGCATGGCTGATAGCTTTAAAGAGTACTTTGACAAAGTCAAATTTCATCAAATACCTCATGTTTTAAACAGGGCAGCAGACATTATGGCTACAATTGCATCACTTCTTGACAATTGCCTACAATATCCTAGATTCTGAAATGGTGTGTGACATTGTTGGTCCTAATTCACCACGGTACAAAGAAATCTATGATTACCTTCATGCTGAAGTCATACCCACTGGCCTATCAAATAACCAACATAGGACATTCCTTCACAAGTCAGCCAAATACACCATCGTCGGAGACACCCTATATAGACGCGCCTTAGATAATACCCTACTGAGATGTCTTGATTCTACTGAAGCACAAGCAACCTTGCGTGGGGTGCATGAGGGTATATGTGGTTCCCATTCTAGCTGTCCTACATTAGCCAAAAAGATTATGAGACTGGGTTATTACTGGCCTACTATGGAAAAAGACTCATATGTCTTTGTAACGAAATGTCGTCAATGCCAAGTTCATGGAGACTTGATACATGCGCCAACACAGGAGCTCCATCCTATAACGTCACCATGGCCCTTTGCCCAATGGGGACTCAAACTCATAGGTAAGATCTATCCCACATCATCTAATGGACACAAATTCATTATCACTGCCACTAAGTATTTTATGAAGTGGATTGAAGCCATTCCTATGACATACATTACCGGCACACAGATTTCTAAATTTATCCTCAACTATATCATCTGTTGGTATGGTGTCCCTCAGTCCATAATCACTGATAATGGCCACCCATTTAAGAACCAAGAAGTTTGCCACCTGTGTGATGAATTTCATATTCAACATCACTTTTCCACTCCATACTACCCACAAGGTAACGACCAAGCAGAGGCATCTAACAAGACCATCATTAGAATCCTCAAGAATACTGTCAATGATGTTGGTCGTGACTGGCATTTACAGCTTAACCCTACCTTATGGGCTTATCATACAAGTATCCATACTCCCACTAGTGCTACTCCATATTCACTTGTATTTGGTTCTAAAGCTATTCTGCCTATTGAGGTCGAGATTCCTTCCCTAAGGGTATCCCTGAAAGGCCACATTGATGATGAAGAATATCGAGACTCCATGAGCTAGAATTCCTGGATGAGAAAAGACAGAAGGCACTAGACCATTTACAAGCATATCAGAATCACCTTCGTCGTAGCTATAACAAGAAGGTATTGAACATAAACTTTGACATTGGTGACCTGGTTTTAATGGAGAACCCAAAGAATCAAGCAGAAAGAGAAAAACCAGGAAAGTTTGAACCAAATTGGTTAGGACCTTATGTTGTTACGGAAGCTTTTGGATCAAGAGCGTACCAAATCTCTACTCCTGAAGGGGAACCATTGTCCTCACCAATCAATAATTTGCATATGAAGAAGTTCTACGCATAGCTTCTGGGAGCCTTTGTCTTAATTAGCAAAAATACAAAAAAAATTAGAAAATCACAAAAATCATTATCAAGGTGAAAACCTGGCAAACAGGCGTCTTGGTAACACCAAAAAAATTAGATAGTCTAGAAAATAGTAAAGACAAATCATTCATCCAATAGTGAAAACCACTTCGGTGGCACTTTGGATAGGTACCATGGTGAAAACCTGGAAAATAGGTGCCATGTGTAGTTAACTTTGCTTCTTTGTCTAGTATTATTCTAATCATAGTCCTTATCATTGTATATAGTCCATGGCCTTGTACATAGTCCACTACCCTATACATATCCCTTATCCCTATACATATCCCTTATCTTTCATAACCCATCGCTTGTATATACCATTTGTAATAAGTGGTAGTCTTTCCCATAACTTGGAACGATTGACATCGAGTGCAGTTCATATCCCCCATTTTACCCTATTCATAGTCAATTGGTCTTATACTCGACTAGGGGCAAACACTTGACATGTGTCATATTGCTTCTTGCATTGGTTGTGTTGAAGACGTAAAACCATGGAAAATCCACAAACATTGAAAAATAACTTGAGAAAACACAAAAACATCAGAAAACTTCAAAAAGACAAAAAAATCAAAACATTTTGAAAATCCAAAAATAGAGTCGGAGTCAGTCACACTTGTCAATCTTTGTCGTTTGTCAAACTACGTTGCCTCTATGACTGGACATATCCAAAAATAGAGTCGGAGTCAGTCACACTTGTCAATCTTTGTCATTTGTCAAACTACGTTGCCTCTATGACTGGACATAGGCAAGGCCATATGCCGATGTGCCCTCGAGGCATTAGGTTAGTCCCTTTAGGTTTGTCTGTATAAATTCATGATTTAATCCATATGTCTATATGACAAGGTCATTGGTCTAGTCGAACTATGAGGTCTCTGCATGTATAACGTAGGCAAGGCCATCAATCGATGAGCCCCCGAGGCCTCACTAGGTCAGTCCTTTAGGGTTTTGTCATCACACACAGTCAATTGTCAACGCATCGTCTCAAGTCATGCATCAATCTAGTGAACAAATCAATAATGTTTCTAAGTCAAATCAAACAACTTGCCAAACAAAACAATCAAAACAAATCAACAAATGTCTGCTATAGGATGTGTCCTTCCTAGAAATAGACATTATCACAAAAATCAACCTATATCTTGTTCAGGATGAGTCCTTCCTAAATACTGATATCAACAAAACAATTTATGTCTTATATAGGATGAGTCCTTCCTGCATAATCGACATTGTCAAACAATCAAACATAGCCTTACACAGGTTATCACATCAATGGTATTTGACTCAACATCTTATATGATACATGTCTTTGTAAAACCAGGCTTTGTCATTCCTTATACAGATAGTCATAACATCGAAACCAGACTCAAAGTCTTATCCGGTATGTGTATCTCCTAAAATCAGGCTCTGTCAATTAATCCTTTTTATCAATCAAAACAAATCAAACAAACAAATCAAGTTTTGGAAAATATTTTACTGGCTTTTTGACTTTTTGACTTATTCATCTTATCTTTTTAGTTGGCTTTATGATGGGAATTATGTTACTAGCTTTCTCAAAGATGTCCCATGAGGGATTTAGAGAAGCAACGATGTATCACAATTCTATATTCTTTGACTATTGTCTGTCGTCTGTCTTTTAAATTTGATTTTTAAGTCATGTTACTAGTTTCCTCAAGGATGTCCCATGAAGGATTTAGAGGAGCAATGACGTCTCATGACCCGTTTTTTACTTTGTTTGCTGTCTATGGTTTGTCCTGACAAAAAGACTGGGGCAACTTGTGCCCTTAGTATGAGTTAATGACAATCCTTGTCTGCGACTATCTGTTATTAGCAAGTGGATGACCTTGCACACCTTGATTTATGTCATATCATGGTGTTTTTCTCCATTTGTATTAGTCCCGCCCAATGATGATAAAGTGCAATACCTTTTGTGATACAGCGAAATATCGAAGATTGCTAATACTAACATCTATCTCTTGTCTTTTGTTCTTTCTCGATCTTTCTTTCCGCACTAATAGTTCTTCTTTCTTGCATTATGACGGAGTCCTATGACACAAAACATTATACATCATCCTGCATCAATGTACATGTTAGAAAAATACATACATATAGGCATATTTCATATCTAGATCATCATGGCATAATAGACATTCATCATCAAACAATACATATCATAAGCATTCCATGTACAAAGCAACTGTAAATACATGCATCACATTACATTGGTATAAGCATCACATGTAGCCGACATTATACATATCACATCATATTGCATCTCATAATTTATAAATTGCATACATCACATAGAATCAACATTATCTCATTAGCTGCATAAACATCATAAAATACATATACTCATCCATCACATAGGCATATCATATAAACATCACATGTATAAATAAACACTGCATAATCAATACATAGAAATACATATCAAGAGAATCACTTCCAAAATCATATATATATATATATCTCGCTCAACTGTGTCACATCACAATGTCATAATGTATCAATAATACATGGAAGCCCGCAGGCTATAAGATCATAATACAATGTCTCGATGCATCTCAAGCAGTACCCCTATCCTGAACTACCATTGCTATCATGCCTGGAGTGTGTGGACGAATGATGATGGGAACCTGACAACTTGTGAGCTGAGGAAGGTCTGTCATATGGACCTGCTCTGCGTGGCTGCTCCACCCCCTCTGTCCTAACTGTCCTAGTGTGGGTCCTAGTCTGGGACCTACTACTGTGTGCCTCTGAGAAACTGGGAGCCCGTCTCTCTGGCAAAACCACTGCCTCATAAAGATCCCAATAATATCTCTCTCTCTCCCTAGCTCTAACTAGCTCTCTGGAAAAAGCGGCTGATGGTCCTGTGCACAATGCCCTGAGCTCTGTAAATCTCTACTCAGTCTCCTGCCTCTAAGCTATGGCCTGATCCCTATCCATCACTGCTTTGTCCCTCTCTATCTGATACGCATCCCTCTTAGACATGAGGACTCTCATCTGCTCCTCCAGGGAGGCAACCTGGGCTCGTAATGTAGCAATATCAAGATCTACTGACCCTGTCTCATCCTGTCTAACCCTCACTACCCCATCCTCCTCCTCCTCTAGCTCCTCTAGGATCTGATCCCGAATCTCTCTCTCATGATCATCACCCTCCTCATCATCCTCCTGGTAGGCACCCAATAAGCCTAAGGCATCAATCTTTGCCTCGTCTCTATCTACCTCCTCAGTATCTACCTCCTCCTCTACCGGGATGTCTGGAATAGCTGCCTCTGTGAGGTGCACCTCCTCCCCACCTATCGCAATATCCTCCTCCTCCCCTCTCTCAATATCTGGCATGGCCACATCCTCCTCTCCTCATCCCTCCTCACGGATCGGTGACAATGCTGGCCCTCATCCCCTCCGACCACGTCTCCCTCTCCCACCTCCGCGCCGTCCACCTCGACCATCATCTCCTCCATCACCATGGCCTCCTCTGCCTTCCCAACCTCTACCTCTACCACGCCTACCTCGTGGACCTATCCCTCGCCACTCTACCAGTGCTGGTTGCTCTGGATCTATCAAGGGGATCGGCTTGTGAACTGCCCACCATTGGTCATACTCTGTTGTGGTCCCTGGGTCTGCTGGACCATCTCTCCATCCCCATGGAACTGCTTGTAATGCATCAATGTCTACATCAGCTATGGCCACTAGAATCTCTGGACCCCATAAGGGGATCTCTCATACAAACCTCACAAACTCAGCCCATCCTCTCGGCACATCCTGTACCTCTCCAAACTGCCGCAGTACACAATCCGACAAATGATGCTCTATAATGTAGACATGTGATACTATCCACCCCCTCAAGAACTGTGTCTATCTACAAAATAGAAAATGCTCATCCTCGTCTGACCACTCTGTGTAGCCCAGGTATGGTCTCCATGTAAACTGAACCATCGTGTCTATAGCATGCCTAAAATAACCCGTATCTCCTATATGGTGTTGAGTGTTCACCCCCGCATAGCGGAAGGCATAAGGGGCTCCGTGTGGTAGGTCAACTATAGCCGGTGGCTAGAAAATGGCGATCTTCTCCCACGCCCATACCATCAGGAGCATGGTACCACAACTCATGGACTGCGCATCTCGGTAGGCAATATTATGTAAATGAAAGTACAACATACCAAGGAGACAAAGACCCCATGCATACACCTCCCATCTCTCTAGCATCTCTACAAGCATCTCCCCCCACCCCACAGGAAAACCATGACCTCGATGATCAGGAAGTACTATACCACCTATCAAAGTACATACCAAACAGTCTAGCTACCTATACCTCTAGGCTAACACATGCCACCTAATCTCATAGTGGTCGAATCCCAGCTGTCTAATGTCTGCATGTGGATAGTATCTGCACATCTCGGTCGCACCCCTCTAGGTATCATACCTAACTCGTGTGCCTCTAATAGGGAGTCTGAGTATCCTGTACACATCCTCCAATGTAACAGTGGCCTCTCCAGTCGGTAGGTGAAACGAGGATGTCTCTGAGTGCCACCACTCGCATAACACTATCAATAAACCATGATTCGCCTGAATCTTGGGCATGTCTGTCACATGAAGAAGACCAAGGTTCCATAGGAAACATCATTCCCCACTCCGTAAGCTATCCCTGAACTGAAAGGTCACCAGTCTCAACTCCCGTGTATATACAGTATCTAGCACGACCTGCCATAGGATTATACATGCCATATATCAACTTTTAACATCTGTTCTAATACAAACTGACTATTACTACCTATTTTGCAAATGCGTTACTTTTTTGCAAAAGCGTTACTTTTTTGCACATGCATTACTATTTTGCAAATGTGTCGTTCTTACACATATGCAGTGCATAACATACATATGTGTCATTTCATTAGACACATGTGTCGTTGTTTTCACTTGTGGTTCATTCTATTACATATGTGGTGCGTTGCAACATATGCGTTGAAATTAAACTGACTGCATCAAAGAAAATATAAATGTGGTGCACAAAAAACAAATGCGTCTATTCTAAATGCAAATGTGAACTGAAATGTCAAATGCGGTTCATCACCATACAAATGTGTTGAACCACAGACTAACTATGCAAAATGGCTCACGTGAAATTGCAAATGTGGCTTTCCGTAGACAAATGCGTCATTCGCGCACACAAATGCGGTGATTTATTAAAATGATGCATAACTAAAACTAACATTAAATGCATCAAAACATGCACAAATGACAAATTTCAAAAGCCAAGTTTGAGGTACATACCGGGGGGTCCGCGTCGACTGGTCTTTGGAAGGTTTGGATCCTGTAGGCACGATGATGAGTGTGCGGAACAGGTGACATCCTCACTGTGGGTGCAGAGCAAATTCTCAATTCTAGGGATTAGTGGGTGAAAATGAATTGGTTTTTACCCATATTCCTATATATACCTAGGGCTTAGGTGGCATTTATTTCCTACTGGTCATGTTAGCTTCCCATTTCGATTAGCCCGTACCCATCCCTGACATTTCCATTCTCAATTCTGCAAACTCCACTGCATTTCTGGCTATCCAATGGACTAATCAGGAGCATTTCCAAATTTTTTTGAACTTTTTCAAAAATTTGTCAATTTTCCTGAGGGGGCATACCTTCACCTGTTTTAATCTGAAGCATTACTGGGGCATATTTCTTTTCGATTTTCTTTGACACAACGCTGAAATGACATTGTATCAAAGAGGGGCAAATGTAAACACCGAAATCTGGTTTAGGCCTACGACTTCAATATTCTTCATAATTTGTATTCTTCATGGTCATGATTAAATAATGTCAATTATTTAATTATTCTCTATAGTCTTCATTTCTTCTATTAATTAGATAATCTTAATTATTTAATTAATTCACATTTTTTCTTTATTCTATCTGATTAATTAAATAAACGCTTTTTATTTAATTATGTTACTAATTAACTTTATTTTTCGTGTCAAATTAAATAAATTATTATTTAATTTACTCTTTATCATACTTCAACTATAATTAAATAAATTCTTTATTTATTTAATTATTCATTTAAATCCCTTCATCACTTAATTAAATAAATCTTATTTATTTAATT
Organism: Sequoia sempervirens; assembly: GCA_007258455.2. Taxonomy (NCBI): domain Eukaryota; kingdom Viridiplantae; phylum Streptophyta; class Pinopsida; order Cupressales; family Cupressaceae; genus Sequoia; species Sequoia sempervirens. The sequence goes on from VDFB02000003.1 coordinate 254,762,654, forward strand.
ATTCTTCAAATATCAAATCTTGAATTAAATGAATTATTTGATTCATCAATTCTATTTTAACGCATTCCTCTATATTTAGATAATTATGTGAGTTATCTAAGTATTCACTTTGACTCGACTCAACATTTATTTTAATCGCTTAGTTTACTCTTGATTTAATGTCTGAGTGGCTTTCTCAAGTAATCTCTTCGTCAAATCATTTAGTCATCTAGTTCTAACTCATTTGCGTGTACATGCAAATTAATTAAATATTCCTATTTAATTAATTAAACCTTGTGCATGCATTCGAACAAGAGTTGCTTTAATCCATCTTTCTATTTGTCATGCAAAGATATTTCTTCTGTTTTCGAATACCAAACTGAAAATTAAATCATTTATTTAATCTTTGATTCTGTTTCTATTTTATATCACTCATGTCACTACTGACAGTTATCAGAATGCATGTCCAATCAGTCAATCTCAACAGTCTGTTGATCTTTCAATCATGGCATGTCGTTCGAATAATCAATTTTGTATAAATTGATTTGTCATTCTTCATTCCAATCTCTCTCAAAATCGAAATCTCTTTTCGAATCTTGCGAGCACTTGTCTTGAATCTTCAATATTTTGCTAATCACTATCTTAGGCTATACTTGCATGAACTTACAAGAAATCTGAGGGCAATTATACTACACAAGAAAAATGGAGAAGGGAAATCGAGATGAATAATGGAAATACGTTTGAAATTGGTGAGATTGTTTTAGTTTGTTTACGTTTTACTTTCCTTTGTTCTTTGTTGCTTAACATTAGATTTGCATTTTAGATTTTAGTATTGCATTATTTTCTTCTAATCTGTTTCTTGTGCACTTTCTTGGCATTACAGGAGGCATTTCATTTGTTGTAGGGTCGTATAGGTTTATTGTAGCCCTTGTCATCCCATCTGATAGTTATTACCTATCAACATTTATGAACTAACGGAGGTTTTAATTCATGTTGGCCTCACCCGATTTCCACTTGCACCCACCACTTTTGATTATCGCTGGGTGCTTTCATTATTTATTAGACGACCCCATTCCTGTCATGCACCTTGTTGTGTGGGTATAAATCCTTGTTTCGTAGGTCGTTTGACTATTCCTGCCAATTTCCAACCTTTGTCGAGCATGTTCTACTTCTGTAAAATTTTCTTGTTGGTTGCTCAAACTCTCCCACTAGTGTCCTTTATTCTTCGTCGCCCATCGGTTCCTGCATTTCTTTTGTCAACCGGTTCTTCTGTTGAGAAATGCTTATCCTCTCGTCGACCTATCCCATCCATCCATCCAGTGTTTATTTTTCCACTGGATATTTTTTGTGGTCGTCATGTACCCATTTTTCAAAATTTTCAAGTGGTCATCCCATGTCTCGTACCTGTCAAAGTATCCTTCATTGCCAATGGGTTTTTTTGGTTGGCACCAAGTTCTTTGTCTATTAACTTATACTTTTTTCGATTGTCTACTCATCATTGGATCTCTTCAAATGATCAGCTCTCTTAAACTCATTGGTCCCACCTTCTAGTCTCCAATCAAAGGCTAAGAAGAGGGCTAGGGAACTAGTAGTGCCACCAACTAGCAGCACCACCAATTCCTAATTGCCACCAACCTACTGTCCGCCTAGCAATGGGTAATTTTTCCACCCTAAAAACTAGTGGTCACATGAAAAACTACCCACTACCCGCCAGGGCTTAACTTTTGCACTAGTTAGCAGAATTTTTTTTCCCTTGATTAGCCTACTAAGTCCTCCATGCAACCCTTTTTTTCAATTTTGCATAAATTTTTGCAATGATATCAAAATTTTACAAAGAGATATCAATGAAAAGTTAGTTCCATGCACTTTGTAGTAGTGCAGGTATTTTTTCCAGAGCTTACTATAGGTACAAGTTATTGGAAATTTAAGTTAGATCTCCCCTTTGGATCGTTGAGGTCATAATTTTCTGGTAGTTTCTTTGATTTTAGTGATTCAAGTTGTATTTGGAAGGTATTCAGGAGCTCTTTCATTTGGTTCATGTCATTTTCTTAGATTCAACCCCAAGTGTGATTTATTCAAAATTTTACATATTTTATTTTATCTTCATAGCTTGGACATCTCGTCTTCTAGAGAAGCTTTTTTTGTGGGGGGGAGGGGTGGGGGAGGGCTTCATTTTCATATGTATTTTCAAATTTGGGAGTTTCTAATTGTTGTTGAAGGTTAATGTATTTGTAATTGTGGAGATCTATCATAGTTCATTATTGGGTTTTCATTTCATCCTTCTATGATTATGTTGGAAAGGGGAAACTATAAAAAATGGATATATGGCATCATAAACCATCTCCAATCACTTTAGTTGTTGCCACATTTGTCTGGTTTTGTTCCCCCTCTAGATAAAGGTATACAAAATTTTCTTGAAGTTGTAGGAGGTGTGATGTCTTAGAGGTTATTGCAATGCATGTTTATGATGAAAATTTGAAAGCTATTGATCATTTTGATTGTCCTCATACACTTTGGACTAAAAGTTGGGAGATATATAGAGATTCTGATACTCCACCATTCCTATATGATTTTATTTCAGAATGTTATGTACCTCTTCATTCTTCAAATAAGATTCCCTATGATCATGCTACTATGTAGGAGTTTGAATTTTTGGAATGCTTTGAATCTTCATATTAGGATTACAAGGGTTATTCATATGCTCCTCCATTAGAGACAGTTGTTGTACCTTCATCTTCATTGATTCCTTGTGCAAATTCATTGATTGAGGCTCCCATCGTTCCTATTCAATAGGACCATTCATCTTATGTTGGTGATTCATTGAGAAATTCTAGTGACTCATTCTAACAAGTATCTCATTGTCTTCTTGATTAGAATTCCTATTTATCAAAACTTGCATCTCTTTTATGGAATCTCACATTTTAGATTTGAAGGAGACATTTGAGGGGTTATCTCTCCTCTCTAATGATTATCATTACACAACTATTGTCAAACCATCTTTGTTTTTGGATCTTGTTCAACATTAGTTTTCATAGAGCTCTAGTTTATCACCATCTTCTTTGATTGGGCATGTACCTGGTTTGATTGTGGCATATTCATCTTCACTGGGAAAATGAGACACATGAGTAGATTTTAGACACATCATCATCATACATATTCATGCTTATTTCTTTCAATTCCTATTCGGAATGGGAAGCCTTCCTACATTTTTACTTGGTTTTGTTTCTTTTCAAAGGGAAACAAGTTTTTTATCAACATTGGATTATGTTTTTTCTTTAGGAGCTTACCAATTTTATAGGTGATTACATATTCTGGGGGGGCTACATAGTCTCTCTCTTTCCCTCTTCAGGGGAGGCTTTTGTAATGTATCTATGTGATGGATGGTGTACTTGGGGGTATCATGGAGTCCTCCATCCTTCATCACTTGATTTTATTTTTTCTCTCTTTTGGAGAGGAGTTTTGTCCCACTGGGTTTTCTCCTTTTCTCCATTTGTGAGAGATTGAATTTGCATTTGTACATAGGTACCTAACATGGCCTAGTAGTCGGGACCCATTGTTGCATCTTTTTTGCATAATTTTCATAATAATCTTCACCCTAAGTTTCATTTAAAGGGGGGTTTTGGTGTGAATTAAAGTCTTGTACCTACTATTATCTTGCTAAGGACTTAGGGGACTTATTCACATGTTAATTTTACTTAGGATATAAGATTCTTTCTAGATGTTTTAGTTGGATTTTCTGGAACTTATCTTATCTAGATTTTATGTTGATTCCTAGGTAGTTAGTTTTTTAGTTGTCACATGTCATAGGATTAAGACGCATGTCACAATCATGTTCAATCCTATTCCTCACCTTTCCTATATAAGGAAGGTCATTATACTCATATGTAACATACTTCATACCTCATCATCATTTTAATAGGTCTTAATATCAAGCAAGCTCATATTCTTGCATACTCTCTTGTACAAGGTTTTAATTTTCTTTGTAGGTGGTCAAGTGGGTATTAAGCTAATCTTCAGCTCTTACATGGTGTAGACACCTAAATTTGGACACTTACGTTCATCCAAATTTATCCCTTTTTGTCTAAACATCCTCTTGATTGTGTTAATTAGGTAATATCACTATTATCTAATTAATACCCTTAATTATGCTAAATCCCTAAGGTATTTAGTTAATAATTAAATATGTTATCTCTTTAATCCTCCTTTCATCAAATGAATTAAATAAATATTACATTTATTTAATTCCTCACATGTCACATCACTTTCACTTAATCCCAACCCACCTACTAATCTCTTTATTAGGGATGTGCACATGCCTAATCCTTGATTAGGATGTGTCACATCCTCCAACTTTTGCAAGTTAGATTCTAATCTTTATTAACCACTAATTATCTTCTAATTACTGATAAGTTAAGCCTAATTAGTACCTTGTTCAACTCTCCCCATCCCCCAAGGAATTTTTAATTCATTTTTATTCATCCAAGACTCCTCTCTTCCCCATGTGAATTTTTAATTCACTTTTATTCCTCCAAGGAATCTTCTCTTCCCCAGACAAATTCTAGAACCTTTGACTTGTCACATCAAACGTGTCAAAGTCTTCTCGAATCTTTGACTTGTCACATCAAATCACATGTTGACAAATGCTTCCCTTTTTGGAACCTGGTCTTGTCCTTGAGATTCTTCCAAGCATGTGAATTTTTAATTCACATTTATTTTCCCAACTACTTTCCTCTTCCCCATGGAGATTTTTGAAGAATACTAAAATTCTTCTCATGTCACTTTCCAACCATTTGGGAACAAGAACTTTCATTTTAAGGAAATCTTCTCATTTCCCAACGTACTTTCAAGGTACATGTCCTTCCACATCACATGTTCTTATTCCACCTCACTTACACATCATCACTTCCTAAGCCACTTCACATTCCACATGTCAAGATGTGAAGGCTTGTGAGTCCTCAACTCACTATAGCCCTTCATCTTGGCCTTGTTGGCTTAATCTCAACCATTGAATTCTCTAGAGAATTCAAATTCCTCTATAGATACCCCCTTTTTTCTCTCATTTAGGACCCTTATGCATTTTTTGATACCAAACTCTTGCCATTTTGTCATTTGAAGCCTTACTTAGCCAATTTGCCTTCATCATAGCACTTGAATCCACCATGATCATACTTTCAAGCTCATATTGCATCCACTTTTCATCTCATTTACCATCAAGAGGAGCATACACAACATCAAAGATCAAAGGGCCAACCAAGGGACAACTTGACAAGGTATAATCATTTTTATTTTATCTTCTTTGTTCAAGTTCAACGTTTTTTCCAATCTTGAGGTGTTAGGTGTTTTTCATTGTTTCTTGCATTCTTATTGTCATTGCACATTTTCTAACAAGGATTTTCACCTGATCACATTTCTAGCATGCCCAGTGGGACCCACAAATGGGTCTTTTGCTTTCACATTTTCTATTTTTTCACTATTTGCAAGTGTAAGCTGTAGAGGGGCGGACCTTCCCTAGCATAGAAGTAGACCTACCCATATAAGGATAGACCTTCCCACCAGGGGTGGACCTAATCTAGCAGAGGGGCTAACCTTGTCCAGGGGCAGACCTGCACTTCACAAAACCCGAAAACAATAGATTTTCATTTTTTTCTCAAAAGGGCGGACCTACCCATCTAGGGGTAGACCTACCCAAATAGAGGGGTGGATCTGCCCATCCCGGGGCATACCTACCCAAAACCAAGGGCGGACCCACCCTCCAGAGGCGGACCTGCCCAAAACTAGGGGCAGACTCACCCAAAACAACTTTTTCCAAAAGGTAAAAACTACATTTTAATCATCATTTTCTATTGTTTTAAGTATTTCTGACCCCCTAATGTGTGTTGTTTGTGTTTGTGCAAGGATTTGACTAGTGTTTGGTGAAAAAATGGAAAAAAATTTTCTAACAAGTTTCTTGCAGGACCATCCATTTTAAAACGTTTATTAACTGTTTGTTGTTTTTTTTATTAATTTAGGAACATAGCCTAACTAAGGGGTGTCAAATATACTTTGTGTTCCATGCTTGTGGTAGGATATTGATGTATCCAATCCCCTTGCGCCATTTAGCGATCTTGGGTGACAAGAAATCATAGCTTACCAAGTCCTTTTGTGTCACCTGTTTTTGTTTTTCTTAGGGGACCTGCTTAGGGATTTCATCACCCCAAAGGAGGATCCCAACCACACATACCGATGAGGTATATAAATAGGGGAGAGGAAAATTTGTACCCCAATCTAGCCACGTGTAATTAGCGAAGCGTCGAGATGACGTAACGAGTTGGTCCAAGCCTTTAGTATCTCGCTAAGATTCCTGACTCATGCTTGTGACAGACTGATATTCATAGTTTGGGCCTCACATACCGAGTGTATACGGAGGACTCCTTAGCAACCTTGTTTATCCTAGAATAGAGGGCTTTGTTGGCCATACCCATTCTACTAATCTTAGGATTGTGCTACTTGAACTATTTTCTTGTGTAAAACTAGTGATTTTTGTTCAGTCAAGTCACCCTTATCCTCTGATTGTTGTTTGCTATGTTTTGGGTCCTTTGCCTTAGCCATTGTTCTTAAAATCAAGTTCAAACTTTTTTAGGGGCGTACTTGCCTTTAAAGAGGGGCGGACCCACCCTCGCTCTCAGTCCTATTTAGCATGTTTCTGTCAAATTTGTCCAACTTTTAGTCAAATAGGCATACCTACCCATCCAGGGGCAGACCTAACCTTTTCTAGGGGCGGACTTGTCCCTTGAACAGTTAGTTTTATCACCCGTTTCATCATTTCGAACACCCATTTCATCATTTCAAGCGCCCGTTTCATCATTCTGATCACTCATTTCCCTATTCTAAACATTCATGCATCTATTCCAAGAATCCATTCCCTATCCAAAACATTCATCCCCTCAATCTGAGCATCCATTTCCTCATTTCGTACACCCATTTACCTATCCCAAACAGTTGTTTTGCTCATTTTTACTAAGTAGGTGTGTACCCACCCTAGTAGGGGTGTACCCACCCTAGTAGGGGTAGACTTGCCCTAGTAGGGGTGGACTTGACGTTGGAGGGGTGGACCTACCCTTGGATAGGCTTCTTGAACCATAAAAAGAACATTTTTACTTGCTTTTTTGGTCGTTTTGTCAGTCGTTTTTCATTGTTTTTGGTCATTCTCCCCCGTTCTTCTTAGGAGGGGAAAACCTTCCCCAAGATAGGCTTCCTGGACCTTAAAACAAGAATTTTTACTTGTTGTTTTGGTTTGTTTGTTAGTCATTCTTCATTGTTTTTCGTCATTCTCAGTCGTTCTCGCCTATTACCACCTTGTTGAGTGAGCCCCCCATCAATTTGAGTGAATTTGCTTCTTGCATAGCCAATCTTTTCTTTTGTTTAGTTATTTTGTTCATCCATTTAGCAAGTTTTCTTCCTCGACTCTGGTTGTCTATTCGTCAAGTCTGCTTCTATGTACGGAGAGTCTGATTGCCTGAGTCCACTTCCCCGCTCATCAGTTCATTAATCCAAATCCTCTAAACTTCATTTGAAGTTATTATCCAAATTGACCTAGGTTTTTGAATCTAATCATCATCATCAACATCTGTTTAGGATTGTCATCCATCCTAAGTCAATCAATCATCGTCGTTGGCTCAATCAATCCACTTTCAATCTCAAGGTGGATTTGATGCCGCAATCATCCATTTATCCTTTAATCCTATCAATCACTATCCTAAGTCACCTAGGGTAATCTCTAAACTTGGTTTAAAATCCCTTCCATCATCCTATCTAATCCATTATTTTATCTTATCAATAGTCTCATCGATCGATCTTATCTAATCCAATCTAATCACCTCCAACCTAGTCAGTCTGCTTCCATCTGAAGGTAGATTCGGTGTCGTAATCATCCTTTGATAATCAAATCTAGCCATTGGAATCAATCCCATCGCATCATCCAATATTGATCTGAGCTTAACCTAAATCCTAATATGAGCTTTAGTCCATCTGCATCTAAGATCCCGCCATCAATCCATTTTTTTGTCCTTTCATCACCCGTTTCCATCTTTCTAATCCACATCAATCTAATCTAACATCATGAATCCTTATCCTCCACCAATGGAATCGAAAATAGTAGTTAACATGAATTCTTACATTGATGACGACAGTGAAATCCTTGTTGATCAAGTATACGACATGGATTCCCTTGATGCTATCATTTCTAGTAAGATCTCTCCAAGCACCACCCATAATCCAATCGCTCATCCAAGCTATCCCATCACATCTTCACCCACACCTACTAGAAATTCTTATGCTACCTTTCACAAGGGATATCCATTATCTTCCCCATTTGCATATTCATCATATCCTTCATCCTCATCATTTTCTTATCCAACATCCATGTCTTCTTATCCCAATCTATCATCCCAATCTTCCCATCCTACTCTATCATCCCAATACTCCTATTAGAATTCCCCACCCATGTCCCCCTATCCTAATCCTCCTTACCAATCTACCCATCCTAATCTTACATTTTCACCTTCTTATCCTACCCTTATAACCACATTAACCTATTATAATCCAACATCCACACCCTCCTATCCTAATCCACTATCACAATATTCTTACCTTAACCCTCCATCCAATCCTAACCCTCCATCTACTCCTAGTCCTACATCCAATCCCATTCCTACATCTACTCCTAGTCCAATAACCCATAATCCCAATCATCCACCAATCCCTAATCCTTCATCCACTCCTACCTTGCCATCTAAACCTAGAATATGCAATTTTCTTACTCTCAAAGTTGTCCAAGGACTTATGACAAAGAAGACACCCCCAACTCCACTTGAAATCATGGAACCATGCCATCACAATCCATCATCCATGGTCACTAATGATGAGACCCCTCTCTAGCCCACACCTATCATTGATGCTAATACCCCTAGCACCACTCAAATGGTCAATGCCATCACATCGTCCAAACCCACTGAGCCCCCATCTCCTACTCCAAGATTGGCCAAGCCCATCAACAAGAACCAAATCAAATCCACTCCTACACCTAGATCTTCCCAACCCATCGTAGATCCACAAATCCAATCCACTCCTCCCACTCCTAGTATCACTGAAATCCCCTCTCATGAACTTCATGAATCCTCCATCCTTCCATCTTCCTCACTTACCGATTCCATCCAACATGCCTCCATCATCATACCTCCCACACACGATGAAGCTTACCAAGAGCTTGATCCAGAGCATGCCGGCATATCCCCTTCTCCATCTCAAGATCCTACTAACTCATCTATTCCACTTCATGCTCCCCTTGTCACTACAAATCCACTCCCTCCATCTCATGATCCCCTATCACCCTCTAATCCACCTCAATATCATAGTCACCCATTCATCCCATCACATGATCCCCTTGTTACCCAAGATACGACCACTCCATTGCATGAGCCCTTATCTCCCACTACCATAAATCCAGATCCTATCATATCCCCTAATCCCTCTCCTAATACCACCCATCTAGATGCTGCTATCCCATCATCTCCATCTCATGATCCTCCATTGTCGCCTAAACCTACTATCCCCACACCATTTGTATATCCCCTTGGTACTCTCACATTCTTCCATGGTGGTCTCCTTGCAGAAGAAAAACAAAGCATATATACCACGTATCATCCTCCTCCTAACAATGGACTCGCATTTTTCTTCCAGAATAATAGAAATCCTATCATGGATCGAATGCTCAAGAACATGAACTATCAAGGAAAAGGTTTAGGCCTTCATGAGCAAGGTATTTTAGAGCCCATCTAGGTCAAAGAACAAATCTATATGCAAGGTCTTGGACATATTTCTCAAGACTCACAATCTAAAAATGTTGGTACAACCTCTATACGTCCTCAACGAGCCTCTTCCAAAAGAAATGTTGGATCTTCCTATCATTCTGCCAAATCATTCGCCACCATCCCCCCTCCTCTATCATATCGCCTCAAAACAATTGTCCATATTCCTCCTTCATCTTCTCCATCCATCTTGGGTCCTTATGTCCCTCTACCCACTACATCTATTTTGGGGCCTTATATCCCAAAATCACCTCCTCCATCTTGTCCTATTCATCCTTTCATCCATTCATCACCTATCCATGTCATCGATCATAAACATCCCACTCACATGTCCCTTAATTAGGATCAACAAAGGCACGTACCTGTACATCCTCCATCTATACATAATCCCCATAATCCTACCTCCATCACTCCACATCATCCATCTCCTCGCACCCATCCCATTGCTATTAAAAGCACTTTGGATGCTAATGTGAAAATGCATAAATCTAAATATCCACATGAATCTAAAGCTCCTCATGTCCCATTGAAATGGCATGTTGAAGAAAAGAAAAATCAAATACAAAATCAAAATCATACCCATCGGCCACAAAGGCCCACCAAAGGAAAGATCAAAACCATGTGGATCCCAAAGAAAAAAGATGCAATGCCTTCAAATTAAAAATTTGTAACAACATCCAAAGTTGCTAATCCAAAAGCTAATCATACACCCCTTTCATCTCCTAAATCTGTTTTGGGTCCTTATGTCCCAAAATTCACCATCCCATCTCCATTATCCCCACATTCTCCATCCATTAATACTCCTATCATTTCACATCCATCACCATATGTGCCAATGTTGGTCCTAAACCCACCACCCCATCAAACATCTACCCCATCATTCTATCCATACCTTTTCCAACATCCCATCCATTATCCCACATTTCCAAATCAAATCACTTTAATTAATCCTCTTGCATAATCCATTTATCCGAATAAGGTTGTACCAACATCCAACAGTTGCTTCACATATGGGCTCTTAATACCTTGTATGGAACTTGATGCTTGAGTCCTTCATCCATATCCTTATTGTGTATCTTCTAAATTCACTTATCCACATCCCTATCTTTATCCATCTCCATCAACCTTCTATCCAAAACGTAAAAAAAGTAAAAAAAAAATAGTAAAGAGAAATAATTCATCCAATGGTGAAAACTTGGCAAACAAGCGCCTTGGATAAGTACCATGATGAAAACCTAGAAAATAGGCATCATGTGTAAATCCCCATCCATCCTTTTCCACACTTGGAGGTAACTTCCTGATATGCATCCCCTCCACCCGCTATGCTTCCTGCTATGCTTCTTGCTACGCACACTTCTTCCTACTATACATCCCCTTCATCCTTTTCCTCCATCTCACCTATCTTTCACATCCTACCATCATATCCCATTTATTTCCAATCCCTCAATCCTCGTAGTGATCTTGATATAGACAAGGGCACCTATTTATGCATGCTTCAGACATCTCTTTGTATACATTCCCTCTATCCACACACTATCCTATTCCTTATCCACATTCATCTACTTTCTTTTCCCACCTATCATCCTAGCATCAATCTCCCTTCCTTATCTTGGCATCCTATCATCATCCATCAAACCCCCTCAACCACCCATCCTATCCTCCTCTAGTTATCTCCTTTATATTCCCATCCACTTGTCTTTCATCCCTCACCTTATCACATACGACATATCTAGAGTGGGGGCACCTATCTTCCTTTGTGACATAAGTCCTTGGAGAAATCATTCATCAATCCCTTCAATCTCCCCATCCTTATCTTCCCCTCCAAAAAATATCTTCCAACCCTTCATCTTTATCCTCCTCCCATCTCATCATCCATTTTCATTGGTATCTAGCTATAGGCTCATCCATCATGCAACCCAATGCCTTGAACAAATCATCATCATCGTCATCAGGATGTATCATTCCCTATCCTTTGGTGTTGTTTCAAGATGTATCTTTCCCTCATCAACAACCCTTTAATAAGGATGTATCCTTCCCTATCCTCAATCATCTTTCCAATCTTTTATCATTTCTCATCACTATCATTCTCCCTATTCATCTTTTGATGATTTGGATAACTATCCCATCCCTGAGCTTTGTGTAATTCCCATCATCAATCGTATCTTATCCCATAGGTCTATCTTGTCTCATCATATCAGTCCCATCATTTTATCCACTTATCCTAGTCATCTCATCATCCTTTATCCATCATTTGTCTTTGGTCTTTGGTCAAACTATGTTGCACCTACACTTTCACGTAGGCAAGGTTGATCATTTGATCTACCCCCAGGGTTCCTTTATCATCTTTCATCAGTCTTTCTGCTTTTTTTTTTCCTATCTTGGTCATACATCAGGGTCTCCATTGTCCTCTATCTACCTTTATCCATCGTTAGTCATCAATCTTTTATCAAACTACAAGGGCTCTGCACTTTCACATAGGAAAGACTAATCTTTGATCGGCCCCCGAGCCCCTAGGTCTTTAGGATGTGTCAGTCTTGTGTCTCCTCTCATGCATCATGTTGTCAAGTATACCCTTATCTATTTGGTTCTTCACAAATGAGATCCACTTGTATCATGAAGATCCAATCAGTTTTGAATATCCTACATCATATTGATCTTTTAGTTTAGTATCCATCTTTGGTCTCAATAGGATGCATCCTTCTTAACAGACCTCATCAATCCCATCCATCCCCTTGATCCTTTGTCAAAGGACATTCAAAATTGATTGTGATCTTTTGATTCTTTTGGCTTCTTTTTATCATTTGAGTTCCCTATCACACCTCGTCATGGTCACCTTGATCCATCATATCATGGTGTGCTTTTACTAGTAAAAATAGGGGCATATCTTGATCTTTTGTTTGTTTGTGTCTTCTTGGTTGTCCCACGTAGTACCCACCAAGATCCTTGTGTTACACTGGGGAATCCTCATGTGCTTGTGGTTATTCAATACCTAGCATGACCAATGTCATCATGACCTTGGGGTGTTGGGATAGCCTTCTTGTCTCTTGTGTTTGTTTCATGCATTAGACACTAATCCGCCTTGGTTCCATACCTTGGCACTTGGTGTCTTATGCTATAGAAAAAATCAATGCTCTAAAAATTGAAAATTGCATTAGGATTTCATTTCATCCGCCATCCTCTCATCTATCCAAATCCCCCCCCATCCATTCATCTTTCATCAATCTCCCTCCCCTATCCATCCAATCCCTTCCATCCTCTTAGAATAATATAGACTGGTTATTCTTAGCATCTTGTCCCCCATCATTTTTATTCCTTTCATCCATCTCATCATCTCACTCCTATCCTCATCCATCCAATATAGCACACATCATCTAATCACATCCTTGGTCTTGTCCCCAATCTTGTTACAAGCCTTGATTCAATCCTCCTCATCATCGTGCTCACCCTCGGGATGTATCCTTCCCTATCCTTTGGTGTTGTTTTGGGATGTATCCTTCCCTCATCAACAACCCCTTTTATCAAGATGTATCCTTCCCTATCCTCGTGTTGTTTTGGGATGTATCTTTCCCTCATCAACAACACTTTCATCATCATCATTGTGATGTACCCTTCCCTATCCTTTTGTGTTATCTTGGGATATATCATTCCCTCCATGACAACACTCCATCCATCATCAACCCATTTTCACTTGTAGCTTGACTGGGGCAACATCATCTTTGTCCTTGCATCCATTTGTGCTTCCCAACCCCCTGTCACCTTTTCATCCTTTCATATCCATCACTTTGCATCATCTTCGCATCATCTTCCCTTTCATCATCTCATCCATTTTGAGAGAACACCCATGTTCTCTTGAACCCACATGTCCTCTTGAGGGAGTATCCTCAATCCCTAATCTTCATCTTCACCCCCATCATTTCCTTCTTCCTAGTCATCCCTTTGATGACTGGGGCATCTTTTCCAATTTAACCATCTTCTTCTAGGTTCTATATTTTAATATTATTTGAAATGATGCTACTTCATAGCACCATCTCAAAGAGGGGAAAAATGTTGACACCTAAATTTGGACACTTACATTGGTCCAAATTTATCCCTTTTGGTCTAAACATCCTCTTGATTGTGTTAATTAGGTAATATCACTATTATCTAATTAATACCCTTAATTCTACCAAATCCCTAAGGTATTTAGTTACTAATTAAATACCTTATCTCTTTAATCCTTCTTTCATCAAATGAATTAAATAAATATAACATTTATTTAACTCTTCACATGTCACATCACTTTCACTTAATCCTAACCCACCTACTAATCTCTTCATTAGGGATGTGCACATGCCTAATCCTTGATTAGGATGTGTCACATCCTCCAACTTTTGCAAGTTGGCTTCTAATCTTTATTAACCACTAATTATCTTCTAATTACTAATCAGTTAAGCCTAATTAGTACCTTGGTCAACTCTGCCCATCCCCCAAGGAATTTTTAATTCATTTTTATTCATCCAAGACTCCTCTCTTCCCCATGTGAATTTTTAATTCACTTTTATTCCTCCAAGGAATCTTCTCTTCCCCATACAAATTCTAGAACCTTTGACTTGTCACATCACATGTGCCAAAGTCTTTTAGAATCTTTGACTTGTCACATCAAGTCATATGTGGCCAAGTGTTTCCCTTTTTGGAACCTTGTCTTGTCCTTGAGATTCTTCCAAGCATGTGAATTTTTAGTTCACATTTATTTTCCCAACTACTTTCCTCTTCCCCATGGAGATTTTTGAGGAATATTAAAATTCCTCTCATGTCACTTTCCAACTATTTGGGAACAAGAACTTTCATTTTAAGGAAATATTCTCATCTCCCAATTTACTTTCAAGGTACATTTCCTTCCACATCAAATGTCCTTATTCCACCTCACTTACACATCATCACTTCCTAAGCCACTTCACATTCCACATGTCAAGATGTGAAGGCTTGTGAGTCCTCAACTCACCATAGCCCTTCATCCTAGATTTGTTGGATTAATCTCAACCATTGAATTCTCTAGAGAATTCAAATTCCTCTATAAATGCCCCCTTTTTTCTCTCATTTAGGACCCTTATGCATTTTTTGATACCAAAATCTTGCCATTTTGTCATTTGAAGCCTTACTTAGCCAATTTGTCTTCATCATAGAACTTGAATCCACCATCATCATACTTTCAAGCTCATCTTGCATCCACTTTTCATCTCATTTACCATCAAGAGGAGCATACACAACATCAAAGATAAAAGGGCCAACCAAGGGACAATTTGACAAGGTATAATCATTTTTATTTTATCTTCTTTGTTCAAGTTCAACGGTTTTTCCAATCTTGAGGTGTTAGGTGTTTTTCATTGTTTCTTGCATTCTTATTGTTGCTGCACATTTTCTAACAAGGATTTTCACCTAATCACACATGGTATCAGAGCATTCTATACCATCTCTTACATGAGATCATGCCATGGGCTTCAAAGTAGCACAAAACAAAGATTAATTGGCATGTTTGTATTAAAAAAATTTGTGGATATTAAGTAGGTCATAAGAGATGCAATTACTACCATCTTAGGAAGTCACTTGTTCATGGATGTTTTTTATAAAAGGAATATTCATAGGATGATTAATAATACATGGTCATTATATTCCATAAAGGCTTTCCTATCCAACTATTTTTTTAATCCTCATCTTATAATTTGAGCTATATTTAGATGTATGATGAGAAGTAGAGATAGATGAAAGGAAATTTTGGAAATGTATTACTTACCCTTAACAATACATTAATTTAAAATCATTTTAGATTACGGAGGGTGTTAGTGTAGCATTAAATATGAAATATCTATCCATACTATATAGAAAAGGTTATCATATATGTGTATTTGGAAGTTCCATGATTCAAGCATAGGTATAGTGGTGCACCACTAGTTCCTATCTTGAATGAGGAGGTTGAATCTCTAAATGTTATTTATATTAAATATTACTTCTAAGAGGCATACTAGGGAATATATTAAGTCGTGGGAATTGAGGTAGATAGAATAAATTTGGGGTGTTATATTTTAATGAGGATAGTTAAAATGTTAATGGTAACACGTTCTTTGGTAATAGTAAATCATTAGCTAATCATTTACATAATTATTTCACTATTTTATTTCCTCCCCTTATTCACCATGGTTGGAGAGTTTGAAAGCAAATTGGATGTTAAATTCCATTTCTCATTTAATGGAGGAAATTAAATACAATTAAACTTAGGGTAATCCATATGAATAGGAATTACCCCCATGTCTCCTTCCATAAATTTTAGGATCTTTTTATAACCATGATATTGAGAGAACTAGGTTTTTTTAGGCCTAGATTATCAAATAAAGTCAATTTTTTTAATAAACCCATTCAATTCAGACCTAAGGGAAAACTATAGAATAACCTTGGAGGATTGTTATGTTTTGAAAATAGCATAATTGTCAAAGTTTATGGTGCTTTAGAACTCCTAGATAGCCTCCTTATGTTTTAATTCATTTTTTACTAGATAGGATTGTATACCTAGAAGTAATGAGGTAATTGTATTATTCATAATTTGAGAACTTTAATAAATATAAGAAGGTATGTGTGTAACATTTAGTTAATAAGTGTTAACTTTTACCCCATAGTGGATGAGAATAATTATGAAAATTGTATTGTTAGAATGAAACCAATACTAAGTAGAGGAACTTTAAAAAAAAAGTAATATAGTGGACTAGTGAATCTACCTTGTTGCAAGAATGAAGGTGTTTTCATTGATTTCAATCAGTTAATTGGTTATCAACTGGTTATTGTTGTCATTGATTTCATGGATGTAGGTTATTGGTTGTATATATCGAGGGTATTGAGAAAATTGTAATGAAGAATGATTACAGGTGTTCAGTGGTTGTTGTAGGTTTTTCTCTAGGATTTTCTCCTATGTTTGTGTGATTTAGATATGTTGATCAAGGTTTTTGGAAGTTTCTATAACCATATTTTTGGCTTTTGATTTGTTGTACAATGTGAGTTATGTTCACCAGTTGTGAACTGTGGTTTTTTGTGTATTTGGCTGAGGGCCGAGAGAAATGTTTTTGGTCCATATTTATTTTTGGTTGAGTCTTATGAATTGTGGTTCTAGAGTTAAGTTTTTATGATCATGATGAAGATAATTCTGATGTTTGGAAGGACTGGATCATGCTAAGGATTGTGTGTGCTTATGTGTTTTACACTAGTTTGGATGACCTTATGTTGAACACTACTTTCAAAGTTGATGAAGTGTGTTGGGACTTAATTGGGTCCTCATCAAGCATTTGTTTGGGTCACCCTCATTCTAATTTTGCCCTAGGATGTTTTGGTGTTGACCTAATTTGAATTTAATGATGGATGTCCAACTTTGGATATGTTTCAAAGTTGAAGATGGTATAAATACAAGATGTGTTAGTGGTGAATGATGTATAAAGAGACAAGTGCAAAGAAATAGAGTAGATAGATACAAAATAGATGTGAATCAGTGTGTGTATGTGATACAAGTGTGGCATATAAGTGTGAATACTAAATGTTGAGTTTCTGGATGCGGTGAGTTGAAGGTGTACTCTATCATTCATGCATGTCTACAAGTGGTTGAGTAAATTTTGGTGGAAATCTTTGTCGCATTGAGATTGTCTTCTCTCTATAACATATATCTTCTATCTTCTTTATATCTTTGCGGCAGTGAGCCCTCTGGGTGGTTAACCCTTGTTGGATAGTGAGTCTTGATCTAGACAGTTTGTCCTATTTTGGTAGTGAGGCTTTCTCTAGAAATGATCCTTTGTAATCAGTTTTGATATTCTTTATATTGTGAGCTAATCTTCACCATGGCTTTTCCCTTATTGGATTTTCCATGTAAATTTGGTACTACTATGTTTGTGTGATGTTTTTCAGTTTCTTCACTTGCATTTAATGTTTAATCATTTTAGCAAAGTTAAGGATTCATGTTTGATCTAAGTTTTGGTGAATGTTTTAAAGGTTAAATTTGCTATAACTGATTCATCCCCCCTCTTAGTTGTCTTGTTCAACAATTGGTATTAAAGCTTAGTTCCTTGGTGAAGATATTAATTGCTTAAGGAAGGTCTAGGATGGATTGAAAAGTTACTTATGAGTATCTAAAGTTCGATGGAAATAATTATGCTATCTAGAAAATACTGATGGAAGAATACCTAGAATATTGCGGATATGATGTGGAGAAAGATTACAAGACTGTTTACACTCCTCTTGCTAATGGTCTAAGTACAATTGATGAGATCAAGGCACATGAAGTGAACAATAAAGTGAAGTTCATTTTGAAGAATAGTCATGTACATTCCTAGTTGATCAAAGTTCAAAATATGAAGACTATTAAAGAAGTCTGGTATGCTTTAGAAAATGTGCATGAAGGAGATGAAAGGGTCAAAGAAGAAAAGTTGCAGAATTTGGAGACATAGTTTGAGCTCTTGAATATGTCTGAAGATGAGAATGTTAAAGCCTATGTATAGAGATTGGATGAGGTAGTAGATGGAATGCGAGGACTTGGTGCTACAATAGATGAATCTAGGATTGTAAAGAAGATTCTTATAACTCTCCCTGATGCTTATAGTGAAAAGGTATGTGCTATTGAAGAACATATAGATTGCAAGACCTACACTAAAGATCAGTTACTAGGAACTCTGACATCTTATGAGATGAGAAAGTTGAATTTGAGAAATGGATCCAAATTAGAAACTACTTTTAAGGCTACAAGAGCTAAAGATTTGGATGAATAAAATCTTGATGAAGTAGAAGCTAACTTTGTGATAAGGATGAAGAAAGGATTTGACAAGTATGAAGGTAAGTCACCCTTTAAATACTTTAGTTGTGGAGGAATAGTTCATTATGCTTTGAGATGTCTAGAAAGAGCTAAGAGGAATAAACAAAGATTTAACAAAGAAAAAAAGGCAAGAAGATCAACAGAGCACATTATGTGAATGAGGATGCTAGTATTTTTTATGAGGAATCTAATTATGGAGATCCTAATGACAATGAATGCTTGTTCTTGGCTATAAAAGATGAACCTACTTCTGCTAATTCTAAAAAATAGGTAAAGGAATACCCTCTAGAGAAGGAGAAATTTGAAGATATTGTAGTCTCTTCCCTACATGCTAAACAAGAAAAGAACTATTGAGTTATTGATAGTGGTTTTTCACATCAAATGACCAATGATCTTAAGAGTAAGTTTGTTAAACTTGAAAAATATGATGGAAGCTTAGTTATGTTTGGAGATGATATTGGTGCTAAGATTTGTGGGATAGGTTCAGTAAGTTTTGATGGAAAGCATTATACTAATGATGTCTACTATGTTAGGGGCTTAAGGCATAATATTTTGAGTGTTGGTCATATGTGCAATAAAGAATATAATCTTGTATTTAAGGATGAAAGATGTGAAATTGGGAAAGATTCTAGAATAGTGATTGTTGCAAGAAAGAAATTTGAAGGAAATATCGATCAACTTAAGTGTGTTGATGGATGATGCTTTATGACTCAGATTAATGATAGTTGGTTATGGCATCAAAGAATGTGTCATATGAATTTTGATAATCTAGCAAGGATTAGTTCAGTTCAAGCCATGAGAGATTTACCAAGGATGACAAAGCCAGTTAATGCTATTTACAGGAATTCTCAGTTTGGGAAGAAAGAAAGAAATCATTTTAGATCAAAGGAACAATCTACTATTGGACTACTAGATTTAATTCATATATATTTGTGTTGTCCTACAAGAGTGAGAATTCTACAAGGTGAAAGTTACTTTATGCTTTTAATTGACGATTACTCTAGGTATACATGGGTTACATTTCTTAGAGAAAATTTTGATGCATTAGATAGATTCAAGACATTAAAAGCTATGATTGAGAATGAAGTAAATTTGAGGATAAAATTATTAAGCTTTGACAGAGGTGGTGAATTCACCTCCCATGAGTTTAATATGTTTTGTGAAGTTCATGGAATAAAAATATAGTTATCTGCTATGAGAACTCCTCAACAAAATGGAGTTGTTGAAAGAAATAACAAAACAATACAATAAGCTTCTAGATCAATGATTATTGAGGCTGGTCTACTAGAAGTTTACTAGAGAGAAGATATTCGCACTATTGTTTATGTATACATTTGAGTTCAAGAAAGATAAAATAGTACAAATACCCCCTATAAGCCATGGTGTGGAAGAATTCCTACTGTTAAGTATTTTAAGGTATTTGGAAGCAAATGTTATATCATATGGGATGAAGAAAATTTAGGAAGTTTGATGCTAGAAGTGATGAAGGTATTTTTCTTAGATATTCTACTAAAATAAAAGTTTACAAAATTTTCAATAAAAG
Source organism: Sequoia sempervirens (assembly GCA_007258455.2). Taxonomy (NCBI): domain Eukaryota; kingdom Viridiplantae; phylum Streptophyta; class Pinopsida; order Cupressales; family Cupressaceae; genus Sequoia; species Sequoia sempervirens. The sequence continues at coordinate 254,782,839 of VDFB02000003.1, forward strand.
ATTGAGAGAGATTGTAGAAAGAACAAATCTCAAGGTTGATGAAGTAATGAAGAATTCAATTGATGTTGATGGATGTATATGATAAACCTAATTGCATAATGATTGAAGAAATTATGGAAGAATAGAAGAAGGGTGAACAAGAGAAGCATAATGAAGAAGAAGAAGAAGCTTCGGTGTCTTCACCTAAGACACCTAAGTATGTGCAGAAAAATCATTTAGAAAGTTAGAACATTGGGGACAAGACAAAAGGAGTAATGACAAAAAGTAGAGCTATTGCTGGTGAGATAAACTTGTGTTTACTTTCTGAGATTGAACCGAAGAATGTAATTGAAGCATGTAAATATGAGCATTGGATGGAAGCTATGAAAGAAGAGCTTATGCAGATTGAGAAAAATCAAACTTGAGAATTGGTCCCTAGACTGGAAGATAAAAACATTATTGGATCAAAGTGGGTATTAAAAAATAAGTTGAATGAGAATGGAGAAGTGGTCAGAAATAAAGCAAGGCTTGTGTGTAAAGGCTACTCACAAGTAGAAGGAATATATTTTCAAGAGACTTTTGCTTCGGTGGCAAGAATGGAAGCTATCAGGATGCTCTTGGTGTTTGTTTCTCATAAATATTTCAAGGTCTATCAGATGGATGTTAAGTCTACATTTTTGAATGGTGAGTTGGAAGAAGAGGTCTACATGGAACAACTAGAAGGATTTCAATTGTCAGATCAATTGGATATGGTCCACAAATTGATGAAATTTGTATATGGATTGAAGCAATCTCCTAGATTAGTAGGCAAGGTTAGATAGGTACTTGATTCATCAATATTCCAACAAAGGTACGGTAGATAGTAATTTGTATTTTAAAATTGAAAATGAAAAAATATTGATTGTGGTTGTGTATGTTGATGACATTATTTTTGGAGGAAATGAAACTATGTGTAAGATATTTGCAAAAGAAATGAAAAAAAAAATTTGAGATGTTTATGTTTGGCAAGATGAATTTCTTTCTTGGGCTACAAATTAATCAAATAGAGAAATGGATTTTTATTTCATGGTCTAAGTATGTGAGAGAGATGTTGAAGAAGTTTGAGATGGATGGTTCCAAACCGGTATTTACTCCTATAGTGACTAGTTGCAAATTAGGTAAAGATGATGATTCACCTAAGGTTGATCAGAGAAAATATAGATCTGTGATTGGTGGACTATTGTATTTGACTGCTACAAGACCAAATATTATGCATGATGTCTATCTTGTGGATAGATTTCAAGAAGATCCCAAGGAAACACATGTTTGTGCTATTAAAAGAATATTGATATATTTGAATGGCACTATGGATTATGGCTTATGGTATCCTAGGGATACTGACTTTACACTAAGTGCTTATACAGATGTAGATTGGGTTGGATGTGTATATGACAGAAAAAGTACAAGTGGTAGTGCATTCTTTCTTGGTTGCAAATTGGTGGCATGGCTGAGTAAAAAGCAAGATTCAGTTTTTGTATCCACCGCTGAAGCTAAGTATATTGCTATTGCATCTTGTTATACACAAGTTTTATGGATGAAACATACATTGAAAGATATCAAAGTAGTGTATGATGATCCTATTTCTATCTTATGTGATAATAAAAGTGCAATAAACATTTCAAAGAATCCAATGATGCACTCGAGGACAAAGCATATATCTATCAGGTATCATTTCTTAAGAGAGAAGGTTGTGGAGAATAAAGTAAGGCTTGAGTATGTACCTATGAAGGATCATATTGTTGATATATTTATGAAGACTCTTCCTAAAGATACTTTTGAGTATCTCCGAGAGAAGTTAGGGGTCATTTCCCCTCCTTTCTTAAAATAGATACATATGGAGATGCATCAGTTTGGTGGTTCTATGGATCTATCTTTCTTCTAGACTGATGTTTTGGTGGCTACCTCTTAGGGGAAGCAGGTAGTTTCATGTGTTGTCATTGTATGAGTATTCTATTTTTAATTTGAAAGGGGAAATCAATGTAAACTATCATTTTCCTTTGCCATTGATGTCAAATAATACTCATACAATATTATCTACTAAGGGGGAGAAATATTAAAGAAAATTCATGAAAAGTGTTTTCATAGCTAGTGTGTTATCTTTGATGGTTTTTCACATCATGTGTTTCCATCAATGACAAAGGGGGAGATTGTTGTAAGTATGAATGTGTTGTCATTGATGTCAACTGGTTAACTAGTTATCAACTGGTTGTTGTCATTGATGTCATGGATGCAAGTTATCAGTTGTATATGTCAAAGATATCGAGAAAATTGTAATGAAGAATGGTTGCAGGTGTTTAGTGGTTCCTCTAGGTTTTGCTCTGATATTTGCTCCTATATTTGTGTGATTTTGATATGTTGATCAAGGTTGTTCGAAGCTACTATATCAGGACTTTTGGATTCTGATTCATTGTATAGTTTGAGTTATGTTCACCATTTGTGAACTATGGTTTTCTATGTATCTAGCTAAGGTCTAGGAGAAATGTTGTTGGTCTGGATTTCTTTTTGGTTGAGTCTTATGACTTACAGTTCTAGAGTTAGTTTGTTATGATCATGATGAAGATAATTCTAATGTTTGGAAGGATTGGATCATGCTAAAGATTGTGTGTGCTTAATTTTTCTATGTGTTGAACACTACTTTTGAAGTTGATGAAGCATGTTGGGACTTAATTGGATTCTCATCAACCATGTGTTTGGGTCACCCTCATTCTAATTCCACCCTACGATGTTTTGGCATTGACCTAATTTGAATTTAATGATGGATGGTTAACTTTGGATATGTTTCAAAGTTGAAGATGGTATAAATACACAATGTGTTAGTGGTAAATGATGTACAAAGAGAAAAGTGCAAATAAATAGAGAAAATAGATGTGAAATAGATTTGAATTGGTGTGTGTATGTGATGCAAGTGTAACAGATTAGTATGAATTCTAAATGTTGAATTTTCATATGTAGTTAGTTGAAGGTGTACTCGATCATTCATGCATGTCTGCAAGTGGTTGAGTAAATTGTGGTGGAAATATTCATTTCATTGAGATTTTCTTCTCTTTGTAACATATCTCTTCTATATTATTTGTATCTCTATGGCAGTGAGCTCTCTAAGTGGTTAACCCTTGTTGGAAAGTGAGTCTTGATCCAGAGAGTTAGTCATGTTTTGGTTGTGAGCCTTTCTTTGGAAATGATCCTTTGTAATCAGTTTTGATATTTTATATTGTGAGCTAATCCTCACTGTGGTTTTTCCATTATTTGGTTTTCCACGTAAGTTTGGTGTTACTGTGTTTGTGATATGGTTTTCAGTTTCTGCACTTGCACTTAATGTTTAATCATTTTAGCAGAGTTAAGGATTTGTGTTTGATATAAGTTCAAGTGAATGTTTTAAAGGTTAAATTTTCTACAAGTGATTAACCCCCCCCTCTCAAGTTTCCTATTCAATATGCCTAATCACACCTTCTTCATGGTTGTTATAGGAAAGGTGCTATACACCTTGCAAAAAATAATTAATAATTTATAAAGTTGGTTTATCTTGAAATGAGATGCCACACTTTTACTAGAGTAATAATTTTTTGAGTAATTTTTTTGTACAATATTGGGAAAATACATTTAATTTACATGGATAGGCCACATGTCATCTTAAGAACATGAATTAATTTAATATTTGTATGTTTTTCCTTTGTATTTGAGTGAACTATAATTCTAAACCATAATTCTCCCCCACTAGGGGATTACAATATCACTCATATTATGTTTATTATAGACCTTAACCCATTATATCTATTATAGTATTGAGCTCTATTGGGAGGTGAGAAAAGATAAAAACCTCTCACCACTTGACCTCCTACTATATCTAGAGTCACTCTTAGGCACTCAACTTGGAAATCCTACTTGGGTGCATTGATTGGAGAATTTAGTTTTATTATTGACCATTATTTATTTATAGGGTGTTTTGTATGGGATATTTTTGTGTTGGAGAAACTAGAAGGAATGGTTATGCTACCAAATTTCCTCCATGGTTGAAGAATATTGATATATCTTTTTTTTTGGTTGTGAAATTGTAGTATGACTATGGATATATGATTTAGTTATCATTGGATTTATCATGGGTTAAATATCATATGTTAGAGGTGATATACATGATATTTTAACACGAGATAATTAACTAATACTTGAATATTTTATTGTAACATATCTATTGTTGATAATACATTGAGTGTACTTTATAGGCTAGTTTTCTCTAGAAAGGTTTTTCCTATGGTATACCTTGTGTTATCTGTTTATTTATATCATGGAAATTTTATTAAGTTGTATCTTGCAAGTACTCTTCTAATTATATTAATTTTATTTCCCATTATTATTAATTTTAACTTGTTAAGAGTTGACATCTATGTTGAATTTTTTGCATTTTGTATTAAAGCTAGTTGTTTATTTTCTAATCCATTCAAAGAAGGGAATATTTTACCTTGTATTAATAGTGGTTATTAGTAGGGGTATCTTTTATAGATTGAATATTCTTTAGGTACAAATAAATAGTGAAAAATTTTGGATAAAAATTTGAGATTAGAAAAGGTTGCATAGAGTTTGTGGAGTTTGTATTTCGAAGACCTAGAGCTTTTGGAAAAACCCTAGAGGCGCATTGTGGATTCATGATGCTTTAAATATTTGGGTTGTGTATTTTTATTATTTAATCATTCAAATAAAGGATCCTTGGTCTTATTATTTGTTTGTGTTTTGGATGTGTTAATAGATTCAAATTTGAAAGCATGGCTTTGAAATGTATCATTTTCCAAGTTTTATGGTTAATCAAAATTTATGAATCTTAGATCTATGGAAGATTATTTTTTAGATAGTAACCCTTGAAGATTTTTGGGTGGAGACAATTTTAAATATATTGTGGTTTCTTTTTAGTATCTTGAATGAGAAAGAAGTTCTAGGTTATGGATTTTAAGGGTTTTTGGATATAATTTTTAGGCATTGGAAAGAATATATATGATTCCTTATTTCTATTGTTGATGTAATTTTAAATTTGAATGATTTTATGTTTGTATTGCCATGGTAGATCCAAGCTACACAATTTCAAGTTCTATTAGTTTGGTGGCTATTTTTTTTAATTTCAGGATGAGAATTAGCCACGTTTTATGTTACTTGTGTAGGTCACACATTTGTTGACCTTTTATGGGTGTTGCATTTGTACCTATAATTTTGCATGAAAAAGAAATGAGATTTTTTTTAGTTATATTGCTAATTATAATTAGCTATCCTTACAACCAATTTTTGTGGATTTGAATTTTGAGAAATAGAAAGGAAAGTGAAAAATATCATCAAGGTAGTATCTTAGGAAAATTATTTTCTCCAAGGTTGTCTCAAGCAATCATTGTTGTGATAAATTGGAGGGAAAAATGTATTCTTTTGGGTAAAAGAAGGAGATTAAAACTAGTCCTCAAATGGACCCAAGATATTGTGCTCATGATGATTTGAGCTATAATTTTTTTATTGAAGTTTTCTCAAGCCATTAACTCCTTAGAAGGTGTTGAGTCAAATTTGGTGTAGAATTTTTTGTTCAATCTATTGATATCATGACAACTTGGAGAGCATGGACTCTAAGTGATATGAATAAAGGAAAATATATATCACCCAATTGATATATCTTGGACATTTATGGATTACATATTTAGATTCATCTCAAAAGAAAGTGTAATTCAAGTGTTGTAATGGGAGTTCCATTTCTCAATCTTTGTGTGCCATAATCAAAAGATCATAAGGTGAGTTAGAGAGTTTCTAAGACAAGATCAGACCATGTGGAAGCTATGTAATCAACATTAAAGTTTCACAAGCTTTATCTTTGTAATTTGATAGGACTGATGTCTTACTCATTGAGTTGGTGCTCAAATATTTGTATAGGGGATTGATGTCTCCAATAGGTTGGTGCCTACAAATACAGTAGGGGTTGGTGTCTCAGATAGGTTGGTGCCTACTTCATGATTGTAACTCATTCATTATTTTTGTTAGGCTAACTTTTGGCAATAGATCCAACCATCTCTTCTCACCATGGTTTATCCCATTCCATTTTTCCACGTATATATGGTGTTCATTGTGTGATTGTGTGCATTTGTGTTGCTTGATTGATAGTAGAAATTTTGATTCATGTTTGATGATTCATGTTTTGAAATACATGTTGAATTAAATATTTTTAAATAGATTTGATATATTGATTCACCCGCCTCTCAATATATTGTGTTCCCTTCAATTGGTATAAGAGATAAGTTTCTTTGAAAAATATTAACCGCTTGAGGTAGATTCAAGATGGCACACTTAGTGGCTCAAGAAGAATTATCTTCAAACAAGGTACCACTATTTGATGAATCTAATAATGCATTTTAGAAAGTAAGGATGGAAGAATACTTGATGGCCCTAAGTTTTGAGGTTTGGAAATCAATTGTGGATGGATATGAGATTTCTAAAAGTCCCTCAAGAGATTAGGTCAAAAGGAAGGCACATGAAAATAATGCTAAGGAAAGGAATTTTATTTGATGTGGATTATCTAACTCTGATTTTGTAAAGATTATGCAATGCAGGATAGCAAAGGAACTATGTAGTAAGCTACACGACATCTATGAAGGTGATGAAAATGTAAAACAAGAAAAGATTCAAACTCATCAAGGTCAATTTGAAATTATAAAGATGAAGGAAGAGGAGAATATTGCCACATTCCTACTCCAATTGATGAATCTATAAATTCTATCAGAGGTCTTGGTGAAGAAATGAAACAAGGTACGATTGTGAAAAAGGTACTCAAATCCCTTCCTAGAAAGGTTGATGTAATTTTTTTTGTTGTTGAAGAAGCTAAAGATCCAAATACTCTAACTATGGATGAATTACATGGAATTCTAATTTCCTATTAAATGAGAATTGAGAATGACAATTCTTGAAGGAAAGAGGTTTCATTCAAGGTGTACAAGAAGCAAGATGATATATATTCAAATGATTGATCAAATCTGGAAGAAGAAAGCTTTGTTAAAAGACCACAAAGGGGTTCTAAAAATTCTAAAGGTAAGTTGCCCTTCAACTATTTCAATTATGGTGAAGTACGTCATTTCATGGCTAAGTGTCAACATAAGGAGCCTAAAAATGATGAAAGGAAGTCATTTCAAAAATGGAAAGGGATTCAAAAAAATTTAAAAAAAATCATAAGGCTACTCATCTGATGATGATGAGTAAGGTACTCTTGAAAATGAAGGAGAAAGAGCTCTTTTCATGGCTATGGAAACCTCTAAAGAAGGTATGAAAATAAAGTCTAGAATTGAAGATGATGCAAAAGTAGATCTTGTGGAAGAATTGGCATGTTCTGGAAAGGAAATAAAAAGGTTGAATAAAAGGATTATAGAAGAAGTGAAAGCTAAATAAAAACTATCTCACAATATTAAGAAGATGGAAAAGATGATCATTGAGCTAAATATTCAAGTGGAAGAGGCAAAAAGGATTGAAGAAGTTCTAACTAATTTAGATTGCTGTCAAGTGAGAAAAATTATGAAAAACTTGAATTAGAGATTGTATCACTAAGGAAAGATCTTGAGAAGGTAAATCATAAGATGTTGAAGTTAAATTTTTTGGAGATAATTGAGATATTGGATCAAATAATGGACATTCAAAGATCACAACATATCAAAACCGGTATTATTTTTGTTGATGAACAAAAGAATAAGGTGACTGAATAGCTTGTGAAGTCTATTATTGAGAATCTAGAAAGGAATGGCTCCCAAAGTTTAAATTTTGAGAAAGTTACAGAAAATAATGAAAGCAAGGTGTTGAATAATGGATTCATTTAAGTGCATAGACATAATAGAAGATCTAGAAGACAATATTCAAAAGGAGAAGGCTACAATACCAAGTTCTATCATTCTTTTTCTAGTTACTATTTTAATTGCAATCATTATGTTCATAAGGTTGTGAATTGTAAAAAAGCTCCAACAAGGAAAAATGATTTTATTAGCATAATTGTGCTTGCACCTTTGTATAATTTCAATATCATTTGTCACAAGTGTAACAATTTTGGATACATTTTTAAAAAATGTAGAAGCAATTTTGTGAGTACTCCTACACTAGATACAAACTTGGAGATAAGTTAGAATATTATAATAATGAAGCAGATAAAGTGTGAAGAAGAAAGCAAAGTAGTAGAGGTCAAAGAAATCCATGGTGGCTCAGACTACTCTATATGCTTAGAAGGAGAACCTATAGATCATTGACAATGGATACTGAAGTCACATGGTTGGGGACAAGAGCAATTCCATGCACTTAAAGATTTTTGATGGAGGTTGTATAACTCTAGGTAACAACTTTGTTGCTAAGATTACCGATAAGCACATTTTGAGTCTTGATAGTGAAAAGATAAAAGTCATGATGTTATGTATTTGGAAGGATTGAAATATAATCTTCTAAGTGTATTCAAATGTGTGATAAAGGTTGTGAAGTCAAAAATATTGGTACCAAAGAGTTGGTTACATAAGGAAGTAGGATTGACAGTGATGTATATCATCTTAGTGAGGTAAATAGACAAAATTGGTTTGCAATACAAAGAGAAGAAAGTTGGCTCTAGCATAGAATATTGGGACACATCAATTTGTATGATCTTGTGAGGATTGGTTCAAAAGGATTGGTTAGAGACATGTGAAAGATCAAGAAGCCTCGCTCTACTAGTTGCAAACCATGTCATGAGGGAAAACATCTACAAGGACAATATTTCCTACTAATGAATATTCTACAACAAAGCCATTGGATATGAGTCATACAAATATTTGTGGACCAATGAGGACAAAATATTACAAGGTGAGAGGTATTTTATGATGCTTATTAATTATTACTCTAGAATGGATTGGATTACTTTTTCAAAAGAAAAATCAAGATCATTTGAGAAGTTTAAAGCATTTAAGGCTATGGTTGAAAATGAAACTGAAAGAGCAATCAAGTGTTTGAGATCAAACAGAGGTACTTCTGATAGGTATGATGAATTCTATGAGTTACATGGGATCTGGAGACAATTTTCTTCTCTTAGAATGTATTTGTTGAGAGGAAGAACTGAACCATATGAGATATGGCTAGAACAATGTTAAGTCAAGAAAAGTTGTCAAATATATATTAGAGAGAAGCAGTTCAAACCACAGTGTATATCTTAAACAAAGCTCAAATCAAACCCAAGATTGATAAAACACCATATGAATTATGAAAAGGAAGACTAGCTTTAGTTAGACATCTTATAATATTTGGAAGAAAGTGCTACATCAAAATGGATGAAGAACATTTGGGTAAGTTTGACTATAGATCTAATGAAGGTATTTTTCATGGTTATTCTATGACAAGAAAGGCATATAGATGATATAATAAAAAACTAAAAAGGATTCTTGAAAGTGTCAATATAAGTATTGAAGAAATAATACATTATAATGATATTTCGGATGAGGAAGATATTGAATATCTAATCCACAACAGTGATGAAGAATCAAAATTTGATTTTGAGATTATAGTTACAAAGAATCTAACTAGGTGTGTTCAGAAGAATCACTCTGAAGATCAAATCATATGAGATAAAGACAATGGGGTCTAGACCTAGAGAAGAATTGAGAAACACAATTTGAATAGGTACACTTTGCATTATTATAAAAAATTGAACCAATCTCATATGCATAAACAAGTAAAGAGAAAGGTTGGTTAGATGATATGGAGGAAGAATTAACTCAAATTAAGAAAAAAGAAACTTGGGAACTAGTTCTAAGACCAAAAGATAAGAGTTTCATTGGTACCAAGTGGGTCTTTATAAATAAGTTAAATGAAGATGGAAAACTAATCTAGAACAAGGCCATACTTGTAGGTAAAGGATATGCTTAGAATGAAGGAATTGATTTTGAGGAGACATTTGCTTTGGTAGCAAGGATGGAAGAAATCAAAATGTTTTTTTCTTATTGACATTCAATAATTTCAAAGTATATACAATGTATATTGTTGGGAAAAAAAGAGAATATGGGTACAGTTTTATACCACTATGCCATAAAGTGGAAATAGGCACAATTCATTTCCCACATTAACCCTTAGAGAAAAACTCATGCTTAACCAATTTCAACAACACCATTAACAAATTTAGCAAACAAAACCAACAACCATGAAAGATGAAACATAGTACATGAACACACAGATATATGTGGGGAGAACCATTTTAGGTAAAAAACCCCACACTACAAAATCCTAGATCGCCATTGTATTATTTAGCAATAAAATACAATTACAATACAATATCAAGCTCACAGCCTTTATAGGAGATTGCATCTTGTTCCATTCTAAAGAATATTCGGCAACATAACCCATCACGGCCACTTCTCTTAGTGAGAGACATCTAACTCGGCTACACAACCACACTACTCGACCACCAGCCTCTCAGCATCCTTTTCGCACAGTCGCTTAGCCTTCACCTCCTATGAGATTAATCTCTCTCTCAGCTACCCTACCTCTCAGCCTGTTTGACAACACCTAGTTTTCACTTTTCCTCTCAGCTTGCATCTGGCCTCTCAGCCTACACCTAGCCTCATGGCATGCACCTAGGTTCTCAACCAGTCCTCACCCACCTCTCGGCTTGCATCCTAAATCTCAACCTATTCTATACCCAGCTTGCATCCATGGTATCTATTGCTCTCTGCTCCAAGCATCGAGCCCTAGGAGAGTTTCCCTTAGCCTTTAGTGCATCTGGCCATTTGGCCTAAAGTTTGGCTTGACCAGGTTCGACCTCCACTCGGCTCCCTACGAGTGATTATTCCTTCCCATGAGCGACACCATAGCTGAAGCCTAGAGTCTTCATCTCTATCACTCTGGCTATTCAAATACCGCACCCCTTTAGGGTTTCTCCTTGATCCATACACCATCTCCAATGTTGGTTATTGGATAAGCAGTCAAACAAATCTCCACCATCAAGCTTAGGGTTCTCCAAGAGTCACCGATTCAACCATCAAGCACATGATCCCACATGCCATCTATCTTGCACATCATCACCACCTATTGACCTTCGAAATTATCCACCATCCTATCAAGTCCCAGGTCCACTGATAATTGGAAACCAGCCATCAATTTCCAACTATCAATTTTCCTTCATATTCTGCTTGCTGTGGTGAGGGGTCCACCAAGACACACGTCCAATGCTTGTGCAATTCCAGAGCATCGAAAGGTAATCTACAATATTCTTAACAAGTCTCCTAGAAAAGACTTAAATATTAACTCCCAACACTCCAAGTGGTCCCCACATCCATTAGCATCCAAGTTGCTATATCGATGGAGAACTAAACTCTAGAACCTCATGTCAGAGGTTACAAAGTTCCCAGAACCCATGACTTGTCAACAAAGGGATCGCTTCGTGGCTCAAAACCTGAACTTCCAAACCTCAAGTCAGAGGCTACAAAGTTCCCAAATCTCACGATGAGCCGACAACAAAGGAAGTAGCCTTCCCTCCACAATCGCTAATTCGAGAGGTTATGAATCTTTGGAACCCCACAACTTCAATTAGATAAACTTGAAAACTAGTGACCTAACTCAGGCTAATGAAGCAGTAAAATAGAACTGCTCTAGGAAGCAATCAAGCCAACAAATTTCAGTCACAATTCTCAACATTCTCCCACTTGATGAAGAAATTAATGGCTCCTACCAATGCAAACATAGAATCGTAAACAATTCTTTCATGCTCCAACCAAGACACCTACAATGACATCAGTTGCAGCCATCTACCACAGGAAAAGGAATGAACCAAGGTGTATATGCATCAGTCTCAAGAGCACAAGCACTAGATGCTACAGATGACAAAGGAATAAACATAGCCACCACTCCACTATGCTCACAACCTAAACAAAAGAAACCCAACATCAGCTTCCAAGCCCTCAACCTAAACACATACGTGAAGCCATCCTCTAGAAAACAAGATAGAACATTAACTAGAACAACAACCAGAAAACTAAAAGTTTTTATCCAACTGATCAACCCATGCGACTAAAAATAACACACACAAGTGCTACTCCATCCAATCACACATACCTCCAAGGTATCAACATCAGTAAACTCATGCCACCATCACAGCCAACCTATCAACCACAGAAACAAGCTCCATGTGCCAACTAGTCGAAGAAGACCAAACAAAACCAAGAACTCCCAGTGCATGGGTAATGCCAAAACTAAACAGAATCAAGGCATACCGAGTCTACAAATAGCATAACATAGAAAGTGTAAAAATGTAGTTTCAAGGAACCATCCACAATGATATGCACATCATGAAGCTGTAGCAAATCCTCCTACATACACCTCTAAATGCCAACTATGTCACCTTATTCTCCATGTATCCATGAGCACCTACAACCTATCATCTCATGCTAAACTCTAAATGCAACACTGCACCATCATGAAGTTCTCAAGAACATGACCAATGCACCCAATACACAAAGAATCACCAAACCATTGTGAAAGCTCCAATCATTTGAACTAGGAACTTATAATGACATCATGATCTACACATCCCATTTAGGAGATCCCATGCTCCAGGTGAACATAACATGGTATCAAGAGCAATGTATCATGCCAAAAATCTAATGCGCAATCAAGAGTATACCATGACATAAAACAAACAAACTCTAAACCACACCACCTGTCAAGCACCGCCAACACCTCAACAAAAGACTCCAAGAGTCCTCCATGTCTCCAAGATGTTACACATCTTCAAATAGTTTCCATGCAAATGCGAAAGAACCCTTCTACAATAATAGGATCTAAGAGTCCCTCCTAGTAACATCTGCAACACTAAAGAAGATCATTCACCACCATGTGATGAACCCATAGTCATTGCTAAAGCTCCCACTGAACCGTGACACCGAGCTCTCCAAGCATCATGACCAAACATCTTCCAAACTGAAAAAATCTTCCAAGCCCTCAACAACAAACATGTCCATCTGAGAATAATGCCAAGTGGCACCAAAATCTCCAAACCAAGTAGAAAACACCATCACTATCAAAAGCTTACACAAGGTAGTGTATACAAGATATCCATGACATCGTGATACACATGCTACAAGTCCCCATAATTGACTATTCAGGTACTCAATACCATCCATCCTCTCATCTCAAAGCACCAAACCAATGCATAAGTGACCATAGAGAAGGCTAGCTAACAAGTCTACACCAACAATGAATCAACCTCATGGATATAGATAGTCCACTTCCGAGTTGTCTCACAACAAACATGTAGGTAAAGACAACCCACAACATTGCACAACCCATAGATCCATTCAACAAAAAGGTGCAAACCCATCATCGCGTTGGAAATGCAAAATTGAGATCTCAAAGAGAACAACAACATAGACCACATGACTCAAACACCAAATCAAGCTCAGATTTGATTCACCACTAACATCCACAATGAACACCATAGTTAAGAAACACATGAGCACCACCACAAGAATGTTGAGTGACAAATAAAATGCCAACACTCCCATGTAGAGAAGATATCACACCTCCTCAAACCATGTCGAATTGCAACTATATCATCTAGTCACACCCAAAAGCCAAGATCTAGAAAATACCTCCACAGTAGCTCCACATAACCACAAGTTTTGCTTTACCGTTTAAAACTAGAAAAACCACTAAGCCATGCAAGTGCAAATAGCAGTTCAGGAACTCCAGGCCCATTTCAAGCCAACTCCAAAACCACCAACATGCACATGCATCTGAGAGACACACTATTACAAAATCTTACAAATCATCTAATGACCAACTTCATAGCCTTCACATAATCGGGGTACCATAAGACTATGCCTTCCAATACCAAGAAAAACACCTAGCATAAGAACATCGCTCCATGACTGGACAACCCAAGCTTCTCCATATCATTAAGGAGCCTCACACACAAACACCCAATATGAAAGCTTTGTTGCAACATAGCCTCGAAGAAAAATTATTCCACCCCATGCATCAGGGTTATACCACTACCAACTCATGAGCTTTAGGTCACATCATTTAAATATGACCAACTCATTTCTCTCCATCTTCACCATCTTCCATGCTGCCTATTGTTTTAGAAACCAAAAGCAAGAAATTCCACTCATCAAAGGATCAAAACACCAGTCGATTCCTCTAGATTTCCTCAAGCTTGACAAACTAAGAATTCTTCAAGGAAGGAATACCCAGAAACAGCAACACACTAGGAAGAAACACATCCCAGAAGAAGGCTTTGATACAACTTGTTGGGAAAAAAAGAGAAGACGAGTACAATCTTATACCACTATGACATAAAGCAGAAACAGGCACAGTTCATTTCCCACATTGACCCTTAGAGAGAAACTCATGCTTAACCAGTTTCAACAACACCATTAATAGATTCATCAAACAAAACCAACAACCATGAAATATGAAACAAAAGACATGAACACACAAATATAAGTGGGGAAAACCCTTTTAGGTAAAAACCCCCACACTCCAAAATCCCATATCATCATTTTATTATTCAACAACAAAATATAGTTACAATACAATATCAGGCTCATGGCCTTTATAGGAGATTACATCTTGTTCAATTCTAGAGAATATTCGGCAACATAACCCATCACGACCACCTCTCTTAATAAGAGACATCTCACTTAGCTACACAGCCACACGACTCGACCACTAGCCTCTCAACATCTTTGTCACATAGCTGCTCAACCTTCACCTCCTATGAGATTCATCTCTATCTCGGCTACCTTACCTCTCGGCCCATTTGAAAACACCCATTCTGCACTCTACATTTCAGCTTGCATCTAGCCTCTCGGCCTACATCTAGCATCTTGGCCTATTCGGCACCCAGCCTACATCCACGGTAACTGTCACTCTTTGCTCCAAGAATCAAGCCCTGAGAGAGTTTCCCTTAGCCCTCATCGCATCTGGCCATTCATCCTGTAGTTCAGCTTGACCAAGGTCAACCTCTGCTCGGCTCCCTACAAGCGATTTCGGCTTCCCATGAGAGACACCCTATTCGAAGCCCAAAGTCTTTGTCTTTATCACTCTGACTATTCAACTATTGCACCCCTTTAGGGTTTCACCTCTAGCCATGCGCCATCTCCAATATTGGTCGTTGGATAAGCAGTCAAACAAATCTCCACCATCAAGCTTAGGGTTCTCCAAGAGTCACCAAGTCAACCATCGAGCACATGGGCCCACATGCCATATGTCCTCCACATCATCGCCACCTGTCGGCCTTTGACATGATCCACCATCCTATCAGGTCCCACATCTGTTGGTATTTGGAAACCAACCATTGCTTTCCAACTGTCAATTCTCCTTCATATTCCACTTGTCGTGGTAAGGGGTCCACCAAGACACGCATCCACTGCTTGTGCAATTCCGGAGCATAAAAAATGAATCTACATTATTCTCAACAAGTCTCCTAGAAAAAAACTTAAATATTAACTCCCAGCACTCCAAGTGGTCCCCACATATTTCAGCATTCAAGTCACTATATCACTAGAGAACTAAACTCCAGAACCTCATGTTGGAGGTTACGAAGTTCCCAGAACCCACTACTTTTCGACAAAGGGATCGCTCCATCGCTCAAAACCTAAACTTCCAAACCTCAAGTTAAAGGTGACGAAGTTCCTGAAACCAGCGACAAGCCGACAACAAAGGAAGTAGCCTTCCCTCCATAGTCACTAAGTCAGGAGGTTATGAAACTTTGGAACCCCACGACTTCAGTTAGATAAACTCAAAAAATAGTGACTTAACTCAGGACGATGAAGAAGGAAAATAGAACTACTCCAGGAAGCCATCAAGCCAACAAATTTGAGTCACAATTCTCAACATTCTCCCACTTGATGAAGAACTTACTGGCTCCTTCCAATGCAAACACAAAATCTTAAACAATGCTTTCATGCTCCAACCAAGACACCTGTAATGACATCTAAGATGTCCACCAACTCAGGCAACATTCCAACCATCTACCATAGGAAAAGGAATGAACCAAGGCATATATGCATTAGTCTCAAGAACACAAGCACTAGATCCTACAGATGACAAAGGTACAAACACAGCCACCACTCCACTATGCTCACAACCTAAACAGAAGCAACCCAACATCAGCTTCAAAGCCCTCAACCTAAACACATACATGAAGCCATCCTTCAGAAAACAAGATAGAACATCAGCTAGAACAACAACCAAAAAACTAAAATTTCTTATCCAACTGATCAACCCACATGACTAAAAATAGCATGCACAACAAGTGCTACTCCATCCAATCACACATACCTCCAAGGTATCGACATCAGTAAACTCATGCCACCATCACAACCAGCCCATTAACCACAGAAACAAGCTTAAAGTGCCAACCAGTTGAAGAAGACCAAACACAACTAGGAACTCCCAGTGCATGGGTAATGCCAAAACTAAACAAAATCAAGGCATACTAAGTCTACCAATAGCATAACATAGAGAGTGTAAACATGTAGTTTCAAGGAACCATCCACAATGATATGCACATCATGTAGCTGTAGAAAATCCTCCTACATACACCTCTAAATGCCAACTATTTCACCTTATTCTCCATGTATTCATGAGCACCTGCAACTGATCATCTCATGCTAAACTCCAAATGCAACACCGCACCATCATGAAGTTCTCAAGCACATGAACAATGCACCAAATACACAAAGAATCACCAAACCATTGTCAAAGCTCCAATCATTTGAACCAGGAACTTATCATGACATCATGATCTACACATCCCCCTTAGGAGATCCCATGCTCTAGGTGAACATAACATGGTCTCAAGAGCAATGTATCATGCCAAAACTCTAATGAGCAATCAAGAGTATACCATGACATAAAATAAAAAAACTCTAAACAATGCTACCTATCAAGCACCGCCAACACCTCAACAAAAGACTCCAAGAGTCCTCCATGTCTCCAAGATGTTACACATCTTCAAATAGTTTCCATGCAAATGCGAAAGATCCCTTTTGCAGCAACATGATCTAAGAGTCCCTCCTAGTAACATCTGCAACACTAAAGAAGATCATTCACCACCACGTGATGAACCCATAGTCATTGTTTAAGCTCCCACTGAACTATGACACCAAGCTCTCCAAGCATCATGACCAAACATTTGCCAAATTGAAAATCTGCCAAGCCCACAATAGTAAACATGTCCATCTGACAACAATGCCAAGTGGCACCAAGATCTCCAAACCAAGCAAAAAACACCATCACTGTCAAAAGCTTACACAAGGCAGTGTATACAAGATATCCATGGGATCGTGATACACGTGCTATAGGTCCCCATAACCAACTATTTAGGTACTCAACACCATCCATACTCTCATCTCAAAGCACCACACTAATGCACAAGTGACCACAGACAAGGCCAACTAGCAATTCTGCACCAACAATGAATCAACCTCGTCGATAAAGATGGTCCACTTTTGAGTTGTCTCACAACAAAAATGTAGGTAAAGATAGCCCACAAAATTGCACAACCCATGGATCCATTTAACAGAAACATGCCAACCCATCATCACATTGGAAATGCAAAATTGAGATCTCAAAGAGAACAACAACATAGACCACAAGACTCAAACACTAGATCAAGCTCAGATCTGATTTGTCAATCATGTCCACAATGAGCACCATAGTCAAGAAACCCACAAGCACCACCACAAGAATGTTGAGTGACAAATCATGTACCAACACTCCCATGTAGAGAAGATATCACACCTCTTCAAACCATGTCAAATTGCAACTATATCACCTAGTCACACCCAAAAGCCATGATCTAGAAAATAGTTTAATAGTAGCTCCACATAACCGCAAGTTTTTCTTGACCATGTAAAACTTGCAAACCCACTAAGCCATGCAAGTACAAACAACAGTTCAGGAACTCTATGCCCATTTCAAGCCAGCTCCAAAACTACCAACATGCACATGCATCTGAGAGACTAGCTATTACAGAAGCTTCCAGATCATCCAATGACCAACTTCATAGCCTTCATGCAATTAGGGTACCACAAGACTATGCCTTCCAATACTAGGGAAAAAAACCAACATAAGCACATTACTCCGTGACTAAACAACAACCCAAGCTTCTTCATATCATTAGGGATTCTCACACACAGACACCCAATATGAAAGTTTTGTTGCAACACAACCATGAAGCAAAAATATTCCACCCCATGCATCAGGGTTATACTGCTACCAACTCACGAGCTTTAGGTCACATCATTTCAATATGACCAACTCAGTTCTCTCCATCTTCACCATATTCCATGCTATGTGTTGTTTCTGAAACCAAAAGAAAGAACTTCCACTCATCAAAGGATCAAAACACTAGTCAATTCCTCCAACTTTCCTCAAGCTTGCATACTAAGAAATCTTCATAGAAGGAATACCTAGAATCAACAACACACTAGGAAGAAACACATCCCAAAAGAAGGCTTTGATACCACTTTTCTGAAAGAAAGAGAAGATAGGTACGGTCTTATACCACTATGCCATAAAGTGGAAACAGGCACAGTTCATTTCCCACACTAACCCTTAGAGAGAAACTCATGCTTAACCAGTTTCAACAACACCAATAACAAATTCAACAAATAGAACCAACAACCATGATAGATGAAACATAAGACATGAACACATAGATATACATGGGGAAAACCCTTTCAGGTAAAAAACCCCACACTCCAAAATCCCAGATCGCCATTGTATTATTCAACAACAAAATATAGTTACAATACAATATTAGGCTCATGACCTTTACAGGAGATTACATCTTGTTCCATTCTAGAGAATATTCAGCAACACAACCCATTGTGGCCACCTCTCTTAATGAGAGACATCTCACTCGACTACATAGCCACACAACTCAACCACTGGCCTCTTGACATCTTTGTCGCATAGCCACACAACCTTCATCTCATGCAAGATTCATCTCTCTCTTGGCTACCCTACCTCTCAGCCTGTTTAGCAACACTCGGTTTGCACTTTGCCTCTTGGCTTGCATCCGGCCTCTCACCCTGCACCTAGCCTCATGGCATGCACCCAGGTTCTCAGCTAGTCTGTGCCCACCTCTTGTCCTCTCTGCTTGCATCTGGCCTCATTGCCTACATCCAGCATCTCGACCTATTCGATGCCCAACCTACATCCATAGTAACCATCGCTCTCTACTCCAAGCATCGAGCCCTGAGAGAGTTTCCCTCAGCCTTCACTGCATCTGGCCATTCAGCTTGCAGCTCAGCTTGACGAGGGTCAACCTCCACTCAGCTCCCTACAAGCAATTCTAGCTTCCCACAAGAGACACCCTAGCCAAAGCCCAGATTCTTTTCCTCTATCACTCTGACTATTCAACTACTACACCCCTTTAGGGTTTCACCTCGAGCCATATGCCATCTCCAATGCTAGCCATTGGATAAGCAGTCAAAAAAATCTCCACCATCAAGCTTGGGGTTCTCCAAGAGTCATCGAGTCAACCATCGAGTACATGGGCCCACATACCATTTTTTCTCCACATCATTACCACCCGTCGGCCTTTGATGTGATCCACCATCTTATTAGGTCCCACATCCGTTGGTAGTTGGAAACCAACCATCGCTTTCCAACTATCAATTCTCCTTCATATTCCACTTGTCGTGGTGAGTGGTCCACCAAAACACACATCCACTGCTTGTGCAATTCCAGAGCATCAAAATGGAATCTACAATATTCTCAACAAGTCTCCCAGAAAAGACTTAAATATGAACTCCCAACACTCCAAGTGGTCCCCACATCCATCGGCATCCAAGTCACTATATCGTTGGAGAACTGAACTCCAAAACCTCGTGTCGAAGGTTATGAAGTTGCCAGAACCCACAACTTGCCAACTAAGGGATAACTCCATCACTCAAAACCTAAACTTCCAAACCTCAAGTCGGAGGTTATGAAGTTCCTGAAACCTACGACGAGCCAACAACAAAGGAAGTAGCCTTCCCTCCATAGACGCTAAGTCGGGAGGTTATAAAACTTTGAAACCTCATGACTGTAGTTAGATAAACTTGAAAGCCAGTGACTTAACTCAAGCTGATGAAGGAGGAAAACATAACTACTCTAGGAAGAAATCAAGCCAGCAAATTTAAGTCACAATTCTCAACATATGTGAATTTTTCATTTCTAAATGGACAATTAGAAGAAGTCTACATTGAGCAACCAGAAGGGTTCTAATGTTTAGATAATTTGTATTTTGTGTGCAGACTGAAGAAAGCACTTTATGGACTCAAACAAGCTCCTAGAGCATGGTATTCTAGATTGGATAGATATTCGCAACATCAAAAATTTAGGAGAGGTAGTGTAGATAGCAATTTCTATATAAAAGTTGAAGGTTGTTAGGATATGGTGTTGTACACCATTACATAAAATTTTATATTATAATGTTGTAATTAAATAATTATTTAGTTATGATGCACCTAAGAGGTGTGGTTAATCACAATAGGTAATTATTTGGGGACCACTTGTATGTTTTATTGTAAATTGGTTTATCATTTAATGTCTAAGAGACATGAGATAATAATTTAATAAATTGGAAAAAACATTTAATAATAGAGTGAAAACTTAGTACCCAATATTATATAAGGGGTGAGTGGTTTTGTATTCACATGGTTTTATGGTACATGGTTTTATCTTACCACTTGGTTGTATTTGTGCAAGCTTGAGTCTATAAAAGCAAGCGTATTTTTAGTGGTTAAGGTTGGCTAGGTGAGTGGGTTGTCATTATTGAATCTGTCTAAGGAGTGCATATGTGAAGTATGGCATGGGATGTATGGATTCATGCAAGTAGACACATGGAGGATGCATTGGAGAGGCTTGATGATTTAGAAGTATTAATGATAACTCTTGTAAGTGAATGTATTATTTATTTATTGAATTATAGATAGAGTATGGATGCTTTTGGAGGTAGAGTTTTTCCCTCTTGAGGGTTTTCCTTGGGTATATCTTGTGTCATCTTGTGGAAATTCTATTTGATCTAGATGCATTATGGTTACTTGCATGCATGCTTTATTTCCTAACAAAGGTGATCAATTGTTGATTGTTGTGGTTTATGTTGATGAAATTATCTTTGGTGGCAATTATGATACTATGTGTGAAATTTTTTGAGATGCAATGCAAAGTGAGTTTGAAATGTGAATGCTTGGTTAATTGTCTTTCTTTCTTGGCTTAGAAATTTCTCAATCAAATAAATGCATATTTATCTGTCAAAACAAGTACATAAAATAAATTTTAAGAAATTTTAAAATGGAAGAATGCAAATTGATGAGTACAAGGTCTATAGTTGCTATATGTAAACTAAGTAAAGATGATGAATCTGCTCTAAAAGACCATGCTTCATATAGATCCTTGACTAGTAGTTTTTTGTATGCGACTATATCTAGACTAGATATAATGCAAGCAGTTGGGATGGTAGCTATATTTTAGGTAGCACCTAAAGAAACTCATGTTAAAGCAGTAAAAAGGATATTCAGATATTTGAAGGCTACAACAAATTTTGGTTTGTGGTATCCTAAGAGTGAGAACTTCACTCTAATTGCGTACATAGATGCAAATTGGAAGGTGTTTGCCTCAAGATTCTTCTACTTGGTTTGCAAATTATAAAATTGCTTTGAACACCTAATTAGGATAGTTCTTTGCGAATCTCATTCATGGGTAGTGGAATAGTAAGAGTTGCAAGAGAAATCTAGTGATTTATAATGAGGAAATTACTTTTTGGCATTCTATATACACGCCTAATATAATTTAAATTCATGTGCATGAATTCAATTAAATTTTAGTTGTATAGTTTTTAGACTTGACAACATCAATGTTAGCCTCAATTTAATTGAAAGGAATGGGTACTTCATCATCTAGAATAAGTACAAATGGAGTAACCAGTTTTGGTAAAGAAGGATTGAGAGTTTGAAGAGTAGATGGTGTAGAAGGAATATTTTTCTTTATCCAATTTGGTTTGTTGACAAGATGAAAAGGGGTCAAGATCACCTTTTATTGTATATTGTCTATTATTATGAATGAATTTAATAGAATGGTGTAAAGTAGATGTTAATACACCCATAGTGTATATCTATAGCTTACCTAAGAAAAGATTATAAGTACCTTCAGCATTACATGCACTATTGTAGGCAATGTAATGAGGCCCAACTCAACAGGCAACATGATACTGCCTAGAGTTTGATGATCTGTTTTATCAAAACCTTTAATGAAAAGGTTTATTATGGTGATGCAAGAGGAATCAATATTGATATAGTTCATTTTGCATCTCATATTTATCCATTAATCTCTAAAAATAATAATCTTGTTTAAATGAAAGTTTTATGAAGGATAGTCTTACCAAAGTGTGCATTATATAGGTTTGCAACAAGGTAAAACTTAAGCATTGTTTCATTCTAGTAAGGAAACATTGAATTTTTGTAATATTATGCATGCTTAAATATCACTTATTGGTTTGAGATGGATGCGTAATGATTATTTTAATCCTCACAATTGCTACATAGAGTATCATATGGGAGAGAGATAAACAGTGGTAGTATGTGTAGGATTGAACCCATTGAAAACCATCCCATACATACTAAGTTTAAACGTCATCTACCTTGATAAATCTATAAATGTGATAGCAGTGTTAAGTTTGTTCCTTGATGTGGACAATATTTAATTAATTAACTAATCAGATAGTTAATAATGAATTGTAATTAAATAAGTTTCACAATTATTTATTTATGAAGTCATCTTAAAACTTAATTT
The DNA here is from genome assembly GCA_007258455.2 of Sequoia sempervirens. Taxonomy (NCBI): domain Eukaryota; kingdom Viridiplantae; phylum Streptophyta; class Pinopsida; order Cupressales; family Cupressaceae; genus Sequoia; species Sequoia sempervirens. The sequence goes on from VDFB02000003.1 coordinate 254,805,645, forward strand.
AATTAATTATCTAATTAGAGTAATGTTCCAGATAAGAAATAAAAAAGTTAAAGGATACAAATATTTTTTGAAACAAGCATAACAATTTTAAAATAGTTATAGTGTGTTTCTCTTTTGGTATCTGTACACAGTCGGATCATTTATGTGGTCTTATTAAATTAGTATTGAATAGATACTGGCTACTGTTGATGCAATGATTGCATTAGATTAAATAGTAGAGATCAGACCATCTTCAAATGACACACGTTACATGAAATGAGTTTTAATTCTATGAATTGGCAATACTATAACCATATCTCATTAATATATTTTAACGGGCATTTGGATTTAGAATATTATTGTACAGGGGTGAAGGGAATGTTTCCTGGCTTGTACTTGCCTATGTGCAGAATTTAGTATTATTCAAGAGTGTAGTAAGTAGTAATAGATTGCTCTTTCCAAAAGTTTGATTCACTTGAAAATGATATAAAAAAGTAATAAAGAAGTTTCGATGATTTCAAAAGTAATGAATTTCCTAAATTCCCTTGACCTTTAAAATACATTTGTTTACATATGTGCACTGGCACTTACAAGTGTATTAAAAAGAACTTAACGTTTCCTTTGTTACTTTGATGGTGTTTTCCTTTCGGAATTTTAGTAGATATTATTTGTCTATCTTACGCATGATGTGCATTCAAATCAAGTTGTGCTCAAGAACGTGGGATGATAAGTTGTATTTAATAGTGATAAGTTGGCCTATAAGTGAATTCTTGTAATGCTAGGGATTCTCACATCTAAACTGTGATTTACGTTATAAGAATGATATGTACCAGTATGGAAGATTGAGATCAAATAGTCTAAAATTTACAATTGGTATATGGTATTGATTTGATCAATTGTGTTTGAGAAGTATTTATAATGGGGTTTTTAGAGTCTATTTGATTGATTACATATAATATAAAAGCTATTAATTCACATGATTCTTTAATAGTTTTCATATGTCTTATCGATCACTATCTACTTCTCTCATCAAAGGACAAGATCACTCCTTTGGGAGAAGTGTGAAGGACCACTAAATTCATGATTGGAGAAAAAATGTTTGTATGATGCACCCTCTCTCCTTACAGTTAATCACAAATTGATTACTTAAGTAATATAAGTATGTCAATTTAATTTGTAATGAATTTCCTAATGAGTTTAAATGGTTTGTATTAAATTGTATATTCCTACATGCAAAAGAATTGATAATTATTCTCAAAACGGTTTTAAAATTTCTATGTAGCATCCAATGGAAATGGAATATATATACTTCTAATCACATGTGAATATTGATATTTGTTGAAAATATGTTTGGTCTTAACATTGTGAATGGCTTTCAAAGCTATTGATTATTACATCAATGTATCCTTGTTAAAGCTCTTAAGGAAAAACCATTCAAATATATAAAATAAAAATAAATTATTTTGGATATTTACTATTGGAATATTGAGTGGTTTCTTCTAATATCCTAGGAGGGATCTTATAATTCAACAAGCCTAAACTATGTATGTTAATACTAGAACAATTATCAACAAGAGTTCACTTAATGCCATCAACATTGATGTCAACAATAACATGAAGAGGTTCATTTTTTGTTGAACCTCAACAAAAGGGAGTTCATATTGTTGAAACTAGATATCATTTTTTTTTCTAGAGGCAATCAATTACAACAACTATTTAATTTGGCATAATTGAAGGTTGAAGAAATATCTTGTATAAAGCTTCTTGAAGAATACCATGATATGAAGGTGAAGCTTGAATCAACTCCCAAAGAGAGATCTTAGCTTGAGTATCCTGAAGTTGATCAATAAGATAATATTCATGACTACCCTTAACAAGAAAGTGGGGAGCTAATAAAGAAGAGTTGGCAAAGGAAGAGAAACAAAGATAGGGGTTGCCTATTTATTTCTTCAATTTTTATATGTATGAGCTACCTCATTATAATTAGTATCTAGAGATTGATATTTTATAAATCTTGTGACACTAGTGAAATAGTTAGGAGGTTGAGGGTTGTTTTGAGCAACTCAAACCACAATGAAAGGATGACACCCTTGGGGGGGGGGGCACTCGCTATGATGGTATTTTGTGGTATTTGTATTACATTTTTATTTATAATATATATTAATGTCATTATGAATTGATGAAGAAGAAACTTGTTTTTGAGTTTTGAAGCTACAAGGATTTTGGAAAAAATCATTTAGTTCCTCATTCAATGGGTCAAAATTGTCTTAGGAGAAGACCTACTCAAATGCAATAAATTATTGAACAAAGAAATTAAGCATTTTAAAAAATGAAATGATATATAGTTTCCAAAGTTTGAAAGCAATGTCAAGTCCACCAAGATGTAATGTAGGAATTTTGGTTCAGCTCAAAAACATTGTATCTCTTCAAGTTAAACTATTTTTCCTATATTACTCCAAGATAAGCCTGTTGTTTAAAAAAGTTGATATGTTTGCTACTATTTTAGTTTAGAAAATAACAATGTAAATTTTTTTCCTAGAATGTTCTAGTTTCAATAGAGATGTTTTCTCTAAACCAAAATCATGAGAGAATTGAGAAATATACAAAAAAAATTGGAAAATTAATACTAGAATAGTTAATAGGACAAAAAAATAGAACCTCGACCCAAGTTTTGGAGCTCACTAATCAGTGCACCTACACAACACATTATCATCTATACAAAATGTGTTGGTCTAGAGATTTGGTAACTCATAAAAATGTCTCATTTTTTCTTGTACAACTACATAGCCATAAATATAGACACAACAATAGATATCTAGGTAACAAGATATATGCTTAAATGATAAAATATTGAGAAATATTTTAATTTAATGGAGAAAATTGAAATGAGAAAGAAGGGGAAAGTGATATAAAACCTTCATGTGGTTGATCTCTTCCTAAAACCTATTAGGTAGACCAAGAGAAGAATTGTTTGGTCTACATAGGAGCTCGCCAAGAATGATCAAGCCCCTATTAAGTTCTTTTGACCTCCATGGGTAGCCAATAATATAAAAATGAAATAAATAAAATATGCTTATATCCAAAGTGTATCTAGGAATCAATAGAGAAATAATAAAAATTGTGTACTCCTATCCAAAGTGTAGATCTTGAAATCAACAAAGAAATAATGAAAACTATGTACTCCTATCCAAATTGTATCTTGGAATCGACAAAGAAATAATGAAAAACTGTGTACTCCTATCCAAGGTGTATCTTGGAATCAACAAATAAATAATAAATATTATATATGAATGAAACAAGGAGGTGATACATCACCAATGTACTACCAAATAAAATAATAAAAAGATATAGAAATATACAAGTTTAATATAAAAACATCAATAACTATTGAGTGATAATACTAGTTGGAGACATAGGAAATGTAGAGGAAGGATTATAGAAGATTCCCTCAAGCAATTTTTGACTTCACATTTTCAAGAGCATCAATAATTTACCAAGCTTTACATTGTGTAGCAATGGAGGATAGTAAATAATAAAAATAGAAAAGAGAGAGTTATTTTTAAAATTTAACCTTTAAACTTTTGAAATGTAGAGGATAGAGAAGAAAGAGTGGGAAGATTGGCTATCAAATTCAAGTACATGTACCATTTTTCTTGAACTGGTGAGCATTACCATTAGTAAAATAAAGTTTCTAGGTGACAACTATGTTTATTTTTCTTGAATTTTATGAGATGATAGAACATCACATGGATGTTTATGCATTTCTCTAGCATCCTGGAAAAATTAACTAAAATTAAGCATGTGATCCTAGTTCAATAGGTAGAATATGACTGTGATATAAAAATATGACAATTTGGTGAATGAAAATTGGCTAATTCAAGGGCCAAGTGATCCCTAAAACATGCTAGGGAATTGGATGCCAAAGCATATTCAAAACATAGCATGAAATTGTGAGGGTACACATTTTTTTACATTATAGTGAGTTGAATATAAATAGAGGAAAATAGAAGATATAAAAAAATATTAACATTTAGGTCAACATGAAAAGGATATGAAGATCCTAATGCCTTGCATTTCCTCCAAATACATATTTAAATGAAAAGAGGTAATATATATAAGGAAGAATGAGGTAACAAACACATAGAGGGAATAATGGTACAATATAAATACCATATGTTTTCCCCTAATGTGTGTTAGCATGTACACAAAGATGGCATACCTCATCCACTATAGTAGGGGGGTAAACCCACAAACTGGTTTACAATTCCGTTGAGGAAGGAAAAAGGCATTTTCAAAGTTTGAAGAATTTTAGTGGGTTCGCTCGAACTAAGGTGTTCGGGTGAACATCTTTTAGGGTTTGTTCAAACCCCCTAGTTCGAACGAACCCCTAGTCCGCATGAACCCTTTCATGTGGATTATTTTTTAATTAAAATATGGGGTTCAAGTGAATGTGGGTTCACTCGAACCCCTCAATTAGGGTTTTTTTTTAATAAAACATTTCACTGGACCATTTCATTTTGACTATCATTTTCACAAGCAGTGTTCAACGGCAAACCCACATCCAAACCTCCTCCAAGAAAACTATGGAGATGATCTCACCACCTCCAACAACAACCTCACCACCTTTAGCAACAACCTCACCCTCCACTACATCAAATTCCAAGTCGGTGAATTGCATTTGCTTGAAATTTTCTATACCATCTTCAACAAATCTATTTTTTGCATATCTTTCAATCATGGCGGCATTCACTGTATATTTTCCCAAAAATTAGAGCTCATATTCCTGTATACTCTCTTATAGAAGGTTTTCATTTCTTTTGCAGGTGGTCTTGGGTATTCAACTAATCTTCAGCTCTTACATGGTATGAAAGCATTCTATACCATCTCTTACATGAGATCATTCTATGGGCTTCAAAGAAGCACAAAAATAAAAATTAATTGGCTTGCTCTTATTAAACATTTTTGTGGATATTAAGTAGGTCATAAGAGATGCAATGACTACCATCTTAGGAAGACACTTGTTCATGGAGATTTTTTATAAAAGGAATATTCATGGGATGATTAATAATACATGGTAGTTATATTCCACAAAGGTCGTCCTACCCAACTATTTTTTAATCCTCATCTTATAATTTAAGCTATATTTAGATGTATGATGAGAAGTAGAGATAGATGAACGGAAATTTTGGAAATTTATTACTTACCATTAACAATGCAATAATTTAAAATCATTTCAACTAATAGGGAGGGAATGTTAGTGTAGCATTAAATATGAAATATATCATCCATAACTATATCAGAAAAGGTTATCATCTATATGTGTATTTAAATATTTTTTCCTAATGGTGTAGAGTCAATGAACTGGTTCTAGAAGTGTTTGGGAGGTCAAGATCCAAGAAGCCCTAGTTTTGAGGCAATTTAAGGAGGGTTTTGTGTTTGAGCATGTTAGGGGTGTCATAGAAGACTAAGAACTTGAAAATATTTGGTTGTGAGACATTTTAAGAGACTGTTGAAAGTTTCATGGTTAGGGGATAAGTTTAGAGAGGGGTTGCTTTGAAAAAGAGGGCTAATTAGGCCTAGTTTTTGAGGAAACAATAGGTTTTGGAAGGGATTTTCTGAAGCAAGTGATATCAGGGTTTGGATATGTTGTTTGTCATCATAAAACACAACTTAATAAACCATTATATTTGAGGTTCCTTTGGAAAGTTTGAGAGCAAAGTCCCTTTGCTATAATTGGGCTAGAAGGTTGCTTAAAAAAAGTGAGTTTTGTTTGAGACCCATTCAAGACAAGTCTAAGTGAAAGAGAATTCAAATGGTTTGGAACCATAAAGGAATCTTGTAAGTCACAAGTTTTGAGATCTGGGTGCCTAAAGAAGGTTCTAAGATTGCATCATTAAGTTCTTTGAAATATAAAGTCCCTTACCCTCTGCATCAAATTCAAACCTAAGGGAAAACTATAGAATAAATTGGAGGATTTTTTTTTTTTGAAAATAGCATAATTGTCAAAGTTTATGGTGCCATAGTTCCTAGATAGCCTCCTTATGTTTTAAGTCATTATTTACTAGATATGATTGTATACCTAGAAGTAACAAGGCATTGTATTATTCATAATTTGAGCACTTTCATAAATACAACAAGGTATGCATGTAACATTTAGTTAATAATTTGTAACTTTTACCCCATAATGTATGAGAATAATTATGAAAATTATATTGTTATAATGAAACCAAAACTAAGTAGAGGGAATTAAAAAAGAAGTAATATAGTGGACTAGTGGATCTACCTAATCACACCCTCTTCATGATTGTTATAGGAAAGGTGTTATACACTTTGCAGAAAATAATTAATAATTTATAAAGTTGGTTTATCTTGAAATGAGATGCCAAACTTTTACTAGAGTAATAAATTTTGAGGAGTTTTTTTGTGTAATATTGGTAAAATACATTTAATGTACATGGGTAGGCCACATGTCATCTTGAGAACATGAATTAAATTAATATTTTTAATTTTTTTACTTGGTATTTGAGTGAACTATAATTCTAGACCACAATTCTCCCCCACTAGGGGATTAAAATATCACTCATATTATGTTTATTATGGAGTACCTTAACCCATTATATCTATTATAGTATTGAGCTCTATTGGGAGGTGAGAAAAGATAAAATCCTCTCACCACTTGACCTCCTACTATATCTAGAGTCATTCTTAGGCACTCAACATGGAAATCCTACTTGGGTGCATTGATTAGAGAATTTAGTTTTATTATTGACCATTATTTATTTATAGGGTGTTTTGGATGGGATATTTGTGTGTTGGAGAAACTAAAAGGAATGGTTATGCTACCAAATTTCTTCCATGGTTGAAGAGTGTTGATATATCTTTTCTTTTGGTTGTGACATTGTAGTGTGACTATGGATGTATTATTTTGTTATCATTGGATTTATCATGGGTTAAATATCATATGTTAGAGGTGATATACATGATATTTTAACACTCTAGATAATTAACTAATACTCAAATATTGTATTGTAACATATTTATTGTTGATAATACATTAAGTGTACTTTATAGGCTAGGTTTCTCTAGAAAGGGTTTTCCTATGGTATACCTTGTATTATGTGTTTATTTATATCATGGAAATTTTATTATGTTGTATCTTCCAAGTACTCTTCTAATTATATTAATTTTATTTCCCATTATTATTAATTTTAACTTGTTAAGAGTTGGCATCTATGTTGAAATTTTTGCATTTGGTATTAGAGATAGTTGTTTCTTTTCTAATCCATGCAAGAAGGGTATTTTTAAACTTGTATTAATAGTGGTTATTCTTGAATACACCAAATACTAAGAGGGGGGGGTGAATCAGTATTCTACTAACATAATTAATTGCTAACCATCCAATTATTAACACATATCTAGCTGCAACTATAAACCAAAGCATGAAGGAATCATAACACATTGACACAAGGATTTTTATGTGGAAAACCCAAAATGGGAAAAACCATGGTGAGGATTAACTCACAATATATTATAACCAGTTATAAGATATTATAGGGCTCACCACCAGGACACACTATCCTTGAAAGGCTCACAGCCTAAATACAAAATGGATTACTACCTAGATACAAAAGTATGGCTCACTGCCAAGAGATGAACTAAAAAAGTACACCTTCAAAGTGTTCAGATTAGTTTTGGTTAAGCTCTAGAAAACCAAAATCCTGCTTTGGTTGCAGGTATACAATAATTATCAATAACTTCACACTATGACACTTGTCGCTTAGCTCACATCACTGTTCACACACCCACCCACACACACATACACACACATATGCACCTTGTATTCACTTCCTTGCTTACATGCATATATATGGCTATATATTCACACATCAAATAGGTTGGACTAATTGGATGTGAACATACAAAATTCAAAGTGACTTGCCAGTCCAATTCAAAAATCTTTTTGGCACACAAAACAAAATGTATCAAACACAAATTAGGTCAGCCTAGACCTAATAAGGAACACTTTAAACATCCATAGGATAAGCATTTATTAACCCTATTGGCCAAAAGAATTCCAAACTTTTGTCATTTAGATATCTCATTTGAATCAACCAACATTGTTGAAAGCTCATTCATAGCTGTAGCTGATACTCCTAAGCAACATATCAAAAAATTAAAGAATTTATGGATCAAAATATCAGATCGGTGTAGATACATAGTTTACTTAGCCAGTTACCAAACAATGTTGCCATCAACGACAACAAACCTAGAGGTCACTTTCTTCATTCTTCCAATAATATTCCCCTTTGTCATCGATGGAAACATATGCCAAAAATGAAGCTTGCTTCAAAATAAAAATTGTGCAACAATAATTCCATAATGCACTCAACTCACCCTTACTCAAATCCTCAAATCATATATACAAAAACATAGAACTGGACTTTAACATACCCTTATCTATACAAAATTTTCTGCCCCTTTGACATCAAGGACAAAGGATAGAAAGAAAAAATAAATTTTCAATTAAGAGCTGGGATCATCTTGTAATTCCTTGAGAATTACTTCCCAAGCCGACTTTCCATCATTCCATAGTCCTTTTGCTCTGGTAATATTTTGTGTAGAGATTCAAGCTCCACTAGGCATTCTTCTCCTTCTTCTGGAGTAGAAGGAAAAATGTTCATTTTCTCAAGTCCTTTCACATATATCAATGCACTTGATACAAAGACATGTCTAGAGACTACCAAATCTCCAAGTTGACCAAACTACCTCATCACATCTTCATTTTTCCTCTGCAAAATGAAATATTTTTTTGAAGATCTGTAATAGAAGCCCAACCAATATAGCTTCTATCATCTACAACCTTGTAATCACCAAAGGCATTGACAAGATGAGACTCTATTGATTCCATCAAGTCCTTGATACCACAAGTGGCATCAGGCCACTTCATGTAGTAGACAAATAGAAATTGAGCTTCCTCACCATAGTCTCTGACTTCTTTCAAACTTTGCAAAGCTCTATCATTTGCAATTGCACACTTATCTTGTAGAAAAAACAATCTTCTCTCTAGAAGACTTGACTCCACTTCTTTTTTAGTATATACCTTGAGATTAGATGTGTATTCCTTGATTGAATCAACTACAAGCTTTAAGTTCTCAATTGGAGTTACAGAATTATCAGTTGTGACACCTAGGGTTGTCTCTTCTAAAGCTTTAATAGCTTCATTTATCAGTTCATTTCATTTCTAATATGATTCAACAACTTCTTGTGTGACAAAGTTGAGAAAAGTACCACTTAGTTTTATTTTGTCACTTGGTGTAATCTTTGTCAGGTCCACGTAACCCAAATGTGATCGCAGCTTAACTAGTTGGGGTGGGAGAACAGGCTGGACAACTATTTTCCTTGAAAGAAGACCCTTAAGAGTGCTTCCAGATGATTCTCTAGTTGGCTTTGACAACTTAGAATCTTTGGGGTTTTCTTCTTTACTCTTCTCTATTGGAATGGCTTTCTTGTCTTCCCCTTTCTTCTTTTCTTCTTCCTTTCTTTGACTTTTTCTTCTTCTTCTTCTTCTTTTCCTTCTTCTTCTTCTCCTTTTTCTTTTTTAGAGGATTTGTCTTCATTTTCTTTTTCCCTTTCATCCTCATCATCCTTGTACTAGTATAGAAACATCAATAAACTACTGAAAAAACTACTAAAAATTGCTTATAAATGACTAAACTTGATCATGTGACCATTAGTAGTTTATTAACAGTCATATATAATGCGACCAGATTGATGACTAAACCATTTTTAGTCATTTATTAGTTGTTTTGATTGATCGATTTGGTAGTATATTTAGTCATTGTTTCAGTCATTCATTGTTGTAATCTAGTCACTTATTCATTTTTTTTCACTTATATATTTAGTCATTGATTTTTGTAATATGGTCACTTATTTATTCATTTTTTATTCACTAATATATTTAACTGGTCACTCATTTAGTTGTTGATTTAGTCATTGATTGTTGTAATTTGGTCACTTATTTAGTCATATTTTTATTCTTTGATATATTTAGTCATTGATTGTTGTTAACTGGTCACTTATTTAGTCATTTTTATTCATTGTTCACTATTTTTTGTCAATTGGTAGTATATTTATTCAATTTAATTATTAATTGATATCAATTAGTAGTATATTTAGTCATTTTAATTGGCTGATATTTGAGGATTTAATTATAAAATAGAAAAATACACATCAATCATCAATTACACATAATAAGGTAGCCTAATTAAGAAGGAAAAATCGATGAACTTTATTAATAAAATAAAGGTGTTCTAATTACATCTTAGAAACAGAGTATTACAATTGTTATTTTTAGTCACAAGACTGAAAATCTGAGTTACAATATTGCACAGAAATGACTGCGAGAAAGAAACTTCTCCGAAAAAATTTTGCAATGATGGAAACGCATACTTGAAGCCCTTCAATGAGAGCACATGGCCCCTTCATCTTTTAAAACTTCTACAATGTGGGAAATCTTCCTAGAGCAAGCTATAACGTGTAGAATCCAAGAAGGAGAGTGCTGATCATATCCCATAAATGAAGCTCTCTCCTTCAATGCAGTCAACAATAACCCAGCTAGAATCTTTCCTCCTTTATATGCAACGTGACATTTGATTTGAGCAACAGGGTACTTCCTTTCTACCATGAATGAAGTTGTGCCTCAATACAACCAACAAAATTACTATTAGTCTCAATTTAGAAAGAATAAAAGTGCAGTGTATATTGCAAGTTTACAAAAGTCCAAGCATAACAAAAAGATAAATCAATTAAAAAACTGTAGCCTTGTCAACAAATGCCTTAAATAGAGTGTTCAACAAAGGCCTAGAATATGCATATTGAACCCTTGATTTCATAACCTTGTTCAAAGTTTAAGAAAGGTGATATGCTTAGATTATAGAATGAAGTTGACATTATAGAATGAAAGCTATCAACACTAACTAGACTAGAACAAAATTATCAATAGAAATTTATTGGAAACTAAGCCCAAGAATTTCATCAGACTTAATTAGACAACAAAAATGTCAACCCTGGTTCATGTGTTGTCTAAGTAAAGACCTACACCATGGAAGAATCCATTTATACATAAATTCCAAGTTAAGTTTATGAGAAAAGATCTTTGATATCCAATTGGAAACCTTAACATCCAAAAATTACTAACCTGATGTTTCACAACAATTTTCCCAATTGTGACATCATCTTTACTTAAGAAACCAGATATGATCCACTACCATATTGAGTCTCACAGGATTCTCCTTCACAAACAAAAAATTATATATATATATATATATATATATATATATATATATATATATATATATACTATATATATATATATATATATATATATATATATATATATATATATATATATATATATATATATATATATATATATATATATTTTAGCAACTTCCTTAATATCCCCATGTAAGCATACTAGACTAAGTGAGGTTGAGGGTTTAAAGTAGAGTACCATCTTCTTGGTATGTGATTGACTTTGATGACTTGTATCTTGAATGAAAATAGCAAGCTAGTTGCATTGTAAAATCATTGTTAATCATTGTTACAAAAATAACTATAAAATCCTCTTTAATTAAAATAATCCTTCTAGATATTTCAATTAATTTCTAAGAGAGCTAATTTCACTATCCAAACATCCATCAATCTATTTAATGTATATAATTTCCCAGAATTCATAATTTGAATGTAATGAAGCTAACCATAATGAATTGTTTGGCATAATGCGTCATAGATATTTCATCTCATAGAATGAAATGATATGATTGTGGAATGTGCACAAAATGGATTTTGCAAGGAAGCTCTCAAAATATTTGACTTAATGAAGCACTTTCGAAAATTGACATTGTAAGCTTTGCTTGTGTTCTAGATGCATGTAGTCATCCAGGTTTAGTGGATGAGGGTTGCGCATACTTCACATGTTAGTAACCCTTATTTCATTACATATATTTTATCATTAGGTGTGCATGGTTGACCTTCATGCCTGTGTTGGCTATCTTGAGGACACCCTAAACATTATTACTAAGATGCTAGTTAAACCTTTGGTTCATGTGGATCATATATGAATATAGGCTAAGTTCTAGCAACACTGCTTTTTTAGTTGGATCCTAAAAATGTTACAACTTATGTTCTTTTGTAAAACATTTGTGTAGAAGTGGGTAAGTGTGGTGAGGTTCAAATAGTAAGGAGATTGATGAAAGATAGAGGAATTAAAAAGATACCTGCATGTAGTTGGATAGAAGGGCATAAAACAGTACATGCTTTTTTGTATAGGAGACAAATCACATCCAAAAACATAGGAGATCATGCAAAATTGGAGAAATTGGCTTGGAAAATGAAGGCAGCAAGGTATTTCCAGATTCAAGACTTTTACTTAATGTTGTGGAATAGAAGAAAAAAAAATCATTTATCTGCCATCAAAGTGAAAAGTTAGCAATTGTATTTGGTTTGTTAAGCATGGCCCCTGGTACAACTATTAGAGTTGTTAAGAACCTTCGAGTATGTTCTGATTTTCACACTACATCTAAATTCATCTCCAAGATTGTTGCAAGAGAAATTGTTTTGAGAGATGTGAACCATTTCCATCATTTTAAATAGGGACAATGTTCTTGTGGAGAATATTGGTGATGTTAAATGAAACAATTTGAAAAATAGTCTTACACTAAAATAATGTGCACTACATCAGATATCTAGTAATAACAAAGGGATATCCATCAAAGCATAACAACAGGGATTTTTTTGACATATGTTGTAGTTACAAGTGCCCTACTAGACATAAATGAAAATGTGGAAGCAATGTACACAAGGCAAATGAACTCTTTCAAAAAATGCCTCAAAGAAATGTGATATTTCATTTTATAGTTTAACTGTGATACTGCACCATTTTGGCATGATCCTTGTAGTGATGCGGGATGTTATCACTACACCACATAGATATTGTTTTTCCTTTGTGGTAATGTGGGATGTTACTACTACACCACACCATTATTGCTTGGCCTTCTCGGTAATGCGGGATGTTACCGCTACACCGCACCGTGTCTTCTTGTCTCTTATGGGGATGTAGGAGAAGCATTTAATTTACCACCATATTGCACATTTATTGCTCGACCTTCATGGTAATGTGGGATGTTATGGCTACATTGCACTGTGTCTTCTTGGCTCTTGTGATATGGTGGTATTATGAAACTTGTCACGACCATCTACTACCTTGACACAATAGTCTTGTGAAACTTGTCAATATTTATGGGCACCTTTTAAATTACATTAAAATCTATAAGGAAACTATCCTATAGGGATGACAGTCCCAAGAAACATGGCAATGGTTACACCAATAAATAGTTAACTAGAAACGATGAATTTTCAATGCATAATGGAGAATATATAGAGAGTTAAGTCAGTGAGCAAACATCCTTGGAGAATTTTCATCAAAAGTATGATAATCTAAGAGGTCATAGTAGAAAATCACATACCCTCAAAGACCTAACAATCATAATAGACCTAGTGATAGCTTTTAGAGTCATAAAAAATAAATTCATAAGAGAATAGATGAAAGAGCATGAAAAGACACTGAGATGGGAGGGAAGTTGGTAGAGTTGAAGAATAAGACTTGTAGTGAGAAGGTAGGGAGAACAAAGTAATTTATAGTCAAGAGCATCATGGAAGTTTCTCAGGTGACTATATTTGGGCAAGGAGAGAACTTAGTGACAACATTACCATCAAAACAATAAGGATACTCAAAACCCTATCAAACCCTAGGGACTTTTTCATCACCTTGTAGAGATCTCAAACATGCATGAAAATATTTCACAAGGACTAAAATCATCTCTATTTTTTATGATCACAAAAAGAAACAAAAATTTAGATTTACAAGTGATGAAAAGAAGTACATGGAAAGTATATTATGCTGAATTTATTTAAAAAAAAAAACTTGACCATTAACTATCCAATACAATCTAACAAAATACAAATATACAATAAAATATTATGATTAACAAAATGATAATTTTAACGGTTATCTTAAAGTAGACAAAAAAAAATTGTGCGAGTGAAAAATAACACCCTTAGATTATTCTAAACAAATAACATTTATTTACATCATTTTCAAGCAATTTTTTTTTAGATATGTCCAACTATACAAAAAACAAATCAAATCTGCAATGATCTCAAAGATCTGAAGGTTTAAAAATCTGATCTTTTTAGATCTATTCTTGGGTGTATCCTGCATCTCACTATAAAAAAGACCAAATATTTTTCACCAATAGGGTAAACACATAGATCATTATGATAATTTTTTTTTATCGTAAAGCTTATTTTTCATAGATTACAAGATCCATAAGAAAGTTGCTTTGTTTTACAGAGTTATCTCCCTTGTGAGACTCCTCCAACTTTGTTAAAGTGGAGGAATGAGGAGCTGACAAGCTTGATAGGTGATGGAAAAAGGAAGAGAGAAGAGTGGGACAGATTGTGTGATTACAATTTGTACAATGATCTAGGAAACCTAGACAAAGATGGAATAGGGAAGAGAGAAGAGTGGGATAGGGTAGCATGGAGGTCTTAATGAGTCATTTGCATAACCACAAAGGCCCAACAATAACCGTGCGGTGTTGCAATGGTTGTGTAGATTTTTTTGTGAAGGCTTTGGTGATCTAGAGTGGAACTTGCAACTACAATATCTAATAAAAATCCACTTGGTGATCATTGCTAGAGAGTTGCAAACTATGAGTTTTCCTTTGTCCTATAGGATTGAGAAAGGAAGAACACTATCAAATAGTGATTGAATCATAACAAATAGTACAAAAACAATGAAAGCTACTATCAAATGGTGACAAAGATCTGTCCTCTAAATCATTTTGCACATGGTGATTGAGAACACAATGAGTAAGAAGTAAAAGAACAGTGGATCATAGCACTATAAAATGGTCATGATTTATGCAATAAACTTCACTATTCTTTTGATCACAAAGGAGGTTGAGATAATAACCAACATACTAATGTGCAAAGAGAATGTTCATGGAGTGTAAACTTCCTTACAAAGCAATTACCACAGTAGATTTTGAGATGAATTACACCTGCTCTTTTATGCTAATATGGATATGTTCTAACCTATAGTTAATTGTTGTAGCATAATAGATAGGCTAAATAGTTGTTAGGAAAAAATCACAGGGGGAGTCTATATATAAGACACCATTGTTTCAAATTAAAAATTCTTGCCTCTTTAACAATTGTTTGCTTCATTTATTTGATCTAAGATAGCCTATTATATAGAAGATTCTCTCAAATTCATAGCAAAATCTTTTATTCTGGGATGACTGTTCAGAATCTTTCCCATCATAACAATGAACAAAAGCATTAGTCATTAACCTAAAATTTGCAAGAGTTTCATCAAATTCTACTTTTCCACTCTCTTTTCCATTCTAAATTTATTCTCAATTTCATCCATGAAGAACTTCTTCATCCTATAGATCCTGTTGTTAGCCATAACTTTACCAAGTGTCAGGGATAGCTTCGAGTTTTTACCCTAGCAACAATTGACAAAATTTGGCCTTACTAGATTTTTTTCAATTGTTACTTGGGTAAAAACTTGAAGCTATCCTCAACACCTGGTAAAGTTATGGCTAACAGCAGGATCTACAAGCTAAGGAAGTTCTTCATGGATGAAATCGGGAATAAAATTTAGAATGGTAAAGAGAGTGGAAAAGTAGAGTTTGATGAAACTCTTGCAAAGTTCAGGTTAATGATTGATGCTTTTGTTCATTGTTATGATGGGAAAGATTCTAAACAGTCATCCTGGAATAAAGGATTTTACTATGATTTTGAGAGCATCTTCTATACATTAGGTTGTCTTAGATCAAATAAATGACGCAAACAATTATGAAAGAGGTAGGAATTTTGAATTTGAAACAATGGTGTCTTATGTATGGACTACCCCTATGATTTTCTCCTAGAATAGGGTATAGAAATTTAGAATTTGAAAAAATGGTATATGAAAAACTATTTAGCCTACCTATTATGCTACAAAAATTAGCTATAGGCTAGAACATATCCATATCAACATAAAATACTAAGTGCAATTCACCTCAAACTCTATTGTACTTGAATTTGACAATTCCTGAGCTTCTAGTGTTTCTAGATGGAACCTATAGCGGAAAAGTGTAGTCTCCATATGAAGGAACCATATTCAGAGCTCTTCCCTGAAATGAGGGTTGAAAACATTAGTGTGCCATAGAAAAGTGGCCCCTTGTCATTTTCATGGCCTTTTAGGTATCATTTCATGATGTTTGGTCTATTTTTCTTTGATTTTATGTTGTAATGTGGCTTGAACATGCATATTTAGGTACTAAACTTCAAATAATAACATCTTGTGAGGGTGTTGTGAAGTGTTGTAAAACATTTCTACACTTTTCTAGACTCTATTCATTACAATTCACCTAAAAATCCCATTTTCATCACTAAAGAACTCCTATTTTGAAGTGTTGTAAAGTATTGTAACAAGATTTCACGCTTTACTAGGCTTAATTTTACTATTTACACTTTATGCTTTATTTGACCCCTTTATGCCCTTATAAGCTTTAATTAAGTGTATTTTTGAATGTAAACCTGATAAATAACATTAAATGTGACTTAATTCCTGACACCCATTTTCAGGTCCTAGGTGGGACCCATTTGCCATGGGTGGCGAATGAGTCCCCCTTGGCTCCAAATTCAAAATATTTCAAAATTTCTTTTGGGTTTTTATTCAAAATCACTTGGTGTTGGCCTATGATGAGGTATCAACGAGTTACTAAGGCACAAGAATGTATAAATAAGTGTTTTTACATCCATTTCAACCCCCATTCATTCAAGAATTCATCGAGTTCACTTATTTACTCATTCAAGCACTTTGCATTACCTAATCAAGCATTCATCAAGCATTTTGAAGCATCCATTGACACAACTTCATATTTTCTTCAACAAGGGTTTGGTAAGTTGATAGCATTTGCATGTTATTTTTTTATCATTCTCTTTCATTTCATTATTTCATTAAGGGTTTGATTACCAAAGTGGGGTTTGACCAAGACAAACCCCTATTTGCTAACCCTCAACCATTTTTCTCCTCTTACATGTGTGTTTATAGACTTTTGTATGCAGATTTAACAAGCATTTAGGTGTTGAAGAGTGGTCAACAAGTCAACAAGGTGTTTCAAGTCAAATCAACCTCACTTCAAGCTTGGAGAAGGTATTTTGTCTATTTCCTACATAATTGACTTTGGCAACCCAACAAGCTGACCTCCTCAGATTTGGTGTTGCAGAGTTGTCTCATGATTTCTCAAAATTTTGGGAGAGGATTGATTCACCACCAATGGTGAATGAGTCCCACTTTAAGGCTGGAAATCTAAGTTTTGGTAGATTCTGGATCCTGACACTCAGAAACCTGTTCCCAATAGTTTTTCATCAGAAGCAGGATTGATTCACCACCCTGGGTGAATAAGTCCCACTGGTGATTTTCTATAATTCCAGACAACATCTAGAACATTCCAGAATCTTCATTAGACCTCCAGGTGCTTACTGATTCAGCTCATTTCTTTATGTTCTCCATTTATTTATTCATATCTCTTTGTTTGCATATCACATTGTGTTTTCCAACATAGCATAAATATTAAGTTTTGCATACATAATCAATCATTTAGATCCCTTAATTGTATTTAGATCATTTCATTTAGTCTAAATAGCATCCTACATTGCATAATTTGAATGAACCTAACTAACTTTTTTGGCCTACCTCTCTCCTTTTAGGTGCAAAACCCTAGAAGAGTTAGAGAGCCTTGTGGTGCCAAAAATCTATGATTCATTTTGGTCATCTTGCATTTTGAACACCTTATATTTCTGGTTTCAATTGCATCTTGCATCTTAAGCTTCATTTGCATCAACATTCAATTAGTGTATTGTTTTGTTTCTACATCCTAGGGATTCTAAACTTGCATTAGTGAAGGACTAATTTAGAGTTTATTTTTTCATTGTATATCATTGAAAAAACTGAAAGTGTGCATTTGCATCCTTCATTGGCATCTGAAAATCATTAGAATCTCATTAAATTTTCTGAAAAACATTAAAAAATATCATACTGGGACTCATTTTCCACCCTGGGCGAATCAGTCCACCTACACATTATGCACAACATTTTCATACATTTTTTGGGTATTTCCTACATTATAAATTTTTGTAGTTGCTTTTTGTTTTAATTTCCATAATCTTTTTTTTAGTTATTTCTTGCATCTTAGTTTACTTGCATCATGGAATTTTATTTTAATAAGTTTTGGAATTCATTAAAATCCTTGGTAGACATGTCCAATTGTGCCTTTGGTTGTGACCCTAATGACCTTGAGCTGCCTCATGCTCCTTCAACTCCTCATGATTGTCCTCCTCGTGATGTAGACATTATTGGAGAAGATGATGATAGCATGAACAAGTTCTACAATGACTACCTTGATAACCTAGAAGCCAATGCAGTCTTTTATCCATCCATGAAGTCACAAGATCTCCCTACTATTGCACCTCCTGATCACTTTGCATACTTACATCCTAAAATCAATAAAGGACCTAAAGTTCCTCCATCAAGTGGACCTAGTTCCTCTCAACCAACACATTCTCACCAATTTCATGATCACAAAGTCATAAACACTCCCATAAACATTGAAGAAACATATGGCAAAGGTTTTACTATCCTAAGTAAACAAGGTTGTGACATAAAACATGAACATGAGATTCATCAACTTCTTGAACAAAAACCAATAGAAGAAAACACAATCGGACTAGGATATCAAGATCCTCCTCATCCTGATAAACCTCCTTTTGAATATTGGAAACTTCGAGATGATGTTACTGATGATTCTAGTTAATGGTCTCATTTTTGGGTAGAATTTGTGATTTAGTTGCTGAAGTTATCATGGACTTTGACATTAAGTGTTGATACTTTTATGATATTTTCCTCAAAGTATAGGCATTAGGCTTACTCTTATTTCTACAAACCTTTAATGATAAATCACATGTTAAATGGACTATCTATATTAATTTTGCATGTGGTTAATGAATGTTCCTTAAGGTGGTTACAAATATGTAATTATTGTACGTACCAATGTACCAATTTTTCCATGCATATTTAATTTGAGGATGCTAAATTAAGGAAGACACTACCAGCTGGGCATGCACCATAACGTCCAACAAGGGAACTGTTCAAAGGTCAAAAGAGGTCGACAGTAGGAGATTCCTTGTGCAAACCAAATGTAACCGCCTTGTAGTGGTCATTACTGATGTTGAGCAAACATGCTCGTTATTGCAACACTAAATCTATTGTTGGACATGCATGTCTGACTAGATTCCATGCATGTAGAACCGTCACCCCACTTTCTCTGTTTTCCCTAAATGGCCTCCTCCCAGTTCATGGAGTTGACTGCCTTGTTTAGTTGATAGTATAAAGAAGGATCTGATGCTCCTTCTCTGAAGTTTGTGTGATTTTATATTGTACTTACATTCTTTAGTTTCAATAATATAGATATATTACTCTTTTGTACTCATGATTTATAGTGAATAAAATAAAGTTCTGAGTTCGAGCATCTGAGTTCTCATTAATTTTAGAGGATACTTATCCAAGGAGGCCCACTTGGTGAGTAATTTTTCCTTTATTTTAGTATTAGTTCAGTATTACTTGTTGTTTAGTAATTAGTTAAAAATCTAGCACCAACTATTCCTACAACCACTAGAATTCCATTATGTGATTGTTCCTGCAGCCAAAGCAGACAAAGTAGTGTCCTAGATTTGTTTGCTCAAATTTTCACTTATGTCATGCATTTCAGCTTGGTATAATTTTTGATTGATGGTTAGAATTTATGTTATTCCTTTCTAAGCAATTTACTTTCAGCATTGGGTCTTTCTTAGCTGTAGAATGAAAATCGCTACTTTGGGTTCCTAGTGCACATACTGTGTTGACCCATTTCAAGTTCACGTCCTTGGGTTGACAAGTTAAATGCACCTTCATGATGATTGAAATGGCTATTCAGGTTAGATGTCCAATTTCTAAATCACAGTTGTAAAGGCCTAGTTATTCAACCATTGTAGGAGGTAGACATTTTTGGCGTTGTTGTCGGGGATGGTGTCAAACTTTGGAGTTCTTTGGAGTCATTGGTAGTTTTTCTTATTGTAGTGTTTTTGGAAGTTGTTCTTAGTATACCCTAATTTAGGAAGTAATGACACTCCTTATTCTTTACCAATTCTTTGTGTGAGTTGGTTGATAGTGAGTGATACCACATGCATAGAGGAAGGAGAAGGGATGCTTATGGGATATTCCTTCCTAACAATCCTAATCCATTCTATCTAGTTGAATATCAGAACCTTCCAAGAGAAGAAGAAGAAGAAGATCCACACCCCTTTGCTGATGCTTTCTTGATCTAACTAGCTTTGAAGTCTCCTCTAAAGACCAAAATAAGCTTGAGAACCCCTTTTCTTTGGAACTACATCAAGAAGGCATGAGTAATGCAAATAGGAATAGACCTAACCAACTAGCTTTTCCTTTCCCCATTTCCCATCAAAATGAAGTTGACAACATCAAAATGAAGTTGACAACATCAAAAAAATCCCTGCTTCAGCACTCCCCAAGTTTTATGGACTTGTCATAGAAGATCCTGATACCTTTTTGTTTGAGTTTGACATACTCTGTAGGAGTTATGATTATACCACAAATGCCCATAGGCTTAAACTATTTCCTACCACTCTGAAAGAAGCTGCATTAAGATGGTTCATGAGCCTAGGCAGAGATACTATGGAAACTTGGGAAGAGTACATGAAGACAAAATTCCTAGAGAAATATAAGGAACATTGCAGGGGAAGTTACATGAGAGGAGGTGAAATTTTCAAGATGTAGCAAAAGGAGGATGAGAGCCTGGAAGATTATATTGGAATGTTTTTGTTTCGCCTACAAAAATCTACACACCATACACTCAATGAAGACTCACAAAAGTTGTTTTTCCTAAGAGGAATCAATGACAACTACACTGATGCCTTGGACCTAATTGGAGGAGGAGATATATCCCAAGCTCCTTGGGAGGATATCAAGAAAATATGCTAGAACTACTCTAGGGTAGCTTCAAAGAAAGGGAGAGCTTACCAATCTTCCATGGGTAAGTCAACTACCGGTGGAGTTTCAAGAATGGAGATTGCTCATTTGTTGGAAAACTTCAAGCACGATATTATAAATAATCTAGCTGCTCAACTAGATACACTTCAGGACAAGAAGAAGCAAGAGGAGGTAGAGGAAATGTTAGCAGAGTATTTCCCCCATTGCAGACAAAAGAAGGACTGCAGATGCAAGATGGTAACCAATATTGAAGGAAAATAGATTGCACCCGAGTTCAAGCCAATTCAGATCGATTAAGACCAAGTCTACTATGTTTCACAAAGGAGGCCTTAGGCTCCAAGACAAGGTATGCCACCATATCTACTCTCTTATGTTGGGTCATATTTCAATTCATATTTATCTAGCAACTAATGGTATCCCCCATATCTATCAAGCTATGGAGGATATCCAACATAGCCTTGGAGTAATCCTCCAAATGCTTGGCCCAATCATCAAAAATATCCACCCCAGTGGTAGAAACCTTAGGGGAATTGGTAGCAATTTCAAGGGCATTGGCAGCCACCTCCAAGAAATTGGCAACAAACAAATCAATGGTTGGGAGGACAGCAATGGCCTACTCAAACAACTAGTTACATGCAGCCACTTTCTCAGTCTAGGAGCCTACTATAATGCCTCTACCTACTAATTCAAGCTCAAATGAACCTAAACCTACTCAACTACTAGCTCATCCCACACCCAATCCAAATAACAATCCACAACAACAACTTGCATACTCTGCTAATTCAAATCAATTCCCTACATATGTTGTGAGTGTCAGTGAAATCTGCTTGGATTCAAGAACTACACTACCAACCCCTTCCAATCCCATTATCACTGAGCTTCCTATGGAAGAGGAGGAGGAACCTCTGAATGATCCCATTCAACCAAGTGCACATAAAAATCCTGAACTAGTCCAAGTCAAGTAGACTAAACAAGAATCACCATTTCCTCAAAGATTGGAAGTTGCCAAGAAGAAGGAAGAGAAAGAGGATACAACTTTTGATATCTTGGATCAGTTGAAGCATATATGTGTCTAGATCCCTCTATTCCAGGCCATAAAGGATGCTCCAATCTATGGCAAGGCAATCAAAGAAGCATGCCTCAAGAATCCAAGTAGGAAAAAGAAAGACTTGACTAGAGTTCATGTGGTGGGATAGCTAGCTGACATCATGCTTGGAAAAGTGACTATCCCCAAGTACAATGACCCAAGTAGTCATGTGGTAGTAGTTGTTATAAACAAGATCAAAATAAAGAATGCTTTGATTGATTTAGGGGTAGTAATCAATGTGATGACCAATGACATCCTGCAACAACTAAACATTGCAAGCATGAGATCTACTCCTATTTTCCTACAGCTTGTTGATAGTTCTACTATTAAGCCTAATGGTATAGTGGAGGATCTTGTGGTAGTTTTAAACTCCTAGGAGTACCTAGCAAACTTCATGATTCTTTCTCCTAAGGATACATTAGGCAGGTATCCCACTATTCTTGGAAGGCCATGGTTAGCAACTACAAATACATATATTGGATGTTGGTCAGGTGACATTACCATTTTAGATGGGAAGAGCACTAGAAATTTTGTTCTTTATCCTCCTACTCAGCCATCTCATGATGAGGATAATCCTATATGGCCACATGTTGGTGAAGAGGCTGAGGAAGTTAATTTTGTGGTGCAACTTATGATGTTAGGCAGAAGCTCCTTCATGTGGCTTCAAGATGAGGATGAAGTATTGGCTAACATCGTTCAAAACAATTGTGAAGTGGAGGAAGCATCATCTTATCATTTTGCTACTCCAGTCAAGACACTTTTTCCTGCTCTTTCTATAGCCACTATTCCTGTAGATGTTCTTCCTGCAGCCACTCTTCCTACAGATAAACTTCTTGCAGCAACAGGTATGTCCCATACATTGCTTCCATATGAACTAAAGGTACCATGTGTTAATGAAGAAGCCATGATAGAGTTGACAACACAAGTATAGGTGTCAAAAGGAAAGTATTTAAATGTTAACAACAAATTGAGTGAAGAATAGTAATTGTTATTGGAAAACTTATTAAGGACCCATCAGCATGCATTTGCATGGGATTATCATGATATGAAGGGATTGGACCCTAAAATTTGTACACACAAAATTTATATCAAAGATGATTGCACCCCAATGATGCAGCTACAAAGGAGAATTAACCCTACACTAAGAGAAATTGTAAAAGGGGAACTGAAGAAATTGCTAGATGTAAGATTTATTTACCTCATTTTAGATAGCTAGTGGGTGTCTCCATTAGTGATTATTCCCAAGAAAGGAGGGAAATGGAAAGTTTGTGTTGATTATAGGGAACTTAATGCTACCACTAAGAAGGACCATTTTCCTTTACCTATCATCGATCAAGTTTTGGACACACTTGCAGGAAAGCAATACTTTTCTTTTCTAGATGGATTCAGTGGCTAAAACTAGATCCAAATTGCACCAAAGTACTAGGAGAAGACCACATTTACCTATCCATGGGGGACCTAATCCTACTCAGTACTCCCATTTGGCTTATGCAATGCACCTACAACTTTTCAAAGGGTGGTCATTAGCATATTTTTAGACATTTCTCATGATTAAATGTAAATTTATATGGATGAATTTACCACTTATGTTGCTGATTTTAATCAAGCGTTGGAAAATATTAGGAGAGTCCTATAGAGATGTGAAGACCAAAACTTGTCCTTAAATAGTGAAAAGTGCTTCATGATGATGCGGGAAGGTGTAGTTCTTGGCCACTACATCTCCCACAAGGGAATTCAAGTAGATCTTGCAAATATTGAGGTGATCACAAATATATCCACACCTACAAAATAGAAGGATGTTAGGAGTTTCTTGGGCCATGCAAGGTGTTATAGGAATTTTATCAAGGATTTCAGCAAGGTAGAAGCAACATTGTATACTCTTCTCACTAAAGATGCTAAATTCCAATGGATTGAAGCTTGTGACAGGGAATTTTCTGACTTAAAGGTTGTTTTGAATAATACTCCTGTACTCAAAGGACCTAATTGGGAGCTTCTTTTCCACACCCATACTGATGCATTAGATTATTCCATGGGAGCAGTCTTAGGACACAAATAAGGAGCTATTGAAAATTCCATTTATTTTGTTAACAAAAATTTGCGAGTTGAATTCAACTATACTATGACAAAAAAAGAAATGCTAGCAATAATTTATTCCCTAAACAAATTTAGGAATTACATAATAGGTTACCAAATCTTTGTGGACACTGATCATGCAACCATTAGGTATCTCATGAATAAATCTTTGATCACAGGTAGACTAGCAAGATTGTTATTGTTGATGTGGGAATTTGATATAACCATTGTGGATAAGCCAAGGAAGGCCAATATTGTTGTTGATTTTCTTTCAAGGTTGACTACATCAGAAGATAATCAGGCCATAAATGACTCTTTTCCTAATGAGAATCTATTCTCCATTAGTGTACAAACACCCTGGTATGTTGACATAGCTAACTATCTAGTCACAGGTAGAGTCTCACCTCACTTCTCTCTAAAAGAGAGAAGGGAACTCATTGAAAAATATTTTCCTTTCTCATGGATTATTAGATGTTTGTTTTATACTGGACCAGACCATGTCATGAGGAGATGTGTGAGAGAAGATGAGACATATGACAGTTTGCATGCATGCCACAATGAACCATGTGGAGGACATTTTGCAGCCAAGAGGATAGTAATGAAGATTTTGAATACATGCTATTACTAGCCAACACTCCACAAGGATGTAGGAAGGTACACAAGAGAATGTGACAGATTCCAAAGAATGGGCAAGCCAACCAAATCCAATGAGATGCCACTTTATCCTCAGGTAGTAATCACTCCCTTTGACAAGTGGGGATTGGATTTTGTAGGACCCATTGACCCTCCATCAAATGGTAAGTCTTATATCTTGGTATGCATTGATTATGTAACAAAGTGGGTAGAAGTTAAGGCCATGAAGCATGCAAGAGATAACAATGTTGTAGAATTTCTTTATGATGAGATTTTCACAAGATATGGAGTTCCAAGAGAGATATTGACTAATCAAGGGGGCCAATTCACATAAAGCATTATTGAAGCACTAGTTAATGAGTACAACATAAGGTGCATAAAGTCTACTCCTTATAACCCCTCGGCAATGGCCAAGTTGAGGTGACCAACAAAGAAATCAAAGCTATTCTAACCAAGATAGTAGCTATCCATAGAAAGGATTGGGAAAACAGATTACCAAAAGTTTTTTGGGCCTATAGAGCTATCTAGAAAACAACTACAAGCTTCACTGCATTTGAGTTGTATGGAAAGACTAACATGATGCTCATTGACTTTGAACATAAGACTCTTAGGACTGTAGTAGATTTAGGGATGGATATTTATGAGGCACAAAAAGAAAGAATCATGTAGCTTAAATTTTTGGATGAGATGAGAAGAGAAGCCCTGCATCACACAGAGGTAGTGCAAAATCAAAGAATCAAGTGGCATGAAAAATTCAAGGACAAGAAATTTGAACCAGGAGATTGGGCCCTGCTCTATGATTCAAGATATTAGGACAATGTAGGAAAATTGTAGAAAAGGTGGCTAGGACCATATGAGGTTGCTAAAGTATTCCCTAATGGTGTTGTACAACTCATTACTATTGACCTAGTTAGATTTAAGTCGCTTGTCAATGGTCATCACCTTAGACTGTATCACAATCCAACTTCCAAGTCGGAGTTCCTACAGCAATCCACTCAGCATGCAACATTTGAGCTTCTTGCAGTCGAAGGAATTGGACCTAGTGTCCCTCCTTCTAGCTAATTAAGGTATGTACTTGTCATAATAAAGACTTCCACTTCCGTGGGAGTCTATTTCTTCACCTATCCGTCCATCCACCCATCCATTTCGACCTTTCTCTCTCTTCCATCACTTCATTCCACCTCATTCCACCTCATCTTCATTAATTCCTCAACTTATTTCCTAAAATGGTGAACGGTACTTCCTCTACGATCTTTGCAACAAATCCTCCACACATTTAGGTATGTGCACATTAATTGCTATATCTTAATTATCTTTAAGTGCATTCATTTAATTGTTGTACATTAGTATGGATGTTTACCATAGTATGCCAATATTCCCTACCTTTTCAAATCATCATTCCACATGTGTGGATGCATGCCTAAATTTATGTTGGGAGGGAAGGAAAAAGATGTGAATATTTTTCCCACATTTCAATCCATACTAGTCTACATCAACAAAATTTAAATTGAGTCGATTTGAAATTTGAGTGAGAGGACGGCTCACATGTGTGAAGTGACATGAACTGTCACCGCCATTTCTCTTCATTATAGCTTTCCTTTATTACTCCTTCCTTGCCATTATTGAACTTGTCATATCTCAAATTGCATTGTTAAAAAAAGGTAAGTTAGAAAAGGGAAAATCTAGTCAACATTGGCATTGGAAAGTTAGCAAGCATTGCAAGAAGGTGAATTTTATTTTCAAACAGAAGTGTAGGAAGGAAACTGCAAAGTGTTTGTTTGATTGCAGACAATGGGAGGTGGGTTAATTTGAAATGAACCCATGGTGCATGATGTATTACTGCAGGATGCACCCTTCCTAGCCGAATTTAGAAACTACGGGTGGATTGACTACTTCCTGAAGCTCGATGATTTCGATGAAGAAATCGCACTAGATTTTTCCTAGACATTGTCTGAAGGGAAGGCCATGGTGAAAGGGCTAGAGGTCATAGCAACTGAAGAAAATTTTGTAGAAGTTATAGGGTTACCTGCTGATGGTGAAAATTACCCTGCTTCTAGAGATGCCAGATCAGCTAGGGTCAAATTTATAAAGAAAAACAACCCTCCATTGAGCATAGATAAACAGGGTGTGAAGAGAATGTCTTTTCCTGAGCCATGGAAGAAAATAGTTGTTTATGTCATAAAATACATCATCTGTGAAGGTCGTCAATCAAATTTGCATTCCATGCACTTCAAGCTTTTGAATCATATGAGGCACGAAAGGAGGATGAATGTGTTGAATTTGTTATACAACCTTCTCTCAATCATGGTGGATGAGACCCAAAAAGGTAGGAAAATTTCTATTTCCCACCATTGTCTGATTAAGTTGCTAGTTGGGAAGTCTCTGCATGAGTATCTGGAATGACATGGGAAGAATTCATAAAAATTGATCAAATTAGACCTAATCATTTACAACCAAGGTTTTTACCTCAACCTTGTAGGCCTATCAAGTGATTGATCATGGCTGAAGCCACCCTTGTTGCTTCCACCTCTAGCGCAGGCTAGAGTGTAAACCCTCTTGTAATAGAAGAAACTATAGAAATTAGCTCTTTTGGGATAGAGCACTCAGAAAAAGAAAGTTCTTCCCCTAAATCTAATGATGATGTTCCACTTGGAATTCTAATGAAAACTAGGGCACATAAGAGGGAAGTATAAATGAGAAAAGGAAAGGAAAAAGGGCATCTGACAGAAAAGAGGTGTCAAGCTCTACAAAGAGAAAGGTTGACACTGTTCATCTTGTAGCCAAAGAAAAACATGAGAACCCTCCTAGGAAAGCAAGACCAGCCAGGATAGCCTTTGGTATGCCTCCACAAGAAATCCCTAAGTCTAAAGAAGTGTCATAAGGGGACATAGAAGCTCCAATGGGGTAGGAGAATGTCGAGGAGGAAGATATAATTAAAGCAACAACAAACATAACATTGGCTGATCTTGCCAATATTGCAGAACAAGTTGAAAATTAAGAGTATGAGGAAAATCAAGATTTCTTGCAGCAAGAGTTCCTGCAGCAATAGCTAGAACAAGAGTAGGATTCCATGTAGCAACAACTTGAATTGGGAGAACAATCACTACCCCTGTAGCCAGAATTGACGGGACAGCCTGAATCCTTGTAGTTAGCATTAGTGCCAGAGAAGATGTTGGTAGGAATACATAACCCCCCTGATTTGTCAATGCACAAGGTTTCCATGCATTTATAGAAAGAGGTGCAAAGAAGAAATGAGGAATGGAAGGAGGAAAAACACATATTGAAGAAGTAAATTCAAAAGAGAGATGAGGAAATTGAAGATAAAGATGTAGAAATTGCCACCTTGAAGAAGGTGGATGATATGGAAACCTTGGTACCATAGATTTTGGAATGTAGGACCCCTCCAAGGGTCTATTCGCTACATTTGAAGGAGAAATATCTCTCTTTTCACTAGTACAAAAACAATAATATATGACTAAATAAACTACTAAAAATTGCATATACATGACTAATTTTGGTCATGTGACCATTAGTAGTTTATTGCCGGTCATTTATAACGCAACCAAATTTATGACTAAACTATTTTAGTCATTTATCTAGTCATTGATTTAGTCATTGATTTGGTCATTGATTTGGTCATTTATTTAGTCATTTATTTAGTCATATT
Source organism: Sequoia sempervirens (assembly GCA_007258455.2). Classification (NCBI taxonomy): domain Eukaryota; kingdom Viridiplantae; phylum Streptophyta; class Pinopsida; order Cupressales; family Cupressaceae; genus Sequoia; species Sequoia sempervirens. The sequence continues at coordinate 254,834,247 of VDFB02000003.1, forward strand.
TTTTAGTCATTAATTTTAGTCACGTGACTATTTTAGTGGTTTATTTGTTGTCATTTATAACACCACCAAATTTATGACTAAACTATTTTAGTCATTTATTCAGTCATTGATTTGGTCATTGATTTAGTCATTAATTTAGTCATTTATTTAGTATGGTAGTGATTTGTTTAGTCATATATTTAGTGATTAATTTAGTCATATATTTAGTCATTAATTTAGTCATTGATTGTTGTTAACTGGTCATTTATTTAGTCATTACTTTAGTCATATATTTAGTCATTACAAATCAAATCTAACTTAATTAATCCTCACAAATTAATGCATATAAACTTCAAGTATCATAGATATTCAAATGTTGAAGAAGCACCATGAAATGTAGACTAAAATTCTTGAACAAATATGATTGATCAAACACAAACACAAACAACATAGTATTTATGAGTGGAGAGAAAACCACTATAAAAATTTACTTTATTAAGCCTGATTGGAAAATCAAATTTTCATTGTTACATTCAATGTCTCAGTGACACTGTACAACTTACTGACACTATATAAATAGAATACTCCTATTTTCATATACTTATATTGTTTTCCCCTTCCTTAACTACAGTCATTTTGGAAGGGCAGCGACCTCCTATAGGGGCTCAACCCATATAATCCCCTTGCAAATCCACAACTTTCTTGTCGCTATTGGTTTCGGCTCCTCCAAACTCTTCCTCATTGGTATTCACCTTTTACTTCTCCAATTTGGAGCTGCAACGTGAAAATAAGGTTTCAAAATTTGTACGTCAAAAACATATTTGGAAGTAGAATTTTATTAGATATTGTAGTTGCAAGTTCCACTAATTATAATAAAGATAAATAGTTTTACCTTTCTGCATCAACTAATGCAATTATGATAACTTAATTTAGAGGATCGACAATGCTAGCCTTTATCATATCAACATACTCAACTGCAAGTTGCAACACAACATTAAACTTATTAATTAGACTCAACATCTAAGAAAGAAAAAAAAACTTCAAACATTATCAATTTAGTTTCCTCGTAGCTTTCCTCTAGCATATCTGGAACCTCTTTAGATGTTCCATCTAGCTCTCATCACTCCCATACAGGTAGAATTGTGTATGTCCATCAAACTATCATCTTTCCCATAGAGTTAGAGCTAAATTAATTTAGAAATCTTTTCTTATTGAGCAATCCAATTCCCCTAGCAAGCCTAACATATAGACAACCTCCCTTACATTCAAAAATTTACTCAAGGATGTCATTTTTAGTCTCAGAAATCAAAATAACCTTATTGTTCATTTGTCAAAACTACATAGTTAATAGAAAAAAAATTCAATGGAAAAAGCATGAGGAAAAATAATCTACCTCTATATTATTAGGGGTGATTAAATACTACTTAAATCTACAATCAGAAACCCTCCTATGAGATACAACCAATCCTAATAGATTAAAAAACAAGAACTAAAACCTTCTTGGGAATGACAACAACAATACCTGAAATATATCAATGGCCGAATGTAGTTTTGTCCAAACATGTAGTAATCAAAAGGCTCCTGTATTGCTCTATGATAATTAGAAAATGTGAAAGGATCCTGAAATAAAGGAAGAAATAGAAGAAATTATGCATTTGTTCAAATGAGTAAATATAGTGGAATGTGTTAATTTTTTTTTCTTTACATCATTTAGGAACTAAAGCATAAAAAATTACATAGAGAGGATTTGAAGCAGCAAACCTCAAACTATAATAGAATCCGGTCAAAAGTTGTTGCCATGTTTGAAGGACTATTTCTTTTGCATTGGGATTCCAACTCTCAAAAACCTGACAAAGGCAATCTAGATACATGACCATCGGAAAGATACAAAATTATCACATTAAAGAGAGGAAACAACAAACACTCTATTAAAATTTCATTCCTACCTCAAAATCTACTGCTTTGCAAGAAAGAAAAGCATTTCAGGCAATTCCAAAGCAATACTTTCATATTTTTTTAATTAAACATCAATATAAAGACCTTTGTTTTGTTGCTCTTATGGGAATTTTTTAATTGGGAATGAAACTATTTCATCATTTAGAAAATCACATTTGATAGGTATACAAGGTATTGGAAATGCAAACTTACAAACTATTTGCAAAAATGCTTTTACATTTTAAGATAGAGAAATTTCATTCTATGGACTTGCTTTAGTGGCAAAGACAAAGCAGATTTGATGACCATCACCAGCCAAGCATGTGGCTTCAGGAAGGTTTAGAAGGTTGGGTGCTACCCTTATTCAAGGGTAAAATCTATTACTAGGTCGCTGACAACACTGTCTCAACTCCAACATCCAAACCAGGTTGGGATTCTTGTTGTCTATGTAATAAATGAACAAAAAATGAATGTAAATGTAGGTTAGTGTTGTTGTAGCAGATTCTAGAAACATATATTGTGTTTACTTGGTCACTGTATCATTTTATGAGTTCAAACACTTCATATTTGCTCATTACATTGTCTAATTATCTACCTGTACAAGTCTGCAATACATTTTCTAAGTATATTTATTGGTGCCATTATTGGGCTATGTAGAAAGTGAATTGGATGTTAAGAAAGATGCAATGTTAAGAAACAAATGATTCAACTAGGATTCAAGTAAAACAACCTTAACTACAAAGTACAACATTATACATAACTCATACAAAATAGACCCTAGAAGCCAAAATGTAGCATTGGGAAATACGTTTAAGAAAATATTCTAGGGAATAGATGGTAGCCTACTATGTAGATTTACCATTACTCTGGTATTGAGATTTTCTTATATAAATTTTGGGAATTTCTTTATCATTGTGAATTCTGTAATAAGAATTCTCTATTTTTACTTGCATAATATATTGAACATAAATTTTTCCCATAGTCCATGGGAAATGGCATGAAAATAAGTTTTATGAATACAATGCCTATAGTATCAGGCCAAAGGAATTGCTACTGGGGCAAAGGGGATGATTTTTTCTTATGGTTGTGAGGTGACATAGTATACCATAGCTGACACCCTTTGCATTGTTTGTCTCAGCCACAATTGCATCCTTCCATCCTTGTGAAATCATAACCTTGGTATAGGCAAAAAGGGATATGAGTATGGAGGTGGGGTTGGTTACATTATTTTGAAATAGGGCAGGGAAGTATATAAATAAGTATACAACTATATTGCATTCCATTGAAGCAATTTTATATCCATGCTAAATGATTTTCTTTTAGTTACAACAAATATAGTGAAAACTGTATTTATTTGAACAAGTTTTTTCAATTTCTTTGCATTACTTTAATATAAGGGATTTTGTCACACCTCAGGCCTTGAGTACATTACATAAAGGGATCACAATACCAAGTCCAAAACTAATAAGTCTTATTCATCAAGATTTTTAAAACCAACTTTTTGGACCACACTTTGTGATCCATCATCAAGAAGAGGAAAAATAGTTACATTTTGACCATCACTATGGGCTTTGGAAATATCATGACTGTTAAAAAAGAGGGGTTTGGCTGGGAAAAAAAAACCATAAAATGGTTTCATCAAGCCACAAAGGTTGTGGAAGGGTAGTAGCTTCTGAAGATAAATCAAACTGAAGAGCTGCAAAATCCCCCAAAAAAGTTACCAATAAAGTTAATAGATTGCAAAATTAAACCATATCTTTAGAGAATTCGCATAAGAAGGAAAAGTGTTGCAACATTAAAATGAATTTCTTGCAGATTATGCAAGTTTCTAAAGGAATTTTGCACAAAAAAATTGATGAATGAATTTAGAAGAAAGCCTGTGATGATCTATTAAGTTCATATTGGAAATTTGTAGGTTTCAGAAAGAAGTGACAGAAAAGTAAAATTTCAAAGTAAACCTAAACATAGGATGTCAAACTTTGGAAAACTGAGTTATAGGAATACAATGTTATTGTGTACTTGAAAGTTCCAATTCTATATCAAAACTTAAGTATAATCTCTTATTTGACATTTGAGAATCTAGAAAACTAAGAAACATGGTTGCATCACCATGAGTAAGAATAATTATGAAGTACAGTTTAGGATTTTGGAATTTGAGAAACATAGGGATTCACTATATGGGAACTTGAGACACCGATTGGAGTTCAGTGTCATGTGTACATGAAAACTTCAAAAACCCAAATTCAGAAAAAGCTTCAAGATTCAAGAAACTAAGTAATCTGGATCCAACACCATTTGTACATAATGAAGCCTTGTTTGAAAATAATAAAAAGAGAGAAATGGAAAACCAAGATGCCATATAAAGAATTTGAAAATGGTCCAAAACAAATAGAAGAGTTGTGGTTACACATAGGGTACAAATAAATTTTTGTGTTGGGAATCGTATATTCTTAGAGTAAAACCCAGGTGAATCTCATTGATCATCAAAATTTGTAAACATTGGCACCAAGATATTGTGGTTCTTTGGAGATTTTGGATGACCATGTCAGGACCATGGCAGAGAAGTTTCAAGTTAAGGTCAAATCAGAAAAACACACACCCAAAGAGTCAACCTAGGAGATGGAAGATGGAAGTAAAGGGAATGTAATACAACAGATTTGAACCCCTTGGATATGTAAACATATGGCATATAACTCAAGAGATAGAGAGAAAGACTAATAGGTTGGGCAGGTTTCTGCTAAGGCAAAAAAATACCAGTTATAGTTCCAATTATGAGGGAACAGTTTATTGTAGTAGGCACACTTTTTTTCTCATTTCAGCCACATTTGTGTGCTTTCATCCTTGCAATGGGTAATTTTTCTTTAAAGTCCCAATAATTATTGTGCAAACTGTCTATATTTGAACTAGTGCATTCAATGTCCATGGTATCATATATGTTTTTTAATTTCCTTTCTCAAGTTCCAAGCTTCCAAAGAAGACCTAGGTACATGGCAATTAATCAGTGAACTCTATTAGAAAGTGTAGTTCTCCTCCACAAGACAGTATCATGGCTTGAAAACTACCTTTTATTCTTCATGCCTATACAAAACATGATTCCAATTCCTTCCAACCATATGTTTAGAATTAGATTTGTCATTTATTTTGACAAAATATTAAGCATTTATAATACTGTTTCATTATACTGATGCATATAAACAATATTCTTACATGTTATATTTCACAATGATGAACTTGGTGAGATAAACTAACAGTTCAAATGAGCATCTCAACATTTATTTATCACAAGCACTAACAATTAAATAGTCCTTAATCCAACATAAGTTTCTATAAGCTAGAAAGAAAATGAGAATATTGTCACTTTTAACCACATGAACTGGATATCAAGTCCCAAAAAGATCATACTAAGGTTACTGGACAATGATTTAAATAGAAAGAACTCAATTCTTCACTTAATATGCATATGCTTTAGGCTTCAGCAATAAATATTTGCAAAGAAATAGATGTGCAAAATACCAGTCATTGGCTACAAACATAACATACAAGTCTACAACTTTTCAACTTTCAAGTACTCATTGATGGAAATGGAAATCCACTTACCACTTGATTGAGTGGAAAAAGGAAGAGTACATCCAGTACAGGCTTGGGAACCATATCTAATAGCTCATCATCAAAACCATAAACATTGCAGAACTCTGCTTCTTCTCTAGGAACACCAAGGCCCCACATAAACTGCAAAATGTACAAAAGAAAAATAAATCAGCTACCCAAATGCAAAAGCCATTCCTAATGTAGATTAGCATAATTAATCAAACCATAATTTTAGAAAACAATAGTTATGATCTAAGCCTTTCATACACTCAATAGACAAAAATTATAAAGAATGCAATGGTCATCTCTGAGATGACAACTCCAAGCAAAGCTGTATTTCCATACCAGCTATCATTGACATAGAAGAATTCTATTTTTTTTTAAAAATATGCAACCTTGTTGCTCTTAAATCAAATGCACCAATGTTCCCTTACTATGTTTTCCAATATTCTAGCCAATTGGGACAAGTATTCTAAAGCATGTAAGATAGTATATGCAGTGAGAGGAATATTCTTGTGAATATCTAGCCAAGAGCCATATTCTTGTGAGGATTAGTCAAGAAATATTTTATCAATTGTTTTATTCATTTCATTAATATTTGGATTTTGGATAAATGTCAATTCCAAACATGTCAACTTAATTATTAATATAGTAAAAATAGAAGCAAAGGATAACCAATAGAACTCAAATTTATGATACCAAATAGAAATTTGATTTAAGATTGAGTTTGTTTTAGAAAAATAATTTTATAGACCAATGTAAACCATATTTAAAGGGTTGAGATGTAACTATCTGTGCATATAAAAGTGGTGTAATTTGGCACTTAACACGGGGAATGCTAAGAAAAAATCTCTCTTAAAATATTATTGAGTGCATGCTTTTGGTGGTAAATTGCACAAACATTATTATTGATTACCAATTATTATTGCTGGATGGAATAAGCAATATCAGAAATAATCAAAAATATCAGCTGAAAGTAACAAATTACTAGTTCTGATGGCTTCATAGAAGTGTGAGTAAATCATCAAATGTTGAAATTGCAGACCCCTGTAATCAATCACAACACCTTATAGAATGTACAATAGCCTTGAAATATTAATTGAAAGGTAGCAACAGAAGCTGCCATTCCTATTTTGCAAGTATGACAACCTTAAATATATCATAAAAAACTTTAAAGCTATTCTCAAAGTATCGGCTAGGTATTAGCAGTAGCTTAAAATTATTTAAATGTTGCTCAGCAAAAACTGAAGTACAACAGTCCTCAATACTATATGGCACCTCTTTGCGAACCATAATCATTAATATTTAATTGTTGCAGGACTTATTACAATTTACTTTTCTTTGATAATAAAGTTTTCAAAATTCCATTTTTTTGTTTGTTAAGGATCAATGGTGTTGGATGGTGTAAATATTCTCTATGCCTAATCTATGTATGCATCAAGGCTATATTAGTGCATCACAAGGCAATGATTAATTTTGTTTTGTGTAAAAATATATGTATAAACTATATATATTATTTATATTTGGAACTATAGAAAATACTATACACACATATATTGCATGGATGTTCTATGGTCTTAGGATTCTTTATTTTTGGAATCTTGCCTGGAAGATTGGTTTTCAATCCAAACAACATTTTTAGTAGAGATATTTGAAGTTCTAAGAATTGTTTCAAACTTTTCGAGATCAAATTATGTTCCGTCATTTTTGCAATTCGATTACCAAAAGATGGAAGAGATTGGATGGAGAGTTATTTCTTTAATTTCAATTACATTTTACTGCAACAGGGTGGTGTAAATTGGAGCTTCAGAATAATTTCTTATGGGACAAAAAAATCTTGAACCTTAAGTTTTATGATGTTTAAGTTTGTTTTCAGATATTGCTGTGAAATTGAATTTAGATCTTCATCGAAACATGGGTGAGATCTTGTAATCATAGATATCCGAAAATAGACAGCCTTTTCAATGATGGAGCAAGTCATACATTAAACCCTATAAGATGACTAAATTGTTGAAAAATACGATGCATAGATTCAATTATTTCCTATTATCTTCCCTGTGAATGGGAACAAGAAAAAATTAAACTAAAAAATGGCCTGAGTGACTGAACACACGAGAAACATCTTCTTTTGTATTTTTTTGTGTTAAGAAGATATGAAAAAAATTGTTCTAAAAGATGTAACAACAAACAGTTTACTTTTAGCCATACTTCTCATGTAAATTCAAATATTAAAACATTATTATCCTGTAAATCTTCTAATTTTCGTTGGACTATCCATGTATAAACTATAAACTTCTTCAACTTATTGTTTTTGGCCTATTGGGAGACCAATATTTAGTGATCTAGATTTCCCTGAAGAGGGGTCTATTAAGTAGATCCAAAATGATGGATGAAAAAGGAAAAAGACAGTTGTATCAAGATACACTTTTCAAAAGTTAGATTTTCACTCATTAATCTTTCCTTCAAACATTCAGAGTGGATGATATTCTGCACAAATTGTGTCTTTCTGTCTTTGGAAGTGATGAATCTCCAGATAAGATTCCAAGCCAAGATCTTTTGATGATCTTGTAGGAATTTCAAATCGATCCCATTTGACGAGAAGGAATTTTTGGTGGGAGCGCAGCCAAGACAGAGTTTACTTAGAGTAACCAACTATTAAGTTCTTTTTTTTTGTCCATTTTGCTAATATTCTTCTTCCACCATATAAACCTCATTTGTTAATAATGTTTTACAAATTTATTTATTCTGAACAAAGGCTAAATCAATCCCATCAAGAATGGAAAGTCATTTTGTTTTTAGTTCAATAAAGGAACAGTATGATTGGATAAGAGTGGCAATGCATCAAAATTATTGTGGTAATTTTATTTGTTCCTTAAGCTAGCAATCTTTATATTGGAACTTTTAAAACATGCTTTTAAGGAGTTTAAAAGATTCAGTGTAGAAGTTCTAATCTATTTTCAATAGCAAAAGTGGCAAGGCAGATACACTGTTATACCAAAATTCTATCAATACTTAAAATAGGTTGTTGTACTTGACAAAATATTTCTAATAACCTTTCAAAGAAATGCACAACCAAATTACTCTCAACAGCCAGCACCCACGATGATATTTTGTCAAGATTGTACAAAAGAGCTTGAACACAGAATTACCATGTATTATGCAAACCCAGAAACACAGTTAACACTATTATGATATTTAGAATCTACAGAGACACGGAGGCAAGACCATAATCACATAATCAAAACCAACAACATGGTTAGAATTTACATAAACTCTCACAAGGCCATAATCAAGGTTTGAGGAGATGGAATGTAATGCCCAAAACTTAAACACCAAATTTTAGCTAAGGACATAACACAAATACCAAAAAAAATTGATCAAATCTCAACACAAGACCAACTCCCAAAGTAAGCTTTCAAGAAAATACAGGGGAACCTAAGGGGCCATACCTAATTCCTCAGGGGCTCATCTCTTATGGCCTTGCCTACGTACGCACAACGCAGAGGAATCGTAGTTTGACACTGGACTTCAACCGTCACACACTTGGTTTGCTAAACAAGGGGTATAATCCACTAGGTTATAAGGTAGATGTTATAACATTAACTTCAATCATAAACCCCTAACACTTCTCCACTATATAATAATAGAAAGCAAAAGTTCAAGGTCAAGGATTTTGACTAAACCCACATATAGGATATCCGAAGAATTTTAGAAACAAAGATGACATAGACAACACCCATATAAAATCATGTATTATCCCACACAGGCACAATTGACCTATTCTTAATAGAAGATATCATACTAGTGAGTTCACACAAAATATCATCACTTACACACAACTACAAGGTTTTCTCAAGAAAAACTCAACAATGAATAGATACACCAACTCTCTAGGTAATTTCATTTGAGAACAACATGGTATAGGTGGTCGTTGATTATGTGGAGAATATAAAAAAATACTAAAGAACACAAAACCACTATAATGCTACAACAATCTACTATTTTAATTGTTAAAGCAGATCTAATTAAGAACTAAAATTTGATAACAAATTGATCATAACAACTTTCAGCTTGCTTATCACAGAAAAATAGGTGTTACTAAAACAACGATAACTTTCACAATACTAAACCAGATTTTAAACTTAAATATTATCTAGAAAGGGAAAAGACCAAAGATTAAAACCCAAAAACTATTTAGGGTAAATCTTAAATATGTGTGAGCAGTTTTTTCTACAACTCAGCTCACTAAAGTACCCAAAAACAACTGTTAACAACATAACCCCATAAAATTTTACTTTGTGGATTGTGGATCATGATGGTATAAATATTTTGTTTTATAATGAAAATGAAATGATAACTATGAGGGGATAAGGTAATATGACAATAATAAACATTTTCTCAATTTAGGAATAGGGAAAATAGAAAATTTTGTACATGACAAAATTAACTAATTGATCAAGAAATTTCAAACAAGAGGTAAATTCTCCTATTTCTATCTAGAATTTAGATTTTCGAATTCAAACATTATGTCCAGCTCAATGAATAGTCAAGAACTTCTATTTTACTCCCTTTGCCGAATCGCTAACATTTAAATAAAGTCATGTTTCATAATTTTGTAAGCTTGATAATTGATCATATGTAGCAACAAGAACAAGAAAATTGTCACAAGAATCATATGAACATTATAAACATCAACTACAACAAATTCAGAAGGGGGAAAATTAAATAAAATTGCCATGTAAAATTTAATCTAGACAATGTAAGTGTGCTATCATAGAAAATAAATTTAAAAATATTTCAATCAATGCCCATGTGTCTTCATTAATTTTAGATTTTCTCATCTATTATTATGCTCTCCTATAGTGACTGAGTACTTTAAATAATAAATTATATGTTAGTATGCTTATCTTCATTTTTGGTTTGCATCTCCAAACACAATTTTAAAACTAGTAATAAATTATTATCAGAATTACCTTAAGACACCAAATGATGGAGAAGCATGTCATCCTCCAGTTCAAGAAGAGGTTGCATTTTGATGTTGCTGAATATTGGATTGTGTATGGGCATGAACCAAACATAAAGGATAAGAGTTTATAGATCTGAAGTGTAACTCATGGTATAGTGATAACTTTGCGGGCTTTACTCAAGCCACTGTTGCACTAAAAAAAACACACCCATTCTTCTCTGTATGTCAGACTTATTCTAATGTGTTGCATGTAATACTATGCTAAAATTGCCAATGAACTAGAACATTGAGATACGAAAGATTTGTCTTTACGGGGGCAAAGGTAAGGGATGAGAGCTACAGGTCCCTTGAGAAATACGTTCTATTTAGTGTGAATTTAGCAAGGTTCAACAATGACAAGCATCAAGTTTAAATCTCACACTTGACAAGTCATGTGGCAAAGCATGGAAATAGAGATATTTGTGTCTAGTAAAATGATGAGAATTGATTTGCTGAGTTGGATTCTTCTTCTTCTTTTTGTGTGTGATTTACTTTCTTTTAATTTACTCATGAAGGGGTATATTGGCTGTACATAATTGATATTCAAGGCAGAATCATGGTAGAATTTGAACAGGAGACATTAATGTTGCTTTTAAATAATGTCTTCCCATTTACTCTAAATACTAACATTAAATTATATTAAAATAAATAAAACTATTTTGGGTATTAAAGAAACTAAATGAATAGAAGACATACCAATGAACACCAACAATCCTCTCCTACTGGCAATGTTGAACAAAGATCTCTAAATACCTCTTTAAATCATCTTCAACGCAATAACTAAATAGTTTCATCAGATGTCAAAGCTCCACCATTCCTACCGCTGAATGAAAATTCTCCTTCCCTGTTCTCTCCCTCTGCTCCCATCGACCTTTCCCCGCCTATCTTCCTTGTAACCTCTTTTCATACCTTTCCAATTATGCCTTCGTCTAAATGAATAATCCCTTCTCTTTCCAATCCCCCCTCAATAAATGACCGGTCATAAGCTATTATGAAACAAGATTAATTGTTTTTTTTTTTCCCTCCTTTTTTTTCCCTTGTTTATCCAATAACTATATCAAAAAGTCATATTTTTTTTCTAGATCCCCAACATGTATGCCTAAAACGTAGGTTTTTTTAATAAGTTAATTACCTCACAAACTGAAGTTTAAAACTTGTTTTATGTTAATCTTAGTGATCTAATTTAGATGTGGCATAGTTAGACTTTTTAAAAAAATTTAATGCTTTTAACTCTCATTTCTCAGTTTCCCATTTTAACAGATGAAAGAGTAGATATCTTCATATTAATTAGCATGAGTCGAGTTTAGTTCCACCCATGGAAATGCCATTATAATGGATGATTTTTAGGTATTTTCCAAACTGAGTTCATAAAATAAATATTAAATCATCTCTAGAATGGTTGAAGCTTCTATTGAAATGGCTAGTGAGACGAAGAAATAACTCCCATTAATATAATAAATTGCTCACAGTTTTCCCAATACTTATGACAATTCCAAGTAATATTATCTGCTAGCAAATAATTTAGCTTGAGTCTACTCTTAGAGTCCATAAGACTTTAAATCAATAGTATCAACATAATTCAACTAGAAATTAATGAATTAAACATTAAGCTCTTTTATTTTACAAAAGTTCCAGAACTATCCAATTAAAGCTAATAACCTCACTTTTTGTCTCCTTCCCATTTTGGTGCTAACAATATAACACAATAAAGTTTAAATACTATTTACAAAATATAAATCCATTATTATTCATTTCATAGCGATCGTGGTTTTAATACTAAATTCTTTAGAACTTCCACTATATTTTGAACCTTGTGCTAAAAAAAATCAAGGCTAATTTAAATTATTTTAATAAGTATTCCGATGATTCAAATAAGGTATTTGCAACTATTGAATAAAAGGGCGTGGCCTTACATGGAACCTCAAAATCGAGGTTAACCAAAAAGTTTCCATGACTAAATTCTATTTTATTCTGGTAACATTTTCTGTAGAAATATTCTAAAATCAATGGTTTCAATAAATGGGTCTGATAAAAGATTTGCACCAATCCTGTGCTTAATACAGATTAGCATTATATGACAGGATTCCAAGCACAAATTTGAATTGAAAAGCAATAACTCAAGTTTTCTGCATTTTAATCCACAGCCAGAAGAGGGCTATTCAGAAAGAGTCATTCCCTAATTCATGGGTGTCTTATCTTTCTCCTACCAAAGAGCACTCTTGGTTTGTATTTTACCCACAGTCCTTGCCAAGAGCGCCCTTGGTTTGTATTTTAGTCACAGTCCTTGGAGAATGAAGGATAATGTGCCCTAGTTACTCTCCATTTTATTTTGTTTCAATAACCATGGTTACCCACTACTTACAACCATTGGGTTTCTATGAGCAGATGATTGAAGGGGCCGGTTATGCATAGTGGCGTAGGAATGATTTAAGCAACTCTTATTTCCTCCTTTAATATTCTTTTTTCATGTATCTAAATCTTGTGTCTTGTTTTCCTTTTCAATCTGTAGTATGGACGAGGGTGCTATCAGAACGAAGAGAATAACGAGGTTAAAGGAACCAACAATACTGGAATTAGAATGCAATTTCTATTTCTTCCCCAGTTCTCTAATTTAACTTGCCAAGGTAGCGTGGGGAGGGAGTAGAGAGGGATCAGCATATAGTCATATTTCACAGAGTTCAAAAAGTAATTTCAGGCTAGATTAGCTCGTTTACAGAATCTTCGAAATTATGATCAATAGCTAATTAAAAACACTAAAATAAATGCTTCTCTAGTATTATCCATTAATAGAGCAAACATCCATCCTCAGTAAGTGTCACTTCACAAATCCGGGAAGCGCCATGGACATGATAGTCTTCTACAGTAGCTAAGCCCGAGGCAGAAGCGTGTAGAAGTAATGTTAATGGGCATGCACAATTGGGGAAACAAATTTAAACAAACTACCTTTTTTCCCTCCACATTAGCTAGTCTTTGTTGTGGCTTTAATATCATTGCATCACTGCTACAAAGTGATAGAACAATAACAATGACAATAGGCTGTAATTTTATTAATATCAAGTAAAAGGCACATATAACAAAAGGCCTGGTTTCGGTAGCGGCGCTCCTAAGAGGTTTTTTTGCTTTTCAGTTCACCTGTAAAGAGGATTCCAGGGCTGTTCGAAGTGGTGGTCCGTGGATTATCGGAAAGTCTTCCTTGGCACTGAAGAAATGGTCTTCTAGGGTAGATCTATCTGATTCAATCTTTGAAATGGTGCCAGTCTGGGCCATATTGCCTGGTCTCCCCTTGGAGTATTGGAATACGGATATCTTCAATAGGATTTCTAGCTCTTTTGGAGAACTTTTGTCCATTGACTCAATGACCACAGCTAGAAAGGGTTTGGTCTTTGCTAGAATCTGTGTTGGGGTTTCTCAAAATGTTGTTCTCCCCTCTTCAATTGACATCCAATCTAAGTTGGGGGTGTGGAAGCAAGCTATTGAGTTTGAAACCACACCCTTTGCTTGTTTCAAATGCCAAAAATCTGGGCATTGGGAAAAAAATTGCCCACTAAATAATAAAAGTGAAAAGGAGAAAGAAGCCAACCCTAAGAATGTCTGGAGGAAAAAATCAGAGGAGGTGAAGCATTTGCCTATCCCAAATGTGAAGGAGAATCCTGATAGACACACCTTTCCACAAGATCTGAAGGAGATCCATAAATGCTTGAACAAGGATGCTTGCCCTGAGTCTGATGGTACCTGTTCTTAGGTTCCTAAGGATTCTAAATGTTTGTTTTCACCTCCTGAGGAAAGAAAGGAAGGTAATCCTTTTGTGGAGGGAGCCCGAGAAACCCTGAAGAAGGTTGTTACTAGAAATGAAGATACGAGTTATGTTCCGTCCTCATCTCTGCTAACGGCTGGATGTATGAATGTTCCTGGGCTGGAGGAAATACCCATTATGGGTTTGTCCTTGGAGGTAGGAATTCCTACCCCCTTTCATTCTCCTTTTGGTAACCCTTGCTCTAATGGGGTACAGGATCAGGAGATTGCCACTTTGGAGGTAGTGAAGGATACTAATGAGACCCAAAGCATGAATTTGAAAACACCTAATCTCAATACTTTAGAAGCCAAGAATGGTTTAATGGATACCCTCCCTTGGGACCAGAGGTTGTTCTCTGAGAAGGATGGGGAATCAGGCAAAGAGTTGGAAAGCCAAGATGAAACTGAGTGGGAGGAGGTTATCTCACACTCAATGTCCAAAAAAGAAAAAAAGAAGAATATGGAAACTTCAAGTGGTATGGTCACTAGAACTAGAGCCAAGGCGGATTGTGGGAGTACCAAGCCTTGCCTGGGAGGAAAATCAGAAAAATGGCAAAGGGAGCAAGGCAGCCTTCAGGATATTGCGGATGGGATCCAAATGACCATCCCAGAAATACTTCAATCCCCAGGTAAGAAATGAAAATTATGTCATGGAATATAAGAAGGTTGAATAGCCGTCATAAAAAGGATGTTTTGCAAAATTTTGTTAGGGACCACAAACCCGATATTCTTCTTTTTCAAGAAACTAAAATGCCTAAAGATAAAGTAGAAAGTCTTAAAAAAATTTAGAACTGTGGGGTTCATGGAAATAGTTCTGCGGGTGCCTCGGGGGGAATAGTTACTTTTTGGAATAAGATGTTTATTAAAGGTGAGCCCTTAATGGAAAATGGTAATGTTGTGGCCACTAGATTCGCCCACATAAGAGACAATTTTTGCTGGATTCAATCCAATATATATGCCCGAAATTGTAAGAATGCTAGAAATTGCTTTTGGTCTGAGTTATCTAGTTTTCGAAGATGTTTTGTTAATGAACATTGGATGGTCATGGGAGACTTCAATACTCCTCTCCTGAACGATGAGAAATTTGGGGGTTCTCAAATCAACTGGGAAAGTAAATCTGTCCTATCTGACTTCATAAATAGTAATGCCTTGATTGACTTAGATCTTCAAGGGGCTTCTTATACTTGGACTAATAGGAGATTAGGGCATGACTTGATCCAAGTGAGGCTTGATAGGGCCCTTGTTTTTGGTCAATGGTTTATAGACTATTTTTGTGCTTTGAGTGCCTTGTCAAGGGTGGGATCTGACCATTTTCCCATCTATCTTTTGGCAGATCCTACTAGGGTGAAAAAGAACTTCCCTTTCAGATTTGAAAAATTCTGGCCTTCTCATCCTCAAATTTTTGAGGAAATTTGTAGTTGGTGGAATATAGATATTACTGGCACAGCGATGTTCAGGATTGCTACAAAATTAAAGGAAGTGAAAACTAATGTGAGAAGATGGAAAAAGGATGCCTTTAGGAATATTTTTGGCTCTAAAACGGAAATTCAGGGAAAAATTCAGGAGATTCAAATTAAAATCCAGAAATGGGGATACATTGACAATTACAGAGAAAAGGAAAACGAACTTCTCATTCAATTGCATGACATAATTGCTAAAGAGGAAGTGTTTTGGCGGCAAAGATCTAGGGTGTCTTGGTTGACTGAGGGAGATAAGAATACCAAATTCTTTCATCTGTCTACTTCAAAACATTGGGCTGCTAACATAATCACTCATATTGTTTCTAATGGGACTAGATTTGAGGAAGATGATATCAGGGAACAAGCTGTCCTTTTCTTTAGCAACCTTCTTTCTTGTAATGGAGAGATTGTTACTGAAGCTCAAGATTCCTTGATTGAGGCTATACCTCAAGTGATTGGTCATAATAAGAATTCTTTGATCACTGCTATTCCTTCCAAAGCAGAAATAAGGAAAGCTATTTTCTCTTTTGATGGTAACAAAGCTCCTGGACCAGATGGTTTTCCTTTATTCTTCTTCCAAGTGTTTTGGGAAATTATTGAGCTGGATGTGGTGAATGTTGTCAAGGAATTCTTTGGATCAAGACGTCTATTGAAAGAATTGAATGCTACTTTTGTGGTCCTTATTCCTAAAAACCCTAGGGCTTTGGAGTTTCAAGCTTTTCGGCCAATCAACCTGTGTAATTCTATTTACAAAATTATTTTGAAGGTGTTAACTTCAAGAATGCTTTACGTGCTGCCCCAAATTATTGCCCTGCAATAGAATGGTTTTGTGCTAGGTAGGTACATTCTGGACTCTGTTGTTACTATTCATGAGAACCTACATTCGTTAATGGTTTCGAAAACTGAAGGGTTTATTCTTAAACTAGACATTTCCAAAGCCTATGATCGGGTTGATTGGAATTTCTTATTTAAAATCTTGGACAAGTTTGGTTTTAATAATAGAGTCATTTAGTTGGTGAATCAGCTTGTCTCGACAGTTACCTCCTCTGTCATTGTGAATGGAACACCTTCAAGGTTTTTTCATACCTCCAGAGGCCTTAGACAGGGAGATCCTATTTCTCCTATTCTATTTACTATCTTGGCTGAGAGTTTGGGGAGAAATATTAAAAAGCTTATTGATCAAAGATCCCTTGTTGGCTTAAGACCTTCTTCTTCTCTTTTTACCTGTTCCCACCAGCAATTTGTTGATGACACCATTCTCATGGGAAGATCTACTGTGACTGAAGCTAAGACTTTTAAAAAAAAATTGAATCTTTATGAATCTGCTTCTGGGCAAGTTGTCAACAGGGCTAAGAGTTCAATTTTTTTCATCAATACTCTGGAGTATAGACAAGTCAAACTTGCTCGGATTCTTGGATGCCGAATTGAGCCTCTTCCGTCAACCTATCTTGGCTTACCTCTTTGTTCTAAACCTTTGGAATCATTTTGGATTTCTTTGGTTGAAAAATTCAATAAGAAGTTATCGGGGTGGAAAGGTGCTCTTCTCAGTCAAGCTGGAAAAATCCAGCTCCTTAAGGCTTCTCTGCAAAATCTCCCTATTTATGCTCTTAGTATATTTAAAATTCCTACTAAATATGCTGAGGCCATTGAAAAAATTCAGAAAAGGTTTCTCTGGTCCGGAGTGGAGGACAAGATGAGAATGCCACTTGTCGGATGGGATCTTGTTTGTAGACCCAAGTCAAGGGGGGGCCTGGGTTTAAGGAAAATTAAAGTATTGAATATGTCCCTTCTTGCTAAATAGCTTTGGAGAACTCTTACTTTAAATGGAGAATGGCGTGATACTTTAAAAGCCAAATATTTTAATAACTATGAGTCTTCTAATGAGATTATAAATTCTTCTTCTTTACCTCGTGGGTCTGTCTGATGGAATGATATGGGTAGAGGAAGAAAGTTGTTGGAAATGGGAATTGGATGGCTGATTGGAAATGGAAATTATGTTAGATTTTGGGAAGACAGGTGGCTTTTTAAAGATCCTTTAATCAGAATAGAGAAATTTAGTAAATGGATGAATTATTGTAAAAAGGAATTTGGAATCTTGGTTAAAGATTATTGGAGGAATGGTGGTTGGGTTGATTTGTTAACCATCAGTCAGGATCTTGGCCCTGTTCAGTCGGCTTTTAGAGCCCTAAGACTAGCTCAACACCAGGTGGAGGATCTTGTTGTCTGGTTAGACAACCCGTCTGGTATTTTTTCAGTTTCCTCTGCCACTTCTATGTTGGTTAGTCCGATGGGGCCTCCTCCCTTCTGGGCTAAGGCTTGGATTAATCACCTGACTTCGAAAATCAATATTTTCTATTGGATAATGCTACAAAATAAGATTCTCACTTTGGACAATCTTGGAAAAAGAGGAATTCAATTACCAAACAGATGTTATATGTGTAGGAATGAAGCCGAGACTGTTAATCATCTTTTTCTTCATTGCCCTTTTGTGTCGAATATTTGGGATAAATTACTGCGCTTCTTGATGTGGTGTGGATTTTTCCTACCTCTGTCAAAGATTTCTTCATACAATGGAAAGCTCCTTCAAGAAATCTTTTTGTGAGAAAGCTATGGTCTTTTATTCTACCTTTTGTGTCTTGGAATATTTGGAAGGAAAGGAACAATAGAGTGTTTAGGGATAAAGAGATGTCGGAAGGGGATTTGCATGCTAAAATTGTAAGGGCTATAAAGGAAAACTTATCTTTAATTCCTAAAAAAATGTTTGAGAAAGCTATCTGGTCTCCTTTTGATATTGCTATGGCCAAAAAGTGGAATTCAAAATTAGTTGGGTCAAATGTCCTCAAACCTGGTATTTGTAGGAGAGAGAACACTAATTGGTCTCTGCCGCCTTTGGGCTGGTTGAAAGCCAATTTTGATGGTGCGGCTAAAGGTAATCTTGGGAAAGCTGGCAGTGGGTGTGTTTTAAGGGACAACTCGGGGGCTTTTATTGTGGCTTTTGCTGTGGACATTGGAACTTAAACTAATCATGTTGCGGAAGTTGTTGGGGCTTTTCATGCGGTTAGCTTAGCCCTCAAGATCAACACGAAATATCTTTGGTTGGAGGGTGATTCATTAAATATAATAAATTGCATTCTTGGGCTTAACCCCCCTTCGTGGACCATCAAAAAATGGATCGAAGATATGAAAACTTTATTAAAAAAATTTGATAAAGTGAAAGTATCCCACGCCTATAGAGAAGCCAATAAGGTGGCGGATTTCTTCGCCAATGAAGGGGTTAAGAAGGGTGGGGAAAACACGTGGAGGAAGAATGACAACCTCCATCCTGAAGTGAAAGTGCTAATTTATTATGATTCAGTGCATGGAAGAGAAGGCAGTCTTAGTCATGATGAAACGGATAAAGATCAGGTACATCGATTTCATTAGATTTGATGGGACCGACGTCATTTTCTTTTTCAAGAAGAGTCTTTGGCACGCTTTCTGGGTGTTGAAAAAAAAATTCCTAAATGGGACCCAGAGCAACTATAGAGTGTTGTTTTACAGAGTTCTAAATATGGGCGGAGAAAGAAAACGTGTGGAGCCGAGCAGTTTCTAGGAGCACAAAAAGAACGCTAAAGCGTGGGAAAGAATTGAAAAGGGAGGTTTAATCTCGTATCTGGAAAAGCTCCATGGTACGGATGAGGGGATGCTAGACTATTTTGTTAAAAACTAGAAAAATGGTGAGATTGTGTTGTTTGGTAGGAATGTTAAGCTGAGTGAGGACTTAATTGGTGAGATAACAGGTCTTTCGATTGAGGGTGTTAAATTCTATCGGGACCGGTGATTCTCTGATGAAGCGGTCATTAAATTTCCCAAAAAAGATAAGGAGAAAGCGAAGATGGTTAAGGTTGCCAATAGCTACTTTGATGTTGAGTCCATCAAATCTATATGGAGGAAATTTTTAAGAGTCATTGTGGAATATATCACGGTTGACGGGCACGTCACCAGAGTTTATGGTTACCACTTTGGCATTTTGAACCATTTCCGTCACAAGGTTCGTATATCTCTGCCTTTTTACTTATTTTCTTCTTTGAAGAATTGCCTTGATGATGTGGAAAGAAACCCTAGGAGGAATGCTATTATTCACCCTGGTCTTGTTAGGCTCATTTTTGAGCATTTTCAAAATTTACCTACTTTGCCTAAAACTGTTGAAATTGAAAATTTGGATGATGAGGAGACAGAAAGTAGTAGGGAGATCAAACCCCGGGCCCCCCTGCTTGTGTTCTTGTTGCTCATGAAACCATTGCTCCCCAGTCCCTATCTCGTCAGAAAACCCTTAAGGATTCTGCCCCGCTATCTTGTCCTAAATTGTAGCCTTTGCATGAGTGCCCTAGTCTGGGTTTTGCTTCACCGCCCTATCTTAATCCCCAGCCATCTCCTGGATGCCCTACTCTAGGTTTGTCCCTTGGTTTTAAAGTTACCCCTGTTATGAAACTTGTTTCGTATTCTGGGAATTCAATGGAAATTCTCTCTGATAAACCCATGGTCAGTAAGGAATCGGCCCCTAGTGCCCCTGCGTCTGGAAGATTGGGGAATGATCATTATGAGTTCCCTATTCAGGATGAAATTAATTCAGCCCTGAATAAGCTCAAGCCTGAGGACATGGTGAGTATAGCAGAAAAAAGTATGGATGGCCTTTTCACTATTCTCAAGTGGACCCAGAAAGAAGTCTGTGATTTGAAAGGCCATTTTACTGATCTCAGCAATAGGGTCATGGACTTGGAGCAGAAGATCAGTTGGAATCATAGAGATAATGAAGGATAGGAAACTCCCTTACCGAGGAAAAGACAACAATCATAGGAGGATAGATTGACAAGTATCAAATGCAGCATGTCCAAGATTGGCCAAAACATTAGGGCCATTGTTGCGAACAATCACAAAATCGCTAGGCATAACACCATTATCATCAATGTGATGGTGGAAAAGCTTGAAAAAAACCAAAAGGGTTCGCTAGTCATGGATTTGGATGCGAACAGAGGAGGAAGTAGATCGGCTAGTGAAGGGATTTCAACTCGTACCCGGGCTAACATTAAGAGAAAGACCCCGACTTCGTCACATACAGCTCAAATTCTCAAGCAGGGGATACAGGACATGAAGGATGTTGAAAAGGAGGCTGTGGAGTTACTGAACACCTTGGAGTAGCCTGGTGGTGTTTGTTGCTGGTTTTTTTGGGCGGTCCTTTTTTGGGCCCTGTTGTCTCTTGGTGTTGTCGTGTCTTTTTTGGGACAGTCGTTTGCTTGTATGAACTTTTTCTGTTATCTTTTGTTGTTTAAACTCTGCGGTTTCAGGTCCCTGTAAAACCTATTTTTTCCTTTTCGAAAACAAAAGGATGTTCATGGGCCAAGAAATCTCATCTAAATAGACTCAACATCTACCTATCTAAATGTTCAACAAGACAAAAATAAAATGGGTTGAAAACTGTCTACTATAGAGTCGTTGATTGAGAAACAGACAAGCAACAAATATACCAATTTTAATATTCTGAATAAATGATGAAACTATATAGTTTTATTTCCTTATGAAGCTGCAGATGGGGGCTCAAAACCCTCTGAATTTTCTGGCAGTGGCTAGAAACTAAACATAGAATGCAACCGACTTACCTCAAGAATCTGCACAATCTATGTATTTATGTCAACGATGTCGTCGAGAAAGAGAATATTTAGAGAATCAAAACTTCTGCATTATTCATCTCTGTGCCAAATCTTTATGGGATTGGTTTCGTTGTGGAAGGCATTCATCAGCGTGCCTTCTGAGAATAGAGAAGCCTCCATGAATTCTGGTATTGACATTCTGCTACAATAAACAAAACCCACAATACTATTAGTACATCTGTTAGGGACCTCGAAAATATGCTGATGACCACTTTCAGAAATTATACCCTAGCACCGCCATGTTCACCGCCGCCTACATCCATAATAAAGTATGCAACAATTGCTACATGAGAAATCCAATAGAGGCGGGGAAAGCAGCCAAAAATGGTGAAAATAGCAAAAAAAAAAAGGGTGAAAAATGATGAACAGCTGAGATGTGTTAATACATCATAGTCTCAGTTGATCTGCACCATTGGGCTTGAAAAGGGGTTGCAAAAATTGAGCGTGGGATTCCTTCGGTGTAAATATAATATAAATATAATATTCTAATATTATACAATATTATATTATATTATATTATAGTATAGTATTATATAATATTATAATATTATAATATAATATAAATATTATATTATTTATATTATTAATATAATATAATATAATAATATTATATACATGACTTAATAGAATCTATATATAGATTATATTAAATAGAGGACTTAGATTATATAGATGATAGATAATTTGTGAATCAACTTTGTCCATGAAGAAGGGAGCTATAAGTAATAAGTAATGAAACTTTTAATTTGATCATGGTTCAGGATGAACGTTGGTGGCATGCTTAACACATGCAAGTTAGATAGGAAGTGGTGTTTCCAAGGGCGAACGTGTGAGTAATGCATAAGAACCTACCATTGGGAGGGGAACAAGCTTAGGTAGGGGTCCCATGGGGGGGGCTTAAACTCTATGGATTATGATCAAATTCGAAAGAAAAAAGAATAGAGGAGTAATAATCATTTATTTAAACATTTTAATTTGTCTGATATTAGTCATTTATTTAGTCATTTATTCAGTCATTTATTTAGTCGTTTAGTTGTGATTTTATCCAATGACCAAATTAGTCACTTATAAATGACCAAATTAGTCATTTATTTTTAAAATACTACTAGTGTTAGTCACGCAACTAAAATTTTTAGTCATGTGACTAAAATTTTTAGTCACATAGTCATTTATTTGCCAAATTCTACTAGTGTTTAGACTAGCAAGGATTGTCTCGGGTTTGAACCCTTCTATTGAGACCCCTGTTGAATTTTTCAATGCTTATCGAATTGCTTCCCTTGAAATGAAGAATTTGTTGTGTGAGTTTTATTTGCATAATTATGTTGTAACTCAAGACCATGATTGGAATCTGCTATTGTATGTTGGGGCTGTCCAATTAAGGGCATTTATGTCTTGGATGCAAAATGAGATTAGTTGGGCAAAACGATATGGGGCTTATAAGAAATTGGAGTCTAACATCCCTCTACCCATCAGGGTTGAATCAAGGAATCCAGGGGATATTTTTAGGGAATGGCATAGAATTCTTTTCAGACCTAGCTATGGTAATAGGACTATGCCTTGGATAGAAGCAATTTATAGTGAATATGAGGTAAAGGAAAAAGCAAAAGAGGAAACCATGAAGAGATACCTCTCACAAAGATGGAACAACTTAACTGATGATCTCAAGCAGGCTGAGCCTCATTCCATCCAGAACTACATAACAACTATTAAAAGGACTGATAGATATATTCACATTGGTAGGAAAAAGGGGCAATTCTAGCTTCCCCTGATTTTTCAGCCACCCATCCTAATGTGGCTTATACCGAACTTCAAGTTTTACCAATATGATATTGCTACAGATAAATAGAGATGGAGTAGATTGGAAAATTTGTGAGGATTCTATTGGGATCCTTATTCACGCACAACACACTCTAATGTGGGATAGTTGTCAATTTTGCAAAGTTCAGAGTATTGACCAAGCAAAAAAAATAGCCCTTCCCCTACTGGAGGACCGTGCCAAGACCTTAGGTTGGGGGGAGTGATGAGTCTAGTTTATGGTCTCATTTTTTGGTAGAATTTTTGATTTATTTGTTGAAGTTATCACGGACTTTGATGTTAAGTGTTGATACTTTTATGATATTTTCCTCAAACTATAGACATTGGGCTTAATCTTATTTTTGCAAACCTTTAATGATAAATGGCATGTTAAATGGACTATCTATATTAATTTTTCATGTGGTTAATGAATTTTCCTTAAGGTGGTTACAGATATGCAATTATTGTGCATACTAATATTGCCATGCAGATTTAATTTGAGGATGCTAAATCGAGGAAGACACTGCCAGCTGGGCATGCACCATAACATTCAGCAAGGGAATGATTCAAAGGTCAAAGGAGGTCGACGATAGGAGATTCCTCATGTAAACCAAATGTAACCACCTTGTAGTGGTCATTATTGATGTTGAGCAAACATGCACATTACTGTAGCACTAAATCTGCGGTTGGACATGCATGTCTAACCGGATTGCATGCATCACAACCGCTACCCCAATTTCTCTGTTTTCCCTAAATGGTGTCCTCCTAGTTCATGGAGTTGACTACTGTGTTTAGTTGATAGTATAAATAAGGATCTAATGTTCCTTCTTTGAAGGTTGCATGATTTGATATTGTACTTGCATTCTTGAGTTTCAATAATATAGATATATTACTCTTTTGTACTCATGATTTATAGTGAATAAAATAAAGTTCTAAGTTCAAGCATCTGAGTTCTCATTAATTTTAGAGGACACTTATCCTAGGGGGGCCACTTGGTGAGTAATTTTTCCTTTATTTTAGTATTAGCCCAATATTACTTGTTGTTTAGTAATTAGTGAAAAATTTGGCACCGACTATTCTTGCAGCCACTAGAATTCCATTTTGTGACTGTTCCTGTAGCCAAAGCAGCCAAAGTAGTGTCCTATTTGTTTGCTCATATTTTCACTTCTATCATGCATTCTAGCTTTGTATAATTATTTATTGATGGTTATCATTTATGTTATTCCTTTCTAAGCAATTTACTTTCAACATTGTGTCTTTCTTAGCTATAGAATGAAAATGGCTACTTTGAGTTCCTAGTGCACATACTTTGCTGACCCATTTCACGTTCACGTCCCTAGGTTGACAAGTTAAAATGCACCTTCATGATTATTGAAATGGCTATTCAGGTTAGATGTCTAATCTTTGAATCATGGTTGTAAAGGCCTAGTTGTTGAATCATTGTAGGAGGTAGACAGGTACAGTGATCTTTTATTTTCCTCCTGACTTAAACATTCTCCTTCCACGTGAACAACCATTACCTGATTATAATGACAATTATGCTAGGATCCCATGAGTCCTCCTCCTTTCATTCATGAAAAAGGAGAATATAGCAAACAAAAATGATCTTACAAATTAAAGAAGCTCAAGTTCCCTACGCTTCCTCCACTTGAATGTGAAAGGAGACTTCGACTACTTTTAAACAAAGGTATTATACTTTTACCACCTATGAATAGGTTGGTCATTCATCCTAAATATTATAACATACCATTTTGCAAATATCATCATATTCTTGGACATCTAACTAAAGAATGTTGGACATTGAAAGACATACTAGATACGTATCATTTCATCGATACCAATTGCTTTCCTATTATCCCATAAAAACTCAATCCCTTTCTCATGCTATAGTTGTAGAATTTACTATTCTCACTATTGCCTAATCCTTTCCCATCACCCACCTTGTCTCATTCTTGCCTTTAAATCTTGTGTGGAGGTACGAAGTTGTTATCCATACCATTGTAATGCAATTGTCTTTATCTCTTAACTATGTTATTCCTTTTCCGCTTCACTATGTAGATTGTGAAACCAATAACTTAGTTAATGGTTGACTTACATTTGCATTACTAGCTCCTTTTCATATTTATTTTGTGTGTGTATCATGTTCCCTTGTATTGTGCATTTGATGTTTTCTCTCTCATCGTACACTTCCTCTATTTGTACCTCTCTTCTTCTATATGTCGTACATTTCCTTTTTTTCTTTTTTTTGTGCTCTCCTGTTGGGGATGATGCAAAGCTTTGAGACGCCCTATGTCTCTTCCATGTTGACCCAAAAGGACCTTTTCCTTTTTGTCTTTTTCTTGTGTTTTTCCTTTTTGGGATGATGCAAGCCATTGAGACTGCAATGTCTCCTTCATGTTGACCCAAAAGCTTTTTTCCTTTTCTTTTTCCTTTTCATTTTCTTTCTTTGTGTTTTCCTTTTTGGGATGATGCAAGGTGTTGAGACCGCAATGTCTCTTCCATGTTGACCCAAAATGGACTTTGTTTTTTGTTTTTTTTTCACTCTCTTTGTGTCATTCTTCCATTTCAGTGTGCTTTGGGGAATGATGATGGTTCCGAGATCCTTACAAAACATTGCAACAACGAACATATTGACCCCAAATCCATAGATCCCTTATGTGTTTGGTGTTCTCTTTTCTAGGGGGAAACTCCTTTTTCTTTTGTTTTTATTTACATTATGCGGCCTAACTTCAAAACATATGACTTTGCATAGGGATTTCCAAGTTGGCTCTCATGTCTCATTTTCTTTTTGCATCTTATTTCCTTCACTACTTTAAAGTAATTTCTCACAGAACGATGTGTAGCAATTCCTTTAAAGAGGGGGGCATACATTATCATTATTTCATTTGCATTCTTGGTTCCTAGTGTAGCCTTGTTGTTCATATGATGCATTCATCACTTTTTGGATGACATTGGGTTTGATTTCCTTCATAAGTGTGATCTACCTTAGCATATTACATTCCTCTTGGTGGCCTAATGCGATGCACTGCATCCCCTAAGTGGTGAATATTTTATTCTTTGATTGGTCCTCTCTTGGAGACATTAGACATAATTTTCCCTAAGTGATAGACCTTGCATGACTTAACAAGACTCCTTTGAACATCTTTTCCATTTTACACTTTTATACTTTCACATTTTTTTACTTTTATTTTACACTTTTCATTTTTACCACCTTCCATAATGCAACTTGCATGTCTGTGGTACCTTCCTTTTTGTTCATGAGTTCTAAGCATACAAATATTTTCTTGTCTCATGAAGCACGAACCAAAATTTTCCTTTGTGGCACCTTGTTAAAGTTATCAGGAGATAACTTTAATATGGTTGAGCAGGAAGCCCATTCAGTGGCACAACTATCCCACTAGCCACCTTTGTGTTTGTGAGTGAATACCAACTAGTGTATGTATCTTACCTTTTGGGCCTACTCACCCAACAAACCACCATGAGTTTTTTCACCCCAAAGTGAGTATACATTCTCTTTTTCAAACAACCAGCCTAGATCTAATTCACATCTAGTTGGATAGATGATCGAAGCTTCATCCAATTCTCTCATTTCAACACTTATGTGTTCCTTTGTCCTTATGCTTAGTTTTCCATGGGATCTTCATGTTGGGGGTCTGATCATCCCTCTTGATCATTTTCATTCCATCTTGTTGATGTAAGTGCATTTGAACCCTCGTCTCAGTGTGCATGGCTACTTTAGTGTGAGTTTGAAGCAAGTTCATCCTCTCACTAAAGTGGGGGCTAAATGTGCCATAGAAAAATGGCCCCTTGTCATTTTCATGGACTTTTAGGTCTTGCTTCATGATCTTTGGTCTATTTTTCTCTAATTTTATGTTGTAATGTGGCTCGAACATGCATATTTAGGTACTAAAATTCCAATAATGACATCTTGTGAAGGTGTTATGAAGTGTTGTAAAAAAATTCTAAACTTTTATAGACTCTATTCATTACAATTCACCTAAAAATCCCATTTTCATCACTAAAGAAGTCCTATTTTAAAGTGTTGTAAAGTCTTGTAAAAAGATTTCATATTTTTCAAGGCTTAATTTCACTATTTACACCTTTCTTATGCTTTATTTGACCTCTTTATGCCCTTATAAGCTTTAAGTGTATTTTTGAATGTAAACCCGATAAATAACATTAAATGTGACTTAATTCTCGACACCCATTTTCTGGTCCTAGGTGGGACCCATTCACCATGGGTGGCGAATGAGTCCCCCTTAGCTCCAAATTCAAAATATTTCAAATTTTCTTTCAGTTTTTTATTCAAAATCACTTGATGTCGGCCTATGATGAGGTATCAATAGGTTACTAAGGCACAATAATATATAAATAAGTGTTTTTACATCCATTTCAACCCCCATTCATTCAAGCATTCATCAAGTTCACGTATTCACTCATTCAAGCACTTTGCATCACCTAATCAAGCATTTTGAAGCATCCATTGACACAACTTCATATTTTCTTCAATAAGGGTTTGGTAAGTTGATAGCATTTTTGTGTTATTTATTTATCAGTCTCTTTCATTTCATTATTTCATTAAGTTTTGATTACCAAAGTGGCCGGGTTTGACAAAGTAAAACCCCTATTTGCTAACCCTCAACCATTTTTCCCCTCTTGCATGTGTGTTTGTAGAAATTTGTATGCAAATTTAACAAGAATTTAGGTGTTGAAGAGTGGTCAACAATTCAACAAGGTGTTTCAAGTCAAATCAACCTCATTTCAAGCTTGGAGAAGGTATTCTATTTATTTCTAGCAGAATTGACTTCAGCAACCTAACAAGCAGACCTCCTCAGATCTGGTGTTGTAGAGTTGTCTCATGATTTCTCAAATTTTTTAGAGAGAACTGATTCACCACCAGTACTGAATGAGTCCCACCTTCAGGTTGGAAATCTAAGTTTTGTCATATTTCAGATCCCTACACTCAAAAACCTGTTCCCGACAGTTTTCATCAAAAGTAGGACTGATTCGCCACCCTGGGCGAATGAGTCCCACTGGTAATTTTTTGTAATTCTAGACAACATCCAGAACATTCTAGAATCTTCATTAGACCTCTAGGTGCTCACTGATTCAGCTCATTTCTTTCTGTTATGTGTTTATTTATTCATAGCTCTTTTTTTGCATATCACATTGTGTTTTCCAACATAGCATAAATATTAAGTTTTGCATACATAATCAGTCATTTAGATAACTTAATTGCATTTAGATCATTTCATTTAGTCTAAATAACATCTTACATTGCATAATTTGAATGAACCTAGCTAGAATTTTTGGCCTACCTCTTTCCTTTTAGGTGCAAAACCTTAGAATAGTTAGAGAGCCTTGTGATGCCAAAAATCTATGGTTCAATTAGAAGAAAAGCAATATCAACTTATATCAACCCAAATGTCAGAAATTATAATTAAAAAGACAAATCCTTACAATTGGAACTCAAATTGGACCAAGTAGATTTATGATTTTTTCTTTAGAATGTAGGAACTTCCTCTGTTGAAGCTTTGTGGCCTCAATTTGGATCTGAAATTGGGCTAACATATTTATTATTTTATCTTTAGAACACACAAAATTTCTCTATAAAATATTAAATATGTTAGGTTGTATGTCCAATTGGACCAGTAGATTTATGATTTTATCTTTAGAATAAAGGAACTTCCTCTATCGAATATTCAAAAATTCCTACACCTAGGTTCTGCTTCCCAACAAAAACACCCAAAAGTGTTTCACAATGGCTCAAGGTACTCTCCAACCTTGTTATGTCACTGATAGCAATCAAATTTCTCCTAAACTATCCATACCTAAGCATTTCACCACAATCTATTCTTCTTGCACATAAAAAATCCACATATTAACCCCTTCTAAATAAAACTCAAAATCATCATAAAACCATAATTAATAAATCAGAAAGAATCTGATGTCATTTACTATCAAAACAAAAGTTTTATAGATCACAAAAAATCCATGAAGTCATCCATCCAAAGAGAAAATAAGCAATGTGAGGATTTGAGCAATATAAGTCTAAAGGATTATGGTGTAACGATAATGGAATCACCATAAGAGCACAATGGAGGAACAAATTATTGTGACTATAATTATGTGATCCATTACTCTATTGCTCATGTGGAACAATTGTGCTATAACAAATATAGGATGCATTCATGTGTGACCCAAGTTTAATGTGGCTATGTTGTGATATAAATGGAGGCATTCATATGAGCACAATTCATGTACAAATCATTGTCATCACAATTAGGTTTCAATCATCATTGGGTGCATTCAGGTTAACTCTAGTTTAACAAGTTACGATGTAATGATAGCATGATCCAAGAACGATTACCTCTTGTTGCAATAAAGAGCCTATAACTTTGGTTGATATGCAGATTGGTTGTGTTATATGAATTATGTAGTGCATTCAAGCACAACCCATGTTTAATGGGCTATTCTAGAGAGTGATCAAAATTTTCTAAACCTTATGAATGTTACTTAAAAGTGTATACCTTAAACTACAAACCAAGTTTGCTACATACTTGAATGCAATCTTGAGTTACCACAAACTATAATAATGTGATTTGCTAATAATCATTATGGAAAGTATTAAAGCAAGACCCATGATATATAGGATACATTTCCCTGATCAGGTTTACATACCTTAATGATCAAACACAAGATTCCCACACACTCTAGGATACAATCTAAGGTTGGAAAATCTTCCTCAAGCTTACTGACATGAAATTCCTAAAAGAGAAAAATCAGTGAGACCCTCAGAATGTCTTACTAACCAGCAGTTGTGTTCATAAGATCAAAGTCGCTGAGACTCTGGATCTTTCTTGCCAGCTAGAGTCATCGGCAAGACATGGCTATCACTATGAAAATTCTTATCTCTTTCCATTCAGGAAGACCTCTATTCTATGGGTTGATTCCTGGTGATCATCGGGGAGACTCTTGGTGACGAGTGGCATCAGGGAGAGCCATAAACATTCAAAGTGACTCATTCTGATAGAGTATGTCTCACCGATGGTTTTACACATGATTTTCATTGGGGTGACATGAAGGATCGATAAGAGTCTAAGCGACAGTGGAGGTTTCGCCAACATGTATAACTTTAGTATGAACTCTTGGCAATGGCGTTTCTCTTGCCGATAGTCTGTGTTTAGACTGAGCTCTCGCCGATAGCGATGGTCTTTCCGATAGAGCTACATGTGATGGAAATTAGTGTGAAGTCTTAGCGACAGCAATGGTCTTGTCAATAGTTCTAGAATGGACATCGGTGAGATGTCTTGCCGATAAAGTGATTCTGGCCGATGGTGCTGATCCTGGCAATGGACATATCAGAGTGACATTAACTGTCGATGAAATATCCTAAACTCTTGTTGATGGACAGTTGGTTTTCGTGTGATATTGGGGAGACTTGATATGTTATCAGTCTGATTTCCTAGGGTGTTGTTGATACCTTTGGCCTTGCCAATAGCTATGTGATCGGGCATTTTGGCATTGGGGAGACACGGTCTAGTTTCTCACCGACATGCCATATAGTTGAACATTTTGAGCGAACATCTGTCCTACATGGTGTGTTATGAGCCAATGAAAGAAGCAGAATGTGAACCATTGGCAGTTGAACTGTTGCGATCGTTCCTATGTGGAAGATGAACAGATTGTGAGAAAAATGACTATGCTCTGCAATGATCGATAATGGTGAATAGTTCGATGGTGTATAGTTGTTTGATTCTAAACATGATTTGATCAGTGTGAATGAATTCAATTTGGAGAGCATTGTAATAGTGATGTTTTGTATAAGGTTGATAAAGGAAATGTTGCTGCTATTAATTTGACATTATAAAGTGAAGTTCGATCTTTGTATGTAATTTTGTTTACTGTAATACAAAGAGACTTTTCTTGGTGTGGTGGGTTTTTCTCCCATAAGGGTTTTCCCATGTAAATCTGGTGTCCAATTGTGTATGTGTCCATTTCTATATTCTATTATTCTTTTCATGTGTATCTTATTGAACTGTAATTGGAAA
Organism: Sequoia sempervirens; assembly: GCA_007258455.2. Classification (NCBI taxonomy): domain Eukaryota; kingdom Viridiplantae; phylum Streptophyta; class Pinopsida; order Cupressales; family Cupressaceae; genus Sequoia; species Sequoia sempervirens. The sequence continues at coordinate 254,865,538 of VDFB02000003.1, forward strand.
TTTTAAAGTCATATCTACATTCTTCCCTGAGGTTTTTACGTTAGGAGAGTTTGTTCCACACCTAAGCTTTCCTTACAAGTGGTATCAGAGCCTGGCCAGTTGTGTTATCCTTGTGGCTACGTTGGGTTTTTGTGTCAATTTTGTTCAGTGGGAGTCTTGTAGAAGTCTGGTAATTTTAATTATAGATTAAGATGGCAAGCACATCAGGAAAGATTGAAATTGAGAAATTCAATGGCAGTAATTTTGAGTTGTGGAAACTCAAAATGGAAGATCTATTGGTTGATCGCGATCTTTGGCTTGTTGTGTCTGGAATGAAGCCTATAGGCATGAAGCAAGAGGATTGGGAACTTGCAGATCAAAAATCAATGGGGTTGGTAAGGCTCTGTTTAGTAGACTTTGTTCTTCTAAATGTTCATGAAGAAAAGACAACATCCTCTTTGTGGAAAAGACTGGGAGCTATTTATCAGGGCAAGTCCTTGGTGAATAAGTTATTTTTGAGAAAGAAGTTGTACTCTTTGAAAATGTAGGAAGGGGCATTTGTTGCTGATCATTTGAATGCTTTCAACATGTTGATTGCTCAGTTAGCATCTGTGGGTGTAAATATTGATGAAGAAGATTGTTGTATGCTATTGTTGTGTTCTTTGCCATATTCTTGGGATCACTTGGTGATGGCTATTGGGAGTAATACTTCCTCTTTTAAGATGGAAGGTATTGTTGCTTATTTGTTATTAGAAGAGATGAGAAGAAAATATTTTGAGATGGTGAAGGAGGCTCTTGTTGTTAGAGGTAGATCGAAAGAAAAAGGAAAGAAGAAGGACAAGAAGTCCAAATCCAAATCAGAGGGGAGATCAAAGTATCCTAGTAAGAAGTCCAAGGTAAAGTGTTAGAATTGTGGGCAACCTAGTCATGTCTGAAAGAATTGCAAAGAGGAGAAAAAGAAGAAGTATTCTTCCAACAATGATTCTTCTCAGAGTGATGCATACGCTTTCATTGCAGCCTTGGCTTCACAGGCATCAGATGATGTTTGGCTGATTGATTCTAGAGCATCTTTCCACATGACATCTCATAGAGACTGGTTCACTAAGTATGAAAAATACGATGGTGGAAGGGTGTATTTGGCAAGCGATTCATCTCTAGAAATACTTGGCCATGGAAGAGTCAAAATTCAATTCCTTGATGGAAGAGTGAAGGGAATCAATGATGCAATGCATATACCAAGTCTGGCTTGAAATTTACTTTTTGTTAGTAAGTTGAACGATGTTGGAGTGAAGATCTCATTCTCTGGAAATGGCTGCAAGATGACTAGAGGCTTAGTGGTGCTAGCTAGTAGTGATCGTATTGGTACTTTGTATAAGTTGAATGCACTTATTGTTTAATGCAATAGTGTCTCTGTAAAGTCATAGAAGGCTACTCATGGAGAAAAGGAGGAAAAATTTCTCGATAGTGTAAACTCTATGGAAGTTAAACTTCCAGTAGAAAAGACTATGCTCTGGCATCATAGGCTTGGCCACATTGGAGAAAAGGGTTTAAAAACCCTAAAAAATAAAAACCTGGTTGAAGGGCATGATGATTGTAACCTTGAATTTGAGTTTTGTGAACAATGTATATATGGTAAACAACACTGTGTTTCATTCTACTCCAGTTCTCACAAATCTTCTGGTTTACTTGATTACATACATTCTGATGTTTTTGGTCTAGTAAATGTTCCTTCTTTGTCTAAATCAAGATATTACGTATCGTTCATTGATGATTATTCAAGAAGGGCATTTAATTATTTTTTAAAAAGTAAAGCAGAAGTGTTCAGTCATTTTAAGGAATTTAAAAACCTTGTGGAAAATCATACTAGAAGAAAAATAAAATGTTTAAGGACTAACAATGGCGGTGAGTTTTGTTCTGATGAGTTCGAAAGGTACTGTAACGATCATGGGATTAAAAGACATAAAATTACACCCTACACTCTGCAACAAAATGGATTTGTTGAAAGGTTCAATAGGACAGTGATGGAAAGAGCACAAAGTATGCTAAGTAGTGCTAGCTTGGAGGAGAACTTCTGGGTTGAGGCAATTGCAACAGCATGTTATTTAATAAATTGTTCTCTGAATTCCGCTCTTGTTGAGAAAACACCTTTTGAAACATGGTCTGGAAAGAAGCCCTCTCTGAGACACATTCGTGTCTTTAGCTGTGAGGCATATGCATATGTGTCGAATGAAAAAAGGTCTAAATTGGAAAACAAGGTTGTTAAATGTATTTTTATTGGTTATAGTGCTAGCATAAAAGGATACAAGATTTGGAATCCTGATACAGAGAAGGTTTTGTACAACAAAAGTGTTATTTTTCATGAGCTGAAGCCTTCTACTTTGGATCTGCAGTCAGAGACAAAATCAGAAGATAAAAAGGATGTAGTTGAAATTCCTCTGACACTAGATAAAGAGGAATTCAAAATTCAAAATGTACCTGAAACTGAGAAGAGCTCAAGTAGTTCTGAGAGTTCTAAAGAAGAAGATCAACCTTAGCCTAAGCCTATTAGGAGGTCAACACGTGAAAGAAAGAAACCTAATAGGTATGGGTTTTGTTTGTTAGATTCTACTTGTGCCTATGATTTAATTTTTAGCACTAATGAGCCTAGGACTGTGAAAGAGGCATTTAGAATGTATGATTCAAAATATTGGTTGGAAGCCATGAATGAAGAAATGGCATCATTAGAAAAGAATGATACTTGGAGTTTGGTGCCCTTTCCTGAAGGCAGAAAAGTTGTTTGCTGCAAATGGGTATTTAAAAAGAAAATAGGTCTAGATGGTTGTGTGGAAAAGTATAAGGCAAGGTTGGTTGTGAAGGGGTATTCCTAGGTAGAGGGAATTGATTATGGAGAAATTTTTTCTCCTATAGCTAAGCTGACGTCTATCAAATTTATTTTGTCACTTGCAGCAGTGTATGACTTAGAGATTGAATAGATGGATGTGAAGACAACATTTCTTCATGGTGACCTTGAAGAAAAAATCTATATGTCCCAACCTGAGCACTTTGTGGAAAAAGGTAAAGAAAATCTTGGTACAACCATGTATATTCTGGGAATGGAAATAACTAGGAATAGGAAGAGTAGAAAACTTTGGCTCAGTCAGAGTAAGTATATTAATATTGTTCTGTAGAGATTTTGTATGACTGATTGCAAGCAGCTAGTTGTTCCAGTTTTGCAGGGAACGAAGCTATCTATTGAAGACTGTCCAAAATCTCCTACTGAGATAGAGGACATGACCAAAGTGCCTTATGCTAGTACAGTTGGCAGTTTAATGTATGCAATGGTCTATACAAAGCCATACATTGCCCAAGCAGTGCGAGTACTTAGTCGTTTTATGGAAAATCCATGAAGGACACATTGGGATGTTGTGAAAAGAGTGTTCAGATATCTGAAGGGAACTTCAAAGTATGCTTTGTGTTACCATGGAAATTTGGTTGAATCACAGAGGACTCTTAGCATTCAAGGCTATGTGGATTCTGATTGGGCAGGGGACATTGACAGCAAAAGATCCACTAGTGGATATATTTTCATGATGAATGGTGGTGCAATTAGTTGGATGAGTAAGCGACAAGTTGTAGTTGCTTTGTCCACTACAGAGGAAGAATACATGGCAACAACACATGCCTGTAAAGAAGCAATCTAGTTCAAACATTTTTGTTCTAATATTGGGTTTGATGCAGGGAAAATTACAATTTACTGTGACAGTCAGACTGCTATTTGTTTGGCGAAAAATCCTACTTTCCATGCCAGGACGAAACATATTGATGTGTAGTATCATTTTGTACAAGATATGGTGGAGGATGGAAAGGTCTCTTTAGAAAAAGTGGATACTCTGGAAAATGTTGCAGATGCATTGATGAAACCAGTGAGCATAGACAAGTTCAAGTGGTGTTCCAGATTGATGGGCCTTAGTGCCCATGAATTTTAGTAGGTTTTTTGTGCTTTGGAGGTGTCAGTAAGATCTTCATCAAGTGGGAGATTGTTGGAAAATGTGCCTCAAGCTTATTGACATGAAACTCCCGAAAGAGAAAAATTAGTGAGACCCTCAGAATGTCTTACCGACCAACAACTGTGTTCATAAGATTAAAGTCGTTGAGACTCTGGATCTGTCTTTCCGACTAGAGTCATCAACAAGACATGGCTATCGCTGTGAAAATTCCTATCTCTTTCTGTCTGGGTAGACCTCTTGCTAATGGCTTGATTCTTGGTGATCATCAGGGAGACTCTTGGTGACGAGTGGCATCGGGGAGAGGCATGAACCTTCAAAGTGACTCATTCTGATAGAGTATGTCTCACCGATGGTTTTACACACGATTGTCATCAGGGTGACATGAAGGCTCGATAAGAGCCTAAGTGACAGTGGAGGTTTCGCCGATAGGTATAACTTCGGTATGAACTCTTGGGGATGGTATTTCTCTCACTGACAGTCTATGTTCGGTATGAGCTCTCACTGATAGCGATGATCTTTCTGAGAGAGCTACATGTGATGGACATTGGTTTGAAGTCTTAGCGACAACAATGGACATTGGTGAGATGTCTTGCCGATAGAGTGAGTTTGGCTGATGGTTTTGCATTTGGTATGATCTCTTGCTGATTGTGTTGATCCTACTGATGGACATATCAGAGTGACATTAACTATCAATGAAATCTCCTGCACTCTTGCTAATGGATAGTTGATTTTTGTGTGATATCAGGGAGACTTGATATGTTATCGGTCTAATTTCTTAGGGTGTTTCTGATACCTTTGGTCTTGTTGATAGCTATGTGATCGAGCATTTTGACATTAGGGAGACACGGTCTAGTGTCTCACCGACATGTGATACAGTTGAACATTTTGACCAAACATCTATCCTATGTGGTGTGTTATGAGCCAATGAGAGAAGCAGAATGTGAACCGTTGGTAGTTGAACTATTGCGATCGTTCCTGTGTGGAAGATGAATAGATTGTGAGAAAAATGACTATGCTCTACAATGGTCGATAATGTTGAATAGTTTGATGGCGTATAGTTGTTCAATTCTGAACATGATTTGATCAGTGTGAATGAATTCAATTCAAAGAGCATTGTAATAGTGATGTTCTATACAAGGTTGATCAAGGAAATGTTGCTACTATTAATTTGACATCAGAAAGTGAAGTTCAATCTCTGTATGTAATTTTGTTTACTATAATACAGACTTTTCTTGGTGTGGTGGTTTTTTCTCCCATAAGGGTTTTCCATGTAAATCTAGTGTCCAATTGTGTATGTGTCCATTTCTCTATTCTGTTATTCTTTTCATGTGTATCTTATTGAACTATAATTGCAAAATTTAAAGTCATATCTGCATTCTTCCCTAAGGTTTTGACGTTAGGAGAGTTTGTTCTGCACCTAAGCTTTCCTTACACCAAGATCATACCACAACCCTATCAAGATAGCTAATTTTCTGACCCAAGATTTAAGTTTTTTTACTACCAACAGAAGCATTGGTAAGATCATGACTATGGTACAAACCCTAGGCCTCCGTAGAAACATAAACCATAACTCTAGCGGATTAGTGAGGTTGCAATACCAGAAAGATTAAGAAATTGTAGCTAATAAAAAAATCTTACAATCTAAAGATTGTAGCCAATAACAAGCACACTATGTAGCTCAATGACATTTATAAATGTAATCTAGATGGTAAGAAGAATGACAGTCACTTGAGGTGTGACAGTCAAAAAGAGGTTGAGTAGTGACAAGATAATAAAGCTCAAACCTTGCATAGTAAAGTGGAGATTTTAATATTTAGTTTCCTTACCCCCTTGCTGATCTTGAGGATTTTTCAAATGCTATTGGTAGTGTTAGACAAGGAAAATGCAATCAAGGAATGACAGGTTCAATTTTTCTTCTTAACCATTGTATAATGGAGGTAGCGGATTGCATGTTTGAGCAGTTTTTTGAGACTCATCAAAGATGGGAGAATAGTGAAAAATACCTTGTGGACTATCAAGTAGTGACAATAAGGTTGAAGGATCTTAAGACCCACAATACCTTGAAACAATAAGTCCCTTGTAGTAAGTAAGTAGGGGAATAGTTTGATTTTATAGAGGGATGCCCATGAAAGGAATCTTCAAGTGACAATGAGTTGTTTGAGATTGCAGCTGAGGGTGCAATATCTAGTCTTAAAGGTAGTTAGCAAAGCAGTAAATGTGCAAGAAAATCAAATCATACACAACAAACAATTCACAATGTTTTGTTGCATAATGTGTTGAGTTTGAAGACAAAAATCTCATTGTATCTTGATGAAAGTAGTGACCTTAATGGTCAATCACTAGAAACCATGATTTTAAAACATGCTATTGTGCTTATGGAGGTAGCATTTTAAGCAAGGCAGTGAGTGGTGGCTTGGAATAATGGTAGGTATGAAGGACTTTCTTTATATGCATACTATGCAGTCTAGTGTAAAACAATGTTCTTAGAAGAGATTGAAGGTGGATTATGGAACTCAAGGGTTACCATGATCAAGATTAAAGAAAAGACTGAGATCTATTTAAAATCCATTGTCATGAAGATATTAAAGATGTCACATGCAAAACCCTAATAGCTAGAGTAATGAATATAGTGTAAAAGAGGACAGTTTATTAGGGAAGATTTAGGAGATCTCCACATTATCTAATCACAAGAAAATATACCATTTTTTATTTTTTTAAATTAAAATAAATCATTCTAAACCCTATATAGGATATATTGATACTTCAAAAGCATCATATTTATTTTTAAAAATTAAAAGAAATCATTCTAGACCCTATATAGGATACATTGATACTTCAAAAGAATCTGAAGGAATTTGAGATTATGCAAATATATGTCAATTAAATACCTTGATTACAAACAATAGCACAAACAATGTAACCCTTGTTGAGTAGAGTAGGAATGAGATAAGTAGCAATGAATCTTATGCCTCTTGTCACACACATCTCCTTATCATTCTTTGTCATTCTTTACTGAAACACTTCTCCATTTTGGTGAGCTATGCCTAAAAATAAGGTTTTGACGAAGGTTTTAGAGTATGTTTATTAAAATGAAAACTCCATTCTAGAGGGCTATGCCTGAAAATAAGATTTTGAAGAAAGTTTTAGAGTATTTTTATTAAAGTTTTAGAGTATTCTAGCGAGCTATATTCTTGATTCCTTAAATGATTTATTCAAATGGATTGTGACTAAATAAATGACTAGCTATTTATTCATTTTTATTTGTGTGACTAAATAATTTTTAGTGAACGAACAAATTAGTCATTTATTTGCTCATTTATAGCTGAGTTGCAAAAAAAAGTAGAATTTAGTGATTTTTAGCTATTATGACTAAAAATTTTAGTCACATAGTGATTTATTTGCCAAATTGTACTAGTGTTGTCATCATTATTCTTGCTTCCTTCACTTTCATCTTTATCTTCCCCATTCTTATTTCTGGTAGATTCTTGAAGCTCTTCTTGCTTATCACCAGTATGAACTCTATGTTGATCATAAGACATTTTATTGGTTGTCTCTTCTATATCAGTTTAAAGGGAAGGAATCTCAAAAACATCATGTATCTCATCAACATTTTCCAAGATTGGATTATCCAACACTTATGTGACATCAATGTGTATTTGTGCTTGAGTTGTATGGGACGAAGAGTTGGTTCTTGCCCTATAACTCTGTGTCAATTGTTTGATTACATCCTGGGTTTCTTGTCTTACCTTTTCTATACTCTCTTTCTCCTTAGTCATTGGCATATTAACTTTCTACTTGACTCTAAACATAGTAGAGAATTATTTCAGTAGATTGGTAGCTTTTATCTCAGAAAGAGAGGAACCACAAGAAATCAAGGCATCATTCATCATCTTATCTTCAAATTTACAGCTTCTTGCCTTCTGTGTACTAATTCTTTCTAGATATTTTTAGTTACTTTGTTATGTATAGTTTCCATGCTTACATTGCAAATGAATATATACTGAATAAATGCATTTATGATGGTTTCCTTTCCTTCATCATTAACTTTATCATATAGCTCAACAGTTGGCATGAGATCATTTTCAATCATATTGTTTACTAAAGCTCCTAGATTTAAGGATGGTTTATCACTTACCAGAGGAGAGCTAGGCATGTGCTCCACAAGATCATATGAGCCTTCTTCATTCTTCTTCTTATGTACATGGATTCTGTAAGTATCATCTTCTTCCTTTGTCTCCTCATCTGTGGAGATATCAAATCTAGTTTTAGCCTCTTCTTTGGAGGTACTACTCCTATTTATTTCTAGTTAATGCTCTTCTTCTATGCCAAGATCTATTTCTTCTTGAATTGCATCACTTAGATTTATTTTCCTGACAACCTTTTGTTTCACTCTTCTTCTTCTTGAAGCAGTAGATGGTGCATCAGGAGGTATATCCTTTCTTTTAGATTCCCAAGTACTGGGACCATTAGGGGCAGAAATATCTACTGACGTAGGGGAACTATGTTCTTTCTTCTTTCCCTTCTCAATATTAGTAGTACTACAAGTAGTAGCACTAGAGGTAGGTACAACACAGGAGGATAATCTTCATGATTTCCTTGGTCTAGAGGGTAGTTCAATTGATTTATCCTTTCCCTCATCAAGAGCGGGTCTTTTAATTGATCTAAGTCATCCTTAGTGAAAGCTTGTCCATGGAAGAATGTTTCTACCTTCTTTCTTCTTTTTGATGTTGTAGCTTCTAGGCATACCTAAGTGTATTTTTCTTCATATGTTCCATGTCAAGGTAGATTGGGATCTTTAGGACTACTCAACAAAATTTCAATGTACCTCTCATCCACTTTTTCATCATGTCCATATCCCAAGGGCTCAATCCATTGCATTCTAGGTTCAACTACCTCTATAATACATTCATTTGTAGTCACAATAAAGGTTATTTCCTTTTCATATTTCTTTATTAGACTCTTGGGAATCCGATCTCTTTCATGCATCTCATTTTGAAACACTACGAAGAAAGTAGATAGAGCATTTTTTTATGCCCTAAAATCTCCAAGAGTGTGCAAATGATCAAAAATTTGTTGTGCAACCAGGTTTTTGTCATCCCATATTATGTTCTTCCTTCCTAGTAACTCCCTCAAGAAATAGAATAGCATACACACTACTAAATTACCAAATTTGAAGGGGTGCTTCTTTACCTTAGTTATTCTCAAGTTCTCCGTAAGTCATAACCTAAGCAACTCACATAGATCAAAATATTTCCCATTTACTACCATCTCAAATGTGGTGTGAATTTCCATAGTAGATATAGAATTCCCTAGGTTGGTGAAGTAAATTTTTTGTCCAATCATGATATCATCATACTTCATGGCAGGGTTTGAGATAGGTTTTGTAGTTAAATCTCTTACGTCAAATGTAGCATGAGTTGGCTTCATTACTACATCATTATTCATAGCCTTTAGAACTGGAATGGATCTAGTATCACAAAGACCAATTACGGCTCAAATCACTTCCTTGTTGATTACCACAGGTACACTTGTCCACAAAAATTTACTATGTACCCTATTAAGATCCTAACAATTTTTTCCTCCATCTCACTTGAAAATTTTGGAAACTAGTTCCAAACATTCAACTTCTTTTGAGCTAGGTTTTCATATTTTTTCTTTAACAATAGATCATCCCCCATTAATTCACTATCCCATAAATCCTTAAGTTCTTGGTGATTGAATTCCTCTAGCTTTCCATGAATGTATGTTCTACTATCTTCAGCGGGTAACACATTGCTCAGAATGTGCGACAATGCACCCACAGGATCTTCTTCATAAAATTTCCAAGAATGTCTTTTAAATTTGGGTCGGGGTCTCTCAGAGATTTCCACAGTGATAGGAGTGGCCATTTCTCCTCAAACAACTTGAATATGCTCAAGAAAAATTTTCTTCAACTTAGAATCCACAAGATTCAGATAACAAAAAATACATTTTTCACGCTTTGTTGAGAACTACAGTTTTGATGAAAAATACTCTGAATCGCCCTCAGCTTGCTCTACTTCTCCCAATTTTACAAATGTTCTTTAGCTCAACTTAGTTTCTTTCTTTAAGACTTATAAATTTTTCCCTAATTCACATTTATTGAATTCCAACCTTAAAAGCTGATAAACACTTCATAAAGTACACTGCAAACCCAAAAAGGTTCTGCAATTCTTCATATCTTCAATTTTTTGTTGGAGATTTCTTCAACATCTTCAAAATGATAGCTTACATCATATATCCTTGTGTCACTACTTGACACCTCATATATCGGGGGCTTTTTAGATTTCTCTGTAAATGCTCCCCTTGGAGTCACTACTGGGCTCATTTTTTGGAAGAGGTATAAGCACTAGATGCAGGTATAGATGCATTTGACTTGCCCCTTTTCTCATGTTCTTCCTTTTTCCTCCAAATATTTTCCATTTCTATACTCACCTCTATAGGATCCACTTTGTTCACAAGTTTTTTCTTTTGTTCCAGATTAGGTTTCTTCCCAATTTTGCTTCTATAGAATTTTGAGATATGTCCTAGTTTGTTGCAGATGTGGCACACAACTTTTTTCTGGCCAAACTAATTTGCATTTATCCTTGATTTGCACTAATTAGCCTTATGTCTGAAGACATTGCATGTATAGTAGTAGCCTTGAAAAGACTGAATCCTTCTACTAGTATTGAATTTGTGTGTGGGATAACATTAGTATCAAAATAAGATAATAAAAACACACCAATGCAAATTAAACTAAAGAAAGCTAATAAAATGAAATCAGAGAAAACAAACAGAGCTTCTTCAGAGTCGTTCCATTGTCCTCTATCTCCAGTGATTCAGTTGAAGCTGCTGCTCTCAAATTGTATAAGCAAAGCTTCTCAGAATGGCAACCTCTTGAGCGGTATGCAAAGGAAAGTACTTCTCTATCCTATATCTTTGATGAAGTGAATCTGTGGGATATGCAGGGGTTGTGGATTATAGATGCTATTAAAACTATGATATCAGGTTGATAGGCCATGATATGGAATGCTAATATACTAAGCTATGATATGCTATGATTCTAGAATGCTATGGATCCTGGAAGGCTGATTGACTATAATTTTTCCATACAAAAGCTTCTCTCTTTCCAGAGACCCAATAGTCCCTTTTATAGATTTTCACAGACAAGAGCCTAGCTGGCAAAGATCAATGGCTGTGAGATTGTCTGGCAATTTTGAATGGTGAGAGATGGAGAGGTTGAGAGGAAGATGGAAGATGTTGGGAGGTTGGAGAGAAGAATGGAGGTTTTTCTTCAACCCATGAGAACAAGCTTGCTTAGAAACAGAGAAATTAATTTTCTGTTTTGAAGTTTGTTTCACGATTGTTGGAGATAATCCAAATTAAATAAATAAATTTATTTAATTTTATGTGTTATGTGGGTTTAAATTTTTTGAAATATTTGATGTGAATGGACATTAAAAGATTCAATTAAATATTTAGAATATTTAATTGTAAATGGACCTTAGAAGAATTAATTAAATATTTGGAAATATTTAATTGTGAATGGAATTTAGAGAAGAATATTTAATCTTTATTTGAATAAAATATTCAAGCCAAGATTATGTGATAATTAATATAAATAAATCATAATGTTTATTTAATTAATTAAGAAATAGATAAGAAAAGTAATTAAATAAAATTATTTATTTAATCGTAATGAAAGAATGAACAATATAAATAAATTATTTAGATTTATTTATACGTAGATTGAATTCGGAGATTTAATTAAATATTAAAAATATTTAATTAATTACCAGATTTTTGTGATGTAACCATTTTTAAGTATATACATTTTGCCCCTCTTTGAAGTGATGTGTTTTATGCATTGCTTCAAAGAATTTTGAAATTTTCCCCAGATGCTGTTTGCCGAAATGTTGATAGGTATATTGCCCCCTCGGATGATGAATCGATAAGATTTTGATTTTTCTGAACTTTTTTTTTTTTTGAATTTTTAGATTTATTGGAATATTTAAATTTTTATTATTTTTGAAGATGTCGATTCATCGTTCGAAAATGAGGATGTGAAGAAATTGACGTGCAAAGATGTGAGATGAAAAATTGATGACCTAAATTGCCCCTGGAATGATAAAATGTGATAAAATGCCCCAATTTTGCCTTTAAATAAGTTGAAAATGTCATTTTCCATGTCATTTTCCCATTTTAACCTAGTAAAACTTATAATTTTTGAGCTATGGAGTGAGAAAAATGGCACTTCCTATCCACCAGCACCATTTTGAGCGCATCCAACAACATCAGTGGTTGGCACACTATGGACCCACGATATGTACCCTGTTAAACTTTCAGCATTTGAAAATTTTCCGCTTAGGGCATGTTTTTCAATGTTTTGATATTAAATTTAATGTTTTAGCACTTTTTAATCTTTTTGTAGCGCTATTTATGTTTTCCATAGCACTTTTTAAGATTTTTGTAGCGCTCATGATGATTTTTGTAGCGCCCTCCATATGTTAGCGCCAATGATGATTTCCATAGCACCCTTGAGGATTTTTGTAGTGCTCATGATTCCTTAGCGCCTATTATCATTTTTGCAGCACCCATTTTCAATTTGACAATTCATGACTCTGTATCGATTGTTTGCGAATTGCGTTGCCCTGATTTGATAATGTTTTGTGTGATAAATTTGTTCCCAAGGTTGTTGGAAAAAAAAAATAGCTAATAAATTTTCTTTCAAGTTAATGAAAAACAAATAGTTGTTGATAAGTTTGCTTCTAAAGTTGTTAAAAACAAACAAGATTTTGATAAATTTATATTCATATTTTTTTGGTGAGAGAGCTGACCAGAGCCGTCTGGGACGTAGAGTTCTATAGGATTAGATATCATGATGCAGTGCCACCCAAGCAAAGAGTGAGTTATATATAGTCTTGGTCTACACATAGTCGCTCTCGAACTACCAGCAGGGGTGTATCTCAGCCATTGCCTCTAGGAGGTCCATCAGGGGCAGGTGGAGCAGCTCCATCAGGTGTAGGTGGGATAGGTCCCAGACCAGCACCATTAGAGGATAGCACTTCATAGTGTGTTTTGCATGATGTTTTATTGATACTTTGTTGAGACATTTGTACATGGATTGATATGGAGTGAGATTGCGGATTCATATGCGCCCTTACCATTTGTACTTGCAAGCTTTATTGGAGGTGTTTTGTGCCTCGACCATAGGTTGAAGGGATTTTTAGTCAGGTGGGGCCGTGTACTTGAGAGGATGGTGATGCAGGGCACACGATATGCTTGGGGATCGTGCATGCTTGCACATTTATATGATGAGCTGCACCATATTGTGTACGGTGGAGGTCAGAGTTTAGCGGTTGGTTGTTGACTTTTATAGATATGGGCATGGGAGCATTTTGTCGTTATGCGACCATTGACTCAAGGACGACGGCTTGCTGGTTGGCCATATAGATTTAGATATGTAGATATCATTACTTAGCCAAGGTTGGGAAAACTAAATCATTGGCAGCATCTTCTTGATGATCTTGATACAGTATGCTGGCAACCCTATGTAGATTGTGAGGGATGGCCAGAGGATGCTAGGGAGATGCCCTATGTCTTTACTGCCAGATATTTGATTGGTCGTATTCCTGGGATTATTGAGAGGTTTCTTCTTGGTCGGGTGTATTGACAGTATGGTTGGCCTTAGGGTATGCCACAGGGTTCTGCTATTTATGCGCATCGACAGCAGGAGGTTACAGTGTGGGGTCCACAGATTTCATATGATGCAACAGTGGATGAGTTCACTAGTTTGGGAGTATAGATGTGGGATTACAGATCTGATATTCTTAATGGGGGTATGACTGTAGAGTATGGTCAGTATGTGTTGGAGCATCCTGCACCACGATTATTTGATCCTGATGAGCCTACCCTAGTTGCATAGCAGAGACCATAGATAGTAGGACATAGGCAACAATGAGAGACAACTTCAAAGAGTGATGAATCTGAGGAGGATGATGATGATGAGTTAGATGGGGATGGAGATAGTAGTGATGAGGATGGGGATGATAGTAGTGGGGGAGGTGGCAGAGGTGGTGGCAGAGGTGATAGGGGTAGCGACAGAGGTGGTGGCAGAGGTGGACCATGGATGAGACATTCAGCTCCATCATCTTCAGTAGATCCAATGGTGTCGAGTCAGATAGCTACATTGTAGAGTAGAGTGTAGATCTTACAGGGTCAGTTAGCACAAGCATAGGCCTTGGCTACATAGCTACAGGGATAGTTGACGACAATGACAGCTGAGAGAGATACAACTAGATGACAAGGTGAGGAGGCCATGGCCCTAGCTGATAGTCTGCAGAGAGCAGCAAGAGGTGGTATGGTGAGAGAGCTGACCAGAGCTGTCCGGGAGGTAGAGTTCTATAGGATCAGATATCATGATGTAGTTCCACCCGAGCATAGAGTGAGTTATACAGAGTCTCGGTCAACACATAGTCACTCTTGGACCAGCAGGGGTGTATCTCAGCCATTGCCTCTAGGAGGTCCATCAGGGGTAGGTGGAGTAGGTCCATCAGGTGTAGGTGGGACAAGTCCCAGACCAACACCATCAGAGGATAGCACTTCATAGTGCATTTTGCATGATGTTTTATTGATACTCTATTGAGACATTTGTACATGGATTGATATGGTCCCATTTTTGATGATATTATGTCATATATAGTTGACATATTTGTATAGTTTGACATTCATTTTTGAGATATATGATATGCAGTGATGATTTGTTTTGATGAATGCTTCTATTTTCTATTTGCATGATGTTTTATGTTATGGTTTATGATATGATTTATGATGTGATGTTTGATGTACAAAAGCAAACAAAATGATATGTTGTGAAAATGAAAATGCAATGAAAAATGATGTGAGAATTATGATGTAAACTTTATTATTTTTTGATGCAAACATGTATGAAAAATGTATGTAATGATTTTTTTGTGAATGCCAAATATACTTAGTTGTTTATTCGAAAGATATGAAACTTTGATACTTTTCTAGCTTTTTGGGAAAATCTATAAATGCAAAATGCAAATTCTAAAATGAATGTAATCTATACTAACCATGCAGAGTATCTGTACAATATTGCCATTCTGAGAGCTTAGTTGTGCTTTTTATGTCATCATAGAGCATTGAAATGTTGAAAGTTAATACAAGCATCAAAGGGTATGTTAGCACCAGTGATGACCTAAGTATTGCTTTCATGAATTTTGATATAGCAAGATAATACAAGCATCTAGGTATAATTGAACCGAGATGACCTGAGTATCACTTGCATAAACAGACAAGAGTTAACCCATTTCCCATGCAAATTCTGAAATGTCTCGCGACCAATTTGCATAGTACTAATGATTTCCTCACAAACAACAAATAAAGAAAAATCATATTCCTTCCTTGCTTTTCTAGTTCAACACATCATCGAATTGCTCCAGAGATATGATAGAAAATCAACCATCTATTCAAATTTTTCCTAAAGTATTCCAAACATTATTCAGAGTAAGATCATCCAACTTGGTTATCAATATTGATGTTTGTGTTTTGATTTACATTTGTTTTGACCATGTTGTTTGATTTCATTGGCGTTAAGTGATCGTGTTGGTGTTGTGGTTGATTTGATGCATCAATGTATGTTGCGTTTTGTCAAATTGTCATTTGTCTATTTGTGATGTTCTAAAAGCTCATTGCCCCTCTCTTGTTTAATATGTGTTTCTGCCCCTAGTGTAAACACAACCTAATATTATGGATATGTACAAATTTCATCAAGCCATGATGAAACACAAGGATTCCCGTTGCATGATATGGATATGATCAATATGTACAGATGATAGATATGGATAGATGATGTCGTAAAAGCAAATGTAAGACAAAAGCCAATGGATAGAGGAGCCCATTTTGATCACAAGTAGCGCCTGTTTGCCAAGTTTTCACCACTTGTTTTTATTGCACCTTTTTGTTTCTTCAAGACTTTTTTTGATTTTCATGTATTTTTTCAGGACTTTTTCTAATTTTTTATGTATTTTTTCAGGACTTTTTCTAATTTTTTATGTATTTTTTTCAAGAATTTTTCTAATTTTAAACATAGAACTTCAAATGAATGCTATTGATCGGTTCTTCAAACAGGTCCCCTTCTGACGTAGATAACTGATATGCTCCAGAACCATATGCTGCAATGATGATAAATTGACCAAGCCAATTTGGTTCAAATTTTCCTTTCTTTTCTCTATCTTGCTAATTGTGTGGATTTTCTTTCAAGACTAAGTCACCTACTTGAAATTTCTGTGGTTTAACTCTGTGATTGTAGCTACAGGACATAACTTGTTGATAACCCTTCAAATTATTAGCTACATGTTGATGTCTTTCATCTAACAATTCTAGCTCTTGCAGATGAGATATTCGATAGTCTTCATCATTTATCAGTCCCTTGAGTGAGACCCTGAGCAAAGGTATTTCTACCTCTAATGGTAAGATTGCTTCTATTCCATATACCAAGGCATATGGGGTAGCTCCTATTGGTGTGCGAATGCTGGTTCTGTATGCCCATAAAGCTGGATTTAACTGGACATGCCAATCACGACCGACATCATTTACCGTTTTCTTCAAGATCTTCAAGATTGTTTTGTTTGAAGCTTCAGCTTGACCATTTCCTTGTGGATAGTAAGGTGTAGAGAACTTGTGTTGGATGTGAAATCTTTCACAAAGTTCGTCAACATCCTGATTCTTGAAAGGTCTCCCATTATCAGTGATGATAGAATTAGGAATTCCATATCGATAGATGATATAATTTAAGATAAATGAAGAGATTTGTTTACTAGTCATGGTCATCAAAGGAACAACTTCGATCCATTTTGCAAAATATTCTGTAGCCGTGATGATGAATTTATGTCCATTTGATGATGGAGGATGAATTTTTCCAACAAGATCTAATCCCCACTAAGAAAAAGGCCATGTTAGAATGAAAGGTTGTAGTTCCTGTGCAGGTGCATGAATAAGATTCCCATGGATTTGACATTTAGAACACTTCTTGACAAAATTAAAAGATTCTTTCTCTATGGTAGGCCAATAATATCCCATTCTAACAAGTTTCTTGGCTAAGGTTAAACTGCTTGAATGAGTTCCACAAATACCACTATGTACCTCGTGTAAGGCTTTTTCAGATTCATCATGTTCAAGACATCGAAGGAGTGTACCATCAAGACTATGTTGGTAAAGGATATCGACAATCAAGGAATAGCAGGATGATTGGCGTATGAAATTCCTTTTTTGGTTTCAGGATAAGTCTGGAGGTAAGATGTTATCTTTCAAGTAGGTATAGATCTTGCCATATAAAGGTGAATCAGAACCAGTTAAATGGCATATGACTTGAGTCTCAGGATTATCATAGGCAGGAGAAAACAATTGCTCCACCAAGAATTTGTACTGTTCTTGATTTTCTGATAATTGTAACAAGGAAGCAATTGTAGCCATTGCATCTGCAACTTTATTATCAATTCTTGGAATTTGTGAAAACTTGATTGCCACAAAATAATTTTTAAAATTGTCCACCATGTTCTTGTAAAGTAGCAGCTTATCATCTTTAGTCTGATAATCATCATTGATTTGATTAATGACAAGTTGTGAATCACCATAAACTTGCAGCTCTGTAATCCGCCATTCTAATGCTATCTTCATACCTGTGAGCAATGCTTCATATTTAGTTATGTTATTTGTGCAGGAAAACATTAACCGATATGATTTTGGAATGGTATGTCCTTCAGGTGTGACAAAAAGAATCCCTGCCCTCGAGCCATGTTGCGCGTAAGATCCATCAAAGTACAATGTCCATGAGTTCTTAATTGTTGCTGTGAAGACATCTGGATTAGGAAATTCAATGTGCATTGGATTTTTTCTTGTAAAGGTGCATCAGCCAATTGATCTACAATGACCTGTCCTTTTATAGCTCGTCGATCTACATAGTGAATGTCAAACTCACTTAAGATCATTACCCATTTTGAAAGTTTTCCTGTTAAGGTAGCTTTGCTTAAGAGATATTTTAGTGGATCAATTTTGGTTATCAGCTTAACTGTATGAGCCAACATATAGTGTCACAACTTTTAGGAAGCAAACACTACTACTAGGCAAGCTTTTTCAATGAAAGTGTAGTTTAAATCATGACTAGTTAAAGTTCTGCTGATATAGTATATGGCCCTTTCTTTGCCTGTAGAATCCTCTTGTGCTAGTAACGCTCCCAAAGATACTTCTGTTGTGGAAATATAGAGTATGAGCGGCTTTCCTGGAACTGGTGGATTCATAAGATATTGCTCGATCTGATTAAATGCTACTTCACACTTTTCCTCCCATTTGAATGGGACATTTTTATGTAATAGATGTGTAAATGGAAAGATTTTGTCTGCCAGTTGAGCTATAAACCTCCTGATGGATTGTAATCATCCTTGCAGTGATCAGAGTTGACTGATATTTTGTGGTGGTGGCATGTCCATTATAGCTTGTACTTTTCTTGGATCAACCTCTATGCCTCTTTCTGAAACAATGTATCCTAGGAGTTTTCCAGATTTAATGCCGAAGACACATTTCTTCGGATTAAGTCAAACATTGAACTTCTCCATTCTGATAAAGATCTTTGACAATATTTCTAGATGTCCTTCTCTTGTGTTAGATTTGGCCAATAAGTCATCCACATAGTCTTCCATAAAGGCGTGCATCATGTCATGGAAAATGGTGGTCATTTCTCTTTGATAAGTCGCTCTTGCATTTTTTAGCCCAAATGGCATGACATTCCAACAATAGGTACCCCAAGGGCATGTGAATTCGGTGTTTATGGATCATGACTTCAAGATAAAGCGACGAATTATGTGGATGTGATATGGAGGCATCATCTTTTTTGGAGAGTGAAAGACAAGTGGGGAAAGAAAAATGTCCCACTATGGCTTGAAATCTATTTACATCCAGATCAATATCGACAGTTGTGTTTACAAGAGCTTCTTCTAAAATATTCTTGTGTATGGGAGATATTTTTAGAAGTTCAAGAATGGAGATTTGAGTTGATGTTTTTCTCAATTGATCAACTAGATTATAATGAGTTGGAGAAGGAATAACTGCTTTAGATGAATTCCCTTTTAAGAAAAATTTTGCTTGTCCTCTCGTAGTCACATTAACCTGTTGATATTCTTGTTTTTCCTTGATTTTGATAACATTAACCCGTTGATCATCTGCAAATATGTGGCGGATTATGTTGTCTTCAACATTATTTATACTTTTCGCTTTAGCATTTGATGTTTCCCCCTTTTGATAGTTTGGTAAAGGATCTTTGAATGCTTGATGATCATCATTGATATGATGTCCTTCAATTATTATAGTGCCATTTTCAATTAAATCTTGTACTAGATTTCACAAAGCTTGACAATTATTTGTTCTATGACCTTTACATCGATGATAATTACAATAATATGAGTCATTCCATGATGATGGTTTGACTCGTGGCTCATAATCTCTTTGTGGTGGTAAGGTGATAACCTTATTATCAAGAAGTTCCTTGAGAGTAGATTCAAGAGATTGACCCAAAGCAGTAAAATTCTGTCAATTTGAAAAGAATGGAAGTCTGGATGGATTTGATGTTTGGATGTTGCCAAGATTATCACAATTATCCTTGTTGTTTTGATTGGTCATGCTTTCTTGATTGGAATTTTGTCCTTGTTGATTGTTGTTTCTTTGTTGATTGGTATTTCCTTGTTGGTTGTTTCATGGAGTACTTGATAGGTTGAAAATGGATGGTTTCGTTCATAGATTGTTTGCATCCACTATTCCATCATTGACAACATTTTTATTTCTATTCCAAAACCTTGTTTTTTCATTGTTGTTATCGCTAGATGAACTTGGATTATCAAGTTTTATTACTCCTCTTTTGACCAAGGCCCCTTCACTGGTGATTTCATTTTCAATCAATTTTTCAAAGTTAGGAGGACAATGAAGATTAAGCCTATAGCTTAATTCTTGATTTAGACTATTGATGAAGATATCCATCTTTTCCTTTTCAGGAATAGGATGGGAATATCGTACAAACAATCTTCTCCATCTTTGCAAAAATGTAGTGAAAGATTCCCCTACTTTTTGTTTCACTTTACAAAGATAAAGCATGGTTATTTGGTGTTGGATGTTGTAAGCGTATTGTGATATAAACTGATTTATTATCTCCTCAAATGTTTTGATGGGGGGGGTGATCTTTGAAAGCCACTCCATAGATTGTCCACCCAAACTTCGTGGAAACAGTCACATTAAATAGGTATCTTCATAAGTGAATTCTAGACTCATATTTCAAAAATCCCTCACATGTTCAATGGGGTCAGTGTTTCCATTGTACCTATCAAATTTAGGGATTTTGTAATGTTTTGGAAAAGGAATCATTTGAAGACTTCTATCAAATGGATAAGGACATATGTATTCCAAAACATACTTCTTTGTTGCACCCCATTTCATCTCCTTCATTTGTCCTTGTAATTCCTTTATCTGTTGAGTAAGGGCACTAAAGTCATTAGGAGGAGTTTCAGTATTCGCTTTAATCCCTTCTATATCAAAATCAGCAGGTAACTTAGCTCCTTGATTAGCCAATGAAAGGAAATATTTTTCTCTATTTCTTTCTAAAATCCTTTCTATAAGAGTATGGAATTGGGGATCCTGCTCTACTTCTTAAAGATTTTCTTCTCTTATCTCTTCAATATGAAATGGATTCTCTTCCTTTTCACTATTATCACCCATTTTGCTTGTGGTACTTTCTCTTTCATCTTTTTCTATGTGCTTTCAAGATCTCGTGACAACAGGCATAAGCTTTGCCCCAAATTCTACTAACTTTTGATCAAAAGAATGAAATAGTGCAATTTTTGATGGATATGAAAGTCAGGATAGAATGAAGATTCTATGACTTAAAAAGATTTCTAGTCTTGTGTTTTCCCTAATTGAGAGGATGAAAATCCTGTTTGCGGGAATTTAAACAAAAAACCAAAAAAATGATTTTGCACGTTATGAAGTTTGATCATAGCTTCGTAAAAAGATGGTTTTGTGAGAAATGCCTAATGTGATTGAGTTCTCTATTCCAGAAATTGATTTGGACGAGTGGAATATTCAATTGTAGGTTGGGGAATATAAGAAGAATGAATACACTAACTATGGTTGTGTCTTTGAGAAAGGGCTCTTCTTTGAAAGAAAGCTCGTGAGTATAATGGTTCTATAGCACAATCATTAGTGTAACCTCTAACACAGTCATGATATCGATGGATAAAGGTTCTATGTTTAAGTAAAACCTTTCGACTTTGGTACAAGAATTGTCTTTTCTTCAATAGTTTCTTGTAGCTAAGTGGTTTCTTTGGCTTTTTGATTCATTTGAGAATAGATTTCTTAACAAAGGTTGTGGATTTCCAATCTCTTATCATGAGAGTAATCAATATAATTGTGAATTTTGGATGATCTTTACTGAATTTTAATGATTTTGGAATACACAACACTCAGATGAAAACAAATGTTTTTAAGAGTTGTAATCTAAACAGATAGTGTATGTTCAAAAGAACCACGTATGGTCCTATTTTCACTGGTTTGTTAAACAAAAATGCACTTTAGATAGACTCACTCTTAAGGTCAAAAGGTCATCGTTATACTCAACAGCCCACAACTTAAAATTGTGTCGAATCACATAGCCTTGTCACCCCCTAGAGGGTGCCCGTGTTTTTTTCTTTTCCAGGTGCATACTCAAGGTTAGATTTCTCAATCCCTTGAGCAAATGGTCCTTGGAAATTATATGGTGAGTGTCTTGGGGGTAGATTCTTCCCTCCCCTTGCACTGCGAGTATTACAATGTTTGGTTACTGACTCAGTTGGATACTACACTAGGTTCTTAGAAAGGGTTTCCGTTCGGAGTGGCAAATGATAAACTCCCTCAAGAGACCTCCCAACCTTTAGAACAAAGGTTTTGGGGATGGTTATCTTGCACACTTTTGGAAAAAGTGGGTTTCCCCATATTTGCTTAAAATTTTATAGTGGGGTGGAAAAACCTAGCTTTGGTTTTAACCCACTTAGGTTGTTCCCGTAGTGTGTGTAATTTTTCCCACTACAACAAGCCTTCTAAAAGGTTTTAACAAAACTTAAAATTGCATGAAATAAAATAGATGAGTCTGGCATTTTGATCACCCAGTTAAGGGGAGAGCATAGGCCTATCACCATTCAATCACAACAAGCAAGAGTTCAATTTTAACCCCAAATAAACAATTTTCTATGCTAGGTGAAGATATTGCTTCACAAAGACATGAAATTATTTTTAGTCCAAAATGGAAAATGAAGTGACTATCCTAGGATTGCTTGATTTTTCAAATTAAGTGACTATCCTAGGATTGATTGATAAATTAAAGCTCGTACTGGCCATGGTCACGTCGGATCCAGTCAAATTTCTACTTAAATTATAGATTACAGTTGCATACTTATAGATTCTATAGAAAAATGCGCTAAAAAAGACATAAAGGGTGCTATAAAATGATGAAAGGGCACTATGAAATGATGAACAAGCGCTATGAAATGATGAACGAGTGCTATGAAATGATGAATGGGCACTATGAAATGATGAATGGGTGTTGTGGAATGATGAAATAGCGCTATGAAATGATGAATGGACACTATGGAATAATGAACGGGCGCTATGGAATTCTTAACGGGTGCTATGGAATGATGAACATGCACTGTGAAACGATGAATGTGCACTGTGGAATGATGAACGGGCACTGTGGAATGATGAACAGGTGCTGTGAAATGATGAATAGGCGCTGTGAAATGATGAATGGGCGCTGTGAAATGATGAATGGGTGCTATGAAATGATGGACGAGCACTGTGAAACCAGCAAGGAGTGCTAAAACAGAGTTATAAAGCACTAAACTGGGTGTGATATGCGCTGAAACATGTTTGATGCGCTAATTCACTCTTCTAGCTATAACCTGTCAAAAATTTTTGCACAAAGATGTTAAAATTGGGT
>VDFB02000003.1:254888638-254945360 GCA_007258455.2 Sequoia sempervirens
ATCATCCTGTTATTCCTTGATTGTCGATATCCTTTACCAACATAGTCTTGATGGTACACTCCTTCGATGTCTTGAACATGATGAATCTGAAAAATCCTTACACGAGGTACATAGTGGTATTTGTGGAACTCATTCAAGCAGTTTAACCTTAGCCAAGAAACTTGTTAGAATGGGATATTATTGGCCTACCATAGAGAAAGAATCTTTTACTTTTGTCAAGAAGTGTTCTAAATGTCAAATCCACGGGAATCTTATTCATGCACCTGCACAGGAACTACAACCTTTCATTCTGACATGGCCTTTTTCTCAATGGGGATTAGATCTTGTTGGAAAAATTCATCCTCCATCATCAAATGGACATAAATTCATCATCACGGCTACAGAATATTTTACAAAATGAATCGAAGTTTTTCCTTTGATGACCATGACTAGTAAACAAATCTCTTCATTTATCTTAAATTATATCATCTATCGATATGGAATTCCTAATTCTATCATCACTGATAATGGGAGACCTTTCAAGAATCAGGATGTTGACGAACTTTGTGAAAGATTTCACATCCAACACAAGTTCTCTACACCTTACTATCCACAAGGAAATGGTCAAGCTGAAGCTTCAAACAAAACAATCTTCAAGATCTTGAAGAAAACGGTAAATGATGTCAGTCGTGATTGGCATGTCCAGTTAAATCCAGCTTTATGGGCATACAGAACCAGCATTCGCACACCAATAGGAGCTACCCCATATGCCTTGGTATATGGAATAGAAGCAATCTTACCATTAGAGGTAGAAATACCTTTGCTCAGGGTCTCACTCAAGGGACTGATAAATGATGAAGACTATCGAATATCTCATCTGCAAGAGCTAGAATTGTTAGATGAAAGACATCAACATGTAGCTAATAATTTGAAGGGTTATCAACAAGTTATGTCCCGTAGCTACAATCATAGAGTTAAACCACAGAAATTTCAAGTAGGTGACTTAGTCTTGAAAGAAAATCCACACAATTAGCAAGATAGAGAAAAGAAAGGAAAATTTGAACCAAATTGGCTTGGTCAATTTATCATCATTGCAGCATATGGTTCTGGAGCATATCAGTTATCTACGTCAGAAGGGGACCTATTTGAAGAACCGATCAATAGCATTCATTTGAAGAAGTTCTATGTTTAAAATTAGAAAAATTCTTGAAAAAAATACATAAAAAATTAGAAAAAGTCCTAAAAAAATACATAAAAAATTAGAAAAAGTCCTAAAAAAATACATGAAAATCAGAAAAAGTCTTGAAGAAACAAAAAGGCTCAATAAAAACAAGTGGTGAAAACTTGGAAAATAGGCGCTACTTGTGATCAAAATGGGCTCCTCTATCTATTAGCTTTTGTCTTACATTTTCTTTTACGACATCATCTATCCATATCTATCATCTGTACATATTGATCATATCCATATCATGCAACGGGAATCCTTGTGTTTCATCATGGCTTGATGAAATTTGTACATATCCATAATATTAGGTTGTGTTTACACTAGGGGCAGAAACACATATTAAACAAGAGAGGGGCAATGAGCTTTTAGAACATCACAAATAGACAAATGACAATTTGAAAAAATGCAACATACATTGATGCATCAAATCAACCACAACACCAACACGATCACTTAACGCCAATGAAATCAAACAACATGGTCAAAACAAATGTAAATCAAAACACAAACATCAATGTTGATAACCAAGTTGGATGATCTTACTCTGAATAATGTTTGGAATACTTTAGGAAAAATTTGAATAGATGGTTGATTTTCTATCATATCTCTGGAGCAATTTGATGATGTGTTGAACTAGAAAAGCAAGGAAGGAATATGATTTTTCTTTGTTTGTTGTTTGTGAGGAAATCATTAGTACTATGCAAATTGGTCGCGAGACATTTCAGAATTTGCATGGGAAATGGGTTAACTCTTGTTTGTTTATGCAAGTGATACTCAGGTCATCTCGGTTCAATTATACCTAGATGCTTGTATTATCTTGCTATATCAAAATTCATGAAAGCAATACTTAGGTCATCACTGGTGCTAACATACCCTTTGATGCTTGTATTAACTTTCAAAATTTCAATGCTCTATGATGACATAAAAAGCACAACTAAGCTCTCAGAATGGCAATATTGTATAGATACTCTGCATGGTTAGTATAGATTACATTCATTTTAGAATTTTCATTTTGCATTTATATATTTTCCCAAAAAGCTAGAAAAGTATCAAAGTTTCATATCTTTCGAATAAACAACTAAGTATATTTGGCATTCACAAAAAAATCATTACATACATTTTTCATACATGTTTGCATCAAAAAATAATAAAGTTTACATCATAATTCTCACATCATTTTTCATTGCATTTTCATTTTCACAACATATCATTTTGTTTGCTTTTGTACATCAAACATCACATCATAAATCATATCATAAACCATAACATAAAACATCATGCAAATAGAAAATAGAAGCATTCATCAAAACAAATCATCACTGCATATCATATATCTCAAAAATGAATGTCAAACTATACAAAGATGTCAACTATATCTGACATAATATCATTAAAAATGGGACCATATCAATCCATGTACAAATGTCTCAATAGAGTATCAATAAAACATCATGCAAAATGCACTATGAAGTGCTATCCTCTGATGGTGTTGGTCTGGGACTTGTCCCACCTACACCTGATGGACCTACTCCACCTACCCCTGATGGACCTCCTAGAGGCAATGGCTGAGATACACCCCTGCTGGTAGTCCAAGAGTGACTATGTGTTGACCGAGACTCTGTCTAACTCACTCTATGCTCGGGTGGAACTACATCATGATATCTGATCCTATAGAACTCTGCCTCCCAGACGGCTCTGGTCAGCTCTCTCACCATACCACCTCTTGCTGCTCTCTACAGACTATCAGCTAGGGCCATGGCCTCCTCACCCTGTCGTCTAGTTGTATCTCTCTCAGCCGTCATTGTCGTCAACTATCCCTGTAGCTATGTAGCCAAGGCCTATGCTTGTGCTAACTGACCCTGTAAGATCTACACTCTACTCTACAATGTAGCTATCTGACTCGACACCATTGGATCTACTGAAGATGATGGAGCTGAATGTCTCATCCATGGTCCACCTCTGCCACCACCTCTGTCGCTACCCCTATCACCTCTGCCACCACCTCTGCCACCTCCCCCACTACTATCATCCCCATCCTCATCACTACTATCTCCATCCCCATCTAACTCATCATCATCATCCTCCTCAGATTCATCACTCTTTGAAGTTGTCTCTCATTGTTGCCTATGTCCTACTATCTATGGTCTCTGCTATGCAACTAGGGTAGGCTCATCAGGATCAAATAATCGTGGTGCAGGATGCTCCAACACATACTGACCATACTCTACAGTCATACCCCCATTAAGAATATCAGATCTGTAATCCCACATCTATACTCCCAAACTAGTGAACTCATCCACTGTTGCATCATATGAAATCTGTGGACCCCACACTGTAACCTCCTGCTGTCGATGCGCATAAATAGCAGAACCCTGTGGCATACCCTAAGGCCAACCATACTGTCAATACACCCGACCAAGAAGAAACCTCTCAATAATCCCAGGAATACGACCAATCAAATATCTGGCAGTAAAGACATAGGGCATCTCCCTAGCATCCTCTGGCCATCCCTCACAATCTACATAGGGTTGCCAGCATACTGTATCAAGATCATCAAGAAGATGCTGCCAATGATTTAGTTTTCCCAACCTTGGCTAAGTAATGATATCTACATATCTAAATCTATATGGCCAACCAGCAAGCCGTCGTCCTTGAGTCAATGGTCGCATAACGACAAAATGCTCCCATGCCCATATCTATAAAAGTCAACAACCAACCGCTAAACTCTGACCTCCACCGTACACAATATGGTGCAGCTCATCATATAAATGTGCAAGCATGCACGATCCCCAAGCATATCGTGTGCCCTGCATCACCATCCTCTCAAGTACACGGCCCCACCTGACTAAAAATCCCTTCAACCTATGGTCGAGGCACAAAACACCTCCAATAAAGCTTGCAAGTACAAATGGTAAGGGCGCATATGAATCCGCAATCTCACTCCATATCAATCCATGTACAAATGTCTCAACAAAGTATCAATAAAACATCATGCAAAACACACTATGAAGTGCTATCCTCTAATGGTGCTGGTCTGGGACCTATCCCACCTACACCTGATGGAGCTGCTCCACCTGCCCCTGATGGACCTCCTAGAGGCAATGGCTGAGATACACCCCTGCTGGTAGTTCGAGAGCGACTATGTGTAGACCAAGACTATATATAACTCACTCTTTGCTTGGGTGGCACTGCATCATGATATCTAATCCTATAGAACTCTACGTCCCAGACGGCTCTGGTCAGCTCTCTCACCAAAAAAATATGAATATAAATTTATCAAAATCTTGTTTGTTTTTAACAACTTTAGAAGCAAACTTATCAACAACTATTTGTTTTTCATTAACTTGAAAGAAAATTTATTAGCTATTTTTTTTTTCCAACAACCTTGGGAACAAATTTATCACACAAAACATTATCAAATCAGGGCAACGCAATTCGCAAACAATCGATACAGAGTCATGAATTGTCAAATTGAAAATGGGTGCTGCAAAAATGATAATAGGCGCTAAGGAATCATGAGCACTACAAAAATCCTCAAGGGTGCTATGGAAATCATCATTGGCGCTAACATATGGAGGGCGCTACAAAAATCATCATGAGCGCTACAAAAATCTTAAAAAGTGCTATGGAAAACATAAATAGCGCTACAAAAAGATTAAAAAGTGCTAAAACATTAAATTTAATATCAAAACATTGAAAAACATGCCCTAAGCGGAAAATTTTCAAATGCTGAAAGTTTAACAGGGTACATATCGTGGGTCCATAGTGTGCCAACCACTGATGTTGTTGGATGCGCTCAAAATGGTGCTGGTGGATAGGAAGTGCCATTTTTCTCACTCCATAGCTCAAAAATTATAAGTTTTACTAGGTTAAAATGGGAAAATGACATGGAAAATGACATTTTCAACTTATTTAAAGGCAAAATTGGGGCATTTTATCACATTTTATCATTCCAGGGGCAATTTAGGTCATCAATTTTTCATCTCACATCTTTGCACGTCAATTTCTTCACATCCTCATTTTCGAACGATGAATCGACATCTTCAAAAATAATAAAATTTGAAATATTCCAATAAATCTAAAAATTCAAAAAAAAAAAAGTTCAAAAAAATCAAAATCTTATCGATTCATCATCCGAGGGGGCAATATACCTATCAACATTTTGGCAAACAGCATCTGGGGCAAATTTCAAAATTCTTTGAAGCAATGCATAAAACACATCACTTCAAAGAGGGGCAAAATGTATATACTTAAAAATGGTTACATCACAAAAGTCTGGTAATTAATTAAATATTTTTAATATTTAATTAAATCTCTGAATTCAATCTACGTATAAATAAATCTAAATAATTTATTTATATTGTTCATTCTTTCATTACGATTAAATAAATAATTTTATTTAATCACTTTTCTTATCTATTTCTTAATTAATTAAATAAACATTATGATTTATTTATATTAATTATCACATAATCTTGGCTTGAATATTTTATTCAAATAAAGATTAAATATTCTTCTCTAAATTCCATTTACAATTAAATATTTCCAAATATTTAATTAATTCTTCTAAGGTCCATTTACAATTAAATATTCTAAATATTTAATTGAATCTTTTAATGTCCATTCACATCAAATATTTCAAAAAATTTAAACCCACATAACACATAAAATTAAATAAATTTATTTATTTAATTTGGATTATCTCCAACAATCGTGAAACAAACTTCAAAACAGAAAATTAATTTCTCTATTTCTGAGCAAGCTTGTTCTCATGGGTTGAAGAAAAACCTCCATTCTTCTCTCCAACCTCCCAACATCTTCCATCTTCCTCTCAACCTCTCCATCTCTCACCATTCAAAATTACCAGACAATCTCACAGCCATTGATCTTTGCCAGCTAGGCTCTTTCCTGTGAAAATCTATAAAAGGGACAGTCGGGTTTCTGGAAAGAGAGAAGCTTTTGTACGAAAAAATTATAGTCAATCAGCCTTCCAGGATCCATAGCATTCTAGAATCATAGCATATCATACCTTAGTATATAACCATTCCATATCATGGCCTATCAACCTCATATCATAGTTTTAATAGCATTCTTAATTCATAGCCCTTGTGCATAATCTACAACCCCTGTGCATATCCACATTCACTTCACCAGCATATATGATAGAGAATTACTCTCCTTTTGCATACTCGTTCTACAGGTTTCCATTGTGAGAAGCTTTGCTTATACAATCTGAGAGCAACAACTTCAAGTGAATCACTGGAGATAGAGGACAATGGAACGATTTTGAAGAAGCTCTGTTTGTTTTCTCTGATTTCATTTTATTTAGCTTTCTTTAGTTTAATGTTGCATTGGTGTGTTTTTATTATCTTATTTTGATACTAACATTTCCCACACACATTTTTACAAATGAATCCACAATCTCGCTCCATATCAATCCATGTACAAATGTCTCAACAGAGTATCAATAAAACATCATGCAAAATGCACTATGAAGTGTTATCCTCTGATGGTGCTAGTCTGGGACTTGTCCCACCTACACCTGATGGACCTGCTCCACCTACCCCTGATGGACCTCCTGGAGGCAATGGCTGAGATACACCCCTGCTGGTAGTCCGAGAGTGACTATGTGTAGATCAAGACTCTGTATAACTCACTCTCTGTTCAGGTGGCACTGCATCATGATATCTGATCCTATAGAACTTTGCCTCCCGGACGGCTCTGATCGGCTCTAGCCTGTCGATACACCCGACCAAGAAGAAACCTCTCAATAATCCCAGGAATATGACCAATCAGATATCTAGCGGTAAAGACATAGGGCATCTCCCTAGCATCATCTAGCCATCCCTCACAATCTACATAGGGTTGCCAGCATACTGTATCAAGATAATCCAGAAGACGCTACCAATGATCCAATTTTCCCAACCTCGTCTAAGTAATGATATCTGCATATCTAAATCTGTATGGACAATCGTTAGGCTATCGTCCTCGAGTCAATGGTCGCATAACGGAAAAATTCTCCCATGCCCATATCTATAAAAGTGAACAACCAAGCACTAAACTCTAACCTCCACCGTACACAATATGGTGCAGCTCATTATATAAATGTGCAAGAATGCATGATTCCCAAGCATATCATGTGCCCTGCATCACCATCCTCTCAAGTACACGACCCCACCCGACTGCAAAGCCCTGCAACCTATGGTCGGGGCACAAAAAACCTCCAATAAAGCTTGCAAGTACAGATGGTAAGGGCGCATATGAATCTGCAATCTCGCTCCAAGGGATATAATATCCTACAATATGATCATCTCTGAATATTCACCTCAAAGCATCAGTGCCTCCTACCTCTTGGCCATCAAATCTCACTATCTCACCCATCACTGGAATCCTCAGGATGCGATACACATCCTTAGGAGTCATGGTAATCTCTCATGTCGCCAAATGAAAGGTGTTCGTGTCACTATGCCACCTCTTTGCAAGTGTTGTCAATAAACCTTTGTTGAGGTGCACCTCAGGCATGTCAAGTAACGAGGTCAATCCACATGCCTTGATCACATCTCTATCTGCCTGTCCAAGCTGTGGAATCAATGTCCATGTCTTCAGGAATGTCTCTCGTAGCTTCAAGACGCCCAATCTCTCCTATTGAATAGGAAGAATCATCAAGTCAAAACAACATCAAAATCAATTCATCACAACAAACCAATCAAATCTGAATATAAATTTATCAAAATCCTGTTAGTTTTTAACAATTTTAGAAGCAAACTTATCAAACAACTATTTGTTTTTCATCATCATCATGGCAAGAAAATTTATCAAAATCCTATTTTTTTTTAACAACCTTAGAAGCAAACTTATCAACAACTAGTTGTTTTTCATTAACTTGAAAGAAAATTTAGCGGCTATTATTTGTTTTCCAACAACCTTGGGAACAAATTTATCACACAAAATATTATCAAATCAAGGCAACGCAATTCGCAAGCAATCGATACAGAGTCATGAATTGTCAAATTAAAAATGGGCACTACAAAAATGATAATAGGCGCTAAGGAATCATGAGCGCTATAAAAATCCTCAAGGGCGCTGTGGAAATCATCATGGGTGCTAACATATGGAGGGCGCTACAAAAATCATCATGAGCGCTACAAAAATCTTAAAAAGCGCTACAAAATGAAGGGGGCTATGGAAAACATAAACAGCGCTACAAAAAGATTAAAAAGCACTAAAACATTAAATTTAATATCAAAACATTGAAAAATGTGCCCTAAACGGAAAATTTTCAAATGCTAAAAGTTTAATGGGGTACATACCGCGGGTCCATAGTGAGTCGGCCGCTGATGTCATCGGATGTGCTCAAAACAGTGCTGGTAGATAGGAAGTGCCATCTTTCTCACTCTAGAGCTCAAAAATTACAATTTTTACTAGGTTAAAATGGGAAAATGACATGGAAAATGACATTTTTAACCTATTTAAAGACAAAATTAGGGCATTTTATCACATTTTATCATTCTAGGGGCAATTTAGGTCATCAATTTCTCATCTCACATCTTTACATGTCAATTTCTTCACATCATCATTTTCGAACGATGAATCAACATCTTCAACAATCATAAAAATTGAAATATTCCAATAAATCTAAAAATTCAAAAAAAAAAGTTCAAAAAAATCAAAATCTTATTGATTCATCATCCGAGGGGGAAATATACCTATCAACATTTCGGCAAACAGCATCTGGGGAAAATTTCAAAATTCTTTGAAGCAATGCGTAAAACACATCACTTCAAAGAGGGGCAAAATGTATATACTTAAAACTGGTTACATCACAAAATTCTGGTAATTAATTAAATATTTTTAATATTTAATTAAATCTCTGAATTCAATCTACGTATAAATAAATCTAAATAATTTATTTATATTGTTCATTCTTTCATTATGATTAAATAAATAAGTTTATTTAATCACTTTTCTTATCTATTTCTTAATTGATTAAATAAACATTATGATTTATTTATATTAATTATCACATAATCTTGGCTTGAATATTTTATTCAAATAAATATTAAATATTCTTCTCTAAATTCCATTCACAATTAAATATTTCCAAATATTTAATTAATTCTTCTAAGGTCCGTTTACAATTAAATATTCTAAATATTTAATCGAATCTTTTAATGTCCATTCACATCAAATATTTCAAAAAAAAATTAAACCCACATAACACATAAAATTAAATAAATTTATTTATTTAATTTGGATTATCTCCAACAACCGTGAAACAAACTTCAAAACAGAAAATTAATTTCTCTGTTTTTGAGCAAGCTTGTTCTCGTGGGTTGAAGACAAACCTCCATTCTTCTCTCCAACCTCCCAACATCTTCCATCTTCCTCTCAACCTCTCCATCTCTCACCATTCAAAATTACCAGACAATCTCACAGCCATTGATCTTTGCCAGCTAGGCTCTTGCCTGTGAAAATCTATAAAAGGGACTGTCGGGTCTCTGAAAAGAGAGAAGCTTTTGTACTAGAAAACTATAGTCAATTAGTCTTCCAGCATCCATAGAATTCTAGAATCATAGCATAGCATAGCTTAGTATATTAGCATTCCATATCATGGCCTATCAACCTCATATCATAGTTTTAATAGCATTCTTAATCCACAGCCCATGTGCATATCTGTACTCACTTCACCAGCATATAGGATAGAGAAGTACTCTCCTTTTGCATACTCGTTCTGCAGGTTGCCATTCTGAGAAGCTTTGCTTATACAATCTGAGAGCAACAGCTTCAAGTGAATCACTGGAGATAGAGGACAATGGAATGATTCTGAAGAAGCTCTTTTTGTTTTCTCTAATTTCATTTTATTTAGCTTTCTTTAGTTTAATGTTGCATTGGTGTGTTTTTATTATCTTATTTTGATACTAACATTTCCCACACACAGAAGCTATGGCTTTCATGGCATGGATCCATGGATGACCAAGAAGTATATTGTAGGGAAGATCAAGGTCAAGCACTTGGAAAGTAGTTTCTACAAGGGTCCTAGTTGGATAGGGATTTTGAGTGTGCCTTCGGAACTCCATTCATGATCATCATATGCTCTTATGGTAACACCTTTTTCCTTTTCAATAACATATTTGGAATAACTCAAGTTCTTGATTAGTTAAAGGGTAAAAATATTAAGGCCAACATCTCCATCCACCAAGACTCTTTTGAAAAAAAAATTTATGGATGAGGACCTCAAGATGCTATGCTTGATTATGTGATGGTTGTGTGGGAAGGTCTTGCTCATAAAATGTGAGAAGATTAGGGGTGGTGATGTGTCTAAACATAGCTTGATATTATTTGGTATCAAGATTATTAAGTATGAATGATGAGGATAAAGCCTATGTCCCTATGTTCAGGAGATATTTTCAACAACTCCAAGATGGATATTTGGGTGGGAGTCTTACCCTAGGTTGTGATGGTGCTCCTTGGATTGTGACTTTTCCTCTATGTGTGGTGACCCCACACTTTTCACTAGGCCCTTTGATGGTAATGATGGATATAAAATGATCACAAGATGCTACCACATTCTTGTAAACATGGCCTACGCTATGGTAATTGTTCCCTTTTCCATTATCATTTTCCTAGCTATGGTTCAGCATTGGGTTTTTGTATATTTTAAGGTCTTGATTTCCCAGTTGTTGATTCACAACTACCTCCCCATTGTTAATAAGATCTTGAATGAAATTTTTCAATTTCATGCAACTTGATGTTTTGTGTCCCTTAATTTTGTGAAAATCGCAAAGATCCTCCTCTCTATACCAAGGGGGTTTGACTTGAGATTCCTAGTAATTTTGATAATTAGGGAGTGTGATGAGATTGTATTGCACTAGTTTTTTCATGACCACTTCAATAGGTTCCCCCAAAGGTGTGCACTTTCCTCATTGAGGGTAATTGTTTCGAGGTTGGGGTCCTATTTGAGTGTTGGAATTTTTTATCATTTTTTGATTGTTTTGTGACTACTTGTTTTGTTGTGTGTTTTTTTGTGTGTTTGTCAGTTTCAGAGCATTGAACACCACTTTCGCGTCAACTACACCATCATTAGTAATGTTCTTGTTTTTGGCCCATTTAAGGGGTTTATCATTGGAACTAGATGATGGATGGTTATATTTGTATGCTTGTGTTGCTCCTTGGGTGATGAGAGATCTTTCAATGTTAAGGCCCCTATGGATGAGTTCTTCATATATTGAGACACATTAAAATTTTAGTTAAAAGGATAATTCTATGTCCATGTTGGCAATAA
Organism: Sequoia sempervirens; assembly: GCA_007258455.2. NCBI lineage: Eukaryota > Viridiplantae > Streptophyta > Pinopsida > Cupressales > Cupressaceae > Sequoia > Sequoia sempervirens. The sequence goes on from VDFB02000003.1 coordinate 254,900,125, forward strand.
TGATCTCTATATATTGCTTCTTGGGAATTGGCCATTTACATTTACTAGCTCTATGCCTCCATCATTGCAAAAAATTTATAAATGATTCACCCTTATTTTGTTTAAGGGTATATAGCTCCTCCAAACTTACATCCATGTCAAGATTGTAGGCAAAGTGTGCTACAAACTTATCTATTTTTTCTTTAAAAGTTCAGATTTCAGGAGGTAGATTCAAGAACCATTCTATTGATTGGCCTCCCAAACTATGTGGGAAAAGATGCACCAAATAGGATTCATTGTATACTTCTTCCATACATGCCACATAAAATTCCTTTATGTGATCTTTCAGATTTTTGTACCCTTTGTATTTGTCAAATTTGGGAATCTTAAATCCTAGTGGGAATGGTATCATTGCAATGTTGTGATCAAAAGGATATGGACGCAAGTCCCATGTGGCATACGATTTCTTCTTTTTCCCAGCTTGGATATCTTTAATTTTTTGCATAAGCGTTCTAATTTGTGAAGAAAGGTCATCTTGAGGATTGTTTGGCAGTGGAGCATACGTATCTTATTGAGGAATGGTGGATGAATTATATGCAGGATTTTGGTAATAGGGTGTGTTTGTGTTGAAATTATTGTATGGTGTGTATGGTGGATTGTTTTGATATTGTGGATTTAATGGTGATAAGGGTGGTGGTGTGTTGTATGCTCCTTGCAAATTTTGGTTGAGGAAATTTTATGAATTTGCATATTGTTTTTGTTAGTTGTAGCACAAGCCTTCTTTTTGTTGTTGTTGGACAAGAAATCGGTTTTTTGGGGCATATTGTTGTTGTGCTTGTAAATTTTTTGGGGCTTGTTGCACTTGCAATTGAGCCTGTTGTGCTTGCAATGCTTGTTGTACTTATTGATATGCAATAGATTATTGATGAGCCAAAGAAGTTTGTCCTTGAGGTGATGGAATTGTGTTTTTATTTGGGACATATTGGTTTGATTGAATGTATTGGCTTTATGGGATGTTTTGATTTTGTGAAATATGTGGTGGATTTTGTAGAATGATGTTGTGAGTAGATTGTGATGGAGGACTGGGTTGATTTTGGTATTGATGTGTGACCAAATTTTTATTGTTGGACATTTGATTTTTATTTGGCACATGTTGACCTTGTTGTGAAATTTTTCCTTGATTTTGTTGTACTATAATTCATTGTAATATTTGGGATTCTGATGGAGGAATATATGTTTGAGGACCCATTTTATTTTTCATTTTTTATGGGACTCCTTGATGTTGATCCAAAGGTTGGGATACTTGATATGATGTCACTTGGTGTTGTTATTTTTGTGGCACACTTTGATTTAGGACCAACTGATTTTGAGGAACACTTTGATTGATTTGATTTTGGTTCAATGGCTTTCCTTTTTGTTGATACATCCATTTGATTTTAAGGATCAATTTGATGGTTTTGTGATGATTGACCTTGCAATGTTTTGTTTACTTGATTTTATTTTATTTATCCTTGAATATTGACTTGGGATGGTCGAACACTAGGGACATTGGTTTGAACATTTTGGGTAGTTGATATGATTGAAGAACATGGTTGTGCAAATGTTGGTGTTGTGTTTATGTTGAGGGCATGTGATGTAAGTGGCATGTTTGGATGTTGAGGGTGTTGAAGGATGGTGGTGTTTTGGGGTATGCTTTTGTTTTGAGTACCCAAATTTGTGTTATTCTCTAAACTTTGAGTAGGACCAAGTTGTGTGTTGGAAACACAAGGGCAGACAACTAAGAGGGGGGTGAATCATTTCTCACATAATTTCAAACTTATTCAACTTATTAACCTTATTCTTAGATCTGATCAATAACCATGAAAACATAAATCAACAACACATCAGAAACACAGATAACACAATTTTTTTTTACGTGGAAACTCTGATAGGGGAAAAACCACAGTGGAAGTCAGTCCACAAGATTATACCCTGTTAAAAGTATAAAAAAATATGAATGGGGAATGTACATGCATTCAAGCTCATTGCTCAATTACAAAAGGAAGACACAATATCTTACAAAGATTTGAATTACATCCATAGTATTTGAATTGAGAAAAATAACATTTTTTAATGCCTGATTACAATTCCAGTTAAGCACATGAACACTTCTTCACCCTTCTTCACCCTTCTTCACTCTTCTTCACACTGCTCTACCTTCGAAATATTTAGATTATTTGCAAACACCATACCCCAAAATGGTATAACAATCACTTATATATATCCATGACAAGAAATTATATCACTACATGTCGGCCTCAATGAAATAATAAAATGGATACAAACTGTCAGCCCAAAACATTAAAGATTGTTAATGCAAATCAACCAAAAGGTCAGCCACAACATAATGAAGACCCAAAATAAAATTCTCAAATTTCAAAAATTAATCCTCAAATATCCACAACATGCTACAACACCATATTGGACAAGAAAATGAAAAACATGAACACGCAAGACAAAATCTTGGATCTTGAGCACAACAATCAATGTAGATGTGCAACAGAGATAGAGCATGATCTAGAAACATCCACAAATATCATGAATCACTAGAGAAGCATCCATAGCAACTAAACTTGCTAAAATAAAATCATCTTCATTCAGGAACATCAACTAAAACAACAAAAAGACTATTGGAATACAAATCTTCATAACACAATCAAATATTCATGTGGATCTCTAAAACTTAACATGAATAAACTAGATATACTCAACAAAAAACTCTTTAAACCATAACCTTTGATCATCAATGTATTGAACTCACCAACAAGTTGAACTTCACTTCACCACTGATAACCTACAACTTATTTCATTACAATTTTCTAAATATCCTTGACATATACAACCTCTAAGATATTAATTCCAATAGTGTTGGCTTCAATGAAAACCACATATCAGGAACACAACCACAACATCCAAAACTATTTTCCTTTTTGATTTGCAAAACTGGATGAATCCATCCTAGAATTTGAAGGTTGGCTTGGTACATGTGATGAGGATGGTTGTGTGATGGATTGAATAAAATTTTGGACCAAGGGTTATGTGTTAGATGTTTGAGGAATAGATGCAACATTTACCAAAATTTTTTCCCTAAGTGTGTTCAGATCAAATGTGGAAGGGAGTTTAGATCCTTCTTTTTCCAATGCTAACATATATTAAGTTGGATTCAATTTCATCATGGTGTCGATAAGATGGTGAACCTTAGGATCTTGTTGTGGATTTTTTCCATGTCTCTCTTGTGTTTTGACCTTGTTACCATAAAACTTGGATCAACCTTTGGGGTAGTGTGATGTGATTTGTATTTTTGAAACTCTTTGGTTGATTCATTTTTTTGTAAAAGTGAACCTTTAAGGAATTTAGGACCAATTATCTTATGAATGATGAAAGGATGAGTAATGTGAATGATAAGGAACTCTCAATTTTGGAAAAACTAGACTTAGGTTTTGATATGTGTTTGATGAGGATGCTAATGAACTTATAAATCCTAGAAGTAGACTTGTGATTTTAGGATAAATTTGTTCAAAATTATGTGTGATAATCTAACTAGATGTATGAAAAGGGATGTGTTTACAACATGTAGCTAAACTAGATGGTGTTTTAATGAAAACTTAGGTCTAGGAGATTTTTTTGTCTAAAATTTAAAGTTGTTGGTGAGATGGGATGTTTGATTTTTGATGTTTTGATGTAAATGTTGAGGTTCATGTTTGATCCTAATGTTAACCCTAAGAGGAACTTGTGACAAGATCAAGGTTTTGAAACACATACATTTTCCTTTGAGTGTTTAAACCTAAATGATCAAATGATGTTTTGGATGATGGAACTTTGGTGTGATGTTTCAATGTGTAATAACCCAAAATTATTTTAATTAAAAATAACCTTAAGTATGAATTTCCTTGTTTTCCTTTGTTGTTTGGAAGCCAAAATGTTTTGAAAATATGACCAATGGATACCTACTTTGTGGTTCAATTCTTAAATTTTTATTAATTTGAAATTATTTTTACCACATGGAGGTCTTGATTATGTTTCAATCTAAAATGTCTATAATTAAGCAAATTGTTTCCCATAAAGCTCAAAATTTGTGAAAATCAAGATGTTGAATCATAGTCCCCTAGGTTGACTTTGAAATAATGAGTAGAGATATGAACCCAAATACTAGGAATCCATTGAGATAAAGTTGTAATAAAAATAATGTATGCATAGGGACATGCATTAGTATAGTGTTCTTCAAGTGTACTCCATTATATTCAAAGGGTTTCAAATTTTGTGACAATGTTGATGTTTGTTTTTGAGTTTAAATGTCAAGAAATGTGTTTACAAACTCAATAGGTGAGAGGAATATTTTGTAAACCTTCTTCCATAATGTTCACTAGTTTAGCTCAAAAAAATCAATCAGTAACAACCTAGAGGAGTAAAGGTATGTTTCTTCACAATAGGCTTACCTCACCCTTGAAAGAGTGATGTAATATAAACTTATGGAAGGATTGAATAGGACATACCAAGGTCATGCACCACCTTTATACTCATGGATTTATGAAATAGAATGAACTCTTAAGCCTTACACCTCAACCATAAATCAAACGTACGTGATAACTTCTAGGAATGGTGCTATTCCTATGCACTACTTTGAAAAATCATTTCAGAAAAATTGGATGGCCTATAGCTAAAAGGGTTTTTAATGACATCATGAACACCATATGTATACTTCATATGGGAGACACCAAAGTATCTAGCTTCCCCTAAGCAACCAATTTTTTCACATGAGAGTATGCCCGCAAGGTATAACGTCCACATATTTACGCTACTTACTTTCGGTTTTGTATACTTCATATAGCGCGTTGGTAAACATGCTTGAAGGTCACCTTGAGTTCTCTATTGTGGGATGTATCTCAAGGGAGCCCCTCTCTAATAAAATAAAAAGGAATATGTTATTTATCTTCAACCAGATCGCATGAAGAGCAAGGGGAGAGGACATGTAGCAAGCCTTGGGTGACTCAAAAAGGTTGTAAACTAAGAGGGTTTATCTTCACCTAAGATCACACTAAGTGTAAGCGGGGAGGATATGCACTAAAATTTTACCAATCAAAGTAAGAAAAGAAGATAAAGGTTCATTTTAGTGCACCAAAGATAAATTTTATGTTCATTTTAAGCACCAAAACTAAGTGTGAATTTGCCTTGTTCAATTTTAAACCCAAATTGAAGTGTGAGGATGTTTGGTTCAATTTTAATCCAACTTGAAAATCCAAGATAGATTGTTAAGTTTGAAATTGATTTTAAACCCAAAATGAAGTGTTGTTTAACTAAAGCATGAAAAATAAAAGGCTTTTAGGTCATCCTTTTCACAAGTATTTAGAAATACTTTGAAAATTTATATAAGATAAGTGTTAATAAACGCTTTTACTTCACTCCAAGCTTCCATGCTCCAATCTACAAATTTTTAGTACTAAAAATAGCAAACACATATTAGAAACTCATCAAGTTTAGAAATCAATTGAAACTAAGAATTTGGATTAACTTTGAAATTTTACCTCTTTGGATTACCTATAAATGTGTTGATCTATCAAATAATTGTGTTGGAATTCTATTGACAAGTGCACTGGAGTTTCACAGGTGCACCAATCTGCATCAGGACAAGTGCACTAGTATATAAATGTGTAGCTCTAGTGAACTACAAGCATGTTGACTTGTCAAAAACTAGAGAAGTCAAATGTGTTAAAAAAATACATCACTCTGCTAAAAAATATGTGTGCACCAATACAACACTGGCTGGAAACAAGTGTGTCGCTCTATCTGGAAACAAGTGCACCACCCTACCTTGGAAACTTGAAAAACATGAAATTCTCAAGTAGAATTGATTAGAATGATGGATTAGGTCCCATCGGGCATGCCAAATATGTGAACATGATTATGAATTAGATCAAATACAATTAAAATTAACAATTAAACAATTAGTTGAACAAATCAAAGCATATTCCCATTGAAATCTTTGAAATAAATTAACTAGAAGTCATGAAAACGTGAAATGAACTCAAATTTGATAAAGGAAACTAATTAACCACTTGAAAACCTTATTCCATTTGAGGATTGGTGTTGAATTGATGTGGAATTTCATCCCTTTCCTAATCCCATTGATTGAAACAAGCTTGAATGATGCTCCAATGGAGAAAATGCCTAAAATTGATGCTAAATGATGAAATTCTCTCAAGAAATGCTCTAAAAATGGCTATAGTCTAATTGCTCTTAATGAATGTGGATGAATTGCTCATGAAATAGAGGTTATTTATAGGATTTTATTGAATCAATGTCTAGGATCAATTTGATTAATCAATGGATGCAAATTGATGAGAAGAATTGGCATGGATCAAGGATTCCAATCCATGGATGAGATTGAAAGATCACACAAATTGATGCAATTAATCAAGGGATTAAATTAATTCAAAAAAATGCAAATCCTAAAGTTTATGAGGAATGTGCTTGATATTTCAATTTAAGAGGGAAATAGTTTAAATTTGAATGGGAGGAATATTTCATTGCAAGTGGGAGAAATTGGAGAGATTAAAGAAATTAGTCAATTAATTAATTAGAATATTGTTTATTTGTGCAAGATGGAGTAATTTAAAAATTTAATTAAACAATTAACTTATTTAATTAAAAAAGGGAATTAATGGAATTTAATTAAATAATTTTCATTATTTAATCAAATAGGATGAAAACTAGTATAGAAAGGATGAATTAACTTAATGAAACAACTGAAAATAGGTTTTTGGGGGCTAATGAAAGGGGGATTCACCAATATGATAATAGATAGAGCTATTTTCCTTTATTTCATTAGGAAATGAGCTCCCCACAAAGAATTGACTAACAATCCTTAGGTGAAACAACACTTTTGGTAGAAAAACTAAAAATAGAAAATAAACCTAATTATGCCAATTCAAACTTGAAATAGTAATATGAAACTCAATATTAGCATAACCAAAAAACTAATTACAAATTTGAGAAGGGCAGAATAGTGTTTACTAGTCACCAAAAGTCACTTTTTAGAAGTTGTCAGGGACTCATTCGCCCATGGGTGAATGGGTCTTTTGTTAGGGTTTTTTAGAAACTTTTGGGAGTATTTGATGCTGATTTGTAGCTTCTGATTTATCCAAGTTTTAGTTTTAGAAAGTCAAAAGACAAATTTGTAGATTAGATTCTATGATTTGACAACTTTTACAACTTTGACAACTTTTCTAATCTTGCACTTCAAGAGGTCTTCAATCCATATTCAACCTAAATTTACAACAAAAACACAAGAGATAATTTTTTGTTTTTGGTGAATGGGGGTTTGCCTTGGTCAAACCCTATTTTTGTAATCAAACCTTGAATTGAAATAAAGCATGAAAGAGGGAATGAAGAATGGACAATGTTATGTTACCACTCAACAAACCCTTGAATGAACCTTGGTAATGGACATCTTAGAAGGTCTACAACTTGCATGAAATTCCTTCAATGGATGTGGATCTTGATGCTTTAAATGATGCTTGAACTTGATCTTGAAATCTACATCACAATGTTAGCTCCAAAAACATGCATGATGCAAGAAGACTTTAACATGATGATTAGATCCTGAATGCTACAATAAATCTCTAGTATATCTACTCTTGAATTCTCTTGATCATCAACTTTTCTCTTGTGAAATTCTTCTTCAAAAATTCTCTTGAAAATCTAGATTGCTTAGATGAAACTTAGTGAAATAACCTTGTATTTATAGGTATGTATCCTTAATTTCTTGAAATTCAAATATTGCAAGCCGACATTGAAATATGGATTTGGGGACCCCAAAATACTGCCAAAAACATATTTTAAATTTAGGTTCAAAGGTCTAGGGATGACCCATTCACCCATGGGTGAATGGGTCCCAAGTCCCTATTCTTGGAACACACATTACTCAAGGTAAAGTGTTATATGTTGGCATTAATTATTGTTTGGTTTCCCCTTCAAAAAATGTAATTTGTTAGGCTTGTAAATGAACAATATGGCTTATTAAGGCCCAATTAAGCTCAATTTAATTAAGAGGGCCCAAACAAGTGTGAAAATGTAAAGGGATACATTTTTCAATGCTAAATTAAGGAATTATTAAGTCCATTTTAATTAGGAGGGCCCAAACAAGTGTGAAAAAGTAAAGGGATACATTTTTCTACACTACACCTAATAATGTCAATTATTCAATTAATAGAAGAAAATAATGAATTTAATTATACAATCAAGATTATTTAATTATATAGTCAAAAGGGGTTAAATCATGACAAAAATGGTGTTAGTAATCGAATTGAGATGCATGATATTGATCAAGTAAATTTAAGTTTCTACAAAAAGGGGTGATAAAGTAATGGATACAACTTCTAGCAAAGGCCATGTGGACTTTTTATTTCAAGTTCAAGATTATTTTCATATATGGTATCTTGGTGCTTTATTCAAAGAGGCGAAAAAAAAAATTGAGAAGAATATGAAGGTTAAAATTCTTGATTGGTCCAATTTTAAGATTGTAGAAGTGTTCTTTGATTCAAAATCCTAAACTTCCAGCTCTATTAGAGTAGCACATTGGAAGAATGGTGATGAATGCATAGTCCATTTGGGGAAACCACTAAGGAACAAAAAAAATTCAAATGCTAGAATTGGCTATGGCTGCCAAGATCTTGAGACCAAATGGAAAGCACAAAGAGAGAATATGAATATGACAAGAATAAATTGTATTCAATGTCAATGTGATTCAATGATATGATTGTTATGTATAATGAGAGAGACTCCTTGGTTATATAGCCAAGGTGAGATGCAAGATGTCATAGGATTATGACAAGTGTCTTAATCATATGACATGAGAGAACTAATCACACTTACATAGGTTCACATGTGTTACAAGTCAAAATATAAGATAAAAACTAATGACAACTAATACCTTCTAGAAAGATTCCTTCCTATGACCTAAGTAAACTTAACATGTGTAAATAATTCCTCTAGTAACGAATTAACTAAACACAAGACTTTATTTACACCAACACACCCCTTTAAGTACAACTTATGGAGAAGAAAATTATTATGCAAATGACTTAAAGATGCAAGAATGGTTCCCGACTATGAGGCCATGTTAGGTACCCATGTACAAATCCAAATGAAATCAATGCAATCTCTCACAAACAGAGAAAAGGAGGAAACCCAGTGGGACAAAACTCCTCTCCAAAAGCTAGATGAAATACAATAATGAAATACTCTCAATGATGTATGAGAAGGTAAAAAACCCATTTGAAGAAAAAGAACCCCCCATAAGAGAGAAGAAGAAGAGAGACAAGGCAGCCCCCCTCAATGTTGAGTCTCTTGCAATGATGGTAGAAGCTCAACATTGAATGTTGAAGATGATCCAATTTCACTAAACATCATTCCTCCCTTGAGGAAGGAACAAAACTATGGATGTATGCAGGATATTAGGAGTATGGATGGTGTAAGATATCTTTGAAGCATGCTCAACTGTCTCCATGTCAATGTCGAAAGATGACACACTCCAAACAAGCATTCTAGGCCACATTGTTGAAGAGGAGAATCCAGAATCTAGTAGAGATGAATGTAGAACATGATCCAAAGACAATGATATCCCATCTTAAGACAAAGAAGGCTCCTCCATTTTTTTTCCAAAAGAATCCACACTCACACCAATGTGCAAAGAATGATCATGTAGAGAATGAACAAGAGGGTCAAAGTGTTCCCTCACAACAACTGAAGAAGGATATTCTCCATCAAAGATAAGATGAATGCTATCAATGATGCCCTTGAAATCTAAAATATGAGACTCCATAAACAAGTTTGAAATACCTATCAAGAATTCATCACAAGCATCCATATCTGGGAGACTATGTAGATCCTGTTGCATTGAATCACAAGGAACCAAAACTATGGAATCACAAGCATCCTTAGCTACAACATTAGATGGAGGAGATGAAATGCATGACTCAAGAACTAGATCTAATGTGAGTACTCCCAAGTTCAAGAAGCCAAATTTCTCCTATGAATCATGGTTCATATCAACAAACAAAGGAACAATGTCACCATCATAAGCAAAATCTGCAAAGCTATACAACCGAGATGAATGATCAACCACCCCAATAGAAATGATCTCTTGACTCTCCAAGTCTCGAATGATGACTAAATCAGGTGTGAACTCCATATTCCGCCCATCTCCACCATGTGTAATCTGATATATGGAAAGAAGGTTGTTCGTCAAATGAGGAACACACAAAACATCCTGAAAAGTGTTATCCCTAAAACTAATAGATCCCTTCCTAATCACACTCGTGTATGTATTGTTTCCCATAAAGATAGGTGACATAGTACAAGGCTGAAATGAAGAGAATATAGACTATGAAGATGCCATATGATGAGATTCTCTTGAATCTAGAAGTCATCTCCCTCATCCTAGACCTGAAAGAGTACAAAGAGCTTGTCCTTTATATCCTGATGTAGATGCTTGACCTTTGTCCTTTTTAGACTATTTTAAAGTAGAAGGAGAAGAAGATTTAGACATTCTAGAAGGAAAATCAATGTGATTCATTTTTATAATATTTTTCAACTCATCAATATCCTTCTTATAACAATAGTGTCCTTCATGTCCATCCTTCTTGCAATATGCACAAAAAGGCCTCTCCTTCTTAGATAATTCTCCTTTTGAGGATTCTAATTCTTTATGTGCCTTGTTCTTTTTCTTTTTTTGCTTCTTATCAAGATTCCTTGATTCTTTCTATACCTTAGACTCACTTGCCACCAATGCTTGTGACTTGGAAGACTTGATTAGACCCATGTTCATTAACTTTAGCTTCCTCCTAGATTAGGAGATTTGCAAAGTCATCAAACTTAGGATCAACATATGATGCTCCCATAGAAAGCCGATGGGTATGAAAGCCAGAAAAAATACTGAATACTCAGGACCAAGCTTGGATAGCACATTCAAAATCAACTATAAATCCTCTTTACCAATGTTGCATTCCTTCGACTATGTTCTTAGTTGCTTGATTTTGGAGATGTAGTCTTGGATGTGGTCAAAAAATTTAGGATCAATATTCATCAAATCATTATCAATCTGATATCCCATAATCTTATATGTTTTACCATACAAATTTTCAAAAGTCTCCCAAGCCTCTTTAGGTGTTTTGCATGATTCAATATGAAATTGTAAATCAAATGAGACTAATGAACATATGCATCCAAGCGTTTTCTCACGATCAATCTCCCACCTTTCCAATTATTTAGCATCAGTAGGTTGTTGAGTAGTTTCCTTTAGATGACCTATTAGACCTTTCATCATGAGATAGTTCCATACTTATTTTCTCCATGTAGCATAATTATGTGGAGTTCAAAGTTCAATTTGAGATTTCCCCATTTGAAAGAACACAAACCAAGCAAAAGAATGCAAGTAACCACTGCAAGATTACCCCCCCTAAATTACTCAATCATGAAACCCCCCCAAAAATATATGAGCTTGGCACTTTATGAGTACTTTGTTATAGTTTTCACTTACCAAAAATAGTGAAGTGGTCTTTGATCTTGGTACATGCAAATGCCCAAAGTAGGCCATAGAATCAAGTATAATTTTTGGTACAAAATGAGATCAAAAAATCATGCACTTTAAAAAAAAATTGCACATAAAAATGTTACCGTAGGAGCAAGATATGAGCTCCCAATGTTCCCAAAATGAGGATGAAGCAATAACACCTATGAGAATCTACAATTTCTGGAAAAAACAGGCACCAAAACCAAATTTTGATTGCACCACTACAAAGAGCATGAAAAATTATCCCAAATCAAAAACAAATCACTGAAAAAGAAGCTCATATGAGTGAGATATTAGCCTTCAAAGTTTTTGTATGAAAACTAGAATGCAAACGGTGAGGGGTCAAAGAATTTTCATATGAGCTAACGTGGCATTGATGTTAGTGTAACATGAGCTTAAATTTGATGTTTGTTGGGTTGTCAAAAAAAAATATCCTCCATGGATGACAGAATATTCTCAATATCAGAATATGTTCGCCTAGGTTAGAATATTCTCTTACGTTTAGATTTTTGAGAAGATTCACCGGCTATATTTATCGGGCCGATACGAAGGTGGATTGGCTGGCCGAGTTGAAATTTTCTCCCAGATTTTTTAAAATGACTACCGGTGCTTGTGTGGGTGATGGGACCCATGGGTTCTATTCCATGTGGAGCCCCTGCAGGTATTGTGTACCTTTACGGTATAACAAGTCTGCATTCAACAAGTGCACAAACTCTGTGTTTTTATTTTTATTTTTACTTTGAAATCAAAATTTTTACAATGAATTTTTCTTAAAAAACTATAGCAAATGAAATATAATTTTTTCAAAAATAAAATCAAATTTTTTTTATAAAAAAAAATCAACAATAAATAATAATATTATTATTATTTTGTACCGTCAATTGCATTTATGACTATCTGGGGGTCATACGGCTCTTTGGGGAAAAAAAATTCCTCACCCAACAACTACTCTGATTTGGATGAATTGGCAGTCGATCTTAGGGTTTTTGGCCCTTATGGATGCAATGGTAGGGTTGAATTTGACCCAAAATGCTCCAAAAATGCAACTACTTTCTAGATCTAGCAACCACTCTCCAGCTTCAAACCCTCATAGATTTGGCCTCGTATGTCCAATTTGGATGAAACAAAAGGAAAAATCAACTTTCTCGAACACTTTGGATGCAATGGTGAGATTATATTTGCACTAGCAAGCTCTGATTTGAACCTACAATAAAGAGCCAAAAATGGAACACCCCCAAATCTAGGATCACTCTTCAGAAAAAAAAACTCTCCAATGGCACCCAACCCACTCTGAAACCATGTTAGAATTGGCTATGGCTGCCAAGATCTTGAGGCCAAATGGAAAGCACAAAAAGAGAGAATATGAATATGACAAGAATAAATTGTATTCAATGTCAATGTGATTCAATGATATGATTGTGATGTATAATGAGAGAGACCCCTTGGTTATATAGCCAAGGTGAGATGCAAGATGTCATAGGATCATGACAATTGTATTAATCATATGACATGAGAGAACTAATCACACTTACCTAGGTTCAGATGTGTTACAAGTCAAAAGATAAGATAACAACTAATGACAACTAACACCAACTAGAAAGATTCCTTCCTATGACCTAAGTAAACTTAACATGTGTAAATAAGTCCCCTAGTAATGAAGTAACTTGGTACAAGACTTTATTTACACCAACATCAAATAATAAGGTATGTAATGATTTATATGTTGTGAAAATTGATATGATTATGGATGTAGGATAGTTGAATTCCTTTGGTGAGTTATTAAATATTCATAATTCAAATGAGTTTAAGTCTACACTTGAAGGGAAAGATGTTATATTTGGAGGAATTTCTAAGGAAACTTTGAGAATGGTCATGGCTAAGAGGTCTTCTTACATGGGACAAGTTTCTCAACTATGGAAAGAATGCAAACTATTTCATTTTATGGTAAGCAATATAACCTTAATTATGATATTCAACTACTTTAAAATCAATGTAGAATATTGTTAAAATATATCCCCAAGATAATTATTAGATATAATGTTTTAGTATGGAATAGAGTTTGAAATTGGTTTTGAGCTTACCAATCTTGCTTCATATTTTCAAAGACTAATTTGACAACAAGATATTCCTAAATCTATATTTGTAAGGAGGATATGCACAAGACAACCTTTGTATTCCTTATTGAACATATAGATTTCATGGTCTTTCCTCACATTTTGAATTTCCAATTCAAGGAGAATCAAGTGAAAAAAAATTATTTCACTAATGTTTTTTATTATATAAGCAGCATTTACAGGGTGTTGTACCCTTTACACGGAGAGCCCATAGGGCCAAAAAGGAACTAGTTCAAAACATTATCATAAAGTCTATATCCAAAAACAACAAAAATAGGACATAGACACAACACATTAACAACAAAACACAAGCACCACCCAAACCAAAACACTAACTATCAGCATTTTCCCATTTCTAGATCAGGAGATTCAAAACATCATCCACAATCTAGTTGGGTCCTCCCTCATAATTCTTATCTGCTTCCTCCTTGATGAAATAAAACAGAGTGACAGTAGATCTATGGATCATTTTAACAATGAACCAAGCCAAACAAGTGAATTTTCATTCCAATTTAGCAACACATTCTTGCAGCACACCGGGTTCCTTGTTCTTGCCCTTCCTACTCAGGATCTCCTCTTCCCTACCAGGTCTAGAATTAGAGGAGTGAGTGGAGTCCTCCTTAAGCCTTTGATTCATGTCAGAAAAATTAATAGTGCCTTCCATAAACCCTTCATTCATCTCTTTAGCAGTTCCTTTTTTTCCTTCATTCATGCCACCAATCTACTCTGAATCATTGGAAATCTCATCAACTAGGGCACCTTTTTTGTTCTTCACAAGTCTTTGGGACCTCCTCACACTATTTTGTTCCATCCCCACTTCAAAGCTTACAACAACCATGGTGTTTCCCTTGGAGTCTTTATCCTCAGCACTCATCCCTTCACTATCAAAGGCCAGTAAGTCCACCTAGCCCCAAGAAACAGTTTTCCCCTTCTTCTTAGTAATGGGTTTGTTGTCCTTCTTGACGATTTTATTTTTTAGCTCACATAACCTAGCCGTTGCATTTGACTGGGCTAAACTAGACATGCTTTTCTTCTTTTTAGAAGGGGATTTGAGCTTATGTTCATAAATGGGATCAATTTAAAGCATGGGGGTTTTCCTCTTAGAACCCTCAGAGGCAGCAGGGGAAGGATTAACAAGGGCCACATTAGGGGGTTCCAGTTCCTCAACACGCACAACAGAGATGGGTTTGGGTGGGCACAAGGAAAAATGAAATTGGTATAGCCTAAGGATTAGACCTTGATGTAGTGGTAAGGTAGGCAGGTCATCCAAGTTGAGAGCAGCAACCTCGAGGGTTTCTTTACCTAAATTTTCTAGAGAAGTGAAAAGAAAAAATAGAAAGTTGAAGGTCATCTTATGCCTAAATTAGTTTAACAGTGGAAAATGGTAAAAATAAAACACCTTGAACTGACCTTCTAAAGTAACATATTTCATTATTGCAAGACACACCTTGTCCCATGGTTTTGGTAGCACCTCATGGTTGAAACTATACTGCTTCTGAACTAGCTTCTCATCACCTTTGAAGAAGGCATTGAGACTCTCCAATTCTTTTATTTTGGTGTGTTTTTTGTATTTCTTTCCATCGTAGGAAAGGCTCGTTGCATTGGGAATAACCTCTTAATTCACCTCAAATGAGATGCCACCCATGGTGACCCTCCTATCCTTCTATGAACCAGCAAACTAGGTCAACAAACACTCATTGTGGCCCACAAGGTTCTCTAAAAGTGGCACCAAACCACCCTCATTACAAATGTGCCAAGTAATGGAGTCCCTACAAAACTCCTCACAGTTTGCAAAAGACTGCTTCCTATACATGCACTTCAAGAAAGAATAACAACATATGGACAATAAAGTTATAAGAAATTGGTCAGTTAAACTACTATTGTGACAATCATGGTTGGGTTCAAGTGGAGACATGGAATCCAAAACACCGAGATAGACATAATTAGTTCTACTAACTAATTAATAATCTAAAACATAATTCCAAGTCACATGTCACCAACAAAATATTGATAATATTTTTATCTCCAATAACACATAGGAAGATATTTGGGAGCATTTGTATATAATTAGAGTTGTATTTCAACAACATGATTATTTATCAAAGTATCTACATGGGAAATTGAAATTGCCTACTTGGATCAATTCATAATTAGAAAGAGTAAGTTGCTGATTTTGAAAGGTTTCAAAAGTGTACATATGTTTGTGGGGTGATTTTCTATAATCATGTGGATAATTATAACTTCCACGTTGATGTCTTTGTTGGTTTACTATTGGTATACCCATTTGGTATTGTTGACTTAAGTTTTTATGACTTTCTTTAGTTGCTTGCAAATATGTGAATTTTAATGTAGTTAATTTGTACATATTCATGAGTATTGAACTTTATATTATAGTGGGAATACTAGTCATGGGAAAGAGTATCTTCTAGTTTGTGACTATTAACGGGGAGTTTCTAATCCTCACATGGTTCCCCACCAATTTTACTATGATCAAATTGACAATTATGTCATTTTTGTAGTTGTAACACCTTTGGTGTATTTCTGATTTTGATGATGAACAATCATAGATTGGTGTATCTTGAGGTAGTCACCTTGCATGATGTTGTTAGAAAAAGGCCCCTACTATTAGTGATAATTACTTCAGCAATCATAATATTGATTTGGAGGAGATTTAAATAATTTTGTGACTATTATGATTTTTTTAGCTTACATGCAAGTTGATTTATTTCATGCTTAAGAGTGACCAATCCTTAGCAACATTATGAGATCCATTGAAGCTTAGGACTATATCCATGAAGAAAATGTTTTCAATTCTTCATTACATTAAAATAATAAATGGGTACAATAGGAAAATGATGGTGAGTAATCAAGGCAACTCTTGATCTCTAGAGAATATATAGAAGGTGCAATGCCCCGCCAAGGAACCCCTAAGGACAACACTAACTATGGCACAATAATGGAACATTTTTAAAAAAAAAATGGAATTCATATCATAACTTGACATATAATCTAAACCTAGGTCTTCTAAGGTTTCATGACTACACTACTAACATATCTATTAAACAATAACTAGAATCATTTCATTAACTAAATGGATATCATGATTTAACTAACAAGAAAAGTTCATTTTAAACCACCACATTAAATGAACCTACATTATGTATTTTTGTAACATG
The DNA here is from genome assembly GCA_007258455.2 of Sequoia sempervirens. NCBI lineage: Eukaryota > Viridiplantae > Streptophyta > Pinopsida > Cupressales > Cupressaceae > Sequoia > Sequoia sempervirens. The sequence goes on from VDFB02000003.1 coordinate 254,917,002, forward strand.
TCGTCAAATAAACAACATTAAAGAGAATTTCTAAATAACTAGCAATATATATATACACATTTCATTTCATGAGAATACATCAAAACCTATTACATCATTACATTATTTATAATAATGCTTCCCTAAGTACACATGGGAAGAATGCATAAAATTACAATAAATGGTACAACTGATATACAATCCAAAGCAAATACATACAGACTGTCTTCTCGAATTGGAACTTGGACCGGAATCTGCTACACAAGGTACAACCTCCACACACTCAAACAAGCAGTAAGGAAACCCAATGGAGGAAAAATTACCAACCTCCTAGCCATGTGGAACCCTAAGGTCCACCCCCCATGCTAGGAGATAACACAAGGTCCCACATCCAATAGACAGTCAGGAAGCAACATGATAACATAAACAAGGTCTATACGTGACTCCAACACAACATTGCTAACATGCCAACATCACTTACCACACTTACTTCACTCCCAGAGGCATTCACACAATAGATAGAGGAAACACATTGAGGGAGTGCTAGAATACAATAGGGAGAAGTTCCATCACATGGTCCAAGCATGGGTTGTCCTAGTAGTCTCTCACTAGACCCCAGTCCCCATCGAGAAGCACTCCACCTACTTGCAACTAGAAAACCCTACACAATCAAGCAAGGTATTTACCAACTTGCAACATCAATACATGAATCCAAACACAGTGCAAGGCATTGACCCTCTTGCACACCACACAAACGTTACCATCCACTTCCAAGTGAAACAAACATAAAACCCATACATACAAAATACCCCCTTATAATCCTTTGGAAGTCAACCTTAACCACTTGGCACAAAAGACTCTCACATTGAACAATAAAGAAAACCACTCCAACTTCCAATAGTCAAACACCCTATTCAACACAAGCAAACAAGTCCCATAATGCAATCACGAAATACATGGTGAATTTACAATTTTTCTATTAAGTATTTATAAAAGACATTGGTATTCATAATTAACAAAGAAAATAATCTAATTTTCTCATTAACAAATCTTCCAATTATTTAAATATAAATAAAACATTTTTTTTTCCTATTTATTTCCCTATCCATTTACTAACATAATCAATCAATCTCATGGACAGAATTATTCACTTGTTATAACCATAATATATGCATATATATTAAAACATAATTCAATTTATAGAATATCATATCAAATAATAATATGACAATATATATATTTACATACATATAAATATATATATATATATATATACATACACACACACACACACACACATATATATATATATATATATATATATATATTTATAAAATTAAATTCCAAACTCAATATTCATCGAATGGAGACGCAGTCCACTATTGAATATCAAACACATAGTTATATGCAGCGAACATATATGTGAATAGAACCTCAAAATTATAAATGCAAAAAATCATCAAATAGTATATGTGCATCAAAATTTAACATGGAGTAAAAACCAGTGATTTCCAAGCACTATGGTATGCATCAATTACCCACATGAAGCTCATTCAACAATCTCTAACCTATTGTATAACCATCGGTTATGCAATTAAATCGAATTTCAATCACAAAATAAACACAACGACTAACAAATGTAATGAATATTCAGTGAATTATATATTGTATTTTATCGATTCACAAACTTACAGCATAGAAATCATTGAATTCCAAACATAATAGTGCATATGCAGTGATCTCCAAACAGCATATATATCCATTGAAAACTAAATACTATGCACACAAATCAAATGTCAAGAATTAAGCTTTTCTATCAATTTCCAAATTCAAATCACAAGCCAAGGTGAGAAATTCAAAATGTTCTACATTGATATCATATGCAGGAAATAAAATTTCATGGGCACCGCTTGTGGAGAGAGAGTTGGGTTGGCGCAGCCTTAAAAGGCTTTAGAGACTATCAAGCAAATGTAATTCGATAAACAACAAGATCTGATTCCAAATAAAAAGAATCATATTTTGTTGTTTTCAAAGAACATAAAGACCTAATTCTTAATGCACCACTTTGCAAGGTAAGATGAAGTTTTTTTTCCAAAAAGCATGATCACCAAAATAGAATCGCTATACCCAGAATGGAATCCACAATCACAAACTGAAGGAAGGAATATGCTAGATATAGAATTCAAGAAACGGCATAAGTAACTTTCAAGAAAATACAAATGGGAAGACATAAGGGAGGCACAGATATTAGATTTATTGTGTAGGCTTCAGAAACTTTCAAGTAGATACATTTAGTAGTTTAAAATGGATTTTATCTCATCGGATGCAATGGTTGCAAAATACGTATAAATTCAATTTAAATCTTTCAAGAATATAATGATTGTAGAATATATAGTCCAATGCATATTTTAATTATTTCTATATGGAATTGAAATAGATGGATATCACATCTTCGAGCAACATCAAATAGTCAAGTATTCATTTTCAACAAATAGAGAGAGAGAATTCAATTGTATTAATAGGAGAAATAAAACAAAGAAAAAGCCACCCTAGATCCAAATGCTAGTTGAGGTGATAATCTGATGTCAAGATCAATATTTTGCAGCAACAACAAATTCTTCAAAATCCCCAATAAATCTTTCCAATAATTCCCAAATTCCCCACAAAATTCACAGCATATGAAATTTTCTTGCAGACAAAATTTTCTTCCCTTCCCAGAAAACAAAATTCAATAATCCCCCAAATCTCTCAAAAAGGATAATTATTTACAAAAGGAAGGTTGTTTATTTTCGAAAATAAAAATCTAATAAAATCTCTAAAATCCCCAATAAAACATCAAGTTTCTTTTTCGACAATTAGTTTGAAGTTATGCATGTGCAACATAAAAAACCTTTCTATCTTTTTATATTATTTTTACTATTTATTAGTTATCACATTCCATTATAATTTTTATTATAATATCTCATCACACTTTTAATTTATTATAAACTATAATTTTTAATAAATGTATTATATTTAATTAACAAAATGCCCTTTTTACTTAATAATTTATATTAATGTATTAATTAACCAAAATAACATTTATCAAACAAATTCAAATTAAACAAACCAAATATCAACAACAACTACCTAGACCCTAATGAGGGTGTAAAATCAAGACCAACTGACCACAGACATCAGACAACACTGACGAGGTAACAAACCAAATACTCATCCTCTTCAAGGATGATGGCTAGGGTACGGGACCAAGTGCTATCTCCAATCAATAGAACCATTGGGTTTCAAGGCATGCTCAAACTTGGTAATTCAGGTGGAGACGTAGCCTAGTACCTATTCACTCAAGCATATGAGTTAGAGCACATATTCATAACACTCGAAGCACTAGGAAAGGGGCTCTAGAAATCATAACTCATTCTCATAAAGCATAAAAAAGAAGAATGAGGAAAATTTTGAAAATTACTCTATAATGAACTCAAAAGAAAAGACAAGCAAAAATATAAATAGAAAAAATAAGAACACATAAGAATCAATTATTGGCTATAAGAAAAGACCTTAATAAAATAAGAAAAGATGAGAACAAGACAATAAAGGAAGAAAAAAGATGACAACAAAATATTAAATAGGACAATGACAAACCAATTAGGAAATAACAAACTTAATAAAGGAAATCAACACAACAACAAGGTGAAGACCAAAAGAAACAACCAAGGGCAATGAGGAAAAGGACAAATAGAGAAGAGGGAAAGGATCCAAGATGAACGGAAGGGGAGAGAAAAGGAGGGAAACAAACAAAAATTAGTAAGATGATGGAATGAGGTGGGATCTATGAAAGGATAACAAAGGGTACTAGGATAGGCTTAATCTCCATCCCTCATCTTGATTAAGGTTCGAGGGGTGATTATTGATCTCAATGGCTTCTTTGAGCTTCCTTTTGAAGAAGTTGTCTTCCTTGTAAAGGATTTGAGTATCTTCTAAACAAATATGATGCTAGGTGGAGGAGTGGTCAACAATAGCATATTTGAACACCTATTCATGCTTGATGTTAGCACTATGCTCTTTGATTCTAGTGCTAAAGGAGCAACCAATTTCACCTATATAAGGTGTACCATAAGAGCACACAACCTTGTAGACTCCTAAGTGGATAAAAATATCCTTGGAGTCTTTGAGAGAAGGAATGTGATTTTTGTAGCATTACAAAGGGCTTGAAAGCACAATGGAGGCCTTTTTTAAGAAGGATCTTGGATATTTTTTGAGATAAGCCCTCAATATAAGGGAGGGAAGCACCAAGGAGGAATGGGTCATAGAAAGGTTTGTTGATGGAGAGAAAGCTCGACTTGGCTTGGTTTAAGGATCTAGAAATCTGTTCATTGGAGTACCCATTCAATTTGAAAACTTGACATAGGTGGAATAACTCATGGGTCAATTTATCCTAATCACAAATTTGACAGGCCCTCAAGGATAGGGTTTTAAGGACCCCAATTTTTTTTCTATGGTGGTGATAAGAAGAAGAGGGAAGGTAGAGATCAATGTGGGTCACCTTGCGGAACACCCCCCAACCAAGGGAACCATTAGGTTTTTTGAGAATAAAATGTCAAGGAAGGGAAGTTGGTATCTTGATTCAACCTCCTTGGTGAAAGAAATACAAGAATTTAGGATATTGAGGTGTGCATGGAATTATTCCAATTTTTCTAAGTCATGTGGCCAAAAAATGTTGGTATCATCCACATATCATTTCCACCACCTTGGATTGAGAGAGAAGGATTGAAGAGTCATTTCTTAAAAATGCTCCATGAAAAGATTAGCAATGACAAGTGCAAGGGGGGAGCCCATGGCCACACCGTCAACTTGCTCATAGACAACACCTTGGAAAGAGAAGAGAGCAGATTTCAAGAAAAATTCAACCAAAGAGGCAACCTCATCATTATATTTGTTTCTATTTCAATGGAATCTAGAAGGGGAAACTTGGTGAAAAGAGATACTACATCAAAACTCACAAAAAGGTCATTCTTTTCCAAATGTTTATATTTGAAAATTTGGAAAAACTGGTTAGAATTTTTAATGAAGGAGTTTTATTTCCCACAAATAGGAGATAGAATTTTGGCTAGGTATGAAGCAATATTATAAGTTGGGGACCCAATGGTGTCAACAATGAGGCTTAGACCCAGTCCTACTCTTCATGCTATCTCTTCTCCCCATCTCTCAACCTCATTGGTCCACTTGTCTTCCATTGTTGATGCATCACGTCTTCCTTCTTCTCATGTTTTCAACCTTCCTTCATGTACCATTGCTTTTGGTTCACCAATCCATGGTCACCCTCCCATTTCACCCTTCCCAAATTTGTTTGGGAATGATTTCTCTCCTCATTCTCATCGATAGTCCTTAGGTCTTTCTCCCTATCCTCATAGGTCCCTCTATCGTCCTCAGGTTCTTGTTTGGAATAGGAATTTAGTGACCAACATTTTTTATGTCATCCTTGACCCCCTTTCTATCAAGGTTCTAAAAATATGCTTTGGGTTTGTGATCTACCCTCAAGCTATCCCACATATATACTTCCTTATAGAAATTGAGAATTCCATTTGTTCTCTCCCATTGGATATGGTTGATGAAGTTAGACAAGATTGTGTTGTTTCCCTTAGATATGCCAAACCTCCAAGGTGCAACATCCCCAAATCTGAACTTCTTAATTTTAACCAATTATTAATCAATAAGTATATAGTCATCACCAAAGTCGACAAAGGAAATTCCATGGTTGTTATGAACAAGAAATACTATGTTTCCAAATTTCTTGTCCTCCTCTTTGATACCAAAAGCTACAAAATATTATCTTGCAACCCTTGTTCCAAAATTTTCAAAAAATTCAAGTCTTTAGTCTCATCCTCCTCTTTTCATGAGCCCACCAAAATTGTCTCCTTCCTCTCGAGGAAGTAACTCACCACATTTATGTTGTTCCCAAAATTCACAAAGCAAGAATTCCTCCTCCTCACTCTATCTCTTCTTCCCATCTCCCAACCTCATTGGTCCACCTGTCTTCCATGGGTGAGTCATTACATCTCCCTTCTTCTCGTGTTTCTAACCTTCATGTACCATTGGTCCTGGTTCATCGACCCATGTCACCCTTCCCAAAGTTGCTTGGTAATGATCACTCTCCTCATTCTTATCCCATTCCTCGGGTCTTTCTCCCCATCTCCATAGCTCCCTCTATCCTCCTTAGGTTGTTATTTGGGATAACAAGTTAGTGCTAAAAAATTCGAATTTGATCCTTAGATCCCCTTGCTATCAAGGTTCTAAAAAGAGGATTTTGGTTTGCGATGTCCCATCGAGCCATCCCACATGTAGACTTCCTTATAGAAATTAATAATTCCATATGTTATCTCTCATCAGATATGGCTAAGGAAGTTAGATAGGATTGTCTTGCTGCCCTTAGACATGCCAAACCTATGAGGTGCAACATCCCCAAAGCCAAGCTTCTTGCTTTCAACCAATTATTAAGAAATAAGGATATAGTCATCACCAAAGCCAACAAAGTAAATGCCACAGTTGTTATGAACAAGCAAGACTATGTTTTTGAAATGCTTGTCCTCCTCTTTGATACCAATAGCTAAAAAATCTTATCTCACAACCCTTGTTCCAAAATTTTCAAAAATTTCAAGTCTTTAGTCTTGTCCTCTTTTCATGAGCCCACCAAAAATCATCTCCTTCCCCTCAAGGAAGTAACTCTCTACATTTATGGAGTTCTCAAAATTCACAAAGCAGTCATTCCTCTAAGACCCATTGTTGACTATTACAAGTATGAAGGTGTTGGACCATTGATTTCAATAGGAAGTCTACTGATAGGTGTTGTCATTGATGTCAATTTTTTGATAAGGAAGTTATTGCATCATGAAGATGTTGAGGATATTGAGAAAATTGTGAAAAAAGAGGAAAACAAGTTGATGCAAGTTGTGCATGTATAATTGAGATATTGAGGAAGTGTTGTGAGTACATGGAGCTATCTTTTGTTTGAAATATTTGAAGATGATTTGGAATGAAGTAATGAGTTGAGATGTCATGTCTCTATTACTTGGTTTAAGTGCTTTTGAGAAAAATTGATAAATAGAGTAAACTATGTTGTGCAAGTGGTTAGAGTGTGCTCTGGTATTGTGCTTCATGCTTCTTCTATATTGATCCTATTCCTATGTGGATCTGATATATTTTTCATGGTTGTAGAGGTTGTTCTATTCATATTTTTGGGTTTTTGGATCGTTGTATAGTGTGAGATATTTTCACTAGTGTGCGAACGGGTTTTTCAATGATGTTTTTTGTGGCCTGGGAGAAATGTATTTGTTTCACGTTTCTCCATTTTTTGGCTTCAAGTTGTGCAAATTTTGGAAGTTTCTTATAATGTTTGTATCTTTCTATATTCAATAGATTACTTGATTTTGTGTAGTACAAAGTGAGTTTCATTTTTCAGTATGTGAATAAGGTTTACCAATTGTTCTAAGTTGAAGCATTTGTATGGTGCAAGCTTGGATGAAGTATTTTATGAATCTCAAGTAGTTCATGGATTATTCTAGATCGTTTTCAAGTGATTTTTAATGTCTAGAAGTTTTAGATTAAATTAAGGAACATGTACTTAATGATTATGGTGTTTAACACTGGTATTGGTTGGCATTGTGTTAGCATTACATGCAAGGCTTGTAAAATCATGTTGAGATGTGTTCGGATCTATTTGGGTCCTAATTAAGCATTTATGTAGGTCTCCTTCATTCCTATCCATGATTGTAATGCTTAGGTTCTAAACTATTTTGAATTTCTATGTATAACTACTAGTTGCAAACATTGGAGAAGGTTTTTGAGGTTGAGATTGATATAAATAATTGTGGTGTTGTTTTAAGTTGAAGCATGAGAGAAGAGAGAATAAAGGTAGATGTGAAATCAATTTGAGTGATGTGTGTGATGTGAATTTGAGTAGATCAGTGCAAATTTCAAGTGTTAGGGTTCGTGAAGGCAGTGATTTGAAGGCATCCAAAATCATTCAAGCAAGACTATGAGATTGTTAGAGCATTGTGGTGGATTCCTTGTTGCATTTATAAATTATTCTCTATTTAGCATTATTCTTCTATCTTCTTGTATTTATTTCTATGGCAGTAAGCCCTAGCTATGAGCCTTTTTGGACAATGTGTCCTATTCTAGCAATGAGCCCTTGTATCGGTTTCGTAATTACTTATATTGTGAGCTAATCTTCACTGTGGTTTTTCCCTCATTAGGTTTTCCATGTAAATCTAGTGTTCTTTTACATGTATGGTGTTACTATTTCAATTTTTGTTATCTACATTTCAAGTTTAATCACATTAACAGAATAAGGGTTTAATGAATGCATGTAGATCTAATTACTATTGAGGGTTTTTGAAGGTTCAAACTTACTACAACCGATTTACCACCCCTTCTTAGTTTTCTTGTTCATTCAACAATTGGAATCAGATCTTGGTTCCTTGGAGAAGAGCTTATCTGCTTGAGGTAGATCTGGGATGGGGAACAAGTTTCCTTTGGAATGCCCTAGATTTGATGGCACAAACTATGCATTTTGGAAGACAAAGATGGAAGGATATCTAGTAGCTCAGGGATTTGAGGTTGAAAAGGCTTATAAGACTACTATATACACCTAAAATTGGTCAAGATAATTAATTAAATACTAGTTATTTAATTAATAAATCTCTTATTTCATCTACTTATAAATAAATTCTAAATTTATTTATATAGCTCACACTTTTCTAATTCTACCATCTTAAATCACATTCTTCTAATTTTAATTAAATAAAAAAAATCCTATAGTTTGTTTTATTTAATTAATAATCTTCTCACTAAATTTAAATTCCCAATTTGAATTTAGGCACATGTCTCCAAATTCTCTTGTTGCCACCTCATCAAGTGTCACATGAATTTAAATATGCATATTATTTAAATGGGAATTATCCTCAACTAATTCCAAAACAAAATTTGGACACTTGGCTATCTCTATCATTTCATTCTCCCTCACACTTGGCATGGTGCTCTTTTAAAGGGAACATCCTCCATGATTCCCTCTAACTTCTTCCTTCTCCACCATTCATCTCTCTAGCGAAAATATTGACCATTGGTTGTTGTTGCATCACAATATGCCTTGGAATTCCTATAAATACAGCCTCATTCTCCAGCATTTGGTATCCCATCTTTGAGTAAACTTACTATGTAGAAATTTTGTGAGAGCATTTTAGTATTTAAAGCATTTGTGAGCATTTAGAGTAATTTAGCATTTAGCATTTGAGCATTGTAGTATCATATTATTTTAGAATCATGGCTTAGTTTCATAGCTGCATTTTAGTTATCATCTTGGCTTTTACACAAAATTTCCACCATAGCATTTATTATCATTATCATAACATAATCTTCATTTTATCACAGAAGCATTTGATATCATAGAATCATAGCATTATCATACAGCTCATCAAATCATGTAGGAATTACATTCTTGCATTCTACAGCATTTCATTCCTTAGATTGTCATTCTAACAATTATACTACATACAAAAATCTTAGAGCCAATAATGATTTAATGAATCCCTGAAGATAGGAAACAATGGAATGATTTTAGTGATTAATTGTGTTTTCAATTTGACTTATTTTGTGATTTAAATCTCTAATGTAATACATTTCATTGGGTTTTTGTGTTTTATTACTCCTTTACTCACATTACACAATTACACACAACACATTTTGGTGCCCACCATGGGGCTTGGCCTCTTTTTATTAACATTTCCTAGAAAGTTGTTTTAGAAATTTTGGACCTGACACTCTAGGTAGCACATCTATTATTTCTTTCGATGCATATGAAAAATCTTTTAGCGCATCCAGTTCCTATTATGGTGCATCTAGTAAATCTTCTAGCGCAACTAGTTCCTTTTAAGGTGCATCTGGGCTTCTTTCGGTGCATTCTGCAAATCTTTGAATGCATACAAGGGGTCTTTTAGCACACTCAGTCGATATTTCAGTGCATTTAGTAGTTATTTTAGTGCATAGGAGTGATCTTTTAGCACATTTGATGTTTGTTTTAGTGCATCTAGTTTATTTTGAAAATTTTCAAAATCCTGAGAACTAATTGATATTTTATGTGTTGTAGGTGCATAATACACTAGTCAAAGACAAATGTATCAAACTATTGATGATGTATGTAGGGGCTGGAGTTGTTTTATTGTCTTCTTTTAATTAAATTAGGAACCTAGTTTAACTAGAAGGTTAAAGAACCACTTGTATACTGTACTTGAGGTGATAGGCCTATGCTTTCCCCTTAAATGGGTGACTAGAATGCTAGACTCACTATTTTATGTTTTGTTAACACCTTTAGAAGGCCTGTCATAGTGGGAAAAAGTAATCACCCTATGGGAACGACTTAAGTGAGAACAACTAAAGCCAAGTTTTTTGACCCACTATAATTAAAAGTGAATTTGGGGAAAGTTTGCAATTCAACGGTAGTGTGCAAGATAAACATCCCCAAAGCCTTTGTTCTAAAGTTTTTGAGGTCTCCTAAGGGAGTCTATCTATTTGTCACATCGAACGAAAACCTTTATTACAAACCTTAGTGTAGAAGCCAACCGAGTCAGTCTCTGAACACATCTAATATCACAGTTCAAGGGGAGGGAAAAATCTTCCCCCAAGATACTCACCATATAACCATAAGGGATTATTGGACAAAGGTGGAGGATTCAACCTTGGTTAAGACCCGGGAAAGGAAAAAACATAGGCCCCCTCTAGGGGGTGACATGGCTATGTGAGCTGACATGGTTCTAAGATGTGGGTTGTAGTATTTTAAGTGACTTCAGATTAGAAAAGTGCTTGAATTATCTTCTCTTGTATTATACCTATGGAAATTGAAGGAATCAAACCAGATTCTTGAATAGACACTCAATGTTTAGTTCCTAGGAGGAAACAATTTTTTGACAACTTGATGTTGTGTTTGAAGTCATAATTCAAGAAAATCATCCATTTAAAGCATTTAATTCCCATAATTCACAAACTAGAAACCAAGAAAAAATCATTGTTTAGAAAAGAATGCCCTAGAATGATCCATTTCACTATTTAAAAGCATAATAACCAGAAAAAATTGCAAAAACACTGAATAATTCCATATTAGTGCATACATCCCTTATTCCAACACATTCATTACATTTTCTAGCACATCTATTGTATTTTCTAGAACATCCATAGAATCTTTTGGTGCATCCAGTCCATTTTCTAATGTATTTAGGGTATAGTCTAGCACATCATGGTCTTTTTCTAGTGCATCGTGTCCATCTACTAGCACATCTAGGTCACTTTCCAGTGCATCCATTCCATATTTTAGCACATTTACTTCTAGAATACCCAATTGAAATCACATACTTAGGGGTAGTCTAGTGCATCCCTGGCTTTTTTTGGCACATGTAATCCATTTTCTAGCGCATGTGAGTGATCCTTCAGTGCATTGTGTCCAGCTTCTAGCATATTTAGCACATTCTCCAGTGCATCTGATTCATTGTCTAGGGCATTGAGTCCATTTTCTAATGCATATTGGGTATAGTCTAGCACATTTGGTATGTTTTCTAGTGCATTCATCCAATATTTTAGTGCATTCATAGCTTGTTTTAGCGCATCTAGTAAATTCAAAACCAAAGAGCTAAATTCATCCATTGTTTGACAGTTTGAACAAGAATTAAAGATCTTTTCCATAACAGAATTATTCCTTAGTCATATCAGAATCTTAAACTTTTTGAAAGTGACATTTACAAGTGAAATTCTTCAAACTAAACCAAGATCTAACACCTTAAAGTGCCTAAATATCCATCATACCTCTGATTGTTAAGCTAAGTTTCCTCATCATGATTTATCATCCTTTCATCACGAAAAAAATATTGTATAATTAGATTAAACTTAGTCTCATCAATAGAATTTTTCATTCTATTTGACTTAGTTTTTATCCTTGGCACTCCTCTAAACAAAGATCAAAGTTTATTCAAATTATAACACTTGTATGCCCATTCAAACAAGGTCCCAGAAGTAGAAACTCAAAGAAAAAAAACTTGAAACTCAAAACACCATGGTTGAAGTTCAAGAAAATTCATTCTATAAAATCCACCAATATGAAGGTGAGGAAATAATTGAGGAAGACATCCAACATGCTCAACAAAATCCAAATTTCCACAAGTTCCTAGAAAATATTTTTGAAAGAGATGGGGAAAAATACTTCTTAATGTTGGCTAATCAAGGTATCAGACTTCCACATGACTTTGATGTTAATCAATTGAAATCCACTCCTAAAAAGACTGAAAATGATCCATCAAATGTAGATCTAGTGGCTTCCTTAACTCATCAAATGAAAAATCTCCAACAACAAATTCAAGACATGCAAAGGGTAACCTCAAAAAGATACATGATACAAGACATCTGCCCATATCCTTTTGATCAAAATATCAACATGATTCATTTTCCCAAACATTGTGAATTCCCAAAGTATGATAAATAAAATGGTAAAATAGATCATATGGATCATGTAAGGTAATTTTAAACTATGAGTCTTGAATTTTCACATGAAGAAACTTACTTGATGAGATTGTTCCCACGCAGCCTAGGTGGACAATTCCTAGAATGGTTCTCCAAACTTGCACCACCAATTAAAACATTTGAAGAGTTGGTTAATAAATTCATCACCCAATACTCCTACAACATCCAACATGAGATAACAATGAAGGACCTTTGCAATTTAAAGAAAAAAAAGGGTGGATCATTCCTCATATTCCTACAAAGACAGAGAAGATTGTTTGCAAGATATTCTCATCCCATACCTAAAAAGGAAAAGATGGAAATCTTCATTGACAATCTAAGTGATGAGATGAGCTATAGATTGGAATTTCAATGCCCAACTACCTTTAAAAAATTGATTGAAAATGGAATAAAATTTGAAGAAGCTTTGGTCAAAAGAGGAGTCATAAAAACTTACAATGAAGGAAACAACTCAACCAGTGCTTCCAATAATTACAACAACAATGATAAACCAAATTTTTGGAAAAGAAACAAGAATGTTGATAACAATGATACTTTAGCTGAAACACAAAATGAAAAACTAGTATTTAACTTGACAGTAATTGCCACCAAGACCAATCAAAACAACAGCAAAAATGACAATAAAAACAACAATCCAAGCAATGTTAAATCTAGTCCACCACCATATTGAACATCCTCAAATCGAATATTAATCACACCTTTGGTACAATCATTGGAATCAACATTAAAGGAGCTTCTTGCAACCAAGGTTATAACATTACCAGAAGCAAGAGATTGGGAACCAAGAGTTAAACCTTCGTGGTGGAATGATGCACACTATTGTGACTTTCACAAAAACAAAGGACACAAAACAAATGATTGCATGTAGACGAAACATTTGATACAAGATTTGATTGTTAACAAAACAATATTTGTGGAAGGACCCCAAACAAACAATGATCATAGAGCATTCAATAATCCTTTACAAAATTATGAAAAGGTGGAGTCCTCTTCATCAAACACCAAAGGAAAAAATGTAAACTATGTTTATGATTCTACCATTCATTATGTTGAGGTAGTTGAAGATGAAACCAAGGATATCAAAATTAAGGGCCAAAGAAACATTTTTACAGCTAAAAATCATCACCATGACATCAACACCAAATCACATCAAATCAATGACATCATACCGATCAGACAATGTCAAACTAAGGATATCGAAATCAAGGGCCAAAAAGACATTATTGCAGCTGATAATTCAATTAATGACATCACAATTGAGCATGAACAAAGCATTTTTATAGCTGAAACTCATCTTCACAACAACAACAAATCACATCAAATTAATGTTATTGTAACAATCAATTTGATCACAAACGTTGCTACAAATGATAATCAGATTAACATCATTAAAATTGGAGAAAAATAAGAAAATTTACCAATCAATGCAACCAAAATGGGGAAAGCCAAAGTAATATTAAAAGGAGCCACATTTAAGACACTTGCTACCCCTACAACTCAATACAACATAATTGATCAATTGCAGAAAATCCTAGCTCAAATATCCATATTGGAACTCTTCAAAATTTCACTAGCTCACAAATAAATTCTAGAACAAGCTCTTTTAGCCACCACAATACCAAATAATCTAGAAGTTTTCCAATTCCAAACTATGGTGGGACACTTGACCACACCTCATTGCCTATCATTTTCTGAAAATAATGATGTATTACTTACCCACCCACATAATTCTACTCTCCACATTGAGGTTTTAATTCACAAACACCAGGTCAAACGTGTTCTAATAGATGGTCAAGTTGGCCTAAATATATGTACTTTGAAACTTATCTATGCACTTGGATATTTTGAAAATGTCATTGATGCTAGAAGAAAGATCATTATCAAAGCTTATGATGGTCAAGAGAGATCTTCCCAAGGATTAATTGTGTTACCAATTCAAGTGGGACAGGTTGTAAAAGATATAGTATTTGACATACAATATACTCTTGGGACATCCTTGGATTCACAAGATGCAAGCAGTGTCGTCAATGTATCACCAATGTTTGAAATTTCCTTTCAATGAACAAGAAATTAGCATTTCAGCTGATTCCAACAATCCATGATATTGCAACACACTCAAAACAACCCAAGATACTTTTGTGCCACATAACAAGGAAGCTCCAACTCCTAGTTCATCCAACAATGAAAGACAACTAAGTTCCTTGTCAAAGTGGGTTGAGAAAAAGGACCATCCAAAAGATAAGGGTATTAGTGATTCTACTCCATAAAACAATGAAAGTCAATCAAACTCTTTATCAAATCAACCTCAAGAAAAGGTTCAATCAAAAGACAAAGGTTTTGGTGATTCCACTCCCTCAAATCATGAAATTCAACTACATTCCTTATCAAAACAAGTTGAAAAGATCCAATTAAAAGACAAAGGCATGGGGGAATATTCATTTGAGAAATCATTATGTCTTTCACAACTACTATCTTCTCCTACGTCATATGGGAAACCATCCACATCAAAAAAAAATCCTCACAACCAGCCATGCTCTTTGAAAGTTTATAAAATCATGCACTTTAGTGGATGAATCAGAAGACAAAGAGGTTTTAAACTGGTTGTACAAATACGAAGAAGAATCACAAGCATCAACTTCCATTGTTTTAATACAACCATATGGTAAAGGTTTTACTATCCTAGAGAAGATGGGATATGATGGAAAGGGTCCTATTGGAAAAATAAAAGAGTTTATCATTGAACCAATTCAGAAAATCACAATGAATGCTAAGGAAAAAATAGGGCTAGGATATAGAGAAGAATCAAAAGAGGAAACCAGGTAGCAGATTGTTGAACGAATCCTCCAATTGAGAGATAGTTATGAAATAGATTCCAATGAATATGAATGGGATTTCCTCTCTGAAGATTCTTGTCATGATAAAGAAATTGATGTGATGTAAAGGTATGCACCAACACATGTATGAAGGAACAAAGCTCAGTTTCTCAACCACTTGAATTTGGATCAAAACATATCGATGACTCAAGTGAAGAAGATCGGAATTCGAGTGAGATAGATACTTTGGAAGAGAGTAACATCATAGACCTCAATATTGTTATTGGAAACTTTGACAACATTTCCATCATGACACTCATCCCTTTTGACCTTAGCCAATCTAACGGTTAATTTCCATTGGTACACCCTGAACTAATTGACTGGGACCAAACTGAGCTACTTGACATATCTATCTTTCCAAATGATGATGCCATTGTGAACTTCCTTTGCTCTGATGATCCTAAAACATGTTCCACCAACGAATCTCATAACGAAGCTTTAGAAAAGGGGAGTTCCAAATCTTCCAACTACAAAAATGAATATCAAAAATAGATCTAATGGTGAAAACCATTTAATGGCAGTATTAGATCAAGAAAAAGTAAAAATAAAGAGTGCATCTCAAGGTGAAAACCTCTACGAGGCACCAAAAGATGAAATATTTGACACTCTTCCTAAACACTATCATGAGAGATCTTCAGTGTTGGTTGAGCCCACACAATCCATCAGCATTGGTACAGCTAAAATAGTCAAGACTCTACATCTAGTAGCATCCATGACAGAGGAAGAAAAACCAAGATTCACTAAATTCTTTGAAGAGAGACAAGTCAACTTTGATTGGTCTTACACTGATATGCTAGGCATAGATCTAGATCTTATCATGTACTATTTATCTCTACCACCTAGAGTGAATCCAGTGAAACAAAAATTGAGAAAAATGCATCCACACATCGCCCTATTGGTGAAAGCTAAATTGAAGAAACTACTAGATGCGGGATTTTTCCGTACAATTGATTATGTTGAATTGATCTCCAACATTGTACCAGTTTCAAAACCTAACCATAGTATCAGGATATGTATGGATTTTAGAGACCTTAACAGGGCTTTTCTGAAAGTTGATTTTCCTTTTCCTAACATTGACATCATCATGGATTTAACAGCGGGTCATGCAATGCTATCACTCATAGATGGATTTTTAGGTTACAACCAAATAAAAATAGCACCAAAAGATCAAGAGAAAACTACTTTCACATGTCCATGGGGTACTTTCTATTGGAACGTCATGCCTTTTGGGTTGAAGAATGTTGGGGCTACTTATCAATGTGTGATGACCAATATCTTTCATGATATGATGCACACCTTTATGGAGGATTATGTAGATGACTTGTTGGAAAAATCATTCACTAGAGAGGGACATCTGGAAATCCTAGACAAAATATCTTCACCAAGTTGGAGAAATTCAATGTGAGGTTAAGCCCCAAGAAATGTGTATTTGGTGTGACATCAACTAAACTTTTGGGGTATATTGTATCATCCAAAGGCATTGAAGTGGATCCTACGAAATTCAAAGCCATCATGGAGATTCCTCCTCACAAGAATATCAGCCAACTCAGATCTTTATAGGGATGATTCCAATCTATTAGGAGGTTCATCGCACAACTAGCAAATAAAACTCATCCTTTCAATCACTTACTACACAAGAATGTTCCTTTCAAGTGGGATGCAAAATTTGAAGCAACTTTTAATCAACTAAAGCAGTATCTGATGTCTCCTCCCATACTGATACTGCCAACTGAAGGAAAACCATTGTTACTCTACATAGCAAGAATAGATGTATCCTTGGGTGCTCTATTGGCACAAGAAGATTCTATGGGAAAAGAAAGGGCTATTTATTACATCAGCAGAAGCTTGAATGGCTTTGAGATCAATTACACATTTATTGAAAAAAATTGTCTAGCGGTACTATTTTCTACTCAACATCTAAGACACTACATGTTAACCCACACCATAAAAATCATAGAAAAAATTGATCCATTGAAGTATCTACTCAGTAAAGTTTCCCTAACAGGAAAATTAGCCAAATGGGTAATGATATTGAGTGAGTTTGATATCTATTATGTGGACAGGAAAGCAATCAAGGTTCAAGCCATAGCAGATCCACTAGTTGAAGCACCATTACAAGATGATCATCCCATGAACATTGATTTTCTAGATGTGTATGTCCTTACAATCTCAACACAACAATGGATGTTATACTTTGACAGATCTTACACGCAACATAGATTAGGTGTAGGAATCTTGTTTTTCATGCCACAATGATACACCATTCCAAATTCCTATAAGTTAATGTTTCTTTGTACTAACAACACATCCAAGTATGAAGCATTGATCATTGGTATCAAGACAATCATAGATTGGAAGATCACAAAGTTACACATCTATGGAGATTCTCAATTGATCATAAATCAAGTGAATGATGACTACCAAACAAAAGATGATAAAATGATGCCATATAAAAGAATGGTTGATGATTTCAAGAAGTACTTTATGGAGATCAAATTTCAGAAGATTCCAAGAGGGGATAAAAAATTCGTTGATGCTATGGTGACCATCACTTCTCTCCTATGGATACCTAAAAAATGAGCCTGTTATGAGTTCGTGGTGGAATAACTGTTTAACCCTGCCTATGATAACTCTGAATCCCAAGTCATATACCATCTAGTCAAGGTTGATGCTTCAATCTATGGTACTATCTACACCTATCTAAGAGACAACACCCTACCACTAGATCTATCCCGAAACCAAAAACGTAACTTTATTTAACAAGTAGCTTGACATACCTAGATATCCAATGTAATTTACCAATGAGGTCTTGATGGTACTCTCCTTCGATGTCTAGAACGTAACAAAGCTAAAACCGTTTTATGTGAGGTTAATGAAGATATCTATGGAACTCATTCAAGTGGACTAACTCTCACTAAAAAACTCCTACGCTTGGGGTATTACTAGCCGAATATGGAAAAGGAGTCTTTTCAATTTGTCAAGAAGTGCCAAAAATGTCAAATCCATGGAAACCTGATACATGCACCAACATAAGAATTGCAACCATTCACCTCAAAATGGCCTTTCTATTAGTGGGGACTAGATCTTGTAGGTAAAATTCATCCACCTTCATCAAATGGACACAAGTTCGTCATCACAGCCACAGAGTACTTTACGAAGTGGATTGAAGTTGTTCCCCTAACCACAATCACTGAAAAACAAATAGCATCCTTCATCCTAAACTACACCATCTGTCAATATGGCATTCCTCAATCCATTGTCACTGATAATGGTAGACCTTTCAAGAATCAAGATGTCTAATAACTTTGTTAGAGGTTTCATATCCAACATTTATTTTCTACACCATACTACCCTTAGGGAAATAGCCAAGTAGAGGCCTCAAACAAAACCATTTTGAAAATCTTAAAGAAAACTATCAACAATGATAGACATTATTGGCACATTCAACTAAACCCTGCTCTATGGTCATACTGAACTAACATCCACACCCCAATAGGAGCTACACCCCATGCTCTAGTCTATGGATCAGAGGCCATTTTACCTGTTGAGGTAGAGCTACCATCACTTTGTGTGTCACTAAAGGGGATCATTTCAAATGAAGATTATTGGGTGTCTAGGCTACAAGAGATAGAACTATTGGATGAGTGTTGTCAGCATGCAGTGGATCACCTAAAATCCTACTAGTAGATTATGTCTAGAAGTTACAATCACAAGGTCAAACCAAGAACATTTCAGGTTGGTGACTTGGTCTTAAAAGAAAATCCTTGAAATCAACAAGACAGAGAGAAGGGGAAATTTGAACCAAACTAGCTAGGTCCCTTTGTTGTTGTCTCAGTCTATGGATCTAGAGCCTATCATTTGTCTACACTTGAAGGTGGTTTTTTTGAAGATCCCATTGAAAGCCTACATCTCAAGAAGTTCTACACCTAGCTTATCTAGTGCATCGTTAAAAGTCCTAAAAAAATACAAAAAAATCAAAAAATGTCCTAAAAAAATCATCACCCTAATGAAAACCTGGCAAACAGGCCTCTTGGTGACAACAAAAAAAGAGAAAAAGAGGGAAAAAAAGAGAGAGAGAGAGAGAGAGAAAAAAGAGAAAAATACAAAAATATAAAAACAGCAAAAAAATTGAAAAACACAAAAAAAAAAGTCAAAAATCAAAAAAGTCAAAAAAATCATATAATCTGAAAAGGTGCAATAAAAACAAGTAGTGAAAACCTGGCAATAGGTTCTATTTGTGATAGATTATCTTTTCCATCTATTTGAGCATGTTGACCATTTACTTTCCTCATTCGCTTTCATCATCATATTGCCTATCATTGAGAGAACCTGATGTACATATCCTAGCATCGCGGGCGTGTCTCACCCTAGATTGGGGGAAAATTCCTAAACTCACTAGGGGAAAATAAACTTTGAACTTAAAACTACAAACAAAATAGTAGTTAGACAAAACATAGAAAACACAAGGATCACAGCAAAACACTCAGCATTGAACATACATCAATCATCAAACGTTACACATCAACCATTCAAAATGAAACAGCTAAATTCAATCAATCAAAGCAAATCTAAATGGATGATGTTCTTTCTTAATCATGGCTTTATCATGTTAGCATGAATTTTCAACTGTTGTACTTTTATTTTGTTATTATTTCTCTAGAGTACCTCGATGATGTATTGGACTAGAGGAGCTACGAAGGAGTATGATTTTTCTTTGTTTGTTGTCTATGAGTTAATCATTACTATTGTGCAATTTGTTGTGAGACGTGCTCTACAAAGTATCACTAATGACATATTGAATTTGCATAGGAAAATTATTAACTCTTGTTTTTTTACGCTAGAAATGCTCAGGTCATCTCAGTTTAATTATACCTAGATGCTTTTGTTAACTTGTAATATCAAAAATCATGGAAGTAGTACTCAGGTCATCATGGTCTAATTATACCATCGATGTTTGTACTCACTTTCAACAATTTAAAGGCTTAATGATGATAAAAAGCATGAAAAATCAACTGATACGATGACAACATTTGCATATTAGATTTACATGGTTAGGTTAGATTGCATCCATGTTAGTTTTGCATCTGTATTTAGGGGTTTTCCAAGGCTGTAAAAATTTTACAATGATGTTATCTCTATCATTAATGGATTGAGTAAACTTGAAATTAACAAAAACATATCATTCTCATATAGTTGCATAATCATTTGCATACATTAGAAAGCATTATCATATCATATATACATTATCACATCATACATCCATCCATGCATTACATCATAATATTTGCATTAGAAAACACAAAAAGAAGTGAATTGCATCTCACTTGCATAATCAAAATCATTTCATATAGTATAGAGGTATCATATATTTGTATTAAGAAAATACAAAAACATAAGAGGCATCATATTTCATTTGCATCCATCACATGGTATAAAAGCATCATGCATAGGAGCATATGCAATCATCATCCATACATCATCATATCATTATTAAATCCATACATAATCATTGTATGATCATACATAAACATCACATATCATTTACATAATCAAATCCATCTCACATAGCATAAAACATCATCCATAAAGCATATAGAATCATCATTCATACATCATCATATCACCTTTGCATCCATACATCAACCATAGCAGCATATAAGCATAAGCATATTAACGCATCATATAAGCATCATAAATCAGAAATTAAATGCACCCATCATGGGCATCCATCATAAATCACATATAGACATATATGTCGATAATCATCACCACATATCATATAACCTCATAATCATAATGTCAAGTGTACAATGATATTCAAATGTGTAATGAGATACATCATCAAAAACAAAAATGGAAGTGAATCATAATGTCTCTGCTGAGTTGGCATATGCATCATCAAGTGTCTCAAATACAATAAATTTGTCATCATCACAGAGCTATGTGGTTCTCCCCCCTGACAATGTTGGCCTTGTACCACTAGTTGTACCTGATGGCCCTGCCCCTAGATCCCTATGAGGCAGCCCTATAACACCCCTACTAGTAGTCTTGGAGTGAGTGTGACTGGAAAACTATGTGTAACACTCCCACTACTCTAGAGGAACCACCTTATGATACATTATCCTATAGAACTCGGCCTCCCTAGTGGAGCATCGTACCTCTTTGAAGTATTTTGTTGTACCAATACCCTCGGTGACCCTTTGCAATCTCTCTACTATTCCCTCTTCCTGCTCAACCTACTACCTCAAGGTATCCCTCTTGGGTATAAGAGTGGAAATTTGTGCCTATGTCTAAGCCTAATCTTAGGTTTGTGTCTGCAATAAAGCCTGAACCTGTGCCAGCTGACCTTGCAATGTCTGCACCTAAACCTATAACGTAGTTATCTATGTATGTTGTTGCTATGAGGGTATTCAAATCTATACATGTTGTTTTACTTTAGCAACCAGTGATCACCTCTTCCAAGGTACTCTAAAGTTTTTCACATCTATCATGGGCCCTGCACCACCCTCATCTCCCCCATCACCATCATCACTGCTCTCTCCCTCATCCTCCTCCTCATCTCCTCCATCTCTCCTCCACCTATGTCCATGTGTTAGTGCCCTCTCCTCATCATCTAGTAGTGGTACCGGCTCATCTAGGTTGGAGATCTATGGAAAAGGATGTGTGAAGAAGTATTGTGCATGCTCCTTAGATATCAGAGCCTCAATGATCTTTGGATGATAATCCCAAATAATGGTTTGTAGACCCCGGTATTCCTCAACTGTTGCATCATATGATAACATAGGCCCCCACTCTGGCACATCAATCTATCATCGTGCATAATGAGCCACTCCCTGGGGCATGCCCTAGACCTTTCCATACTGTCACAGTACCCTCCTCAACAGAAATATCTCAATAATAAATTGTGTCCTACTAATCAGATACATAGATGAGCACAAAAATGACATCTTAGTGGCATCCTTCAGCCACTATTTATAGTCTAAGTAGGATCACCATGTCACTGTCTCAAGATTGTCCAGTACTCTCCTCTAGTACTCCAATTTTCCCAGCTTAGGCTAGAAAATTGGACCTGTATATGCATAAACATATGGACGAACCTCTAGACAATGTCTCTCTACCACTAGACGGGTGACAGCTATATGCTCCCACACCCATATATGTAACAGTGTGACTCTAACTAATAAATTGGCCCCTCTTAGATACACAACCTAGTGTAGATCATGGTATAAATGGGCAAGCATGCAAGATCCCCAAGCATATTGGTACCCTATGTAATCATACTCTCAAGTATCCAGCCCCATCAAACTGAAAGTCCCTTCAACCTATGGTTGGGACATAGAAATCCTCCAATAAAACTAGCAAGCACACATGGCAATGTTGCATATGCATCAACCATCTCTCTCCATGGAATCTCATAACCAAAAATCTGATCATCATCAAACACTCTTTGTAGTACATCTATACCACCCTGCTCAGTGGAATCATATACAACCAACTCCCTAATGACTAGAATCCTCAAAATCTTGTAAACATCCTTGAGGTCACTATCATCTTGATGGTAGGCAAGTGGAAGGTGTTATGATCATTGTGCCATCTCTTTGCTAACGTGGTCAGAAGCCCCCTGTTAATTCAATGTTGGGGCATATATATTAGTGGAGTCAATCCACATTGGCTAAATACATTTAGATCAGCCTAATCTAAATGTGGAATCAAATCCCAAGTCCTTGGGAAGTTCTCTCGAATCTATAGGACTGTCGAAGGCTCCTATCATCATAACATATCACAAATCAGCAAATCAATCAATCAACATCGATCAACCTATCAATCTAATCAACTCTTATGAGACTTTGATCAAATCTCATGAGCATTTATCATTTATCCTCACCTATCATGAGGACAATCATCAATCTATCATTGATCCTCACCTATCATGAAGTCAATTATCAACAATCTATCATTGACCCTCACCTATCATGAGGAAAATTATCATCATCCTATCATTGAATCTCACCTATCATGAGATCAATCATCATCTAATCTATCAACATCATCAAACATCATCAAATCAATAGCTGACACAATCAAAAATCATCAAAAATGGGGAGTCTAAACTAAAATTCATCAATCTGGTCTAAATTTCATCGATATGCTAAAAAAGTAACTCAAAGCGCTAAAAAACATGGATGGGCTAGAAAATTTCATAGATGTGCTAGAACAGGGTCTCTATGCATTAAATCGTCGTATGCACCATCAAATTCCATCAATGCACTAAATCCCTCTATCAATGCACTAAATGATTCTATGCACGCTAACATTGACCTATTGTGCTAAATCACATCACCTATGTGCTAATAAACCCCATGCCCTAGAACATTTATGGAATGCACTAAAAATATGACTTTAAGTGCTAATTCCCTAGATGTGCTAAAACCTAAGATCAATGTGCTAAAACCTAACATCGATGTGCTAAATGTTCAACTCTACGAGCTAATCTACCAAATGTGCCACTACAGAGTACTGATGCACTACATCGGCATCTCTATGCACTAAAACGCATGAAAGTAGAATTTAAACATAAAAAAATGTGGGAAAAATGAATTTCAAAAATCACAAGGAGGTTTTCAGGGTATGTACCAGAGGTGCATATGTGGTCGAGTGGTAGTGATGTCGCACACACTCAAATCGGTGTGTGTGCTAGGGAATCACCATCTTGATCAAATTGCTCAATTGCTCAATCACTCTCAAATTTCAAAATCAAAATGCACAAATGAACTTCAAATCATCTATTTTTACCTTTTAATGAGTGATTAAGTCGGATTTTTAATGCGGTTGATTTCTTTTATTTTTCAACGGGGCTTAATTAATCATTTCATCACCTGGTGGCTTAAACATCATTTTTCAGGAGATAAATCGACTTTGAATCATAAATTTTGAAAATTACCATCAAATCATCAGGAAATCATCAAAATTTAAAAAAAAAATCAAAAAAATCCTAAAAATTCAAAAATTTCATTGATTTATCTCTCGAGGGAGTATATATCTATCATCACCTAAAAATTAGCATCTGAGGCATCAAATAAAATTTGTTAGCATCATCAAAAAAAAATTCTTTGAAGCAACGTGTAAACACATTAATTCAAAGAGGTGCAAAATGTATACACCTAAAATCAGTCAAGATAATTAATTAAATACCAGTTATTTAATTAATAAATCTCTTATTTCATCTACTTATAAATAAATTATAAATTTATTTATATAGTTCACACTTTTCTAATTCTACCATCTTAAATCACATTCTTCTAATTTTAATTTAATAAACAAATTCCTATAGTTTGTTTTATTTAATTAATAATCTTCTCACTAAATTTAAATTCCTAATTTGAATTTAGGCACATGTCTCCAACTTCTCCTCTTGCCACCTCATCAAGTTTCACATGAATTTAAATGTCTAATATTTAAATGGTAATTATCCTCAACCAATTCCAAAACAAACTTTGGACACTTAGCTATCTCCATCATTTCATTGTCCCTCACACTTGGCATGGAGCTCTTTTAAAGGGAACATCCTCCATGATTCCCTCTAACTTCTTCCTTCTCCGCCATTCATCTCTCCAACTGAAATATTGACCGTTGGTTGCTGCCACATCACAATATGCCTTGGAATTCCTATAAATACAGCCTCATTCTCCAGCATTTGGCATCCCATCTTTGAGTAAACTTACTATGTAGAAATTTTGTGAGAGAATTTTAGTGTTTAAAGCATTTGTGAGAATTTAGAGTAATTTAGCATTTAGCATTTGAGCATTGTATTATCATATTATTTTAGAATCATGGCCTAGCTTCATAGTTGCATTTTAGTTATCTTGGATTTTATACAGCATTTCCACCATAGCATTTAGCATCATTGTCATAACATAATCTTCATTTTATCACAGTAGCATTTGATATCATAGAATCATAGCATTATTATACAGCTCATCAAATCATGTAGGAATTAAATTATTGCATTCTACGGCATTTCATTCCTCAGGTTGTCATTCTAATAGTCATAGTGCATACAAAAATCTAAGAGCCGATATGATTTAATGAATCCCTGAAGATAGGAAACAATGGAATGGTTTTAGTGACTAATTGTGTTTCGAATTTGACTAATTTTGTGATTTACTAATTTAATGTATTTCATTGGGTTTGTGTGTTTTTATTATTCCTTTACTCACATTACACAATTACACATGGAACAACTACATATACCCCACCTCTAAATGGTCGGAATACAAGTGTAGAAATCAAGGCACATGAGATTAATGCTAAGGAAAAAATTATTATTACGAATAGTCTTTCAACTATTGAATTAGTAAAAGTTATGAGTTTGAAGACTGCTAATGAGGTTTGGGATAAGATAGAAATCATTTATGAACGAGATGAAAATTTCAAACAAGCAAAGCTGCAAAATTTGAAGGCACAATTTGAGACCCTACATATTTTTGAAGATGAAACAATCAAAATCTACATGCAGAGAGTTGATGAGCACAATAAGAGGTCTTGGTGCACAAGTCAAAGAATCTAAAATGATAAAGAAAGTTCTCGGATCTCTTCCTGATCCTTATAGTGAAAAGGTATCTACTATTGAGGAAATTGTAAATCTTGATACTTATCCTAGATATCAAATGATTGATGCACTAACTTCCTTTGAAATGAGAAAAAAAGGTTTGAAAAAGGGTATAATTGTAGAGACTACTTTCAAGGCTTGAATATCATAAAAGGTTGAAGATTCAGATAAGGAAGATCTTGACGATGTGGAAGATAACTTTGTAAGAGGAATGAAGAAGGGCACCAGTAAGTACAAAGGTAAATTACCTTTCGAATTTTTTAGCTATCGTGAAATAGGTCATTATGTTTCAATATGTCCAAGAAGAGCTATAAACAATAAGAACAAGGAAAATAAAGGAAAATTGATAAAGAAAGTTTACTATGTGAGAGAATATGCTGGCATTTCTGATGATGAATTTGACTATAGAGACTTTGATGACAATGAATGCTTGTTCTTGGATATTAAAGAAGAATCTAGTTCTACTAACTCAGAAAGTTGTGTGAAGGAAATTGATCCAAAGAAGAAGGAGAAAGTTGAAGGTACTTTGATATCTTCTTTTCATGTCAAAGAAAATAAGAATTATTAGGTTGTTGATAGTGGTTTCTCTAATCACATGACTAGAGACAAGAGTAATTTTTTCAAACTTGAAAAATATGGTAGAGGACTAGTTAAATTTGGAGATGATTCAAGAGCTAAGATTTGGGAAATAGGTTCAATCATTTTTGATGGAAAGTATAACACTGGTAATGTTTACTATGTTAAGGGTTTAAGGAATAACCTTTTAAGTGTTGGAAAAATGTGTAGCAAGGGACACAATCTTGTGTTTAAGGATGAAACATGTGAGATCAAAAAAGGGTTTGTAACTTTGATTGCTACTTATAAGAGAATAGATGGAAAAAATTATTAGCTTAAGGGTGTTAATGGACATTGCTTTGTCTCATATTAGTGATGGCTCTATGAAAATTCATCGTCAACAATTCACCGAAGGAAAATTCACTGCTAGCAATTCACCGCCATGGAAAATTCACTAACAGAAAATTTACCGCCAAGTAAAATTCACTACCAACAAAAGTTTGATTTTATTAAAAGTAATGAGGTGAATTGCTGGCAATGAATTTTACTTGGCTGTTAATTTTCCATGGCGGTGAATTATTGATGGTAAATTTTCCTTTGATGAATTGTTGGAAATGAATTTTCCTGATGCCATTAGTGATAGTTGGTTATGGCACCGGAGGATGTGTCCCATGAAATTTGATAATTTGGCAAGAATTAGTTCAATTCATGTAGTGAGAGACCTACCAAGAATCACAAAGCCTATCAATGTTGTTTTTGAGAGATGTCAATTTGGAAAACAAAAAAGGAGTAGCTTCAAAGGAAAGGAACAATCTTCTACTAGACTAGTAGAATTAGTACATAGAGATATTTTTGGTCCTACAAGGGCGAGAATCCTTCAAGGTGGTAGGTATTTTATGCTTTTAATTGATGATTATTCTAGAATGACATGGGTTACTTTTCTTAGAGAAAAATTTGATGCATTAGATAAATTCAAGGAATTTAAATCTATGGTTGAGAATGAAATGGATCTAAAAATAAAAATTTTGAGGCTTGAAAGAGGTGGTGAATTCACCTCCAATGAGTTTAACATCTTTTGTGAAGTTCATGGAATAAAGAGGCATTTATTTTCCCCTAGAACTCCTCAACAGAATGGAGTTGTTGAAAGAAAAAACTAGAGGGTTCAAGAGGCCGCTAAGATGATGAAAGAGGAAAATATTTTGGAAGTCTATTGGAGACAAGTATTCATAATAATGTTTACATAATGGAGTTCTTGAGCTAAGGCTAACAACACAAAGACTCCCTGTGAGCTATGGTATGGAAGGATTCCTACTATGAATTACTTTAGAGTATTTGGAAGCAAATGTTATATCAAAAGAGAAAAATCAAGTTTAGGAAAGTTTGATGCGAGGTCTAATGAAGGTATATTCCTTGAATATTCTATCAAAAGTAAATCTTGCAGATGTTACAACAAAAGGCTAAGAAAGATTGATGAAAGTAAAAATGTTAAGGTTGATGAAAACCTATAGAATTCAATTATAGTGGATGGATATGTGTCAGATGAACCTAATTGTAGAATAGAAGAAGAAAAAGTTAATGAAGAAGTGCAGAATGAAGAGGAAGAAGCTCCATAGAAGACCCCTAAGTATGTGCAAAAGAATCATTTTGAAGAAAAAATCATTGGAGACAAAAGGAAAGGTGTATTGACAAGAAAAAAACTACTAAAGTTGAGGTAAATCTATGTTTACTTTCTAAAGTTGAACCTAAAATAGTGAGTGAAGCATGCAAGGATGAACATTGGATGAAGGCAAT
>VDFB02000003.1:254945460-255005314 GCA_007258455.2 Sequoia sempervirens
ACACTATTCTTGAAAGACTCACAGCCTGAATACAAAATCACTTACTACCTAGATACAAAAGTATGGCTCACTGCAAAGAGATGAACTAAAAAATTACACCTTTAAAGTGTTGAGATCAGTTCCAGTCAAACTCTAGAAAACCAAAATCCTGCTTCGGTTGTAGGTATACAACAATTATCAATAACTTCACACTATGACACTTGTCACTTAGCTCACATCATTTTTCACGCACTTGCACACACACACATACACACACATATGTACCTTGTATTCACCTCCTTTCTTACATACATATATACGGTTATATCTTCACACATCAATTAGGTCGACCTAATTGGATGTGAACATACAAAATTCAAAGTGACTTGTCAGCCCAATTCAAAAATATTTTTGGTGCACAAAACAAAACATTTCAAACACAAATTAGGTCGGCCTGGACCTAATAAGGAACACTTTAAACATTCATAGGATAAGCAGTTCTTAACATTGTTGGCCAAAAGAATGTCGAACTTTTTTCATTTAGATATCTCAACTGAATCAACCAACGTTGCTGAAATATCGTTCATAGTTGTAATTGATACTCCTGAGCAACATATAAAAAGCTCATAGAATTATCTTTTACTAAGATAATTTTTGGATCAAAATACCAAATCAATTTAGATACATAGTTTACATAGCCAGTTACCAAACAATGTTGGCATCAATGACAACAAACTCGGAGGTCACTTTCTTCATTCTCCCAACGAAGTATCTTTTATAGATTGAATATTCTTTAGGTACAAATAAATATTGAAATTTTGAGGATAAAAATTCAAGATTAGAAAAGGTTACATAGAGTTTGTGATTTGGTATTTTGAAGACCTAGAGCTTTTGGAAAAACCCCAGAGGCACATTATGGATTCATGATGTTTTAAATATTTGGGTTGTGTATTTTTATTATTTAATAATTCAAATAAAGGATCCTTGATCTTATTATTTGTGTGTGTTTTGGATGTGTTAATAGATTCAAATTTTAAAGCATGGCTTTGAAATGTACCGTTTTCCAAGTTTTACGGTTAATCAAAATATATGAATTTTAGATCTATTTTTTGGGCATTGGAAAGAATATATATGATTCTTTATTTCTATTGTTGATATAAATTTAAATTTGAATGATTTTATGTTTGCATTGTAATGGTAGATCCAAGCTACACAATTTC
Organism: Sequoia sempervirens; assembly: GCA_007258455.2. NCBI lineage: Eukaryota > Viridiplantae > Streptophyta > Pinopsida > Cupressales > Cupressaceae > Sequoia > Sequoia sempervirens. Next base: position 254,946,660 of record VDFB02000003.1, read on the forward strand.
AAGTTCTATTAGTTTGGTGGCTATTTATGTTTTTCATTTCAAATGAAATTAACTGTTTTATGTTACTTGATGTAGATCACAGATTTCTTGTCTTTTAGGTGTTATCGAAAAAAAAGTGAGTTTTTTGAGTTTTTTGCTGTTCTAGATTAGCTATCCTTACTAAACTTAATTTTGGTGTATTTTAATTTTGAGAAATAGAAAGGAAAGTGAAAAATATCATCAAGATGGTATCTTTGAAAAATTATTTTCTCAAGGGTTGTCTCAAGCAATCATTGTTGTTATATATTGGAGGGAAAAAATGTATTCTTTTGGGTAAAAGAAGGAGATCAAAACTAGTCCTCAAATAGACCCAATATATTATGCTCATGATGCTTTGATCAATAATTATTTTATTGAAGTTTTCTCAAGCCATTGACTCCTTTGAAGGGGATGAGTCAAAGTTGGTGTAGAATTTTTTTTCTCAAGCTATTGATATCATGACAACTTGGAGGGAATGGACTCTAAGTGATATGAATAAAGGAAAAGATATATCACCCAAGTGATATCTCTTGGATATTTATGGATTAAATATTTAGAATCATCTAAAAAGAAAGTGTAATTTCAAAAAAAAATACTAATTATGAGTATGTATATGAAAATTATGGTTCTTGTTTTTTTTTTAATGTGCGATTCAAAGTTAGTTTTCACCTAGTGAAAATTTTAGGGCTATGGAGATCCTTAGCTATCACCATAGTGAAATAGGTGTTGTTGAACATATGTTGTCATTGATGTTAAAGGGGTAATTTTAAGGAGTAGAAGGATCAATTTCTTTGATGTCTATGATGTTCATTGATGTCTAAAGAGTGAGTAATGTTAGCAAAAAGGTGAGAATGAAATGTAATCAATACTTGAATATCAGAGAATTTTGAGTACAGTGAAGGTGACTGACTATAGTATCCTTCCAATAGCATGCTTGTATCTATTCATTTTGATAGAATTAATTCAGAAGTCCAATCCAAAATGTTTGAGGTTAGTTACTCAGAGAAAAGAGATTTCTCTGGCAACACGTTCATGATTGGATGTGATTTTTGGTCTGTGGATTGAAAGGAGAGTATGCCTACACTTTTTCTATCATATTCCAAAGTTTCTCGGATTTATGTTTAGCATAAGAAAATATTGAAGTGACAGAAGGGTCATTTTGCTAGCTAATTAACCAATGGTTATATTTCAAAGTTGTGTGGCAACAACTTGAACTGTGTGGCATCTGAATATAGTGTGGGATGTTGAAATAGGTCCAGGTTAAGGTTCTTTTGGGATCACATGGCATTATGTTCATTTGGAGGTAAATATTTTTATTTATGACCTACCTGCTACACGCTTCATAAAAAAATGAATTTAGGACCACCTTTAGTCAACTTGGATAATTGCAAAATCCTAGGTGGCATGAATTGATATTAATATAATTTTTTGTTGTATATAATCATCATAGTTTAGATCTTACTTGATATGATAGATGAGAGGAATTTTTGTGGAAGTGTAAACTTGTGCAAGAAAGTGTAATTTAAATGTTGCAATGGGAGTTCCATCCCTCAATCTTTGTGCACCATATTCAAAAGATCATAAGGTGAGTTAGAGAGTGTCTAAGAAAAGATTAGACCACGTGGATGCTCTGTATAATCAACATTAAAGTTTCACAAGCTTTATCTTTGTACTATGATAGGACTAGTGTCTTATTCATTGAGTTGGTGCTCAAATATTTGTATTGGGGATTGATGTCTCCAGTAGATTGGTGCCTATAGATATAGTAGGGGTTTGGTGTCTCAAGTAGGTTGGTGCCCACTTCATGATTATAACATTTATTATTTTTGTTAGGCTATATTTGGGTAGTAGATTCAAGCATCTCTTCTCATCATGGTTTTTCCCATTCTAGGTTTCCATGTATATATGGTGTTCATTGTGTGATTTTGTGCATCTATGTTGCTTGATTGATAATAGCCATTTTGATTCATGTTTGGAGATACATGTTGAATTAAAGATTTTTAAATAGATTTGATATACTAATTCACCCCCCTCTCAATATATTGTGTGCCCTTCAATTGGTATCAAAGATAAGTCCCTTTGAAAAATATTAATTGCTTGAGGTAGATTCAGGATGGCACACTCAGTGGCTTAAGAAGAATTTTCTTCAAACAAGGCACCACTCTTTGATGGATCCAATTATGCATTTTAGTAAGGATGGAAGGATACTTGATGGCCCTAAGTTTTGATGTTTGGAAATCAGTTGTGGATGGATATGAGATTCCTAAAAGTTCCTCAAGATATTAGGTCAAAAGGAAGGCATATAAAAATAATGCTAAGGCAAGGAATGTTATTCGATGTGGATTATCTAACTCTAAGTTTGGAAATATTATGCATTGTAGGATAGCAAATGAAATATGAAGTAAGTTGCACAACATCTATGAAGGTGATGAAAAGGTCAAACTCGAAAAGATTCAAACTCTTTAAGGTCTGTTTGAAATTATAAAGGTGAAGGAAGAGGAAAACATTGCTACATTCCTACTGCAGTTGATGAAGTTGTCAATTCTATTAGAGGCCTTAGTGAAGAAATGAAATAATTTATGATTATGAAAAAGGTACTCAAATCCCTTCCTAGAAAGTTTTATGCAAAAGTTTTTGTTTTTGAAGAAGCTAAAGATCCAAATACTCTAACTATGGATGAATTGCATGAAATTCTAATTGTCTATTAAATGAGAATTGAGAATGAAAATTTTGGAAGGAAAGAGGTTGCATTCAAGGTGTCCAAGAACCAAGATGATATATTCATATGATGGATCAAATATGGAAGAAGAAAACTTTGTTAGAAGGCTACAAAGGGGTTTGAAAAGTATAAAGGTAAGTTTCCCTTCAACTATTTAAATTATGGTGATGTAGGTCATTTCATGGTTAAGTGTCAACATAAGGATCCTAAAAATGATGAAAGGAAGTCATTTCAAAAATGGAAAAAGATTCAAAAAAATCAAAAAAAATTCATGAGGAAGGCTACTCATTTGATGATGATGACCAAGGCACTTCTAAAAATGAAGGAGAAAGAGCTCTTTTCATGGCTATGGAAACCTCCAAACAAGGTATGAAAATAAAGTCTGGAATTGAAGATGATGCAGAAGTAGATCTTGTGGAAGAATTGATTTGTGCTAGCAAGGAAATAAAAAGGTTGAATAAAAGGATTATAGAAGAAATGAAAGCTAAAGAAAAAATCACAATATTGAGAAGTTAAAAAAGATGGTAATTGAGCTGAATATTCAAGTGGAAGAGGCAAAAAGGATTGAAGAAGTTCTAACTAATTTAGATATTTGTCAAGAGACAACGATTGTGAAAAACTTGAAGTAGAGATCGTATCATTGAGGAAATGTCTTGAGAAGGTAAATCATAAGTTGAAGCTAAAACTTCTAGAGAGAATTGAGATTTTGGATCAATAATGGAAATTCAAAGATCACAACATATCAAAATTGGTATTATTTTTTTTGATGAATAGAAGAATAAGGTGACTTAATAGCTTGTGAAGTTTTTTGTTGAGAATCTAGAAAGGAATGGCTCCAGAAGTTCAAAGTCTGAGAAAGTTGCATAAAATAATGAAAGCAAGGTATTGAATAATGGATTCATTCAAGTGTAGACATAATAGAAGATCTGGAAGACAAGCTTCAAGAGGAGAAGGCTACAGTACCAAGTTCTATGATTCTTTTTCTAGCTACTATTTTAATTGCAATCATTACAGTTATAAGGTTGTGAATTGTAAAAAAGCTCCAACAAGGAAAAACATTTTTATTAGCATAATTGTGTTTGCACCTTTGTATAATTTCAATATCATTTATCACATGTGCAACAATTTTGGATACTATTGTGCATGTTTTGCACACACACCCCACTGCGAGCAGGGACCCCCTCTTTTGTTTGGGTTAGGTCATTTTGACCTCATCTCATTTTGTGTGCCTCTATTTCCATGCCCAAGTCAGCCATGTACCTTAAAACAATCAATTTCATACTGGAAAAGTTCACCAACCTAGGTTTTGCTAAGTCATTTTCCCCTGCATGCTTGGCTTGTGGGTTTTCCCTTGGTATTTGCTTATGCGTCCACTGACCCTTGCAAACCCGCATTTGCAGGTTTCCTCCTGCCATTCACCATTCTAATCCAACATTTTCCTATAGCTGAGCCTCGATGTCCACCTGATGTGTGGACCCCACACCCATGTTTTTTGCCACCTCATTCATGTTATGCAAACCCACTCTCGCGGGTCGCCTTGTGTGGGACTTCGTTCCCGCTTCACCATTTCGTAGTGAACTTCCTTTGACATCCGCCTACTTGGAGAGCTCTACAGTTGGTCCTTCTGTCTTTTGTCATTGTCACAGAACCAACTAACCCCATTAATTCATAATGCATAGGTCAAAGCATTTACAGGTCTTTGCGCAAGGCTTGCTATTGCCCGACCACCCTTCCACAATAGAAAACCTTTGTTGCCCCCCCAATCCTTAGGGTGTTTCTTTTGCATGTGCTTACTAGGCCATTCCCAAATGACATTATTAATGGATTTTCCATAACTGGAATGCTTGCTATCCGTTTACGCATCACTCCATACATTACAACTTTTCATTTTATGAGTGATGGCATATGGGGATGGTGCCCGAGTTTTACAAAAGGGATGATATTCCAAGGCTGGTGCTAGCAGCAAGCATCTATGTGGGACCCGCAATGTAGGTTTCTACCCATCCTCTATCATCATCTTAAATGTCACCTCCACCCTGGCTTCCCATATCCTTATGCCGCGAGTTCAATGTGGATTCCTCATGTGCGGGTTCTGCAGATGTGGAGGGCTATCAGGGCTCTACAATTTTTAGGCAGTGTTGTTACCTCCACCACCCACGTACACACACCTGCTAGCTCTCTACTAAAAAAAAATTTTATTTTGCTCAGTCATTCGGGTAGCATTTCACATTATGGCTTAGTCACCTCCTTTCCTGTGGACTCTTTTGATTATGTAATCATTCAAGCTTCCAACCTAAGTAAACGATAGCCATAAAAATAAAGGTTATATTTCTATATTGGCTCATTGATTGTTTGTTAAGAAGCGGTCATCACAATAGGCCAACATCATAGGGGAGGTCGAGCAGGAACAATATGTGTAAAGGTAAGATTTAAGAAGGAACAATGTGTGTAAAGGCAAGAACAAAATTAAGTAGAAGTGATCAAAAAAATATGACAGTGTAAAATTCAAGGAGACAAACATAGGGAACTGTGGGTCCCACATGCTTGAAGGTCGATTGATCATCACCGTCCCTAGTATAATGGCTTTCTCACAGTGGACTTCTCAAGTGAAAGTTCCTCCTCCTCTAAGTCCATCCCATTTCTCCCTCGCTATTGCAACTTTCTTAGAGCATCCTCTCAAAAGCCTAGTCCTGCATTGCACCTTAGATCGATGCTAAGGTGATCCATACCCATGTATTGGGAAGCACCGCGGATTCAAAAGATGATTTTGAGGCTGTGGGGTAATTAACTACGATCTTTGTAGGATAAAGAGGGAAAAAAGAAAGAAACAATCATCTCATGGGCCTAATCCACCTAGTTCCCATGCCCTTTGGCTTGCACGCTCTTGTCGAGGGTGGTTCTCCCATGGACGTCCATCCCTAGGTATGAGGTAGTTTGAGGGTGGTCATGTGAGAGTCACAAGTGTACTGAGTTACAATAGAGGGGGACGAAGGGTGGTTGATCAGATGGCAATGACTAGCACTCAGTTGATCTTCACCTGGAATTTAATATCTCCTTGAGAGATCTTAGAAGCTAAACTTGAAAAGTTTATCTGGCGGCAGAGACTCCTAGAAGGAGAAAGATGAAAATCAGCCCCTGTACACTCCTAACTAACCCAAAGATAATAGCTTGAAAGCAAGGAGAAGTCTCGGTCGACAAGGGTGGAAGGACATTTTGTAGGAATCATATCACAGGTGGTGGTCCATTGTTCATTGTTTCCAAATGGCATCCTCACCACTACCGTCCACATTCATGTGTTCGTGGTCTAAAAAAAAGTCACCAACAAGGGTCCCGCATGCGTGAAATACACCACCTATGGTGTCATTGGTGTGATGGCCATCGAGGGGCATCTCCCCGCATCCTATCATCCACAAACATTAACCATCTCAAGTTTGCATGCCTTTCAACAGTCACCCGGGCTCAACTGGAATATGATATCCCATTTCAAATAGCTCATGGAGACCAACCCTTCATGGTGAATGAGCTCTAAATCTCCTTAGACACTCTCATTATGAGAAGATGTTAATATCATAATCTAGGCATAAATGATGAATGGTGGGATGTTTTACTCTCTTCGTCACTAGCTCCCTACAAGTGGTGTCCAACCCCACCATTTTTCTTATCGATGAGTTGCTTCCTTGCATTCTTTTTCTTTTTTTTAATAGTGTTGTGGGAGGGGATCGATGTATAGGTTTCGTTGAATGATTCAAAGTATTCAGACAGTGGCTGCGGATTTCACTTAGCTCATAGCCATCTCATCCATGTTTCCTGAGCCGCTACGAGGTGCATTCAATGCTTTGCTTTCCCTTCGCCCAAATGGAATGGCTACCTATGGTGATACCATAAGTTATGAACATGGAAGAACATGATTATAATCAAAATGAAGAATGTAGGTGGTACTTAAATGGCATAAGCTAGGGGATAGGGCCAGAAAATGAAAATTAATGAGAATGATGAACAATGTTTCTAATTAAGATAGTGCTCTTGAAGCGAGAGGGCCGGTGTTGTTGAGGATGTAGGATGGAAAGTTAGGTGATTAAAATGATTGTCATCAATGGTTGACTTAAAATGGAGCATCGTACGTTAGCAAGACAACGATAAGAAATGGGAGATTTCAATAAGTATGCACATCCAAAATGACTGACACCATGGATGAACATTAAGGGCTCGTAGTCACTAGGGAAGCATATCAAGCGAAGGAAGTAGCCTAGGTTTTTGTCAGCATGAGGATGTTCCTCATGGCTTCCTTACCACAACTCACGGTGGTGATCGTTCCACAGAATTCTCATACACAGGATCCACTCATTCAATAGTCATTGTTCCTCGCCATCATTGCTATGACGATCACCACACGACGACCTGCCTTCTTTGACCCGCCAATAGCTGCTCATGTGAATTCTGCATTTCATAATGTTTTTGTCTCTTGTTTTCCTACTCGGCTCACTCACACCTCTCATTTATGGGGAATCTTATAGTGACATTCAAAATCCATGGCAGTGGACCTGAGGAATTGGTGCACGAGTCTTGGGTCATCAGATTCCTCCTCCCTAGCGAGGTAAGCAGTTTCTAAGCTCAATTTCTGATGGGGAAGACATGTCCATAGGTCGGGCCATGATTATAGACTTGATAAAACTATCCCATGTTGTGGACCAATTGCTCATCAAACAAGTTTTTTGGATAATCTACTGCATCCACCAAATAACGAAATCTCTAACTAGTAGTTTGCATATGGTTGTCATGTCATGATATTAAGCAGTTTAGCATTAAAATAGTAACAAAACACTTTATATCTTTAAGCTCGAAGTGGGCTCCTACAGAACTTCATACGTGGGTCTCCCCTTGCCTTCGGTCATGACTATAACAACATTTTAACACTGGTGTCCCACCCATCCTTACCTACAATGTAGTAACGGCACTCACATTATTTCCCTCTGCATATTTCTTCTAGCATGGCCACACCATCTTGAACTCTTGCAAGACCTCAGGTCAGTTATGCAATTTCTCACGAGGTTCAACAGCTAGAGGGATGAGTAACTTAGGATCACTTAGCAATTACATTGGGAAAAGAAAGCCTACTGAGGATGGCTCATAGCAACTGATGGTAATCTTAAAACCCAAATCATAAGCCTTGATTCATGTGGAATCTATTGATCTTGGAGGTGTTGGGAAGTAACTGGGTAAAAAAAATCCAAATAGGACAAGGCAGGCAGTAACATCCCACTACATGGGTGGTCTGACGTGAGGTGATGAGGGAGGAGATCATAAGATGAAAGGGGGGGAGGTTGGAGTGAGCTCTCCCAAGAATCAATAAAAAAACATGATGATCATGATTCTTTCAAATGGTAACGATGAGGGTAAATATGACTGTGGTAAAGAGTAATAGGATGTTAATTGCCTTGGCAGGATATCATGATTGATCATAATTGTATCGGGATGACATCATTTGATATTACTTAATTGGGTTATAAGATTTCGGTGGAAGTTACCACCTTTGACTATGAGCGGAAAGGCTCTATTCACCCATTCTTCCCTTATTCGTAGTGTGCTTGAGTTCTCACGTAACAAGTATTGATTAAACCAGAGTAACAAGTGTGGTGGAGAATGGGTATTTGACAACTTGAGCAGACGCACAGAGGGTAGTAGATGGACCAATATACTAGTATTTCCTTTTGTTCTGGCCATGAGGGTTAGTAATGTGAATGGTCAAGGAAACCAAATGACTATTTAGGAGAGAATTCTGTGTCTATATATTGCTACTTTATGGACCTGATTACATTTATTATCTTATGCAGGGACATGATTGTTAAATCAAGATTGTTGTGAAAGGGAGGTCGTTTGGACTGCCTATAATTCCATACCATCTAGAGGTGGGTTTATCAAATCATGTTGAGAAAAGTGAGACTATATGGCATGCAATTCAAAAGGGAGGAGTTGCACACTACCTACTAAGTTCATGAACGAAACAATAGTCAAAGATCGCCTACAAAGTTGAACAAGGGACAATATGTTAATTCACAAATGATGTACCGAAGGTGGCTGAATTATGGTTAATTCACCAGAGATGACTGACAAATGGATGACAACATGCCAAGGAGAGACAGTACCAGGAAAAAAAATGGTTGTTCGCCCAAAACCAGAAGCAAGAAGAAAAGTTGTTTTGTTCTTCATCAAATGATCATGATCCATCCAGAGCTATCTTACAAGATTGGGAGAAGGTTAATTCATTCCACAATGGTGAAAATCTATAAACGAGTACCATTTGATCTAATGAAAAATGTTTCAAATCTATCAGGCAAGAGCCAGCCTTCAAGCAATTTTTGCTATAGTCAAAAGGGCAATCCGCTAGATGACGAAACTGCTATAGCACCTAGGCACTACAGGACAAAATAGGAATGAGACAAATAATGTATTTTAAATTGTTGGATATTGTGGAGTAGGTGAAACCCTAATGTAAAGAAAATATGAACCACACAATGAAAATTGATCTTAGCCATTCATTTGGGCTTTGAAAAACTTTAAATAGGGGTTTCCTCTTCATTTGTAAATGGTTGGAGAGCTGATGTAAAGGAATTTTGCAGCAATAGAGAGCTACATTGAATGAATTATGGGTGTTTCTCTTATGTTTCTTCATTATGCATGAATGGTTCTACATCCCTATTAGTTTAGTTGTTATTTTCTTGAATGGAAGTGATGATGGTGTTTGTTGTTACTGTATTTGATGAATTTCTAGCTCATGCTTTTTGTGGTTTGTTGATGATGAATCACTTTGTAAAGCTAGTCTAAGCTTCCTTACTTTATTGCATCAACTTAGTTCTATTACATGTTCATGATGTGTGTGTGCAATCTAAAAATTTGCAATCCTTAGAAGATTGCACTAGTTTTGTGTAACTGTAGGTTCCTCTTGGCCAAGCAAAACTTAGTTTAGGAAGTTTGTCAATTGTTGCAGCCTCCATGATCATTGTTTATTCATAGTTTCAGGTCTAGGAACTTACTCTCTTCCCAACCCTTTTGACCTTTTTTTTATAGTGACCTTAGCTAAAGTTCATTGCACATTATAAAGCCAAATCTAATGATAAAGTGGATTTCTCAATCGTTGTTTGAATCTATAGCAGCTGAGCAACAATTTCTACACTTTAAGAATTCTATTTGTAGACCCAACATCCCATGCTTTGTAACGCATTCATAAGTCCGCCTTGTGATTCTAGTAAATCACATGAAACAACTAAGATATTCCAAGCACTATCAAGACCTGACACCTAAGAGACCTTGGGGTAATTTTCAACAACTTGTTGTTGGAGATTTTCTTTCAAGAGAGGTAGTGCACCTATGCATTACCTGTGTTGAAAAGGTGCATTAAAAACACATCAATAGAACTGGTGCTAGAAGGAGGGTTGGCAAGTTGAGGCTACAAAGCTTAAAGTTGAAAGTTGAAAAGAGTACTTTCAAGAAGAAATCTGAGATAGGAAGATCTCCCTACATGCTAGAATTTTGAAATCAAAATTTGTTGAAGGAAAACAAAATCTGAGTTGAAATGGGATAGCACATGCAAATTAACATCACTCAGTGGCATGCAAATTTGAATAGAAGATTGAGGAGACCTCTATAGAAATTTGCATTGGCAGATAGATGTCGAATCCATGGCACACACAGACACAACGAACTAGGATGTTTGACATTCTTGAGAAGGATTGAAAAAGTCTTGCAAGGAGAAATTCCCTTTTCGGAATTATATCAACCTTTAGCCCTTGTATACCCAAAAGAAGATTTGAAAACCATGGCAGCTAAGGAATTCAAGGGGCTGATCCAAGAATGTTTGGGAAATGAAGATGGATGATGATTGGATGAGGTTTTGATGCCTAGTTGGTGCAGATTTCACAATGTACCTCATTCAAAATTAACTTGTTCTTCATGTTCAATCATTATCATTCAATTCAAGGGTTGCTTGAATAGGTTGGAGCAGCCAACTTTTGATAAGGACAACACATCCCATGAAGCAAAAGAGTTGTAAACATATGGAAGGTAGTACCTTAAGGATGAACTGAGAAGTTCGACACAAGCTAGTGCTAGGACAACAAACACAGAAGCTGAAAGTTAGAGAGAAGGAGCCGATTCCCTTGGGACAACAAATAGTCTTGATGAAAACTTAGCTAGAAAGAAATCAGAAATTTTTCCTTCCATCAATAAAAGGCATTCCTCCACTAATGATGAAGAGTCGTTGACAATCAAGGATAAACCAATGAAGTCTACAATTGTAGATGCTAGGATAGCCAACACAAATGTCCAAGATTAGAAAGAGGAAAAGGATGATAGCCTTGGGACAACAAAAAATGATGATGAAGGCATAAGTGAAATTAGATTAGAGGACCTCTCCATCTACAATGATAGTGACCAAGCATCTAAAAATGCAGATTTGGAGTGGGAACAACTACAGGTCATGGTTGTTCACTATTAGACTTCCTTTTCAAGTGATGATGAGGGCCCAATAATGGAAACATGAAACCAGCTTGTCTCTAGATTAGCAAATGATTGGTCTAAACTAAGACATCAAGTGGATCTAGAGGTATTGTTGCTACCAAATTGGTGCAAAATCCATGATTCATCACATTCTGAGTTTGCATGCGAGCTATGCAAAGAGGCTATCGAACAAGTTAGAAGACAAGTGGAGCAGCCAAGTGCTCGACCTCCTCTACTTGTTGCTAGGATCGAAGAAGAAGACCAAAATCTTGAATCGAGTGATGACTCAGCTGAAGGAAGTCCTCAAGAGGATGTTGGGACAGCAATAGAAGAAGGACAACAATACAGTGTCGAGCTTCCGAGTGATGAAGTAGATCAAATAGGAATTTTTTCCACCAGTCATCAATAATTTCATCCTCTTGAAGAGAATTTGTGCACCATGGACAATATGCTTTATGGCAAGTCCTTAAAGGGAAATTGCATAGTATATTTTGGTCCCCTTGATGAGGTTCCATCAATTGATAACTTATTTCCATTAGGAGTTGTACTGTGGAGGTTTACCCACATGGAGGAAGTGTATGTCCCAGAGGTTAGCAGTGATAAAGACATACCACCTGAACTGCCCGTTGGTGAAATGTTGGAACCTCCAGAATGGGAAAGGGGCTCCTTCTCCATTTACAGCGATAGTGACCAAGAAGAAATGAATGAACATCCTAGTGAGATGCATGAAATGAAAAAAGAAGAGGATAAAGGCAAAGGTGTTTCAATAGTTTCCAACAGAGATGATGCACCCAGTCAACTACAAGATGCAACTAGGAATCCTTCCGCCTTGGTCATTGTTGATCCTCCTCCACATTTGGAGGGCAGCAATAGGACAAATTCGTCCATGTCATGTTCTCATGATGTTGAGCATTATAAAATTAAGGTCAACAACTGGGGAAGGAGATAGGACAACATGTTGCCTTTTGAAGACAGTAATCAAGTGGACACTAGGTTTGCAGAAGATAAATGAGATGAAGTCTATCTCCTAGAGGAATAGCTGATAAGGGGTGCCAATCCCACACAAAGATTAGAAGAGGTGTTTTCTGCACTATTCTCCCAGCCTAACACAAGCCTAAGATCAAAAATGTTGCATGATCTCGTGTTGCCATCTGAAGCTGCCAATGCAACGATCAATGATGATGTGCTCGCTCTTAACTATCAGGCGCTACCACCTCCATGCGACGACATCTAGGTTCTATCCTTCCTTGCCCCTGTTAATTTTCATAACTATGTTTATCACTTTGATTGTGGGAACGAAGGGATATGGACATGTTTATGGATTAATTATGGATTTAACGAATCACCTCAATTGCTGATTTTTTGTAATGACGTGATTGAATTTGATTGTTGCAATGTTAAACTTCTTTTTTCTGAATACAAAGATAAATCTGCATGGCTTAGAACTGCAACGATCTCCCATTTTCTTGTGCATGCATTAGGAAGTCCAGCTAGCGTAAATGTTGGTTTTCCTTTCCTAAATGTAGTTCCTTGTAAATATATTTGTACATAGTTCATTTTGAGTAGTGTAGGTTTCATGTATATACTTCTCTTTCCTGCTTTCTTTGGGGTGGTTCCTTTATTGTTTTTTTTCACTTTCTTACTTAGTATAGGTGTTTTCTTTTGTTTCACTTTCATTTCACTTCCGTTTTGCTACCACTTTGTCGTTGCTTTGCTCAGGGTCCCTCTGCTTTTAGCTGGGCACATTTGTGCATACAACAACCATTCTTATTGCCTAGAGTTGTTCTATGTATTTTTTTGTCAAACACTAATCAAGTTTTCATAGTGGATGATGAGGATCTTTTGTTAGTGTCAAGTAATCCAAGTGTTTGATTCAAAGAGGATAAGTTGTGGGTTGGTCTCATTCCTAATGTATTTTGAAATCTTATATCTCTCACACATTTTAAGAGTCTAGAGGTCACTTTGGGTCCTTTTTGAAGTCTAGTTAAGTGAAAAATAAGAAATTCTACTTCAGTTCCACTGTGATTCTCAGCCCTGAGTGTGAGATTCACTGCTTGTGGGTTGAAACAAAAGAATTGAAAAGAGAAAATAAAAAGAAAAGGAAAGAAAAGAAAACATTGAAAATAAAAAGAGAGAAAATTCAACTTTTCAGGGGGATTTGAGCAACTCTACCATGGCTATGGAGGCAGGGCCAGAAGTAGAGCAATGCTTGGGAGAATCACAATGAAAACCTCATCAGGGCTATGGGCGCTTTCCTGGAAGGGAGGAAATGTCCCAGATGCTTTTGGAGTTAGAATAAACTACATAGCTTAACTAGACAAAGTTCAGGCTCCTGTAGCAACTGAAGGATGGGAATTAACGCATATGCACACACTTGGATTTTCAGCATACTGAAGATTGGATTAACTAGTGGTTTTAATCCTTTGGTTGAGCATCTGGCTTGTTTTCCCTAGCTTGAAGATCAGAACTAGAGATTCTAGGTTTGTGATTCCAACTTTTCAATGAAATTTTCTAGAGCATTTCCCCAATGAGTTGCCATTTTTGTGCATGTTTTTCACACATGCCTCATCGTGGGTAGGGACCCCCTCTTTTTCTCGAGTCGGGTCATTTTGACCTCATCTCATTTTGTGCACCTCTATTTCCATGCCCAAGTTAACCATGTACCTTAAAACGATCAATTTCATATTGGCCAAGTTCACCAACCTAGGTTTCACTAAGTCATTTTCCCCTACAGGCTTGTCCTTGTGGGTTTTCCCTTGGTCTTTGTTTCTATGTCCGCTGACCCTTGCGGACCCACATTTGCGGGTTTCCTCCTGCCATTCATTGTTCCACTCTATCATTTTCCTACAGTCGAGCCCCGACGTTCAGCCAAAATGCATACCCTGCACATGTGTTTGATGTCGCGTCCTTCATGCTATGTGGACCTACTCTCGTGGGTCACCTTGGATGAAACTCCATTCCCACTTCATCATTTCGTAGCGGCTGACCTTTGACATCCACCCACTTGGTGGGCTCTACAGTCGGTCTTTTCATATTTTTTTGTTTCCACAGAACCAACCAACCTCGTTACTACATAATGCATAAGTCCAAGCATTTACGGGTCTTTGTACAAGGCCTACTATCACCTGACTACCATTCCACAATAGCAAACCTTCGCTGCCCCCCCAATCCTTAGGGTGTTTCTTTTGCATGTGCTTACTAGGTCATTCTCGAATGACATTCTTAATGAATTTTCCACAACTGGTGTGCTTGCTATTTGTTTACGTGTAACCCCATTCAAGGCATAAGGGGAATCCATAGTTAATAGGATATTTCCATACATTACAACTTTTCATTTTACAAGTGATTGCATATGGGGATGGAGCCTGAGTTTTACAAAAGGGACGATATTCCAAGGCTAGCATTGGTAGCAACCATCTATGTGGGACCCACAGTGCAGGTTTCCACCCATCCTCTCCCATTCTCTTAAATGGCACCTCCAACTCGGCTTCCCATATCCTTATGCTCATGGGTTCAATGTGGATTCATCGTGTGCAGGTTCCACAGATGAGGAGGGTTGTCAGGGCTTTGCCATTTTTGGGCAGTGTCATTACCTCCACCACCTGCGTACACACACATGCTAGCTCTCTCCTAAATGGAATCTGCATTATGCTCGGTCGTTCAGGAAGCGTTTCACATTATGGCTAAGTCACCTCATTCCTCGTTGACTCTTCCACTTCTATAATAATTCAAGCTTCTAACCTAAGTCAAAGATAGCCATAAAAAATAAAGGTTATATTTCTATATTGGCTCATTAACTATTCATTAAGAAGTGGTCATCACAATAGGCTAACATAATAGGGGAGGTTGAGTGATACCAATAGCTACCCACAATAGCTCATACCCCCACGGCGGGAGCCTCGATCGCTAAATGGATGGGAGCTTGGAAAAATCAAATATCAACTAGCTCCTCCACCTCGGCTTTAGAGGAGCCTTCCCCTCATGCACCATTAACTAGTAAGGATCTCTAATCGATATGGGGAATGGGTGCACGACAAAAGGTTGGGTCCATTACTCTTAGTGATCAATATATTCTTGGGTAATTGAACAAAATGAAGATTTAAACAGGAATAATATGTGTAAAGGTGGGAACAAAATTAAGTGGCAGTGATCGGAAAAATATGACCGTGTAAAATTATAGGAGACTGATGTGGGGAATTGTGGGTCCTACATGCTTGAAGGCTGATTGATCATCACCGTCCCTATAATGGCTTTCTCGCAGCAGACTTCCCGAGTGCAGGTTCCTCCTCCTCTAATTCCATCCCATTTCACCCTCACTGTTGTGGCTTTCTCAAAGCGTCCTCTCGCAAGCCTCATCCTACATTGCACCTTAGACCAATGTTAAGGAACTCCATACCCATGTATTGGGAAGCACCACAGATTTAAATGATTATGTGGAGGTTGCAGGGTAATTAACTATGATCTTTGTAGGATAAAGAGGGAAAAAAGCAAGAAACAATCGTTTAATGGGCCTAATCCACCTAGTTCTCACACCCTTTGGCTTGCACGCTCCTGTCAAGGATGGTTCTCCCATGGACATTCATCCCTAGGTATGAGGTAGTCCAAGGGCAGTCACATGAGAGTCAAAAGTCTATTGAGTTAGAATTGAGGGGGACGAAGGCTGGTTGATCGAATGGAAATGACCAGTGCTCAGGTGATCTTCACCTAGAATTTAATATCTCCTTGAGAGATCTTAGAAGCTAAACTTGACAAGTTTATCTGGTGATAGAGACTCCTTGAAGGAGAAAGATGAAAATTGGCCCTTGTACACTCCTTACTGACCCAAAGATAATACCTTAAAAGCAAGGAGTAGCCTCGATTGATGAGGGCAGAAGGACATTTTGCAAGAATCATATCATGAGTGGCGGTCTATTGTTTTTTGTTTCTAAACGACATCCTCACCATTGAAATTCACATTCATATGTCTGTGATCTCAAGCGAAGTCGCCAGTGCAGGTCCTACATGTGTGGAGGCTACCACCTTCTATGTCGTTGGCGTGAAGGCCATCGCGGGGCATCTCCCCACATCCCCTCATCCATGGATGTTAACCATCAGGGGTCGGCATGCCTTTCGACAGTTGCCTGGGCTCAACTGGAATACGACATCCCATTTCAAATGGCTCGTGGAGACCAACCCTTCATGGTGAATGTAAACACCTAAAAATGACCTAGGCCTGCAAGCTTTATTTTTACCACTTTTTTCCTAGCATAATTATGACATTTAATTATGTCTTTGGTCCACATTCGACTATTGATTAAATAATTCATAACTATTTAATTAATTCATGTCATTTTATTCTTCACAATTATTAAATGAATAAATCTCATTTATTTATTAAATACGTGATTAATTGTCTAAGTCTTCCCTTAATTAAATAAATTTCTTAATTTATTTAATTACCTTCTATTCACTTTATTCTTCCTGATTATTAAATAAATAAGTTTTTATTTATTTATTTAATATGTCACTAATGGTCATAATTAAATGAATTAATTAATTTATTTAATTATTAATCTTATTTCCTAAATTAAATAATTAAATTTAATTATTTAATTGCCAAATTTGAAATTCTTCTCATTTTAAATAAATTAAATTATTTAAAATTTCATCTCATTCTTAACTGTCAGCTCATTATGGTAAATAATCCGAAAAATGGATTATTCATTATTTTACAAAGTTCACATTTGGAATTAATTTAATTCCAAATTGGTAACTTTCCTCCAAGGGTCAAGTGATCGGGCAGATTTTTGACCCTTCCAAAACTGATCTTCAGTCCGGTCTTTATCTTATTCGTTTTCGAAAATCTTTATTTTTGAATTAATTTCCTCATTTATTCTCCACCGCCGATTCGATTCTCTGAGATGACATCTTGACTGCTCGATTAATGATTTTTCCCTAACCCTAATTAGGGATTTTTAGATTTAATCTGGACCTCTGGTTTTAGGTTTTAGTTAGAATTCAATCTCACCCGTCCATTCAAAATGACATTTTCTATAAAATGCCATTTTCCTCTCATTTCTTGATTACATGCAGACACACAAACACTGATATTGCACATTCACTTTATGCATTTTAGCACTTGCACACTTAGATTTTCATAGCAATTGTTGGCACATTTTATTGAGTTTTGACATATTTAGGCATAGACATTCTTAGTCATTTAGGCATAGGCTTTAGACATGTGATCAAATCCTTCAAAGCTTGGTGTAGGTCTTCGTCAAGGCTTGCTCGCACAACGAATATAAGGGCAAGACGTCAACTAGCAAGTAAGAAGGTATTATGGAGGTAATCATGGAAAGTTTGATTTATAGGTATAACTATTTTATTATTTAATTTCCTTTGTACCCGATAGGTCTTTGGGTTTCTTTGTCATTCATTGATTTACTGCTAATACCTCTAATCTAAACCTAAAAGAAATCCTAAGTTACATTGGTGAACCCAACATATTTTAACATATTTTGAGAAATCTTGGAGTTGGTTTCTTCTTGTTGCAGGTCTTGTTTGCTTTTTGTTGCAGGTTTGGCATCATTGTGGATAAAGCCCTAGTTTCTAAAGATTCGACCATAACTTTCAAATGGCTATGTATTTTCTCACAAAATATTTTTTACAACTTGGGGACAACATCATGCGCTTTCATTCCAAAAATCAAATTTTTTGGATCTATTTTTAATTTTTTATAATTCTTTTTCTATTTTTCATGAAAAATTAATTTTGAGAGTAAATAATCAAATTTTTTAGATATGTTTACCTTTCTGGAAAGCTCTCTAAATTTTAATAGGGGTCTATTCTTTATCTTTTAAATTTGGATGTGTAATTATTAGTCAAATAATAGATCTTATAAAATTGGGTTTTAAAAAATATTTGCTTATATCTCACTCATGGTTATAGATCTACTCACAAAAAAAAAAATTACAAATTTGGAATGACATCAGACAACTCCAGTCCAAAACTTCGAATTTTTAGAGCTATTTTTTATTTTTTATAATTTTTTTATGATTCTTCATAAGAAATTAATTTCAGGTGCAAAACAAAAAAAAAATCAGATTTATTTACATTTTTGGAAACCTCTTGAGATTTTAGATAGGATTTATTCTCTATATTTTTCATTTTACTATCAAAAATTTTTCTAAAAATCAGATTTGTTGTGACTAGCTAACCCTCTAATAGTAGTGATCAATTATCTTGTTAGGGTTTGTTGTTGGTTTTGTGCATGTGCAGAAAATAAACACTTCAAAGAACACATTGGATCAAGTAGACAAAAATGACGCATCTAACTATTTTTTGCAGATCGATAGTCGAAGATCATTATCAAACTACTAATGTGTGGTCTTGCAAATTCGAACGTTAAAGACTAAACATCAAAATAATGTGTTTGTCTTTTTTAGTATAATACACATTTCATTTTGGTGCAATTAAAATGAACCTGTGTTTTTACTATGTCTGAGTGTGTTTGCAAAATGGTAGGCGAGTATGATCTCACCTTGTGAAAACTCGGTGATCAGAAAACCAAACCTGTTTTTATCTGTTTTTAACCCCACGACTTAGTATATCGGAGTATCCTCTCCCCTTGCGCTTTTGGGCGATCTTGGGTGTAAGAGAAATGATTACTAACTCTAGAAATTAGGCCTGCCTGGGGATTTCATCACCCCAATGTGACTCAAACCGGCAACGGATCTAAATCCAAGCTACCCCGACCAGTATATAAATGTGAATCTTAAGGGAAAACCTAAGATTACGAGTGTGGATGTGTCATACGGACAAAGTAGTACTCCCTTAAACCCTGTTGAGCTTAACCTCTTCAGGTTGGAGTGCCACCTAATTGGTGATTAATCTCTTTCCCCATGTATGACCACTCGAACGGGGGTCCCGAACTAAACACCTTTGTGTAGTAAGCCAAAAACTTTCTATTTGCTAGTGCAGCACCGGTCGGTGTGAAGGCATCCACACTTTCGCAGTTTGTAGTAGAGGTGATCAACATACCATGGGAGTTTCATGGGGGTTGGAAGCTTGGTTGGCCTGAGAAGAGAGTCCACTATAAGAGGGAGCCCGTGTAGCCAAGCTTTTGAATTCACACGCTACAGATATGCAGTTGGGGAAACCCACGTGGAATCTAGTGAATATTGTCTTGGCCTAACCTAGGATTGTGCTTATCTGATGTGCGATTGGTTACATTCAAAACACTGTGTTTGTCAAGTGCTTTCTAGATTCATCATATTTACAGTTCTAAACAAAACAGTCAATATCAGACAAAACAAATTTTCCATCAAAATGACAATAAACTCATTTTTCACAAACTGTGTCACATTTGTTAAACCACATTCGAGTTTATAGTCGCAATCGCTATATTAAACTGCATTCAAAATTTCAAACACCGCATACGCATGCATCGCAACGCAACTGACCGTCACAGAGCTGCATCTGCTAAGCTGAGTTGCATTTGTCAGTTCCTGAGTCGCATTCGCTCAACCTGAGCCACATTTGCAAAACCATGATGTAATTGAAACCTCAAATGACGCATTCACCTGTCACAATTTAAAAACTTCATACAAAGTCAAATATGAAGTCTTCATCTTGTCAATCATTTGTCAAACACTATTTCCAAGGAGACTATGTCAGAAACCAATTTTGAAATTGCTCAAAGTTTTGATCATTAGTTTGCATTCTCGACCATAGGTTTCATCCCTCATTCTTGTTAGTTGCATACATTGGGCATTATGTTTTCCTTAGGTTTACATCTTGCATACTTTGGATTAGGCAAATCTCAGCACAATTTGCAACGTCATTGCTTTCAAAATTAGGCTCTCTTGGACTAAGTTATCAAACCCCTTTTTCAGTCATTGTCCCTTTTTGTGAGATTTTCCAACTCAAAAGTCTAGGTAGGAAAACTCACTAGTCATTTAGACCTTCTCATCTTGTCATTTTCAGCAAGGTCCTCTAGTAACCAAAATCAAAAACAAGGATTGAGTTTAGAAGTGCTTAGGTACCCTTGTCTTAAATTGCATTATAAGTCTAGACGTTGCATATTCTATTCCCAAAAATCCAAAAACATTAGTCATCCTAGTCGTCATTTTGAACTTAGACATTGAATAGTGTCATCACTATATTTAGTTGTCATTTTCATTTGAGCAATCTCATTTATGGTGGAAACTAGACTTCAAAAACAACAACGACAAATGGAAAACTTTCGACAAGACCTCACTTCCACTGTTAACAATCTCACATATGACCCAAATTGGACTTTCGACGATCCATTTGGCAATACAAACAATCAACCTCTCACGATGACACTACCCTCATCAAATAGCCCATTTGAACCATTCTTGCGAAAAGATGAATATGGTCAAATACTTGAGGAAAACCTAGAGATAGTGACACAAGATCTAGAGGCCTCTCAATTTGTCAAACAAATGATCCTATACGACAGAGACAAATACTTAGCTATACTCTTGAGTCAAGGAGCTAAGTTACCACAAGGATTCGACACTGACACGTTAAAACCAACACCTCCCGACCCTAATATCCACAATGCACATAACATGTCAAATAGTGGTCCACCTCCAAACACTACGAGCAATACTTTCTTTGACACCACAATGACAGTGCATGCTACCTCCAACATCCCAAACACCTCCAATACAATAAATACTACAGCCATTAGAGGATCACAATTGGCTACAATGCCCACCACATCCACGACACAGTCACAATCGGCTGGAACCACCTCTGGCTCCTCGGCAATGTGGGAAAATCATTCAAACCCTCTAAATACCATGACAGTAAATGCGACAGAGGCATCATCAAGTCACAGCAATCCCCCCTTGACAGCTACAGCTACTACCATGAGCACACCTTCGACATATCCGCTCAGTGGTATCTCATAAAATCCTTCGGGAGGAGGCAAAGGACGTATCTTTATCCAAGGACAACAACAAAACGTTAACACGACAACACAATCACATGTCATTGCCTCCCAAGGTACAAATACAAATGTTCCCCTTGTGCCAACCCAACAATTCGCACAAGGTGGCCAAAAAACACAACCCATGGCATCACTAACACATCATAACATTCATGGTCATCATATTCCCCAGGTAATGACACACATGGCTGGGAGGCACATCCCAACCTACTCATCTCACATTCATACTCATCAACATACACCAAACCCTAACTTCCAGTACCAACAACACACCAATCCGCACACATCATACATGTCACAACAATCCATACCGCCACAATACACCAATATTCATGCACAACAAATGGGAATCTATGGTGTACCAAGCAATACAATGTACGAAAACACAAATGACCCTGTTATGGATGCCTTCCAAACAAGATTGATGCGTTTAGAAAAAAATATCCAAAACATATACATTTTAGGCAAGAAATTGGAAATATCATATGATCTAAATGTATACCCATTTGACATGAGCTTATACATGCCTCCATTTCCTTCGGGATATGTGTCACCCAATTTCATAAAATACAGAGGCAAGACAAACCCCATTGAACATGTTCATGAATTTGTAACCAATTGTATGGACATCGCCTACGAACATACTTCATGAGACTTTTTTCTAAAAGTCTGGCAAGTCCTGCCCTTGAATGGTTTTCCACACAAAAGGATATCCAAACATGGGATGAGCTTAAACAAAAATTCATAAAAAATTATGCGTACAACATCGACATGGATACCTCTATCACTAGCTTGTGCACTCTCACGCAAGAGGATGCCGGTGAGACGTTTATCCCATTCTTTCAAAAATGGAGAATCCTTGCTAGTTAGTGTCACATTGACATCCCCGAAAGAGAGCAAGTCGACATGTTTGTCCAAACACTTCTAGGGCCCTTAAAATATGCATTGCAATTACATTGTTGCACAAACTTCGCAGACTTAGTTGAAAAAGGGGTCTAGATTGAGAAAGCCCTTATCGCAAAGGGAGAACTAAGATATGGTCCCAAAAACACAAATGTCAATCCAACCACCGATAAGAATAAATACTGGGTAAAAAATAAACACGTTACAAATGATGTTGTTGTTGACGCCAAGATTGCAAACATTGTGGGTCCTGTACTGGCCCTAAAAGGGGTTCAACAACAAAATAAACCAACAACGACATCGACACCCCCTACTAATGTCCCTTCAAACAATCAGAACAGTCAAAATAATCAGGGATAATACTGTTAGACAAAACAATTTCCTAGGGGTCGTACATACACTTCTTTGGGTGAACCCATTGAAGAAGTCCTTAAGAAATGTCTCCAGAATGGGGTCAGCATACTTCAAGAACCAAAACCGTATCACCCAGGACAATTCAAACCAGCATGGTGGAATGACAATGCATTTTGCGAATACCATCGAGCAAAAGGACATACAACCTCTAACTGTCAACAATTGAAAAACCTAATACAAGATCTTATCGAAAGTCACGTCATTGAAGTAGGTGGATCACAATTTGCCTCGAATTCAGATCATACTATCCATAAGAATCCACTGCAGGACCATAGTTCTCATAAGGCTTCCACTTTAGGTCCACAGATGAACAATAATCAAGCTAACTTCACCTGAGCCAAGTACGATTATTCTGGTGGACCAATTATAAATAACATCTGAACTGATGATGAATACATCAATACCATTATGGTCAAGAGAGCACCCCAATGTAACGCTACTACTCGAAGTGGCAAGGTCACTATAGCTAGCCCACCTCCCGCTAGACAAGCCAAAATCACCATACCTGGCCCATCTACTAAACAATCAAAACATGTCTCGACCACAAAGCAGTGGCAACCCAAAATTTAGTTCAACCTTATCGACCAGCTAAGCAAGACCCTCGTGCAAATCTCTATACTTGAGCTGCTTCGTATCTCTCCCGTGCACAAAGATATCCTAGATAAAACTCTGCAAGAGTTGTCGGTCCCCAAGGACATTGATGTCAATCAATTTGAAACCATGGTGGGATACCTCACTACGCCTCACCACGTCACCTTCTTGGATCAAGACTATTCATCACCCAAAACCAACCACAATGATGCATTGCACATAGAAACTTTTGTCCATAAGCAAAAAGCTAGACGGGTTTTAGTAGATGGCGGAGCAGGATTCAACATATGCTCCCTCAAACTAGTTAAGGCTCTAGGGTTCTCTGATGCGTGCGTAGACCCAACAAAGAGTATAGTGATCAAAGCATACGATGACGAGGAATTCTCTTCACATGGCATTATCTCTCTCCCTATCAAAGTGGGACCAGTCATTGTGGACACAACTTGCCAGGTCCTGGATTTGGAACTACCATATAACATCTTGCTCGGCCATCCATGGATTCATGCCTTAAAAGTCATTCCATCCACATATCACCAATGCCTAAAGTTTCCATTTGACGGCACAGAAATGAAAATATACAGAGACCCCGACCCCTTCCAATATTGTACCAACCTAAGGGGTATTTCTAAAAACTGAGTGTCTATTAACCGAGAAGCACCTGGCTCCTTGTCATCCAAATACATTGACCCATCCACACTCACATCATTTTCCACATCCGCTCCATCCATGTCTTCCGCCACACCATCACCCCCCGCAAACCCTAAGGCTGAACCCACTATCAAAATCCAGGACCTTGGTTGCGGAGAGTTTAAACTACATACAGCATACAACATAACAACAATACCCAAGCCTCCAAAGATATATGGTCGGCCATGTTTCAGAATGGAACCCAGGGAAACTTTCAAAGTTCCACCAAAAATAGTTTTCATTAAATGGGGAGACATGAGTAATGAAGACCTTGTTAACATCACAGGATGGATCTATAAGGATACTATCGCACTACCCCCATTGCCAGTTCAAAAATATGGCAACGGTTATGACATAATGAAGGCTAAAGGCTACGATGGTACTAGTGGCCTAGGAAGAAATAAAACTGGCTGAAGGGAACCCATAGAAACTTTTCAAATTCTGAAGTATCTTGGATTAGGGTTTGGATCACCCGACAATGATGATCGACATATCATTGGACTTTTGAGTGAGCGAGTACATGCTTTGAAAAGTGTCGAGACCACTAAGGAAACCCTCACCAAAACTAACTCCCAAGAGTGGGAATTTGGCGCAGAACGATCCTTAAGTGACTATTGCCTTGATGATTTGTTTGTTGAACTAGGGGAACTGACCTCTAAACAATGATTTTGGAAAACATTCAAAATTGAACAAGTATGAAATAGTCAAAGTCTCATTTCCACTTCCCATGACATACAACACCCATCATCTGAACATCTTCAATCCAATTCATCGGAAGTATCAGACGACACTGACAACCAAGGCTCTAAAACCTTCACCCCTTATTTTGACAATGAATACGACACTAGTGAAGGGGAATATTGGATAGAGTCCGATATAGAGTTGGATGATGATAATCTCATCTACAACATCACTGAATCTGTCTGCATGTTGTCTGCATCCTCACCTCAATTCACCAACATTAACGATGGCATTTCCTTATTTTACCCTGAGCTAGTCGATTGGGACCAACAAGGACCACCAGTCCTGAACACATTTTAGAATGATGAGGCAATTGCTGAATTTATGGGATTACGTGAAGGCATACCCAGTGGGGACCATAAGTCAGGACTCACCATTGATTTAGACTGCATGGCATACTTTGGCGAGACTGCTCCATCCTCTAGTCGCAAAAGTAAAAATAAAAATAGAATAAAAAATGAAACGTCTCTAGGTGAAAACCGAAAGGCACCTTTTGACGATAAAATAGTAAAAATAAAGGACGTATCTGCGGGTGAAAACCTCTCTAAGGCGCCCAAAGATGGAGGACTAGACTTTCTCCCCATGCAACAGGAGAAATCAGCTATGCTTATCGAAGACACAATACAGGATAACATATCAACTGTAGAAGATCCCAAGATGGTCCTTTTTGCTGCATCATTGACTAAAGAAGATAGATCATAATTTCATAAATTCTTTGCAGAACGAAAAATCAACTTCGCATGGTCCTATGCTGACATGCCAAGATTGGACCTAGAACTAGTTCTACACCATTTGCCACTACTACCTAATACCAAACCAGTCAAGCAGAAGTTACGCAAAATGCACCCTCAACTTGCTCTATTGGTCAAGGCTGAGTTAAAGAAATTGCTAGACGCTAGATTCATACGGTCTATTGACTATGCTGAATGGATTTCTAACCTGGTGCCGGTAACAAAGCCAAATGGGCTGATCTGTGTTTGTACAGATTTTTGAGACCTAAATAAAGCATGCCCAAAGGATGACTTTCCTTTGCCAAACATTGACATCATAGTTGACCTCACAACAGGATATGAGATGCTATCCCTCATGGATGGTTTCTCTGGCTATAATCAGATTCGCATTGCTCCTGAAGACCAGCACAAAATGGCATTTACTTGCCCATGGGGTACATATTGTTGGAATGTCATGCCATTTGGTCTCAAAAATGCAAGTGCCACATATCAAAGGGCTATGACCACGATCTTCCATGACATGATGCACAAAATAATGGAAGATTATGTAGATGACCTATTGGCCAAATCAGTAACCAGGAAAGATCATCTAAAGGTGCTAGACACAATTTTCAAGAGACTGGAAGAGTACAAAGTCTGGATAAATCCTAAGAAGTGTGTTTTTCGGGGTCACATCAGGTAAACTCTTAGGATACATAGTTTCCTGAAGAGGCATAGAGGTCGATCTAGCCAAGGTAAAAGCCATCATAGACATGCCTCTGCCTAGAGGAATCAGTGAACTTAGAACTCTACAAGGCAAGGTACAATCTATTCGGCATTTCATAGCCCAATTGTCAGATAAGTGTCACCCATTCCAATATTTGTTGTGCAAGGGTATCCCCTTTGTGTGGACAGATAAATGTCAGGAAGCCTTTTAGCAAATCAAAGATTACCTACTGTCAACACCAGTCCTCATGCCTCCCATTCATGGAAAGCCATTGATCCTATACATCTTGACAACTAGTTCAACACTGGGGGCATTACTAGCACAAAACAGCCAAGAAGAAAAAGAAAGAGCTATATATTATATCAGTCGAACATTGGTCAGGTATGAACTAAACTACACACCAATTAAACGAGCTTGTTTAGCCGTGGTCTTTGCAGCACAAAAGCTAAGACATTACATGTTGAGTCACCAGACACAACTAGTAGAAAAGATCGACCCACTCAAATATTTGTTAAGTCGGGCAGCATTAACAGGACGTTTGGAAAAATGGGTCATGATTCTGAGTGAATATGACATTCAATATGTCAAAAGAAAGGCTATAAAAGGACAAGCCATAGCGGACCAGCTGCCAGATGCACCTTTGCAGAGTGATCACCCGTTAGTGGCAGATTTTCCAGATGAGTCGATATTCCATACGGAACCTAAGGCACCTTGGCGACTCTACTTTGACGGATAACACACAAATCATGGCTCGGGGGCGGGAATCTTGTTCATCACCCTGCAATGACACTCCATTCCTAAGTCTTTCCGCATCGCTTTCCCATGCACAAACAATGTGGCAGAATATGAGGCACTAGTTATAGGACTAAGAATGGCAATAAAATGGAAGATTAGAGCACTACATGTCTATGGGGATTCTCAGCTTGTCATCAACCAAGTTAATGATGACTATGACACAAAGGATGAGAAGTTGATGCCTTACAAATGAATGGTTGACAGTTTCCACACATACTTTCATATGGTAACTTTTGAACAAGTTATGAGAGCCTAGAACAAAGCGACAGATGCTATGGCTACAATAGGCTCTCTCCTTGACATACCAAGCAATTTGCCTCAATTGGAATTCCTAATAGAGCAATAATTGGTCCCTGCCTATGACATTCCGGAGTCAGAGATGGTTTGTGAACTTGTTGGTCCTGACTCTCCCTGGTATCAGGATATTTATGACTACCTAAAATCTCAAACCCTTCCACCGAACTTGTCCAATAACCAAAGGAAGTCCATCCGAAAATCTGCAAGGTATGCCATCATCAGTGACACCCTTTACCGCCGTAGCTTTGATGACACCCTCCTTAGATTTTTTTGACACCAACGAAGCACATATGACCTTACGCGAAGTAAACGATGGTATATGCGGGTCTCATTCGAGTGGTCCTACTCTATCCAAGAAAGTAACAAGACTTGGGTATTATTGGCTGACCATTGAAAAGGATGCAATAGAATATGTCAGGATGTGTCACAAATGTCAGATTCATAGTGATTTGATCCATGCTCCAGCACAGGAACTTCAGTCGATCACTTCTCCTGGGCCCTTCGCTCAATGGGGACTTGACCTCATGGGTAAGATTCATCCAACCTCATCCAATGGCCACAAATTCATCATCACTGCCATTGAGTATTTTATGAAGTGGATTGAAGCCATTCCTTTGACATACATAACCAACAAATAAATATCCAAATTCATTCTTAATTACATCATTTGCTAGTATGGCCTTCCGCAATCCATCATCACTAACAATGGACGTCCGTTTAAAAACCAAGATGTTCAGGATTTATGTGAGTGATTTCACATCCAACACCATTTTTCATCTTTCTACTACCCACAAGGAAACAGTCAAGCTGAGGCGTCAAATAAAACCATTGTTAAAATCCTCAAAAAGACTATCAATGACACTAGCCATGACTGGCATATACAACTCAACCCTGCTCTATGGGCTTACCAAACTAGCATCCATACACCTACAGGAGCCACTCCATTTGCCCTAGTCTTTGGTGTTGAGGCCATCTTTCCCATTGAGGTTGAAATTCCTTCATTACGAGTCTCCCTGAAGGGTTTAACTGATGAAGAGGAGTATAGACAATCACACTTGCACAAGCTGGAAATGATAGAAGAAAGAAGGAAAAATTCACTGAACCATCTTCAAGCATATCAGAACCGTCTTTGTCGTAGCTACAATAAGAAGGTTATGGTCAGGAAGTTTGACATTGGTGACCTAGTTTTCATGCAAAACCCCAAGAACCAAGCTGACAGAGAAAAGCCAGGAAAGTTTGAACCAAACTGGTTGGGTCCCTACATTATCATATCTTCTTTCAGTTCTGGAGCTTATCAGCTGGCCACACCAGATGGAGAATAACTGACAAAGCCCATCAATAGTTTACATCTCTGAAGGTTCTACGCATAGCATTAGGAGATTGAGATGAAAACCGTAAAATTCAAAAAAAAATGAAAAATGATAGAAAATAGTTGCATTGATGAAAACCTGGCAAACAAGCGTCTTGGCAACACCAAAAAAATGAGAAAGAAGACAAAAATAGTAAAGAAAAAAATGATTCGTCCAATAGTGAAAACCTGGCAAACAGGCGCTTTGGATAAGTACCATGGTGAAAACCTGGCAAACAGGTGCCATGCATAATCAATCATTGCTCTGCCATCTACTGTCACTTTGTCTGCCTTGGCCTAGGGTGAAAGGTATTTCTGCCATTATCACGCAAATCGCCACCACATTCTACCCTACCTGTCATAGTGGATAAACGATTGACAATAAGCCCTGATGACTGTCCATCTGTTACACCAGCAACATCCCCTACATGTCCCTTATAACTGGCTAAGTCTTGGATCTGACTAGGGGCAAAAAATTTATCATGTAACTGGAGTGGATGTCACACATGATCTCGGAAATTGGAAAAAAAGTCCTAAAAAAAGACAAAAACATGGCAAAAAGTCTTGAAAAAAGACAAAAACATAAAATGTCCTAAAAAAGACAAAAACATCGCAAAAAGTCCTGAAAAAAGACAAAAACATCATAAAATGTCTTGAAAAAAGACAAAAACATCATAAAATGTCCTGAAAAAAAGGCAAAAACATCATAAAACATCCTAAAGAAAACCACAGCAAAACATCAAACTACTCGAAGAATGCAAACATAGGGTCATCTCTTGTCAAAGTCAGTCATCTCAATTAGTCTGTCATTTGTCCGAACTACGTTGTCTCTACGCACTTGCTATGTAGGCAAGACTCACATTTGAGTCCCCGAGACATTAGGTCAGTCCATTTAGGTTTTTCAAAATAAAATCATGGCACAATCTTTAGTCATCAATACAAAGTCATTGGTCATGTCGAACTACGAATTCTCTGAGTGTATGATGTAGGCAAGTCCATCTGTCGATGAGCCCTCGAGGCCGCACTAGGTCAGTCCATTAGGGTTCATGACACTACACTGGCACACATGTCAAAATATATTCAAGGCAAAACAAATCACTCCCAAATGGGTAAACTCCTAAAAACAAATTATGGCAATCAGTTATTTCAATATGACAATCTCATCAACAGGTCAATCATATCATCATGACAATATCGACATATAGTCAAACACAAGTCAAAATCGGTCAAAGCAAGTCAAATCATCATAACCTGTCAAACTGTCAACTTTAGGTTAATCTTCAGATGTGTCCTTTTGAAAGATAGCCTCGATCATTCATGCCTTAGGATGTGTCCTTCCTAGGCATCGTCATTGTCATTCGACATTTTGAGGGATCATCTTGGCATCTAAGCATCGCTCCTCTTAACATTAGTTTTCTTCATATGTGTCCTTCTGAACAACCAACTGCGTCATTTATTCCTTAGGATGTGTCCTTCCTAGGCATCGTCATTATCACTATCACATGGCATTTTGAGGGATCCCTTTTGACATTTAGAGATCAAACCCTCTCGGCATCAACATTATTCAAGATGTGTCCTTCCTAAATTTAGCAACTCCGTACATTTTTCATCAGAGCATCATCAATGCTTTGACACTTTGGCATCTCATCATCATCAAACCTGACATCTTGACATCAAAACAATGGATAGCCAGATGCACTTGGAAAACACTTGACAATTGTCTTTTGGTTTTTTATCATGTTATTAGTTTTTCAGCGAGATCCCACTAAGCAGGATTTAGAGAAGCAGCGACGTATCATGATGATTGACACGCATGACTACTAGTTTCTCAGTGAGGTCCTGATTATGGGATTTAGAAAAATAGCAACATATCATGGTAAGGGCTCTATTTTTTTTTTTTCGACAATCATCCCGCTAGTTTCTCAAGGATGTCCTAGAAACTAGATTTAGAGAAGCAATGATGTTTCATGAATTTTCCTTGTCTTTTTCTACTTGTGGTTGATTATGACAAAAGACTGGGGCATTCACGCTCTTAGTATGAGTCACGATCATCCTTTTCTACGACTGATTGTCTTACGTGATGGTACGACCTTGCACACCTTGATCTATGTCATATCATGGTGTTTGTTGGCCATTACAATAGCCTACCCAATGATGATTAAGAGCAATAAATATTAAAGTCCTACGGTAAAGCTGTGAAGGATTTGATCAAAATCTAGGAATTAACATGCATCTTCTTCGGTCTGGTCATCTTCTCTCGTCCATCTCGTGATGATATCCTTTGACATCCAAAAACATAAGTGCATCCATGATCATATAAACATTGCATTAGGTCCATACATAAATCATCCATGGCATTAAATCATATACATAATCACAAACATTGCATTAACATCCATTTACTAAATACATTATGCACATAATTATCATCATCATCTCTTATAAGTAAGCATTGCATCATCATGGCATCAAATTCATAAATAAACATCATAGGACATACATGATACATCATAAATCAACATCATACATCACATATATCATAATGCATTAAATCAAAGAACATCACATAACACACATGTAGGCCACATCAAAACTGCATCATCATATAATATCATCTCAAAAATGTACAATGTCATAGGATAAAGTCAAGAGACATCCCAAAAATGGAGCTCGCAGGCTCAATAATATATACATAGTGTGTCATAATAACAAAATGCCCCTAGGGTAGACTCTCATCATCCCCTCATGGTGAAGAATGTGACAGCGACAACTCTGAGACTGGCACTGAAATGATAGGCGAACCTATGGCAACCTCTACCTGTGCAACCACTGGAGCTAACAATGATGGCATCATCGCCACGGTAATAGACACCAGTGATGTCATTGTGGCCTGACTCTGAGAAGATGAAGGATCTACCACTGGTGGTTGTCCCTATACCGACCTTTGCACTGAACTAGTCGACCCATGATTATGGCTCAAATGGTGACTCAGGGTGTGACAGAGTGAGTGATGTGACCTGTGCCCTGATGTGTGCCATATCGAGGTAGACCCTCCGGCACTCGTATGACTCCTGCTGCCACTAGCACTGCCTGATCTATGGCCACTGCCTGTCATCATCTGTGACTGTGACAAGGTAGGATCGCATCGCTCAGGTGGCACTACCTGCTCATATAGTGTATGATACTATCCCAATCTCGTGCTCACACTAGCTAGCTAGCAAGCCATGTTCCTTGTAGTCCCTTTACATAATGCTACAAACTGTGTACACCACTGAGCCGAATCCTGCTGGCAGATCACTACCTGATCTCGCTCTACCCGAGCTACCTCTAACTCTGACTACAATGATCTGACCTAGGCCATGCTTTCATCTAGTCTCCACTGTAAATCAACCACCCTCTGATCTGTCGTGGCATCCTGGGGCAATCTCGAGGAGGATGGTATCTCCTCCTCTCCCTCCACCATCCGCCATCTGAGGAGTCTCTCGGCCTCATCCATGGCATCATCCTCATCGTCATCATCGTCGACCACATCCTCTACCACCGCCACGTCCTCCTCCTGTCCCCCCACCGCCACATCCTCCTCCTGTCCCCCCACTGCCATGTCCTCCTCCTGTCCCCCCACCTCCACATCCTCCATACATCTCTCCTCCTCAGCCACGTCCTCCTCTTGTCCCCCCACCTCCACATCCTTCATACGTCTCTCCTCCTCAGCCATGTCCTCCTCTTGTCTCCCCTCCACCTCCTCCTCTTGTCTCTCCTCACCCTCCTCCTCATTGCCAACCTTAGGGATAGCATCTAATGCTACCCTCTCTACACGTGGGTGCACCCTCCGGGCCTATCTCTGACCATCTCACCGTCTCCGCCATCATCTCCACCCTTGTCTCCGTCTCCACCCTAGCCCCCGTCTCTGCCTTCGTCCCTACCCCTGTCTCGGCCTCCATCTCTCCCCTTGCCTCTGCCCAAATCACTGTCCCTGCCACCTCGCCTGGCCCTCAGCACATGAGGTATCATTGACTGTCTATCTACTGGTGTTGGTCCATCCAGATCTGTCAATGGCACTGGTCTATGTGCTTGCCACCATAGATCATAGTCAGCTGTGTCCCAGGGTTGGCTACTCCACCCCTCCATCCCCATGCTTGGGCTCCTAGCCCATCAATCTACTGCTCTGCAAAGGCCACTGGAATGGTTGGTCCCCAAGCATACTCTCTAGATGACCAAGCATACTCGGTTGTCCCTGCAGGTACACCCTGCTACTCTCTGAACTACCTAAGAATACGTTGTGGCAAATACATCTCGATAATCAATGAGGTCTGCACAGTCCTCCCAATCAAATATTTGTACTGTCTGCAAAGGCTCAAGTGGTCATCCTCATCATCCCACTACTCATAGTCTCTGTACGGCCTCTAGATAAATGTCACCATGGTGTCAATCCTGTGCCGCCACTAACTGGTCTCACCAATCTATGTTTGTTGTAATGCACCGGCATAGTAGTAAGCGTAGGGAATCCCCTCGGCTAGCTGTGGTCTCTGAATGGGAGGACGAAATATGGCAATGTCCTTCCAAGCCCAAATCATCATCAGAGTAGTCTCACACGAGATACTCTCTGCTCTCTTGTAGGCAACATCTTGCAACTGAAGGTAGAGTGTCCCCAATAAACAAGGACCCCAAGCATACAATGTCCTATCATGTCTCATGCCAACCAAGATGTCTCCCCAGCCAATAGGGAATCTATGTCCCCGACGGTCAGGAATCAAGATACCTCCAATCAAGGTCACAAGGAATGCATCAAAGTGACCATAGTGCTCCGCCATGAACTCCCATCTGATCTCATATCCCTGGATGCCCAGTCCAGCACCCTGATCTCGGTAGTATGCTCAGAAAGTCTGCTCGCCATGGCGGGGGTCATATATGATCTGCTCTCCTCAGATCGGTACTTGCAAAATCTGGTAGACATCCTCCAAAGTAATAGTGGCCTCACCTGTCGATAGGTGGAAGGAGCAGGTCTTTGAATGCCAATGCTCACACAACGCAATCAGTAATCCCCTGTTTTCCTGAATGGCGGGCATATAAGCAACATAGAACAATATCAATCACATCAACCGGCCCTGCTCTCGTGGGCTCAAATGCTCACCAAACCGAAATGTCATTGGTCTGCTCTCTCTTGTGTAAATCTGGGCAAGCTGCCTCTGCAAAAATCCAAACAAGTCATCAGTACCTTTTGCACAAACTATCAGTATTATCAAAAGTATTTAAAGTTACACAAACATCAAAATTAGCCCTGGTCAAAGTCAAAATCAAATGCGCCGCGTTGACCACAAATGTGTTGCAAAAAATCAATTGTGTCGTTCTGTACTTCAAATGCATTTTAAAATGGTAATTGTGTCATTTGCATGCTCAAATGCATCGCATCAGAGCATTTTTGTCACAAAATTTGACACTTGCGTCACATAAGCACGAATACGTCACATAAACATGATTGCATGGTAGAAACGCACGAATGCGTCACAAGTTAATGATTGCGGCTTTCTAATTGGCAATTGCAACTCAGAAAGGCACTTGCATCGTAGTTTTTGGAAAATGCGGCACAAAATTGCGGCCCTCTCCTATTTGGCATTGCACTTGCATCGCGACGCAACGCATGCGTCAAACACAATGGAAAATGCTTCGAACGCGAACACATATGCGTCATGGCGCATTTGTTGTTTGTCCTAGAAACCTAGTTATGACACGCAAAATGAAAAAATTACAAAGGAGGATGGGGGTACATACCGCTAGCTCTGAGCCCTCTAGCCGCCTGAATGTCTGCACGATCTCACGGCGATGCTCTGTCACTGGAATCACCATCGTCGCTGCTGTCCTTTTCGCTCTGAGTTCTCAAAATTCACAAGGTGAATAGTGAGAATGAATTGACTTTTACCCCTTTGTCAACCTATTTATAAAGTCAAAATGGCATTTGTCCAACTTTGACCACCACGTTGGTTGTCTTAAAAATGTCAAAATCCAAAATCGTCCACGCCATTGTTTTTCTAGCCACCGAATTGACTTATCAAGACCCTTTCCAAATTTTTCTACCACCGACCCAAAATTTGAAAAATTTCCCGAGGGGGCATCGATACTCCATACCTTCACTGGGGCATGACTTTGACTTATTTTCTTTGTCACAATTCGACATGCGACATTATGACAAAGAGGGGCAAAATGTAGACACCTAAAAATGACCTAGGCCTGCAAGCTTCATTTTTACCACTTTTGTCCTAGCATAATTATGACATTTAATTATGTCTTTGGTCCACATTTAACTATTGATTAAATAATTCATAATTATTTAATTAATTAATGTCCTTTTATTCTTCACGATTATTAAATGAATAAATCTCATTCATTTATTAAATACGTCATTAATTGTCTAAGTCTTCCCTTAATTAAATAAATTTCTTAATTTATTTAATTACCTTCTATTCACTTTATTCTTCCTGATTATTAAATAAATAAGTTTTTATTTATTTATTTAATATGTCACTAATGGTCATGATTAAATGAATTAATTAATTTATTTAATTATTAATCAAATTTCCTAAATTAAATAATTAAATTTAATTATTTAATTGCCAAATTTGAAATTCTTCTCATTTTAAATAATTAAATTATTTAAAATGTCATCTCATTCTTAACTATCAGCTCATTATGGTAAATAATCTGAAAAATGGATTATTCATTATTTTACAAAGTTCACATTTGGAATTAATTTAATTCCAAATCAGTAACTTTCCTCCAAGAGTCAAGTGATCAGGCAGGTTCTTGACCCTTCCAAAACTGATCTTCAGTCCGGTCTTTATCTTATTCATTTTCGAAAATATTTATTTTCGAATTAATTTCCTCATTTATTCTCCACCGCCGATTCGATTCTCTGAGATGACATCTTGACCGCTCGATTAATCATTTTTCCCTAACCCTAATTAGGGATTTTCAGATTTAATCTGGACCTCTAGTTTTAGGTTTTGGTTAGAATTCAATCTCACCCGTCCATTCAAAATGGCATTTTCTATAAAATTCCATTTTCCTCTCATTTCTCAATTACACGTAAACACGCAAACACTAATATTGCACATTCACTTTATGCATTTTGGCACTTGCACGCTTAGATTTTCATAGCAATTATTGGCACATTTCATTGAGTTTTGACATCTTTAGGCATAGAAATTCTTAGTCATTTAGGCATAGGCTTTAGACATGTGATCAAATCCTTCAAAGCTTGGTGTAGGTCTTCATCAAGGCTTGCTCACACAATGAATCTGAGGGCAACATGTCAACCAGCAAGTAAGAAGGTACTATGGAGGTAATCATGGAAAGTTTGATTTACAGGTATAACTGTTTTATTATTTAATTTCCGTTGTACTCGATAGGTCTTTGGGTTTCTCTGTCATTCATTGATTTACTGCTAATACCTCTAATCTAAACCTAAAAGAAATCCTAAGTTACAGTGAACGAGCTCTGACTCTCCTTAAACAATCTCATTAGGAGAAGATGCGAAATAATAAGTGAACATCATAATGTGGGCATAAATGATGAATGGAAGGATGTTCTGCTCTTTTCGTCACTAGCTCCCTATAGGTAGTGTCCATCCCCATTATTTTTGTTATCGATGAGTTTCTCCCCTGCATTCTTTTTCTTTTCTTAATGGTAGCGTGGGAGGGGGTCGGTGTATAGGTTTCATTGAATGATTTGAAGTATTCATACATTGGCTATGGATTTCACTTAGTTCATAGTTGTCTCATCCATGTTTCCTAAGTCACTATGGGGTGTGTTCAATGCTCTTCTTTCCCTTCGCTCGAATGGAGTGGCTACCCACAGTGATACCGTAAGTGATGAACATTGGGGAACAAGATTATAATCAAAACAGAGAACGTAGGTGTTGCTTAAATGGTAGAAGCTAGGGGATAGGGCCAGAGAATGAAAATCAATGAGAATGATGAATGATGTTACTAGTTAAGATAGTGCTCTCGAAGCAAGAGGGTTGATGTTGTTGAGGATGCAGGATGACAGGTTAGGTGATTAAAATGATTGTCATCAATGGTTGAGTTAAAATGGAGCATTGTGCATTAGCAAGACAACGGTAAGAAATGGGAGGTTTCAATAGGTATGCACATCCAAAATGATCGACACCATGGATGAACATTAAGGGCTCACAGTCACTAGGGAAGCATATCAAGTGGAGGCAATAGCATGGGTTTTCGTCAACATGAGGACGTTCTTCACAACTTCCTTACCGCAACTAGAAGTGGTGATCATTCCTCAGAATTCTCATACGCGGGCTCTGCTCTTTGAATGGTTGTCAGTCCTCGTCATCACTGATACAATGATCACCACATGGAAACCCACCTTCTTTGACCCACCAGTGGCCACTCATGTAGATTCCACATTTCATAATGTCGTTGTCTCTCATTTTCTTGCTTGGCTCAATGGCACCTCTCGTTTATGTGAAATCTTATAGTAACCATCAAAATCCATGGGAATGGGCCTAAGGAATTGGTGCATGAGTCTTGGGTCATCAGATTCCTCCTCCCTGGTGAGCTAAGAAGTTTCTAAGCTCAATTTCTAATGGGGCAGACATGTCCATAGGCCGTGCCATGACTATAAACTTGATAAAACTATCCCATGTTGTGGACCAATTTCTCATCAAACAATTTTTTGACATAATCTATCGCATTCGCAAAATAGCAAAATTTCTAACTGGTGGTTTTCATATGGTTGTCATGTCGTGTTATTGAGTAGTTCAGCATTAAAATAGTAATAGAACACTTTATATCTTTAAGCTCAAAGTGGCTCCTGCAGAACTTCATACACAGGTCTCACCTCACCTTTGGCCGTGACTATAACGGTATTTTAAAATTGGCATCTCGCCCATCCTTACCCACGATGTCGTAATGAAACTCACATTATTTCCTTCCACATACTTCTTCCCACATGGTCGTGCCATCTTGAAATCCCTCAAGACCTCGGGTCAACTATACAATTGCTCACAGGATTCAATAGCTAGAGGGATGAGTAACTTAGGATCGCTTACCAGTGGCATTGGTCAAAGAAATCCTATCGAGGATGGCTCATAGCAACTAATGGAAATCTTAAAACCTAAATCATAAGCCTCAATTCATGAGGAATCTATTGATCTTGGAGGCATCAGCAAGTACCCAAGTAAAAAAAAATCCAACTAGGACAAGGCAGGCAGTAACGTCCCATTGCATGGGTGTTCTATTGTCAAGCAATGAGGGAGGTGATCATAAGAGGAAAGGGGGGAGGTTGGAGTGAGCTCACCCAAGCATCGATAAAAAAACACAATGATCATGATTCTTTCAAATGGTAATGATGAGGGTAAATATGAATGTGGTAAAGAGTAATAGGATGTTAATTGCCTTGGTGGGATATCATGATTGATCGGTATTGTTTCGGGATGACATCATTTGATATTGCTTAATTGGGTTAGAAGATTTCGATGGAAGTTACCACCTTTGACTATTATCGTCAAGTCTATATTCTCCCATTATTCCCTTATTCGTAGTGTGCTTGAGTTCTCATGCAACAGGTATTGATTAAACCATACGAACGAGTGTGATGGAGAACAAGTATTTGACAACTTGAGAAAATGCATAGAGGGATGTAGATGGACTAATATACTAGTATTTCCTTCTGTTTCAGCCATGAGGGTTGGTAATGTGAATGATCAAGGCAACTAAATGACTATTCAGGTGAGAATTTCATGTCTATATATTGCTACTTTATGGAGTTGATTACATTTATTATCTTTTGTAGGGCCATGACTGTGAAATGAAGATTGTTGCGAAAGGGAGGTCATTAGGACTACCTATAATTCCATACCATCTAGAGGTTGTTTTATGAAATCATTTTGAGAAAATTGAGACTACATGGCACGCAATTCAAAAGGGAGGAGTTTCACACTACCTACTGATTTCACGAATGAAACAATAGTCAAAGATCGCCAACAAGGTCAAACCAGGGAGAATGTCTTAATTCACAAATGATGTACCGAAAGTGGTTGAATTATGGTTAATTCACCAGAGATGACCGAAAAATGGATGACAACATGCCAAGGAGAGACAGTACCAAGAACACAAATGATTGTTCGCCCAAAACTAGAAGCAAGAAGAAAGGTTGTTTTGTTCTTCATCAAATGATCGTGATCCATCTAGGGCTATCTTATAAGATCAGGAGAAGGTTAATTCATTCCACAATGGTGCAAATCTGTAAATGGGGACCGTTTGATCTAATGAAGAATGTTGCAAATCCATCAAGCAAGAGCCATCCTTCAAGTGGTTTCTGCTACAGTCAAAAGGAACTAGATGATGAAACTGCTACAACTCCTAGGCACTACAAGACAAAATAGGAATGAGGCAAATGATGTATTTTAAATTGTTGGATATTGTGGGGTAGGTGAAACCCTAATGTAAAGTAAATCTAAACCACACAATGCAAATCGATCCTAGCCATTCATTTGGGCTTTGTAAAACTATAAATAGGGGTTTTTCCTTCATTTGTAACTGGTTGGAGAGCTAGTGTAAAGGCATTCTACAACAATAGAGAACTAAATTGCATAATTTATGGATGTTTCTCTTGTGTTTCTTCATTATGCATGCATGGTTCTACTTCCCTATTAGTTTAGTTGTTAGTTTCTTGAATGGAAGTGATGATGGTGTTTGTTGTTACTGTATTTGATTAATTTCTAGCTCATGTTTTTTGTAGTTTGTTGATGATGAATCACTTTATAAAGCTATTCTAAGCTTCCTTACTTTATTGTTGCAACTTAGTTCGATTGCATGTTTATGATGTGTGTGTGCAATCTAAAAATCTGCAGTCCTTAGAAGATTGCACTGGTTTTTCTATAACTGTAGGTTCCTCTTGGCCAAGAAAAACTCAATTTAGGAAGTTTTTCTACTGTTGCAGCCTCCATGATCAATATTCATTTGTAGTTACAGGTCTAGGAACTTACTCTCTTCCCTACCCTTTTGACATTTTTTTTATAGTGACCTTAGCTAAGGTTCATTGCACATTGTAAAGCCAAATCTAATGATAAAGTGGATTTCTAGATCATTGTTTGAACCTACAGCAACTGAGCAACAATTTCTACACTTTAAGAACTCCATTTGCAGACCCAACTTCCCATGCTTTGTAACTCATCCATAAGTATGCCTTGTGATTCCAACAAATCACATGAAACAATTGAGATATTCCAAGCAATGTCAAAAGCTAACACCCAAGAGACCTTGGGGTAATTTTTAGCAACCTGTTGTTGTATATTTCCTTTCAAGAGAAGTAGTACACCTATGCATTACCTATGTTGAGAAAGTGCATAAAAAACACATCAACAGATACATTGCTAGAAATTGCAGAAGCAATTTTGTGAGTACTCCTACACCAGCTACAAAAGGAGATAAGTTAGAATATTATAATAATGAATTAGATAAAGTGTGAAGAATTAACCAAAGGAGTAAAGGTCAAAGAAATCCATGGTGGCTCAAACTACTCTATATGCTTAGAAGGAGAACCTATAGATCATTGGCAATGGATACTCAAGTCATATGATCAAGGAAAAGAGCAAGTCCATGCACTTAAAGAAGTTTGATGGAGGTTGTATAACTCTTGGTAACAACTTTGTTGCTAAGATTATTGATAAGCTCATTTTGATTCTTGATGGCGAAAAGATAAAAACTCATGATGTTCTGTATGTGGAAGGATTGAAACACAATCTTCTAAGTGTATTTCAAAAGTGTGATAAAAGGCTATGAAATCAGAAATATTGGCACCAAATATTTGGTTTCAGAAGGAAGTAGGATTTATAGTGATGTATATCATCTTAATAGGGTAAATGGATAGAATTCATTTGCAATACAAAGAGAATAAAGTTTTCTCTAGAATAGAAGAATGGGACACATCAATTTTGATGATCTTGTGAGGATCGGTTCAAAAAAATTGGTTAGAGACATGCCAAAGATCACAAAGCCTCACTCTACTAGTTGCAAACTATGTCATGAGGGAAAACAGACAAGGACCATATTTCCTACTAAGGAATATTCTACAACAAAGCCATTGGATCTGAATCATACAAATCTTTACGGATCTATGAGGACAAAAGCTTACAAGGTGATAGGTATTTTATGATTTTTATTAATGATTACTCTAGAATGGCTTGGATTACTTTTCTAAAAGAAAAATCAAGATCATTTGAGAATTTTAAAGAATTTAAGGCTATGGTTGAAAATGAAACCAAAAGAACAATAAAGTGTTTGAAATCAGACAAAGGTACTTCTAATAGGTATGATGAATTCTATGAGTTGCAGGGGATCTAGAGACAATTTTCTTCTCTTATAACTTTGTAGTAGAATGTATTCATTGAGAGGAAAAACTAAACCCTATGAGATATGACTAGAAAAATGTTAATTCAAGCAAGTTTTCAGATGTGTATTGTAGATAAGTAGTTAAAACCACAGTGTATATCTTGAACATAGCTCAAATCAAACCTAAGACTGATAAAACACTATATGGATTATGGAAAGAAGACTAGCTTCAGTTAGACATCTTAAGATATTTGGCAGAAAGTGCTACATCAAAATGGATGAAGAACATTTTAGTAAGTTTGACTCTAGATCTAATGAAGGTATTTTTCTTGGTCATTCTATGACAAGCAAGGCATATAGATGATATAACAAAAAACTAAAAAGGATTGTTGAAAGTGTCAATATAAGTATTGATGAAATAATACATTCTACTGATATTTTAGATGAGGAATATATTGAATACCTAATCCACAACAGTGATGAAGAATCAAAAGTTTATTTTGAGAATACAGTTATGAAGAATCTAACTATGTATGTTCAAAAGAATCACTTTGAAGATAAAATCATAGGAGATAAAGACAATGGGGTC
Source organism: Sequoia sempervirens (assembly GCA_007258455.2). Taxonomy (NCBI): domain Eukaryota; kingdom Viridiplantae; phylum Streptophyta; class Pinopsida; order Cupressales; family Cupressaceae; genus Sequoia; species Sequoia sempervirens. The sequence continues at coordinate 254,987,997 of VDFB02000003.1, forward strand.
TAGACCCAAAGAAGAATTGAGAAAGAAAATTTGAATAGGTACACTTTGCATTATTATCAAAAATTAAACCAACCTCCTATGCATAAGAAAGTAAAGAGAAAGGTTGGTTAGATGATATGGAGGAAGAATTAACTCAAATTAAGAAAAATCAAACTTGGGAACTAGTTCCAAGACCAAAAGACAAGAATTTCATTGGTACCAAGTGGGTCTTTAGAAATAAGTTAAATGAAGATGGAAAACTAATCTAGAACAAGGCTAGACTTGTAGGTAAAGGATATGCTTAGATCAAAGGAATTGATTTTGAGGAGACATTTGCTCTGGTAGCAAGGTTGGAAGCAATTAGAATGTTTTTTCCTTATTGACATTCAAGAATTTCAAAGTATATCAGATGTATGAGAAGTCTGCATTTTTTAATGGACAATTAGAAGAAGTCTAATTTGAGCAACTAGAAGGGTTCTAATTTTTAGATAATTCAAATTTTGTGTGCAAACTAAAGAAAGAACTTTATGGACCCAAAAAAGCTCCTAGAGCATGGTATTCCAAATTGGATAGATATTTGCAACATCAAAACTTTGGGAGAGGTAGTTGAGATAGCAATTTATACATAAAAGTTGAAGGTTGTTGGGATATGGTGTTGTACACCATTACATAAAATGTTATATTATAATGTTGTAATGAAATATTTATTTAATTGTGATGCACCTAGGAGGTGTGGTTAATCACACTAGGTAACTATTTGGGGACCACTTGTATGTTGTATTATAACATTAGTTTATTATTTAATGTCTAAGAGACATGAGATAATAATTTAATAAATTGGGAAAAGCATTTAATAAAGTGAAAACTTAGTACCCAATAGTAAATGAGAGGTGAGTGGTTTTTTATTCAAATGGTTTTGTGGTACATGGCTTTATCTTACCACTTGGTTGTATTTGTGTGATCTTGATTCTATAAAATCAAGCACATTTTTAGTGGTTAAAGTTGGTTGGGTGAGTGGGTTGTCATTATTGAGTCTTTCTAAAGAGTTCATATGTAAAGCATGGCATGGGATGTGTGGATTCATGAAAGTAGACATATGGAGGATGCATTGGAGAGGCTTGATGATTTAGAAGTATTCATGATAACTCTTGTAAGTGCATGTATTATTTATTTGTTGAATAATAGATAGAGTATGGATGCTTTTGGAGGTGGAGTTTTTCCCTCTTGAGGGTTTTCTGGGGTATATCTTGTGTTATCTTGTGGCTTGTATATTTGATTTGTGCATTATGGTTACTTGCATGCATGCTTTTCTCTCATGGGATTATGTAGGAAATGGATTAAAAATGTGGGTATTATGCATTATTTCCTAAAAAAGGTGATCAATTGTTAATTGTTGTGGTTTATGTTTATGGCATTATTTTTGGTGCAATAATGATACTATGTGCAAAAAAAATTGAGATGCAATGCTAAGTGAGTTTGAAATGTGAATGCTTAGTGAATTGTCTTTCTTTCTTGGCTTACAAATTTCTCAATCAGAAAAATGCATATTAATCTCTCAAAAAAGTACATAAAAGAAATTTTAAAATGGAAGAATACAAATTGGTGAGTACACCTATGGTTACTAGATGTAAACTAAGTAAAGATGATGAATCTGCTCTGAAAGACCATGCTTCATATAGATCCATGACTAGTAGTTTGTTATATGTGACTATATCAAGACTAGATTTAATGCAAGCAATTGGGATGGTAGCTAGATTTCAGGTAGAACCTAAAGAAACTCATGCTAAAGCAGTAAAAATGATATTGAAATTTTTTGAAGGCTACAACGGATTTTGGTTTGTGGTATCCTAAGAGTGAAAATTTCACTCTAACTACATACATAGATGCAGATTGGAAGGTGTTTGCCTCAAGATTCTCTACTTGGTTTACAAATTATAAAATTTCTTGGAACACCTAATTAGGATAGTGCTTTGGTAATCTCATTCATGGGTAGTGGAATAGTAAGAGTTGTAAAATAAATATAGTGGTTTACAACGAGGAAATTACTCATTGGCATCCTATATACACCTCTAATCTAATTTAAATTCATGTGCATGAATTCAATTAAATTTTAGTTGTATAGTTTTTAGAATTGAAAAAATTAATGTTAGCCTTAATTTCATTGAAAGTAATGGGCACTTCATCATCTAGAATAAGTACAAATGGAGTAACTAGTTTTGGTGAAGAAGGGATGAGAGTTTGAAGAGTAGATGATGTAGAAGGAATATTTTTCTTTACCCAATTTGGTTTGTTGATAAGATGAAAAGGGGTCGAGATCACCTTTTATTGTATATTATCTATTATTATGAATGAATTTAATAGAATGGATTAGTGTAGATGTTAATATGCCAATAGTGTGTATCTATAGCTTACCTAAGAGAAGATTATAAGTATCCTCAACATTACATGTGCTATTGTAGCCAATGTAATGAGACCCAACTCAATAGGCAACATGATACTGCCTAGAGTTTGATGATTTGTTTTGTCAAAAATTTTAATGAAAAGGTTTATTAGGGAGATGCAAAAGGAATCAATATTGATATAGTTCATGTCACATCTCATATTTATCCATTAATCTCTAAAACTAATAATCTTGTTTAATTGAAAGCTTTATGAAAGATAGTCTTATCAAAGTGTGCATTATATAGGTTTGTAACAAGGTAAAACTTAAGTATTGTTTCATTCTAGTAAGGAAACATTGACTTGTAATATTATGTATGATTAAATATCATCTATTTGCTTGAGATAGATGCATGATGGTTATTCTAATCCTCACAATTGCTACAAGGAGAGTATCATATGGGAGAGAGAGAGAGAGAGAGAAATAAATTGTGGTAGTATGTGTAGAATTGAACGTCCTATTAAAAACCATCATACACATACTAATTTTAAATGTCATCTATCTTTATAAATCTTTAAATGTGATAGGGGTATGTGAAGGATCATCATGAAAAAAACAAGCCCTTAAGTGGCCATGAAATTTAGAAAAATCAGAGTTAGGCAATTTGACGTAAAAATTTGAATAAGTTATCTATATTATTTCAAAAATATGTAAGAATAGAATCTATAGAAAATGGAATGTAGTTTCTAAACTACTAGGTTTTTTTTTTTTTAACTATTTGGTGAAAATTTGAAATTTCAATGCAATAGTACTTAAATTTCAGGGAAAAATTAAGTAGGTGTTTGTCTGACCACCCTAACCACAATAAAATGATAATATTTTTATAAGATTTTAGATATAAGTAGATGACTCATGTCCCGATATGATGCATATTTTTTGTAAATTTTTTTCAAATAAATAATTAATTATAATTATTTTATTACAAATTTTAAAAATATAAAACTTGTATGTCTAACCACCTTAACTTGGTCAAAACTTCATGAAATTCAAATTTTTTTGTAATCCTATAGTATGTGAAGCATAGAATGTGACGCATGTTTGGATTCAAAAATGTGATACCATTTGAAAGCTATAGATGTTTTTCAATTAGCCTATCAATCAGACTTTAGTTGTAATTCAAATAGAAAATAAATAGTAATAATTTATGAAATTCAAATTAAAGCATAATTTATATTGGTGGAAAGTTGAGAATCTCCTTTAAAAACCCTTTTTGTTTCATCAAATTTGGCTAAAAAAAGTCGTTAGCCACATACCCTACACATACCCATCATATCGCCACTTTTTGACCCATCATGATCCTGCACATACCCCCATAGTGATGTTAAATTTGTTCTTTTATGTGAACAATATTTAATTAATTAACCAATCTACATAATTAATAATGATTTTTAATTAAATAAATTCATAATTATATATTTATGAAGTCATCTTAAAATTTAATTTAATTAATTATCTAATTAGAATAATGTTCAAGATAAGAAATAAAAAAGTTATAGGATAAATGTAATGTCCCTCCATTTTGGTCATTCTTGAAATTTAGGAAATTGGTTGTTTGGTGGCCATGTCATTTTTGCTTGTTGCATGTGGTTGGTGATTTGCTAGGTCATGAGGAGTTTGGGATTGCATTATTTAATTTGATTTTTTTTATGTTAGACAATATCACTAATCTTATGACTAGATGTAATTTATCAAATTAATCTAATTTTTTTTTAAGATCACTTGATTTGGTTTGGGAGCAAATAAAGAGCTAGACTTAATAATAAATGTTGATTGTATTATCATTGAAAATTTCTTATTTTAAGATGAAAGAAATATAATTGTAAGTAAATGAATTTAATAAAAATAATTATTTTCTAACGAGTGAATTCAATTAAGAAATTTAAAATTGAGAAAATATTAACGTAGATAAAATATTTAAAAAATTTGAACTCAAGATTGAATAAGGATTAAAGCAAGGAAATCAGTTAAAAAAAAATGGAAAAATAATAGTTTATTACTAAATAAATAAATAATAATAAAGCATCGTGTTAAGATTTTTTTTTGGGAAGAGTAAAAGGCAAGAGAAGCTGGAAAAGATGGTATACGCTTTATCTTCCTTTGTCTCATCACCTTCCAGGCAGATATTTCAATCTTTGAAACTAATAAATTAGAATTCAAGAGACAACTCTGGGGGAAGAGGATCTGGGAGAATCTCAAAAGAAAATGCCCACATCCCTTCATCCATACCCTATGATTGAAATTTTCTTTTTACCCATGCATTGGAGCGAGTTCTCCCTATCATCCAATCTGAGACTGGCCCCCCACAAAATATCCAGTGGATATTTTGTGAGCAGTAATTAAGAGGATATATTTGAATCACATTCTTATTCGTCTGCTATTAATGATTATTGGGATCATTTTGGTATGCTTTTAATGGCGAGGTTCTATTTTCATCCAGGCATGTTAGATTGCATGGAAAGGACTTAGCCAAGTTCTTTTCTATCTTGGATCTTTCATTTTCTTTAATTATTTCTGTTAGGCACTTTCAACAATATACCGCCCTCAGTGCTTTGGTAGTTTTCCTTAGGTAATGTAAATTCTCTGGTTATTGCTTTTAAATTGGGGAATTTTGTATATATATTTTTTACTCATGTCTATTACAGGCCTTAATAAAACATCAGGTCTCAAGTTTAAATTATACAAACATCTTTCTCTTTGAAATGTATTAGTTTAAGAATCGTTTCATATTCGTAAATCCAACATTTCTTAGATCTCTAAGACTATCTCGGACGATAGAGAGGAAGATATCTTATTGCTTTAAAACATGGATATCCTCCCTTTGGTATTGAATGAACATATTAAGATGTTTAAAAGTTTAAATAATCTCTCTATCTTTCTGTCTCAGCTGTGGCACTTCATCTTAATCGGGAATTTTAAAATTTACATATTCTGCTTGTTTCTTCTGTCATCTGTCGCAGTTCCAGCACTTGAAAATAAACTAATGTCAATCACTAACATGATAGAGAGCTTTTCGTTGTTTGTGGGAAGATTAATTTCCAAACTTCAATATTGAGCGTGTCTTTGGAAACTCGCCTCTAATCAGAAATGTGTTTAGTTCAAAACAGAAAAAGTTGTACATTATTTCCCCTACTCTTAGGTCACATATTTGCACCTCACCTTTCTCTTTCCCTTCAGTCTTGCGATAACATTTGAGATTTGATAATAATGCAAGTAGATGGCGATATTTCCAAATTCCAATATTCACTTTCTAATATGCTTGGCAACCTGCCTTAGTTACAGTATTTAGAGTTGAGGCGTTGTACAGAATTAAATAACCTCTTTGATTCTTTTCTTTCTTCTTCTCTTCCTCAACAGTGAGTGCCTACAAGTCAATTTTTCCTCAAGTCTTATATATCCAAATGGCAACTGTAATATATAATAGAGGTAATTGTACTCCTAAATATTTTTCTATTGTCAAATTCTCGGTGCATATTTTGATAAGTTCATATAAAGATTACTGCATGCATTCATTTCATCATTTTGAATCAAAATTGATATTTTAGCTCATTAAATTGAGCCATCACTTAAAATATTTCTTAAGAATCTACACTATAATTAAATATTGTCACCCAAGTGAATTAAGTTCAAGGTATATTATTTGACATGAATGGTGGAGACTTTTAGGGGAAGATCTTCAGTGATGCAAAAATTAATATATTCTTCAACCCTTTCTGTTCATCAGCAGGAAACCATTTTAAGCCAAGGATAGGCATTCACTTACAAGCAATATGTATAGTGAGAGATCTTGGAAATATACGGTCTTAAGTTAGGAATCACCCCTTTTATGGAAAAGCCAGTTAAATCTATGTCAAAACTAGTTAAAGACAGTTAGTATTGTCTTTATGTAACTTATATTTGTAAATTACTCTCCTTTTTACTTAATAAAGTATTGTTTTAAGAAAATGTTTGAATATGATTTTAAGTTGTATGTTGTTGATGTATGTAGATAATATTGGTGATAAAGATTATTTATGTTTAGGTGGGAGAATTGATTTATAAGATAAAAGGATGTATATAAATTTGAAAATTTTAATTAGTTGGGTATTACGATAAAGGCTAGTGAATGATTGTAGATTCGATAAAAAAAAAAAAATTATTAATTATATTTAGTTAAACAAAGGGCTTATGTAAATGAATAAAATTAGATGATCTCTTCTAAGTCAATTTCCCTCATATTCTTTTAATAGTTGATTTGTGGGTTTTCTATAAGAATAGTCCTAGAAAATACTTGTGATTGATATCATGATCAAATTGTTTGTTTGAGTGGGTTGATCTTCAAAGGGAGATTGTTGTTATAATGTGTAAATTGGAATATATTTGTTTTAATTTTTGTTTGGAAGAGTATGCTTGTGATTAGTGTCTTATGGCTTAAAAACATTAGATTTTATCTTCACTTTGCAATATTGTGCTATCCTTAAATGTTGGAAATGATTGATCTTTAAAATAATGTTCTTTTTAGATTGTTTCAAGTTACTTCTTATTGAATGAATGGATATATTGTATTTGAATGTGTGGTTTTATGGATTGTTTTGATAAATCCTTTCGATGTGATTTTTCATGAGTTGATTTTGAGTGGGGAATTTTCTCTCATTTACTTTATGTTGCTATTCGTTGAGAACCCATATGTTTTCTTTTGTTCTTTACCTAAGCGGTAAATCGGTTAATGTTATCGTGGTCATGGTTGATGGTTCTGCTTGATTTGCTATTAAGTCAAATTGAAAAGTTTATTGAGTTATGGGTATTCTAAGAGGAGAAAATAGAGGTTTCCCTTGGAATTCTGATTTAGTTCGTATCGAAGTTGTTCATGTTGTTTGGATAGGGTTGTTGATCTTATTTTGATGTATTCACTCATTATATTGGGATTGAAAATAGTTCTTGTGGGCTTGCAATTATTGTTGTCAGTTCTTTGATGGGGAAACCCTAGTGTAAACTTTTTTGAGTTTTCCAGAGGCTTGTTTTTATTTTTGGTCAATGTTCCTCATTTTATGTGCTCTTGACATGGCAAGATATTGGTATCATTATTTTGAAAGGGTTGTACGAAACTTTGTGAGACTTTGATTTTGTACTTGTTAGCAAGATGGGTAATGCCTCGCACGCTTTTATGTTGTGATTCTTTGTTCAAATTATGATGGTACAACCCTTGGTTATTTTTGGTTTGAGATTGTTGGGTCTCTAGGGAGAGTGGCTCCTCGTGGGGGTCGCCGCCCCATTTAAGGGGAAGGGCACAGGATAACCCACGAGTGAGTTAGTAAACAAGTGAAAACCTAATAATTAACTTAGGAGGGTTGGGTAGTAATATCATTATAAGATTTAAAAATGGATGCCTCGTCTTCATTAGTGCTTCCGCAGACTAATGGAAGGCTGAGAAGGCCGTGGTCGGCAAGGTCGTGACCTCATCTTCATGAGAGGTCTACGGCTCCGCATGAGTCACCCTATGGACCGGCGCCTCCAGTTGGGAGGAAGGGCACAGGACAGCCATAGATGGGACCAGCGCCTCCAGTTGGGAGGAAGAGCACTGGACAGCCCATGTAGGACTATGCAATGACACTCTCCCCTAGTTGCCTAGGTGTTTTACTTTATTGTGTCCTCTGGAAGTATGTTATGGAAGTTGGTTTAGGTTGTTGAATAGACTTATATTGATTTATGGAGCATTTCCTTGATACATCTTTGGTGTACTTTGTGGTCTTGTATGATCTAATTAATATTTGACTTATGACCTTGTACTTTTATGGTACTGTGATATGATGTTATTGTATTGTTTAGTAGCAATTTGGAATTGTATTATGTCTATTAATTCAGTTTGATTTGGAAGTGTTTCATGATCATCCTTTGGTTACTTGTTTATTGGTCATTGCTTTGATTTATGTGATGGGATTTATGACTTTCAGTTATTATGTTGACTCTTCTAATCCTTGAGTTTTATGATACTTTTGTATGTTGTTGAGTCTTGTGGTTCCCTATTTGGATGTTCTTGGTTGAGGTCTCTTTCTTGTCAGCCCCTTAGCACGAGGGGTGGGTCTTCGGACTCACATGGTCGGATGGAACGTGCTAAGCACCCCATTGGGTCCCCAGTCGAGGATCGAGAGGTGCGGTTTGGTGCTGTTGCAGCGACTCCAGAGTTGTTCCTGTCTTGGAGCCAGTTATGATTCTTTGTATTCATCTATTTATTTGTATCATGTTATCTTGTGTATGGTTTCCATTTATATTTGGAAAGAATTTTGTATCATTGTACCTCTAGAGCATTGTACTATAATGCAACGTTAAATCTTGTGTGGATATTGGCCATGGTAGTTGTTATTTAATGTGTTAAGTTAATCATGCATATGTTGTATTTATGTACACAGATGGTTTCTTATCAATGAATTTTCATGTATGTATTACATTAGTTAATTTTTACTTAGTTATGGATTATATCTTTGGCTTTTATTCTTTATTGTCGTTGTGTGAATCTAAGTCACGTAATGACTCCTCGTGTACCCCAAGGGATGTATGTGCTAATGAATCTACTTAAATGAAATTCATGTCATGATTTAATGTGTATTACATGTATGTTATGTTAACTTTAAAAAAGAAAAATTGTGTTGTAATTATTGTTTTTTATCCTTTAGGGACTACACGACGGGGCGTTACAATAAAAATATTTTTTGAAACAAGCATAACATTTTTAAAATAGTTATAGTGTGTTTCTAGTATTGAATAGATACTAGCTACCGTTGATGCAATGATTGCCTTAACTATTGTGCATAGAGTGAATAGTAGAGGTCAAATGACTTCTAATTCTTACATGATTCCTCTATCAATTGGAAATACTATAACCATATCTCATTAATATATTTTAATGGGCATTTGGATTTAGAATATTATAGTATGGGGAATATTTCTTGGTTTCTACTTGCCTACGTGCAGAATTTAGTATTATTCAAGAGTGTAGTAAGTAGTAAGAGATTGCTTTCCAAAGGTTTGATTCAATGGAATATGATATAAAAAAGTAATAAAGAAGTTTCGACAATTTTAAATGTCATGGATTTCCTAAATTCTCTTGACCTTTAAAATAATTTTTTTTACATATGTGCAGTGGCACTTATCAGTGTATTAAAAATACCTTAATGTTTCCTTCGTTACTTTGATAGTGTTTTCCTTTTGGAATTTTAGTAGATATTATTTTTCTATCTTACGCATGATGTGCATTCAAATCAAGTAGTGTTGAAGAACGTGGGATGATAGATTGTATTTAATAGTGATAAGTTGGGCTATATGTGAATTCTTCTAATATTAGGGATTCTCACATTTAAACTATGATTTATGTTATAAGAATGAAAAGTTGAGATCAAACGGTCTGAAATTCACAATTAGTATATGGTATTGATTTTTTATATCGGATTAAGTTATAGAGGATCAATTGTGTTTGAGAAGTATCTATAGAGAGGGTTTCTAGAGTCTACTCAATTGATTGCATACAATATAAAAGCTATTAATTCACACGGTTCTTTAATAGTTTTGATAGTACTCATCCATCACTATCTACCTCTCTCGTCAAAGGGCAAGGCCACTTCTCATTTGGGAGAAATGTGAAGGACCTAAGTTTATGGTTGGAGGTAAAAAATTTGTATGATGCACCCTCTCTCCTTACAGTTAATCACAAATTGATTACTTAAGTAATATAAATATGTCAATTTAATTTGTAATGACTTTTTTAATGAGTTCAAATGATTTATATTAAATTTTATATTCCTACATGCAAAAGAATGGATAATTATTCTCAAAATGATTTTTAAATTTCTATGTAGCATCCAATGGAAATGGAATATATACTTTTAATCACATGTGAATATTCATATTTGATGAAAATATGTTTGTTCTTAATATTGTGCATGGCTTTCAAAGCTATTGATTATTACATCAATATATCTATTTTAAAGCTCTTAAGGAAAAAATATTCGAATAGCTATAATATAAAACAAAAATAAATTATTTTGGATATTTATTATTAAAATATTGAGTGGTTTCTTCTAATATCCTAAGAGGGGTCTTATAATTCGATAAGTCTAAACTACATATGTTAATACTAGAACAATTATCAACAAGATTTCACTTAATGCCATTAGAATTCATGTCAGCAATAACATGAATGGGTTCATTTTTTTGTCAAACCTCAATAGAAGGGAGTTCATATTGTTGAAACTAGATTTCAATTCTTTTTGTGTAGAGGCAATCAATTACAATGACTACTTAACTTGACCTAATAGAAGGTGGAAGAAATATTCTATAGAGCTTCTTGAAGAATACCATGATATGAAGGTGAAGCTTGAATCAACTCTCAAAGAGAGATCTTAGCTTGAGTATCCTAAAGTTGATCAATAAGATAATATGCTTGACTGCCCTTAACAAGAAGGTGGGGAGCTAATGGAAGAAGAGTTGGTGAAGGAAGAGAAACAAAGATAGGGATTACCTATTTATTTCTTCAAGTGTTATGTGTATGAGCTACCTCATACATAATTTATATCTAGAGATTGAGATTTTATAAATCTTGTGACACTAGTGAAATAGTTAGGAGGTTGAGGGTTGTTTTGAGTAACTCAGACCACAATGAAAGGATGATTCCCTTGGGGGGCCACTCACTATGATGGTCTTTTGTGGAATTTGTATTAGATTTTTATTTATGATTATATATTAATGTCATTATGAATTGATGAAGAAGAAAATTGTTTTTGAGTTTTAAAGCTATAAGGGTTTTAGACAAAATCATTTAGTTCCTCATTCAATAGGTCCAAAATTTCTTGGGAGAAGACCTAATCAAATGCAATAAATGATTGAACAAAGAAATTAAACATTTTAAAAAATGAAATGAAATATAGTTTCAAAAGTTTGAACGCAATGTCAAGTCCACCAAGATGTAATGTTGGAATTTTGGTTCAACTCAAAAACATAATATCTCTTCAAGTTAAACTATTTTTCCTATATTACTCCAAGATAAGCCTATTTTTTTTAAAAATGAAATGTTTGCTACTATTTTAGTTTAGAAAATAGCAACATACAAACTTTTCCTAGAACGTTCTAGTTTCAATAGAGATGTTTTCTATAAACTAAAATCATGAGAGAATTGAGAAATATATAAAAATATTTTTAGAAAATTAATACTAGAATAGTCAATAGGACAAAAATTGGAACCTAGACCCAAGTTTTGGAGCTCACTAATCAGTACACGTACACAACACATTATCATATATATATATATATATATATATATATAATGTGTTGATCTAGAGATTTGGTAACTCATAGAAATGTCTAGTTTTCTCTTGTACAACTACATAGCCATAAATATAGAAACAACAAGAGATATCTAGGTAACAATTTATATGCTTCAATGATAAAATATTGAGAAATATTTTAATTTAATGGAGAAAATTGAAATGAGAAAGAAGAGGAAAGTGATAGAAAACATTCATGTGGTTGATATCTTCCTAAAACCTATTAGCTAAACAAAGAGGAGAATTTTTTGGTCTACATATGATCTCGCCAAGAATGGTCAAGCCCCTATTAAGGTCTTTTGACCTCCATGGGTAGCCAATGATATAGAAATAAAATATTCTTCTATCCAAAGTGTATCTAGGAATCAATATAGAGAAATAATGAAAACTATGTACTCCTATCCACAGTGTAGATCTTGAAATCGACTAAGAAATAATGAAAACTATGTACTCCTATCCAAATTGTATCTTGGAATTGACTTGAAGCAATAATGAAAACTACATACTCCTATCTAAAGTGTATCTTGAAATCAACAAATAAATAATAAATATTATATATGAATGAAACAAGGAGGTGATAAATCACCAATGTACTACCAAATAAAATAAGAAAAAGATATAGAAATATACAAGAATTTTAATATAAAACATCAATAAATATTGAGTGATAATACTAGTTAGAGATGTAGGAAATGTAGAGGAAGGATTATTGAAGAAGCCCTTAAGCCATTGTTGACTTCACCTTTTCAAGGGCATCAATAATTTGCCAAGATTTACACTATGTAGCAATGGAGGATAGTAAATAGTAAAAATAGAAGAGAGAGAGAGAGTTATTTTTAAAATTTAACCTTTAAATTTTTGAAATGTAGAGGATAGTGAAAAAGAGTGGGAAGCCTAGCCATCAAATCCAAACACATGAACCATTTTTCTTAAACTGGTGAGCATTACCATTGGTAAAAGAAAGTTTCTAGGTGACAACTATGTTTATTTTTTTGAATTTCATGAGATGATAGCTCACATCACATGGAAATTTATGCATTACTCTAGCATCCTAGAAAAATTAACTAAAATTAAGCATGTGATCCCAAGTTAATAGGTAGAATATGACTGTGATATAAAAATATGACAATTTGATGAATGAAAATTGGCTAATTCAAGGGCCAGTTGATCCCTAAAACATGCTAGGGAATTGGATGCCAAAGTGTGTTCAAAATATAGCATGAAATTGTGAGGGTACACAATTTTCTACATTATAGTAAATTGACTACAAATAGAGGAAAATGGAACATATAAAAAAATATTAACATTTGGGTCAACATGAAAAGGGTATGATACCCTAATGCCTTGCATTGTCTCCAAATACATATAAATGAGAATAGGTAATATATATAAGGAATAATGGGGTAATGAACACATAGAGGAAAGAATGGTACAACATAAATACCATGTGTTTTCCCCCAATGTGTGTTAGCATGTACCCAAAGGTGGCATACCATGTCCACTATAGTAGGGTATAATGAGCATAAGCACATATAGAGTCAACAAATAAGTATAATTTATCAACAAGAAACATGTATCTTATCAATATGTTTAGGAAAATCATCATCTAGGATGTCATCACCCTTAGATGCATTTGACATGTACTCAACAAAACTACCTAATTCAGTATTAGCCACAAAAATAATAACCATACAAGGCTAAATTATCCTAGCTACTAAAATGGAAGATATGGGTTAGACATTAGCAAGAGAATCAAACATGTTTTCACTAGGATGATGAAAGAAATGTTACATGGAATGTGTCACTAAAATATTTTTCACCACCTTGAGTTGGAACAAGGAACATGGAAATGATTGGCATGAAAATAAATATTATGATGTGCATGACCATTCCCAACAAGTGCATTAGTAGGCATGGAAAAAGGTAGAATATAATCATCACAAATGTTAATTTAAATGTGCTATGTGTGAGAGAATCCATATATATTTGAGAAGGATGGAACAATACCAATAGGTAAAGACAAGAATTTCATGAGAGCAATTGAAAAGTCAATAGGGGTAGGAAGCTTAGGCTTCAACTATTAGAAAGGCTAGTGGGGAGAAAAATGGGGTGTGCATTTAAGCTTAGGTAAATCAACATAAATATTCCCAAGATGTCTTAGGGTGGGAGAAATATTAGGTTAGGAAGCAAAGGAGTGAGGGTAGGAAGGGGAATAGTTGGAAAAGGATTGGGTTGGAGTGAGGGAGGTTGATATGGATTTAAAGTAGGAATTCAAAGAACTATAGGGAAAATAGAAAGCTTATGACAACTTGCATGAATGTAAGCCTTTCATTCCAAGAGAACATTGAAATTCAACATGATATCATGCCACTCATTTGGAAGAAACTTATTCTTGCATACAAAGCAACCAATTATGAAAATTTCCAAACTTGAAAGGTGTTAGTACTCATGATTTCAAATAGTAACTATCTCATCATCATGTATGAATATTGAGCATTGATGAAGATTAAGGAGACATCTTAGGATTTCTCAAACTAAGGATGTTAGGTTCACCAAATAAAAGAATTATTTTGGGACCTCATAAGTGTGTTTATTACCTAAGAGATAAATAAATTATTGTGTACTTATTAAGTTCATTTATCATATTAAAACATGAAAATATAACATAGTAACTATTGCAATCTAATTTAAACTAATGAGTATAGGAGTTGAGAATGTTAAGCATGAATAAAAATGTATTATAGAAAATATATAAATAAAAAGGTAGACAGCTAGAATTTAGATTTTGAGGTTGTAAATAGATTTAGGATGTTGAGAAAGTGGTACCCTATGGTTTTTAGAATAAACACAAAATTTTCATTTATGAGTATTGTAGCTTTGTGAAGTGGAAATTTTGGCTATGAGGTAGGTTGCATTTTTATGTAAACTGGGCATTGTGGCTATATAGATTGGTCATTATAGTTGTAAAAATCATACACTAATGCCCATGAACTCAGGGACTAAAAATTTTAGGATCTACTTGCCAAAATTCCCTAATCCTTCTCTCACTAGTGAAATTGGCACATTGTACTTAAATATTGAGATAACTTGAGCTAAATATTAGGACAAGGGGAAATGGTGTGCCATTAAGGATATTGCCTTAGTAAATCCCCTAAGTGATATATTTCAACCTCAAAAATAGCACTATGGATATGTCAGAGTGTGTGCAAACCTAGTGATGCTAGGAGAGTGGTGTAAAAGGAAATAGTTATTACACAAACTCTAGATGAGGAACAATGCAAAGGCGGTGCATGTAGTCATGGATGACAAAAAGAGAAACAAGAATTACAAAGGAAAAAGAATGGAGAGGGGAAGGATGATAAATTTTTTAGATCTAGGGGAAGGCTAAGGCTAGGGTATTTGTTATGGCTTTAATGGAGATGAGGAAAATTGATTTCAATGGAAAAGAATGAAGAATTGAATGAAAGAATGTAGGAAATAAGTCAAATGAATGAGATCGCCAAGAATTCATGGCTATGGTGGCTCTATAAGCTCTTAATTTTTAGTATTTGAATTCCTTGCTTGTTTCCCTACTATGTAATGGAATCCATGTTGATCATATGTGAGTGGAGAAAGAGGATTTCATAATAAGTTTTTCAATTTTTACTTTCTTGTGTGTAACCCTAGAAAAATGAAGGGTAAAAGTGGGTTTAAACTAAGTTATAAGGAAAATGACTATTAAATTTAATACAAATTAGGATATGAATAGGTAGAGTTCACATTTTTTCTCAAATTCAAACATGGACACTACCACCCACCCAACATAGGTATCCAAGTGAGGAGATAATAGTTCTAACTTTTAAGGTTGATGGATAGTGGGTGTAGCATAGAAAATTGTATACACTTACAATTTCACATTATTTCTTGGCCCCCCTAAATTATTGAGCCTAATTGACCCTCTAAATTTCCTAAAAAATTATGTATTTTGGAGCCCATTTGTCTCATTTTTCAATAAACACAAAGCATTGAATAAATGAATTCAATTCATGTGTTGCCCTTGAAACTAAGTGTCTTGGAAATTTGGGCTAGGACCCATTCGCCCAAGTGCAACTGGGGACCCCCTTTCTTAGCCAGGACCCATTTTTGGATATATTTTTAGAAGCATTTTAACATTCAAAATTCAAGTTGTAAATGTTAGCTTTCAAGATCTAATTTTCAAGAAATTAGATAAATACCTAGTCTTTTCACCATTTGAAATGAGACAAGAAAGAGATTAAGAAAAATGTGAATATTGAGAGTTTTCAAGAGCAATTCAAGAACAACATTATCAAAGTTTATTGCAGCAATTCAAGATCCAACATCATATCAAAGTGTATGTGAGTTTATGTCATCATGTTGTCATCTTTTTGTGAAGGCTAACATCTTTTTGTAGGTCCCCAAAGCATTCAAGCATTCAAGCAAAGCAAGATCAAAATCCTTGAGGTGGTGTGTATGTCTTTACTCCTTCAAGACAACCATTGAAGGGTGGTGAGTTGCATCACATTGTGATTTCATCATTCCTTCCATTCAATTATCATTTATCCATTGACATTTTTCCATTGTGGAAGTGGTAACACTTACACAAGGTTTGACTGAGGCAAGCCCCTATATGACACAAAATTTTTCCTCTTTGTGAATGTGCAAGTTGCAAGTTCGAGAAGGATTGAAGAAGTTTGAAGAACCATTTTTCATGATTTATTTTTGGGTGGTCTCAAGGATCATATTCAACATGATGTATGCATGCTTAGTCCTAGCTCTACATCTGACTATTTTATCTTAGCACGCAGGGTAGAGAAGTATGTGATTCCTAGTAAGCAAGAGGCTAATGAGATAAGAGAGAAAGGATACTCAACACCTTCTCTTCCTCAACTTATTAAGTTGACTCCACAATAAATTGAGGAGAAGAGAGAAAAAGGGTTTTGTTTCAATTGTGATAGCAAATATGACATAAATGCAATGAAAAGAAATTATTCTATATTTCAACTCAGGTTTGAGTGAGGAAGAAGAGGAGGAACAAATATTAGAAGGTGATAAGGACTCAAAGGATGAATCAAATGATCTGCAACCAATCATTTCTTGTCATGCACTCTCAGTTTTTAGCACCCCACAAACTCTCAAGGTAGTGGGTTTCTTAAAGAAGCATAAAGTAACAATTGTAGACACCTAAAATAATATTTAATTAAATAAATACTTGTTATTTATTTAATTTAACCCCTTCCCTTATCTTAACAATTAATTAATTAAATATTCATTAATTATTTAATTAATTTTTACATTATCCTTTATCCGCCACCTCTAATTAAATAAATCTACATTTATTTAATTAAAACTAAGCTTTTTCCACTTTCCTCCAAATCCCTTAACCTTTCTTAAGTTAATTAAACCTTGATTAATTAACTTTATTACCCCTTTCCTAATCATTATTATCCAATTCTCCAACTTTTAACTCCACCCAAGTTAATAAACCCTTGGTTTATTAACTCAAGCCATCCTCATTAAATTAATTAATCCTTGATTAATTGATCTAACCCTCATCCCTAATTATTATTATAATTATTTCCTAATTTTAAATTCCTGCATCTTACCTACCC
>VDFB02000003.1:255005414-255019473 GCA_007258455.2 Sequoia sempervirens
TATTTTACAACCTCTTTTCCTTCTTCATTTCTTGCACAAATCATTATTCAAAAACTCATTATGAAACAAACAATGTAATTTAACTTCATCTATTTTCCAATTTTCTTCAACTTTGGCTTTCTTTTTCATTCCTAAGCTTTCCTCAAGGGCATCCAATCTCACTTCTATATTTCTCAAAAAAACTCACATTGAACATGGAAACTTGATATGGTTGTTTCCCTTAGTCTTTTATTACATAACCTTGATATTTCCTTCATATTGTTCTTTGTATGGTATGGTGTGAATCTTGTTATGATAGATGAAGGTATGTTTGAGCTGTAGATAGATAATGATATGCGGGATTTAGAAATATGAATGACCTAGGTGGGAAGCATATATGGTTAGACAAACCCCCACAACCATGGTTACTTCCCACCACTTCAATGCAGATCACCTTACCGTTTTATATTACTCACTCCAATTATGAGGTCCATATCAGGGGGATCTTTGGCAATTAGAAAATCACCTTACCCTTTTATAGGGGAAATCACTACTTTCTCAAAGGATGGAATGTTTGGGTGACAATTCAAAGAGCTTCTTTTCTCTCACTTTTCCCAATACACTTCCCAAAATAACATTCTCACAGGTCTTTTGATGACCAATCTTTTCATCTTCTTCAAAGCCAATTTTAGAGACTCACAAGTCCCTCTTCAGTTACAAGTCCTTGCAACACTCTCTCTCTCTTGTTTATCATGTACCAAAAGATAGTTTTTGGAAGACACACCTCTCTCTCATGCACCTTCTACTCAACTTTAAACTTTTCTGGAGGATAAAGTCACAAGTCCTCTTTCATACTTGCAAAAAAACTCACACTCACACATTCCAACAAACCCCAATATTTCAATTTTTTTTTCTCAATACATATCCAATAAAATTAACTTATTCACTATCGCAACACATCCCAACTAATCTTCCTACTCTGATACCATTTGATGCAATAAAGGATGGGGTTTTTTTCAAACAACCCATCCAAGCAGCCATAACATAAAATTCATTCTCATAAATAAGAATCCAATGGAAAATATTTTTAAATCTTTAATTTCAACAACACATTGAGAAAATGAAATCCTCCTTGTAACAATCTACAAGAAAGAATGCCTTCAAATTTTACAAATATGATTTACAAAACTTATAAATCAGCAGCAAACAATATCAAAACATCACCTCTCCAACTTTTGAGCATGGAGAATGGGGCACCCGAAATGCTCTCCTTCACACTTCTATTTGCCTTTTTCCTATTTTTCCATCTCAGAACTTCTAAAACCTGTTAATTTTTTTCTACCCATGCTCCCTAATCATCACAAATCATTTAAAATTCCTCATGGGTTTGGTGTGCATCTTCTCAGCTTTTCAGATCATTTTGAAATTCTCGATTTCAATTATGTATGAGAAAGTTATGCCATTTTTACTAAAACTAGTAGTCTTCCTCTCCTAGTCAAACCTTTTGAATTCCCTTGACTCTTTTCTTGGCATGATTTTTTTCTCCTTCAGGTATGTGTTGTAATACCCCTCTTGTTACTATTTAGATTTGTTTTTCTCTGTTTTGATTTGGTACTTTGATACTGTGATGAGACTGTTATTGTTTGGTTTGGTTAGTAGACTTTTTTGTTTATGCTTATACATTTGAGGACATGGTTATTGATATGATATTGTGGCTGGTGATATTAGTTTGATTTCAGTAACATTGCAATGCATTAATTTAATAAATTATGTTTTGATGTGATTTGTTAGTTTAGAAATGTACTCTCATCATTTGTATTATAATTGTTAGAATAGATGTGATGAAAGGATAGGGTAGCATCACTCGTTCGCGAGTGCCCTGCTATGCTGCAATTCCTTCTCACAATGTAATGCTTTGATTTTATATATATATGTACATGTATATGACTTTGTTTGGATGTAGGGATTGTAGGTACAGAGTCTCGATTCCACCTGCTTCGACAGGACAGGGTGAGCACCAATAACCCAACAGTATAATGTTGAAAAAGAGATGGCAAGGAAGTCACCCCGTCCCATGTTGTCAAACCATTGGATTGAATGGTATTGTACGTTCTTGTAGTTGTCATTCTTTGTGGTTCATGTTTGTGTCTTGTCATATTTTATTGATGTTGGTATTTTATAAGTTGTGATTTATTTAATTAAGTGATGGTAATAATTGTTTATTATAATGTTAGATTAACTTGTATGAAAATATTTAAATGTTTTATTTATTTTAAAAAGTCATGTGTTTTATTAAATGTTAATTAAATATTAAATTATGTTTATTATTTTAATTAATTATCTTGTCGAGGATAATTATTAAAATAAATTATTTAAATATTTAAAAGTTTTAGTTTAAATATCATGTATTGTATTAAATGCTAATTAAAATATTCAATTGAGTTTTGTTAATTTAATTAAATTATCTTGTTGAAGATAATTATAAAATAAATAGATTAAATAAATTAAATTATGTGCATAGCAAGTAAAGCTTGCAAAAGCAAATTTAAAACAAAAAAAAAGATTGATAAAAGGAAAAATAAAGAAATAAAAGAACAGAAAAAGATGAAAGAATGAATGAGATTTGAGAGTTGACTGAAAAGCTTGTTTTTAAAGAAATAATTTCTTTTATTTTTGGATTTTTTAGAGCTTTTGGAAAAAATGGTAATATCTATTATTTAATTGAAATTAGAGAGGGTTTTTCACATAGAGGAATATTGAGACAGAAGTTGCATGTAATACCCCTCATGTTACTGCTTGATTTTTGACATTCTCTGTGGTTTTGGTTGGCACATTGTGATTTTGATGGTATTGTTGATATCATGTTATGGTAGATTAGACTGTTACTGATTATATACTCTTATGATGCCATGGATATTATGATGATATTTTATTATGATCATTTGATTAAATTATTTGGAATTCAGTAGACTAGGAAATAGTAATTAATGATATTGATGCAAATTAATGTAAACTTATAATGCTTTAGATGATGATATGAATTGGTGAGGGGACAGGTAGCATCACTCGTTCGCGAGCGCCCTGCTACACTGCAAATCCTTCTCACAATGCTTTGTAATTGATTTTATGTATGTATGTATATTGCATATCACCTTGTTGGATGCAGTCTTTGCAGGAATAAGACTCGATTCCACCTATTTCGATAGGTCTAGGAGAGCATTGAACCAACCCAACGGCAGGAAGTTGAATAAAGGTGACATGAAAGTAACTCCGCACCAAGGTGTCAACAGTCTTGTACCTTCTTGGTTTGTGCGTCTTGGTCATAATCATTGTGTTGTTGCATTGGTCTTTGTAGGTTATTGTGATTTTATGATTTGTCTAATGTGGTGAATGGTTTTATGTTGTGTTTTAAATAATTAAGCAATTAATAAAATAAAACCATAGAATAATAAATAAATTAAAGCAATGGATAAATATTAGTAGTAATAAAAATATTACATTTATTTTGTATCCTACAATGGTTGATTTTAGTTATCTAATAAAGTATTGTGGAAATGATGATTAAATAAAAGTTTTTTTTTTTTTTGTGGAGTTAAATTTATTTAGTTTTAATCAAAATGCATGATAAAAGAAAATGAAATATAAATACATGAAAAGGCAACAAAAGGAATTAAGGATTAAATATTATTTTGATTTATTTCTTGAAATGTGACCTCTGGTATTCACGAGAAGAGGAAATTGAAAGGATTCCTGGGCATGGATTTTAATAAGGGGTTTTCTTTGTTTGAGAGGATTGTTCGAATGCTGGAGAAATTTTACTTTCAATCATTTTCTGTCCTTGGTTTCTTTTTCTGTTTTCTGGAGATATTGGTGAAGAGGAAGAAAGATTTGGATCTGTTGCTGGAAGATCGGCAGCAAGGAATTAGTTCAGCAAGAGGGACAAAGCTTCTACAGTTTTCTGCAAGCGTAGGACGCCGGGTTCTCTTATTTTTATTATTTATTCTCTGTTAAAATAGGAATTGTTCTCTGTGTGTGAAATTCTCATCTAGGGTTGGAAATCAAATAAGTGGGGGAAGAAAATCTATTGGGGTTATGGTTTAATCAAAGAAAATTTAGCTGGGAATTGGGAATTGTTTTTGTTAAATGGAATTTCTGAGAGTTTCTGGGCTGTTGTTTATTGAAAACGGATTTTGTTGAAATCTGGAAATGAACAGTATTTTTGTTAATTCGTTTTGTTTTAAATATATATATATATATATACATGTTTAAGGAGCAAAATTCCTTTCAATGAAATTCTGGGATTGTGATATTCTTGTTATAAAATATTTCCTTTGTACAGAGTACAGTGTTTATTTTGTTTCCTAATTTCGAAATGCCTAGATTCCAATAAATGTATATATATATATATATATTTATTCATGTGTAAATAGTGAATGAAAATTAAATTCATTGAATTGTAATTATTTTTCCGTCGCACTGTGCATAGGATTGAATTTCGGGTTTTATATATTATATTGGGGCTGTGTGGTGGTTCGGCCGTGGCCGTACCCACCACACCGCCAATGGTACAGTGTGACAGTCTGCAGACTGTCCATGGCAGTCCATATTGTAATGCCTCGTCTAAATAACCTAAGAATGTTGCAAAAGTGATATAAAAGTGTAACTAATTTTATTTTTTGTATTTAATATTATGTTAATTAGTTGCATACATTCTTAGGTTAAACGACGTTACACTACTTTAAGTTTTCCATAAGCGACTTAAGTACTTCGCATTGCACTTAATAATTCATAACATAAAATAAACATTGCATAATAATTTAAATTTCCATTCATCATAACATAATAAAGTACAAACATTTTTCCATACATTGCATTGATAAGATATTACATTGCTCATCCATCTGATGAGATAGTTCAAATACAAATACTTTACAATTACATTGATCACCTCTTATACAAATGAGGGATGTTTACAAATACATGTTTACAAAGTACAATGATAAAAGTATAGAAGAAGTCCATGTGCAAGCTCTCCATCCATGAAGCGCTCATTGCAACAAACAAACTGGGGACCCAACGGAATAAGGTGCACGTTCCACCCAACCATGTGGTACCCGTAGGTCCACCCCCATGCTAGGAGATAGTAATAAGGCTACCTAGACCAAATCTACTAACCCTAGACACAAGTACATACAAACTATTGGTTACATTGCTTCCAGATTTTGACAATTGATAGAAACACAAACTCAAGGTTTAACTGTTAATCTATGTGGAGTGTCATCACAACGATGCAATGGTTACCCTGGTGTTTCTTCCTAGGTCCCGGCCCCCAATCATTGGGTTACCCTGGTAACCTCTTACAAAACCTGGCCCTTATTGCATGCAGTTGCGGAATCGAATGTCCCTTAAGGAAACGAGACAACGATTTGCCATTCCAGGCCTTCTCAACTTATACTCATAACTCTAGTAGCTTATGAGTCATAAGCGAGGCATGCATAACTTGTTACAAATTTTAATCTCTATCTAATGTGTCATTTAATTATCACTAACTTAATTAACTATTTGTAAGTTACCCTGACACCACTTTGTGTGTCGGCCCTTACAAACAACCACTCCCCTATACATAACAAGGTTTTTAGGTTTTCATGACTAGGGTTTACCAAATGCACAGTTTTGCATCTCACATTGACAAATAAATCTTAACAGTATCAAAAACCATGTTTAGCTCTTGCACAAACCGAAGCCTATAAGAAATACTTCGAAAACAATGAAACCCCCTTTTTCCCAATTTATTCTGGAAGACTTAAACAGTTTAAAACTTTCCCCGACTTGCCCACTCACAAAAGATATAAAACGATTTTAAACAAATGGATATATTCTTCTACCATTTGGATACGCTAAATCCATATATATAGCAATTTGATAACATTATATTTACAATTAAACTCAAGAAAATAACCATGTCAATTAAATCCATTTTCCATACAATACAGAAATCAGTTCTACAGTTTGCCCAATTTTCCAATCACGTCTTAATGAAAACTATATAACTTCAAATAACAAGTTATTCTATAACAAATATCTAATTTATCCATAATATCAAAATCTAGATATTTATTAATAAAATTCTTTTAAACTTATTATTTAATCAAGTAATATAATTTTTAATTTAATTAACAAATAATTAATATATATTTTATTTTATTTTAATATATATATATATATATCAAATTAAATAACCATAATACAGATTCGCAATTTATACATTTATATAAATTTGAAAAAAGTTTTAATATCAATGAAAATTTCGCTTTTAATTCATAACACTATTTTTTTATATTTATAAAAGTTAGGGGGTTTTCGGCTCACAGCCGAGCGCTGTTTCCATAGTGATGTGGGCGCGGCTGTGGTCAGGGCTGTGCCCAGCAGACCTTATGGCTGCTGTGCGCAGCCTTACCAGCTGCGCCCAGCACCAACACTGGTGGGGAGGGTTTCGGCCCTCCCCCATCTTAAGCATTTTTTTTTTATAAAAATTTCACACGGAAATTTCTTTTGGAATACGCCGACGGGATTTATTCCGTACGGCGATTTCAAAAATAATTACCAGGTTAAAAAATATAAATTTTAACATAAACAATTTGAATATATAAATACTTAAAAATTAATTTGGGTTTTCACAGAAAGTTTTTCTACAAATCCAACAAAGTTTTCCATAGAATTTTCTACAGAAAGATTGGAAAATTTACTGTATTTAAACAAATGTTTTTCTCAGAATTTTCTAATAGTAAAATTGGGAAATTAAACCACATATCTGTTTCTTTAAAGAAAAACAAAAATTTTCCCTTCACTAATTTTAAATTCAACAGAGAACATCAAATCCCTATTCTTTTCCAAGATTTTAAAAAAAAAATAACACAGTAATTTTTTAAGATCTTTTTCAACAATTTAGTAAAATTTTCAAAACTTCCAAGAAGATTACAAGGAAATGCATTCAATATTTTTTTTAAAACTTTCTAAAGAAAAGAAATTTAACCAGCAAGTAGAATACCTGTAACTGCCTGTAGGAGTATCTTTTGCCTGTAACGTGCAAGATCTTCTTCAAAAAGATTTCCCAAATCCAAGAAAGCTTGTTCAACCACCAAGAAGATCTTCCTCAAGGAATCACAACCCCAATAGAGAGAAAAATACCAATTCTTAAGAAATTTTGGGTTTTTACACACAGAGAAATAATTTTGCCAGTGCCCAGAAAAATTTTCCCCGAGGCAATAGAATAACCCCGTGCAATTTCCGAGATCCTCAATATCCTCCGTAAAAAATTTCAACAACCCCAAATGAAAATTATGGCACTCCCACACATGTTGAGAGGTTGTTGAGAAAATATCTTCTCCACCTCTCGGCAGTTTTGCCATTTAAATTTTGCATGTAATTTTAATTAATAAATTTAAATCTAAATTTTAAAACTCAAATTTTTCAAATCACATGCAATTAACTTATTTATTTAATTTAAATACTAAAAAAAAAATTCCAAACACAATTTAATTTACATGCATAATATTTTATTTTTAATTTCTAATTTCTCTCATTTATTTAAATACAATATAATTTATGCACCTAATAATTTAATCTAATTAATTAATTTATTTAATTAAATAGTTAAATCCTTTTAAGACCAACTATTTAACTAATTAAACTAACTAATGTATTAAATAATCAAGTAAATAAATTTCAATTATATTTAAATATTAATTTTATAACAATAAATAAAGCACAATAATTATCATTAAAAATAACCAACATTTTCCTTTTCAAAAACGATTTAACCAATAGAACACATTACAACCTATGACTCAAAACTGAAAATTGACTGAGTACTATGACCAAGGTTAGAGATTGGACTAGGATAAACCTAACTACTATCTCCCATTCAACAATTCCGTTGAGTCTTGACACACTCAGACCTGATTACACAGGTGGAGTCGGTGTCATGTACCTGCAAATCCTGCAACCGAGCAACCAATGTACATACATGTATATATATATATATATAAAGCATTAAAACAAACACACTGTGCAGAGAAAATCACAGATATCATAGGGGACTCGCAAGCAAGTGATGCGATTCTGTTCTCCACACCAATACACACAGAAAACTGACTCAATAAACATTGTTAGTCCATCATAAGCATGTGCTTATCCATAAACAACTGAAAGTAAACATCTACACTAAATCATATCATGTCTGAAAACAATAAACATCACACAAAGTATCATCATGTCACAGAATAATCCATCATCGCTCAAAACCAGCGATCAAAGTATCCAACAAAACAACATAGGTCTAACAGTATGAGAAAGTATCAACAGAAAGCATAAGCATAAACGAAGGGGTACTACACGTATACTGCCCACGGCCGGGGCATTTATCCCTGTGTTTTCTTTATGCTTTAAACTTTCCATTCGAAATTATATATGTTGTTTGATTTTGGAAAACGTGAATTCTATATTTTAATTAATGTGCAGATTTTTATTTTTATAAATATATATATATATGTATATATATGTATATATATGTATATATATATTTATATATATATATATATATATTTATATTTATATATATATATATATATTTAGTAATTTATTTATTCTTTTTCCTCTGATTTAATTAATGCTGTATTATTTATTTTTGTAAAAAAATATATATATATATTCTGTTTCTTTTTCTGTTTAAAATAAAACAAAATCTGGTATAATGGAAATAATAATAATAATAGAAAGAAATCTTTTGTTTATCATTATTTTTGATTTATTAAATTACCAATTTAAGAGGATAAGTTAATAGAAAAATCAATTACGAATATATGACATCGTTGTTTATTTAATTCTTGTTTTAGTGGGAATATTTTTGGAAATAGAATTTATTATGAAAGTAAATAAGTTGTTTTTTTTATTTTTATTTTTATGAAATTTCATCTTGTAGAATTATTGGGTTTGGGACATGGTTAGTTCATTGATGTGGGAACCCTTTTTGTGTTAATACCCTAGTCTTCCAGAGGATGATGATTTTGTTGAATCTATACCTTTTCATCTTGATTTCTGCTGAGTTATGTTTTATAAATGGGGTGTACCGAATTATGAGATTATGTTATGATATTTAATTTGTGAGATGGGTTATGCCTCGTGTATTTTTTTGTTGTTGTATTTCGATGTTCATGATTGGAATGGTACAACCCCTGGTTCTTTTGATTTTTGGATGGGTCTCTAGGGAGAGTGACTCCTCATGGGGGCCGGCGCCCCGTTTAAGGGGAAGGGCTCAGGATAACCCACGAGTGAGTTAGTAAACAAGTGAAAACCTAATAATTAACTTAGGAGGGTTGGGTAGTAATATCATTATAAGATTTTTAAAATGGATGCCTCGTCTTCATTAGTGCTTCTGCAGACTAATGGAAGGCTGAGAAGGCCATGGTCGGCAGGGTCGTGACCTCGTCCTCACAAGAGGTTTATGGCTCCGCATTAGTCACCCTATGGACCGACGCCTCCAGTTGGGAGGAAGGGCACAGGATAGCCATAGATGGGGGCCGGCGCCTCCAGTTGGGAGGAAGAGCACAGGATAACCCATGTAGGACTATGCGATGACACTCTCCCCTAGTTGCCCATGTGTTTTATTTTATTGTGTTCCTCTGGAAGTAGGTTATGGGAGTTGGTTTATATTGTTGTTTGAATTGATTTAAATTGATTTATGATTATCGTTTTAATATATCTCTAGTATGCTTTTTGGTCTTGTATGATCTCATTTATATTTGATTTATGATCTTGTATCTTTATGGTACTGTGATATGATGTTATTGTTGTTCATTATAATTTGGAGTATTGTGTTATGGATCTATGTTGGTACTTCTTGTATGTTTGTACTTCTATTGTCAGTCTTGGTCGGAGTTACTTCTTTGTCACCTCTTAGCATGGGGGTGGTCGGGTGGAACGTGCTCCGCACACCGTTGGGTTCCCCATCAGCGTTCGTTGGCTTCAGTCTCATCCAGTTGAAGATTTGCTCTAGATGATCTCTTTGTATTTTGATGATTTTGTATATTATTCATCCCACATGTTTGGGAATCATGATGTAACTATATTGATATGATGTAAGATTTGAGAGATGTTGTAATGTGGTTATCAACCTTGTAACTTTATTTGGCTATGTAATTTCTCATGGTTTTATCTTGTGATGGAATCTATGTATATATATATCTAATATTGTCATTTATAGTTCCTTTTGATATCTTATGAGTTAATGTTTAGTAATGTCCTTTTTGATGTGACCTCGTGTGCCCCAAAGAACATAGTTGATTATGTTATTTGTGCTTAAATGGAATGAAGTATATGAGTATGTATATGATCATTTAATATTGGGTATGTTGATTATTATTGTTTTGCTTTAAAAAAAAAATATTTGCATTCTTAGTTGATTGTTCTTTGGGGCTTGCACAGCGGGCATTACATTGCATAAAATAATTTTTCTGTACTGTTGAATGTTCTGAAGTTTTTTTGGAAAAGATATTTCCATTCTTTTGCTTGAAATATTTTGGAGAGAGTCTTCTGAATAAAGATTGGATTCAAATTCGAGCATGGTATTCTGGAGAGGATATTTTGAAGCCAGAATGAGAAGCTCTGCGTAGAGGCCATCAAGATAATACGTGCATCATCAAATTCTCAAATAAGCGCAGGACTCCAGGTTCCACTTGTTTTCTCCTTCAGGCTTATGTTTCAGAGAAAAATAAAATTAATTAAATATGGCTTGTGTGAGGAAATACAACTTTTGTTTGAATAGAAATTTACTGAAAGAGATCAAACTAGTTTTCTAAAAAGTTATTGGTTGTTTTAGTTTTTCAAACAAAATCTACATCTTCTAGAATGTCCAATTTATCTATATTGATATGAAAATAAGAATCTACTATTTAAATTCTAGAAGCATGTTCTAGTTCTTCCTTATAATTGTATTTAGGGAAAATAAATCCCCCTTTGGATTAAAAATCTGTATTGCGAATATATATATATATATATTTCTTTATTTTGTGAATATATTGCAACAGCCATGTATTAATTTTATGAATATACTATGGCACAGTCATGCAACACATTTTATTTATTATTTGAAATACTATTGCTCAGTCATGTACTGTTAAATATTTTAATTATTGTGAATTGTACCATACCGGCTGCCTGTATTTTATTTTATTTTTTATGTTTTTGGGCCGAATTCTTGTTAAATTTGAAAAAAAAACCATGCATCTGTTAAATGAAAATAAAGTTTTGTTTAATATTGATTATTATGGGAAGAGGGAGGGATGGCAATGCCATACCCTTCCCCATCCCCAATGGTGCCAGCAGATTGCACAACAGTCCATATGGACTGCTGCATACATCAGGCCATGGGGACTGCTGCACAATCCCCATACGGACCCATCCACTTGCCTTACCCTTGTTTTTATGTTGTGTGTTTATATATATATATATATTATATGCGAATATAATATTGTTGGGTTTGGATTTTATTGTATTATTATGATTATTTATATATATTATTAATATTATATATATAAATATATATATATGATGTGCTTCGTATAATGTTTAAGTTAAGAAATTTAGTTTCATGGAAATGTTAAAAGAAATCTATTTGTTAAGTTATCTTAAAATTGTATTGAACTTTGTATCGAATTTTATTATAAAAAAAATAAGATTGTAAATACAATTAAACTAGATGTTTATTTGGAATTGTGATAGGATCGTGTGAAAATTGTAATGGTTATTTGAGTCTTGAGATTATGATTTTGTTTAATTTTCACTTTATTATTGATTGGAGTTTATATAGATGTGGGAATCCTGTTGTATTTTGAACCCCATTTTGCTTGTTGTAAACCCTAGTTTCCAGAGGCATGTTGTATATCTTTGGGTGTTTACTCTTGTATTATTGTGCTCAAAAAGTAGCATGATTTTAGTGTTATCATTATTTTGAAAGGGTTGTACGGAACTTTGTGAGACTCTAATTATGTACTTGTTAGCGAGATGGGTAATGCCTCACATGTTTTTATGTTGTGATTCTATGTTGAAATTACAATGGTACAACCCTTGGTTTTGATGTTTGTTGGGTCTCTAGGGAGAGTGGCTCTTCGTGGGGGCTGACACCTCGGGTAAGAGGAAGTGCACAAGATAACCCACGTAAGAGTAGTATAACAAGTGATAACTTAAGAATAGAAGTTAGGGGGATGGGTAGTAAAACACACAAGATAATAAATATTGGATACCTCGGTTATGCATTAGCTCTATCATAGACTAATGATAGACTGAGAAGGTAGTGGTCGGAAAAGTCGTAATCTCATCTTCATGAGAGGTTATCGACTCTGCATGAGCTACTCTATGGTGTTGGCACCTCAAGTAGGAGGAAGGGCCAGGAGATCCATAGATGGGTGTCGATGCCTCAAGTTGGAGGAAGGGCCAGGAGATCCCATGAGAGCTATGCGATAACACTCTCCACTAGACACCCTTGTGCCTTGTTTCTTGTGGCCTCTGGAATTGTATTATGATTATTGTTTCAGATTTATTTGGAATCGTGTTCTTTTTATTGTTTTAGATTTATTTGGAAATGTGTTCTATTTATTGTTTCAGATTTATTTGGAATTGTATTTTGAATGTCGTATTGGTTCTTTTGGAATTGTATTATGTTCATTGTTTCAGTTTCATTTGTAAATGTTTTATGAATGTTCTTTCTGTAGATACCTAAATTTAATCACTTCCATATGATTAAATTTGTTGCATTCACGCCTATCATATTAATATTAATTTATTAAATTAATATTACCCCCTATGTCTCGTACTGATAAAGTATTTAATTTAATAATTAATACTTTGTCTGTTACTTTATTCCTCTCTAAATTAAATAAATACACTAATTTATTTAATTTAGTCACTTATCCTCCTTTTGATTTACAAATCAATTTAAAATTCCTCACTTTCTCTCTCCTTGTCACATCCTCCAACATTTGCCACTTGCCTCTAACCTTCTGTTAATTAGCCTAATCCAATATTTGCACAACCTTAACCAAAATCATTAACTAAATTTAGCACCTCTTTTTGGTCAATTCTTCCATTTTTCCTTTTTAATGATAACCCTCTCTCCTATGTGAATTTTTAATTCACATTTATTTTCTCTAGACTCCCCTCCTTTAAATGTGAATTTTTAATTCACATTCCATTCTCCCAAGGCTTCTAGAACCTTGGACTTGTCACAATCTCCACATGTGACCAAGTCCCACCTTTTTGGAACCCACCTTTTATCCTCTAGGTTATCCTATGAATGTGAATTTTTAATTCACATTTATCCTCCCAACCACCTTTCCTTTTCCCATGTAGATTTTTGAGGAATTCTAAAATTCCTCAAAAGTCCCTTTCACTCCCACTTGGGGACAAGAAATCCCTTTTTGTGGAAATCCTCTCATCCCCCAAGGTGCATGTCCTTTTCCACCTCATGTACCTTTTTGACAACTCATCTCCCCCTCATATCCTCTTATCCACTTCACCCTCCACATGTCAAGATGTGAGGGCTTGTGGGTTCTCAACCCACCATAGCCCTTCATCTTGACCTTGTTGGATCAATCTTGACCCTTGAATTCTCTAGAGAATTCAAATTCCTATATAAATACCCCCTCCTTAAGGGCATTTACACAACACTTAGCTATCTTACACCCTTATGCTGTCATTTTGCATTTTCAACACTTTGCACTCTCACAACTACATGCTGTCCAAGTCATTTTAGATCATTCAACCATCTTTTGTCCATCATTTTGCATATTGAAGCTTGCATTTTAATCACTCAATCTATCATCTAAGGAGCACACAACCCATCCAAGCAAGGGCCAATCAAAGAAGTTTCAACAACAAGGGAGGTAAAAGTGTTTTGTGTTTCATTTTATTTGCATTCTATTTCGTTGTAACTCTCTTTTGGCTAATATTGAGGTGTCCTTGGTGTTTTGTCTTTCGTGTTTCTTAGTTAGATTCACACATTTAGAGTAGCATAAAATATCAAGGT
>VDFB02000003.1:255019573-255204367 GCA_007258455.2 Sequoia sempervirens
TGTTTCATTTTATTTGCATTCCTTTTCGTTGTAACTCTCTTTTGGCTAATCTTGAGGTGTCCTTGGTGTTTTGTCTTTCATGTTTCTTAGTTAGATTCACACATTTAGAGTAGCATAAAATATCAAGGTATACACTTTCGTTACTTGGTCATTGGTTATTGCCTTGCTCAGATGTGATGAGATTTATGACTTTAAGTTATTATGTTGACTTGTGAATGTTGTTGGTTATGCCATTGTAATCCTTGATGTGTACTTGAGTTTTGTACTATATTGTTCTGTTGGAGTCGTTTGGCATTCATGGTCGTGATCTCTTCCTTGTCACCTCTGAGCACGGGGGGTGAGTTATTTATAACTCACATGGTTGGGTGGAACGTGCTCCGCACCTGTTGGGTTCCCCATCAACATTCTTTGTTCACAGCATACCTTCAGTTGGAGTTTGTTCCAGTGGATCACTTGTAATTTTGGATATTATTATACTTTGTATCATCCCACATGTATGTGAATGTATTGTAACTCATTATTGAGAACATGTAATCCTATGTTTAAATGATGATGTAATAGTTAGGATCCCTTGTACCATTATTGTAAGTGACTCATTATGGTTGTAATATGTGATGTAGTGATACTTTCACTCTTGGTTTATGGATGTACTTTTATTAATGGTTATTGTAATATAATTGGTTAAGTTGTTTAATAATTATCTTTTACTTTGTTGTTAGTTGTGTTGCGATATGACCTCACGTGCCCCAGAGAATGTAACGTTAAGTTGTTAATGTACAATGTAAATGTATGTGTTTAATGTTTAATTGCATGTTTACTTTATGTTATTTTAAAAAAAAATTGGTTGCAATGTTTGTTCTCTAGGGTTAGCACGACGGGCGTTACATGTGCATTTAATTTTCATTCAAAATTGTTCTTTCCACATAACAACCCACTCTCGCAATGACCCTGCATTCCACTTCTTTAACAAAATTCAAATTTTCTTTCTTCCACAATGGAGTTACAATTTGCAATAAATTCCCACTCACAGACATAGGCATGGTAATTCTCCTTTAATTTTTTTTTTGACAAATCTCAAAGATATTTAAATAATTAACAAGTGAATCAATTAATGGGCATGTGCAGGATCATGATGGGCCAAAAAGTGGCGATATGATGGGTATGTGTAGGAATTATGTATTTCCAGCGACTTTTTAACCCAAAATTGATGAAGCGAAAAGAGTTTTTAAAGGAGTTATAATCTTTCCACCAATATAAATTATGCTTTACTTTGAATTTAATAAATAATTATTATTCATTTTCTATTTGAATTCTGACTAAAGTCCTAATTGATAGATTGATTGAAAAATCTATAGCTTTCAAACAATTATCACATTTTTTGAATGCAGGAATATGCATCACATTCTATGACAGTATACATAGGTTGAAAAAATATTGTAAAATTTCATGAAGTTTATTATTAGGTCAGGTGGTCAGACATACGAGTTTTTTATATTTTTTAAAAGTTGTAATAAAAAATTTATAATTAATTATTTACTTGGATAAAACTTACAAAAAAATATGCATCACATCTGGACATGAGTCCTCTACTTATATCTAAAATCTTATAAAAAATATTATCATTTTATTGTGGTTAGGGTGGTCAAATAGACACCCACTTCTTATTTTTTACCTGAAATTTAAGTACTACCATTCAAATTTCAAACTTTCACCAAATAGATTTTTTTTTGAAAATAAATCTAGTAGTTTAGAAACTACATTCAATTTTCTTTAGATTCTATTCTTACATATTTTTGAAATAATATAGATAACTTATTCAAATTTTTACGTCAAGTTGCCTAACTCTGATTTTTCTAAAAAAATTTGCCACTTAAGGGCCTATTTTTTCCATGATGATCCTACACATACCCTAATCCATTGATTTTTCACATTTCAACACCAGGCCTTAGTGTGCTAGAGGAGTTGAGCATTTAAATAAATTGAGCATGCAAGGAATACCAAGAAAAAGAAAATCAAAATTAAAATAAAAATTTTTTTGGGATGCAGGATTGCCTAGCACCCTTGGATGCTCCTGCATCATAGAAAGAAGCTTCTGAGGGCATCAAAGTTAGTATAAGAAAGATCATTCTAATCTATCTCTTCTAGGGATGTGGAGAATGGAATTTTAGAGGGAGAAAGTTGATACAACTTAAATTTTGATCAATCCATCACTCTCCATTGCTAAAGACTCGAGGTATGTACATCACCACTTATACTATTTTCAAGTTGTCATTATGGCATAGGAAGGGTCAATTGGGGCAACCAATGTTTATTTTCCTATGCCCTTCTCATTTGGATATTTCACAATTATAATCATATTTTTAATTATTTTCTCTTACCCGTTGTTATGGAGAATGAATTATTTTCCCTTTAATGTTGCATTATTGTATTAAAAGAAAAACTCAATAAAATGGTAGAGGAAATGTTATTGTTCATTTACTTCTAATAGGGTATATATGTAACAGTAGATAGTTGATGTTGGTAACATAGTTAAGCTTGTGCCGGTCGATTCTGCTAGCGCCAATTGATCTAAGCAATTTCTATTTCTATTTCAATATTTTTTTAGAAACTTTATTATTGCTGCTTTTAGTTTTTAGAAACTTTCTTTATATTGTTTTGTGTTCTGTTTTGCAAAAGAGTGAATAAAATCTATTTTTTTAGTTACTCCTTTAACAATTGCCTATATGAGTCTCTGAACTCTTTTTGGTATGTGTTGTTACAAACAACAATTTTGTAAAGATATATATATAGTATGCTATTATGAATAAAATACAAGATATGTTAAGTTTTTTTTTTGTGAAAAATTGCTTTATTGTATGTGTTTTGTTTATTTTTTGTTTCTTGATAAATTTTTGGGACTGTTTTAAAATTCTTAATTTGGTATCAGAGCAGGTGTTTTTTTATTGAATTAATCATGTTTGGTTTGAACTCTACCAATTCCTGAGTTCAATGAAAGTGATTATGATTACTAGTGCATCAAAATGATGACATTCTTGATGGGAAAATATTTGTGGGAGATTGTAGAATCAAGATATGAAGAGCCAACAAATTGGAATACTCTTAGTGCCAATGAAAGAACAACAAAGAAGGAGGATAAGAAGAACTCTCAGGCCTTATTTCATATTCAAATAACTATAGATAAGAGCCTATTTCCCAGAATTGTGGGTGCAAAGATAGCAAAGACTGCATGGAAGATTCTAAAAAGAGAGTTTGAAATTTTGAAAATGAAAGAATCTAAGAAAGTAGGTGATTTTTGTGCAAGAGTGAATGATGTTGTCAATAAAATGGCTACTCTTGGAGAAACTATTAATAATGAAATTGTGATAAAAAAAATTTTGAGGTCTCTTACACTAAAATGGAACCATGTAGCTATAATTATTGAAGAGAGAAAATATTTATCTACCCTTCAACTTGATCACCTAGTTGGATCTCTAATATCTCATGAAGAGAGATTGAGATATTTTTGGAGAATTTGATGAAAAAGCTTTTTCCTCCAAACTAAAAATTACAAAGAATGAAGATGCTAGTACTAGCAACAAAAACAATCAAGGCCAAGGGCAAGGTTGAGGTAAAAATCAAAACCTTCAAGAGGTAATAGAGGAAGAAGAGGTGGTCCAAGAGGAAGAGGTAGAGGTAGATTTGATAAAATAAATATTCAATGTTATCATTGTAATAGGTATGGTCATTTTGAAAGGGATCATAGATTAAAATCCAGTAATAACAATAAAGATTCCAATTATGCTCAAGAGAGTGATGAGGCTTCGTAAAGTAATTTATTTTTATCTTATGGAAAATATGAAAATGTTTTTGAAGGTGTTTGGTATTTAGATTCAGGGTGCTCTAACCACATGCTAGGATAATCCCATGAGAGCTATGCGATGACACTCTCCACTTGACACCCTTGTGCATTGTTTGTAGTTGCTTCTAGATATTGTATCTTATGTATTTTCGAGGGCTAGATGGGTGTCGGCACCTCAGTTGGAGGAAGTGCAAGGAGATCCCATGAGAGTTATGCAATGACCCTCTCCACTTGACACTTGTTTGCCTTGGTTTTGGTTGCCTCTGGACTTGCGTACTGAATGGTTGTTTAGATTTATATGGAATCTTGTACTTTTAATTGTTTCAGATTTATTTGGAAACGTATTTTGGATGTTGTTACGGTTCTTCTGGATATTGTATCTTGTGATGTCTTTGATTCTTGTGAATCTGTCTCATGATTGCTAATTGGTGATGTTTTGTGTCATTGTGTGATGTGGTTTCCAGTGTTGTGAGTTATGTGTGTGATTTTTGGCATGATCTCTACGTGATTCTTGTGTGCTTACTTTTATCTATTTAATGGCTTCCCGGAGTAAGCCATATCCTTGGGGGGGAGGATGTAATACCCCCATGTTACTAATACTTGTATTATTATTTCTTACTCTTATGTGTGAGCTTGATTCTACTTTCTTTTGGTGATTAGTTCACCGTCTTGGTGTGTGAGGATGCCTCCTGCATTTGGGGAATCTTATTTCTTTTTTGTTTACCGGCTTCCAGGAGTAAGCCGATTTTATGAGGGGGAGGATGTAATACCCCTCCTCTTACTGGTAGGATTTAGTATTTTTCAATGCGGTTGTTTGCTACTTGTGACGATGATGATATTGTTTGATTTGGGTTAGTTAGACGTTAGATGATGCTATTGTTTCACTATGGACATGATTATTTTGTATGACAGTATGGTTGGTTATATTAGTTGATTTTTAGAATTATATTATAATGCAATGATTTAATGAATTATGTCATGAGATGAAATTGTTAGAAATGTTATTTTTATCAGTTAAATTATAATTGTTAGAATAGGTGTGATGAAGGACAATATGGCATCACTCGTTCGTGAGTGCCCTGTTATGTTGCGATTCCTTCTCACAATGCAGTACTTCAATTTAATGCTTTGATGATTATATATATATGTATGCACATGTACACAACTTTGTTTGTATGCAGGATTTGCAGGTAAAAGTCTCGATTCCACCTGCTTCGGCAGGACAGGGCGAGCACCAATAACCCAACGGTTAAATGTTGATACAGAGGTGACGATGAAGTCCTTCCATCCCATGATGTCAGATCGTCTCGTTTGTCTGGTATTGTTTATCTTGTGAATTTGTCGTCATTTGTGGCTTGTGTTTTGTGCGTTATCGTATTTTGATTAATGTGGTATTTTATAAGTTGTGAATTTGTTAATTAAAGGTGGATAATAAGTGTGTATTTTAATGTTGGTTTATGTGTATGAAAATATTTAAATGTTTTAATTAATTTTGATAAAGTCATGTGTTTCAATTAAATGATAATTAAATATTAAATGTGTGTTATTTATTTTAATTAATTATCTGGTTGAAGATAATTATTAGAATAAATTATTTAAATTAAATAAGAAAAGGTGTTGTGCAAGAAAGTGGTAAAAATAGAAATTAAAACAAATAAAACAAATAAAAGAAAGAAAAGTTGTGCAAACGAATAGGAATGCAGATCTAATTAAAAAGTTAGCTTTTAAAGAATGATTTTCTTTTTATTTCTGATTTTTGTTGAGTTTTGAGAGAGGGATATTATCTTTTATTTAATTAAGAAGTTAGGTAAGTTTACAGACACAGGGGATTATTGTCACAGAGGTTGCACAAGATATTGACTATTCCTGGTTATTTCCTGGTTATTCTGGAGAGTCTTCTGAACAAGGAACCGGATTCAAGTTCGAACACAAAATTCTAGAGAGACGGATTCAAGCAGGAACTAGAAGCTCATCATAGGGGCCATCGAGATCGAACAAGCGTCATCAGATTCGCAGTAGCACAGGACTCCAGGTTCCAAATATTTCATCTCCTTCTTTCTGTTTCAAAAGAAAATAAATAAATAAGCAACTCATCCTTAAAGTTATTCTTTTTAGAAAAATATTTTGAATAGCAAACAAAACAGAAGGATTTCTGTGGAATCCTTGTTTGAAAGTATCCAATATCTTTATTCATTTATTTATTTATTTATTTTATGGAAAATATCTCTTACTATTTCTGTAGAAAAGAACAATCTTGGTATTTGTTTTTATGAATTTGAAATATTCTTTTATTATACATAATTTTTCTGTTATCTTAAATGTATGATTTGATGTTTCTGCACAGAAGAAATATTTCTCTACATATATATATAAATATATATTATATATATATATATATATATATATATATATATATATATATATATATATATATATATATATATATATATATATATATTATATATCAGATATCTATATTATTGTTCTTGAATTAAAAGTCTGTTTTTAAATAGTCGAAAATTTGTTATTCTTGAAAATAAAAAAAAGATTGTTGATTTACATCAGCGTCCGTACCAGGACGAAATTATATTTGTAAACAAAAAAGAATAAACAAAAAAATAAAATTAAATTAAATTAAAATCAAATTTATAAATCAAATTTTATAAAATCAATTATATATGTTTTTATATGGGAGAGGAGAGGGACGGCGCAGGGCCGTACCCCTTCCCCTGCCCTGCGCAGGCTGCGGACTGCGCAGCAGTCCTACGGACTGCCGCGCGCAGTCCGTAGGGCTGCGCAGTGGTCCGTGGGCATTGCTTTGTCTTTTTTTAAAAAAAAAGATTTCTTTTTATGATTATATTACAATTCGGTTTTTGTTTTTAATTATGTATAGTTTATTAAATATTTGTTTAAATATAAATTTGTTAATATATTCAAATATATATATGAATAGTGTATATTCATTATTTGAGCATAATTATATTCATTTTGTTTTGTAAAATTTGAGAATAATATGGAAGAGGAATATCAATTGATATATATTTTATGTTTATATATTAGATATATAAATATAAATATAAATATTTATTATATATATATATAGAATGATATTTATTATTTATTATTTTTGGTGGTTGTTATAATTATATATATATATATGTATTAAACATATATATAAATATAATTATTATTTTAAAATATGTATATATGGAAAATAAAGAAATGTAAATGTCCTTTAGAATTAAAATATTAAGGGATTTTTAGTATAATAAAATTTAATTTGTTATAAATGATTTTAAAAATAAATGATGAATTATTTTATTAATATTTGTTCAATAGGGATATATAAATTTATATATTTTAATATATATATATTTATATATATTGTCTTATTTGATTTTGAATATTTATTTTATTTTAAAAAGGAATATTAGGTTGTATGACATATTTGGGATAAAATTTAAATGATAGGGTAAGATTATTTTATTATAAAATATTTATGGTAAAGATTGGTCGTGGAAATAGAATGCAAGTATAGATGAAAGTGAATTGTTGCTTGATGAAATGTGGAATATGTTGTTGCTAATTTGTGAAACCCTTTGAATTGCTGGATTGAGTTCCTTATTGAGTGGATTAATTTCCGTATTAAGTTTGTGCATTGGTTGATTGTTCTGTTGTGTTAATCATTGATCTTGTTTAAGTTTGTTTTGAGTCAAATTGTAAGATCGTTGTGTAATGTATTGTTGGGTAACCTAGGAGGAGAAATAGAGGTCTCCCTTGGATACCACTCGAGAGTGTATCAAGTTAATTGTGAAGATTTCTTTGGGATATTGCCACTCACTACCTTATGTTTGTTGACTCATTCTTGATATCTTGTTACTATTGTTAGTTCTTTGTTGAGGAAACCCTAGTGTAAGCCTTTTCAGAGTCTTCCAGAGGCTTGTTTTATTGTTGGTGAATGTTCGTCATTTTATGTGCTCTTGGCATGGCAAGATATTAGTATCATTAATTTGAAAGGGTTGTACGAAACTTGGTGAAACTTTGATTATGTGTTTATAGCGAGATGGGTAATGCCTCGCATGGTTTGGCCTTGTGATTGTTTGCTTTGTCTGTAGTGGTACAACCCTTGCCTAGGTTGGATTTATATTAGGGGTCATAGGGAGAGTGGCTCTTTGTGGGCGTCGGCGCCTCAGGATGAGGAAGGGCTCAGGATAACCCACGAAAGAGTAGTAAACAAGTGATAACCTAAACAATAGATTTAGGGGGTTGGGTAGTTTAAAAACACAAGATAATAAAACATTAGATTCCTTGGCTATGCATTAGGGCTACCTTAGACTAGTGATAGACTGAAAAGGCCGTGGTCGGCATAGTCATAGTCTCGTCCTCATGAGAGTCTATTGGCTCCGCATTAGCTACCCTATGGTGCCGGCGCCTCAGTTAGGAGGAAGGGCCAGGATATCCATAGATGGGTGTCGGCGCCTCAGTTGGAGGAAGGACTAGGATAATCCCATGAGAGCTATGCGATGACACTCTCCACTTGACACCCTTGTGCATTGTTTGTAGTTGCTTCTAGATATTGTATCTTATGTATTTTCGAGGGCTAGATGGGTGCCAGCGCCTCAGTTGGAGGAAGTGCTAGGAGATCCCATGAGAGTTATGCAATGACCCTCTCCACTTGACACTTGTTTTCCTTGGTTTTGGTTGCCTCTGGACTTGCGTACTGAATGGTTGTTTAGATTTATATGGAATCTTGTACTTTTAATTGTTTCAGATTTATTTGGAAACGTATTTTGGATGTTGTTACGGTTCTTCTGGATATTGTATCTTGTGATGTCTTTGATTCTTGTGAATCTGTCTCATGATTGCTAATTGGTGATGCTTTGTGTCATTGTGATGGGTTTATTAGTGTTAACTTGTTATGTGATTTGTGAACGTTGATGGTGGTTCATTGTATGCTTGAGTTGTACTTGTTTCGTATCATGTTGTTGTTGAGTCGGTCGACATTCATGGTCGGGTTCACTTCCTCGTCACCTCTGAGCACGGGGGGTGAGTTACTTGTAATTCACATGATTGGGTGGAACGTGCTCCGCACCCGTTGGGTTCCCCATCAGCGTCTTGTCTTCTCGGCATTCCACAGTGGAGTTGTACCAGTGATCACTTGTATTTCATAATTCATTGTACTTGTATCAATCCCCATGTTGGGAAGTTCAATGTAATTCAGTATCAAAGATTGTAATGTAATATTGAAACGATGATGTAATAGTTAGGTTCATTTGTAACTCTATTAAGAGATGTATCATGGATGTAATTATGCGATGTTTAATATTCTCGCATCATGGTTATTGGATGTATCCTTATCCTTGGTTATCATTATAAATGATATTGTTGTAATCTTTATTTTTATTTCCGGTTAGTTGTTGCGATGTAACCTCGCATGCCCCAGAGAACTAAGTGTGTTAATGTGATGAAATGTGCTATGTGAATCATGGTTAAGTGTTGTTACATGTTTAATTTGATTATTTAAAAAAAAAATTATTCGCATTGTGTGTGTTCTCTGGGGTTTGCAAGGTGGGCATTACAGCTTGGTATCAGAGCATAGGTTCATACACTGGGCACTATGTGTGCTCACTATGTAACCTTGCATTTAGTCCCTAGAGTCTAGAGTTTCACTTTACCATTGTCATTGTTGTGAACCTGAGTTTCTTCCGTTAGCCGGTCTCAGGGCAATGGTGCAGGAAACTGATGGGAATGGATAGGACCCTCGGTGTAGTGCGCAATGCACCGATATCCTCCCTATCAAGGATGCACTATGAACCCTTGTGTAATTGTGTGATGTAATGTGCTATGTGATTATGGTTTAATGTTATTGCATGTTTAATTTAATTGTTTAAAAAAAATTATTTGCATTGTGTGTGTTCTCTGGGGTTTGCATGGCGGGCATTACAAAGAGGTAGAGGTAGATTTGATAAAATAAATATTCAATGTTATCATTGTAATAGGTATGGTCATTTTGAAAGGGATCATAGATTAAAATCCAGTAATAACAATAAAGATTCCAATTATGCTCAAGAGAGTGATGAGGCTTCGTAAAGTAATTTATTTTTATCTTATGGAAAATATGAAAATGTTTTTGAAGGTGTTTGGTATTTAGATTCAGGGTGCTCTAACCACATGTCAAGGAATAAAGATTTGTTTTCTAAAATTGATGAGAATTTCAAATAGAAGATCAAGCTTGGTGATGACAAAACATTGGAGGTTGCTGCCAAAGGAGTTGTGAAAGTCCATACTAAGGATTGTATGAAAAATGTTCAAGAAATTTATTACACTCCATAGTTAAATCATAATTTATTAAGTGTTGGGAAATTGTGTGAGAAGAATTATAAGGTGGTGTTTGAAAATCAGAAATGGACAATTTATGATAAGAATCAAGTCGACAGGGTGGTTATAGTTGTTCCTATGTCCAGGAATAGGATGTTTCCATTGAAGTTTGGTGATCATTGCAACAATCTTGCAAACATTGCATATGAGGATAAAATTTGGTTCTGGCATCTCAGGTATGGACATTTAAATTTTTAGAGTTTGAAATTTCTCACATCAAAATATTTGGTTCATGGTTTTCCTAAGGTTGAAGAGCACAAGGAAGTTTGTGAAGGGTGTGCTAAAGGAACACATGCGAGAGATAAATTTCCAAAAGGAAATGCATGGAGGGCCCATTATCCACTATAGTTGGTTCACTCAAATATTTGTTGTAATACCCCTCATAATGTTTAGACTTATTATTTTCTATGCTTTGGTTTGATACTATGATGGTACTGTTATTGTGTGATTTGGATAGTTAGGCATTTGATGATGATGTTATTCCATTAGTGGACATGATTATTTCATATGACATTGTGGTTGGTGATATTAGTTGATTTTCAGAATTATATTATGATGCAGTGATTTTATAAATTATGTTATGAGATGAATTGTTAGTTTAGAAATGTTATTTTATCGGTTATATTATAATTGTTAGGATAGATGTGATGAAGGACAATATAGCATCACTCGTTTGTGAGTGTTGTGTTACGTTGTGATTCCTTCTCACAATGCAATGCTTTGAATTTATATATATGTATGCACATGTACACGACTTCATTTGTATGCAGGTATTGCAGGTACAAGTCTCGATTCCACCTGCTTTGGCAGGATAGAGCGAGCACCAATAGCCCAACGGTTAAATGTTGAAATAGACGTGACAATGAAGTCATCTCGTCCCATGATGTCAGACCATCTTGTTTGATTGGTATTGTACATTTTTGTAGTTGTCGTTATTGTGGTTTGTGGTTGTGTTATGTCGTATTTTATTAATGTGGGTATTTTATAAGTTGTGATTTATTTTACTTAAATGATGGAAATGATTGTTTATTTTAATGTTAGATTAAATTGTATTTAAATTTTTAAATGTTTTATTTATTTTTAAAAGTCATGAGTTTTATTAAATGATAATTAAAATATTAAATTGGGTATTATTATTTTAATTAATTATCTTGTTGAGGATAATTGTTAGAATAAATTATTTAAATTAATTAGATAATGTGCTTTGCAAGTAAAGTTAAAACAAAAATTAAAACAAAAAGTATTGAAAATAGAAAAATAAATAAATAAAAGAATGGAAAAAGTTGTGAGAACGAATGAGAATTGAGATCTGACTGAAAAGCCTACTTTTAAAGAATTAATTTCTTTTATTCTGGATTTTTTTTTAGAGCTTTTAAAAGAAAATGGGAATATCATTTATTTAATTGAAAATTTTGGAGAGTTCGGGGGAGACAGAGGATTATTGTGATAGAAGTTGTGCAAGTTAATTGTTCTGTACTATTGAGTCTTATGAATTTTTTGGGGAAAGGTATTTCAATCTTTTGCTATATTTAGTGGAGATTTTTAGAAAGGGATTGTCAATCTTTTGCTAGTGTTATTCTAGAGAGTCTTCTAAACAAAGAATCAGATTCGAGTTCTAGCACGAAATTCTGTAGAGGAGATTTTGAAGCCGAAACGAGAAGCTCTACGTAGAGGCCATCAAATTCCAACAGGCAACATCAGTTTCTCAATAAAGCACAGGACACCAGGTTCCACTTGTTTCCTTCTCCATCTTTTTGTTCAAAGAAAAATAAAAAATAGTTAAAATATGACTCGTGTGAGAAAAGAAAAATTTAGATTGAATTTAAAATTAATGAAAGGGATTAAATTAGTTTTCTGATAGTTTATTGTTGTCTTAAAAAACTACATCTTCTGGAATGTTCAATTTATCTCTGTTGTTATGAAAGAAAATCCTTCATCCTATCTGAGACAAATAAATCTTCAACTTTATATATATAATATATGTATACAAATATAATTTTTATTTATTTTTACAATTTTATCTTCTACTGAAAATGTTATTACTATATATATATTCATATATAGTTGTATTTTTTAATATAAAACCATTCCTTTTCTTTAGAAGTATGAATATACATATATATAACTAAGATATTTAATTGTGCACATTTATGTTTTTACTGGTTCATTTTTTGTAATTGTTTGGTAGCCGAACTCGTGTTTTTGGTTTCTGTTTAATAAATATTTTTTTTTATATGAGGATTAGGGGGGGACGGCTGGGCCGTACCCTGACCCTGTCCCTCCAAGCCACAGACTGTGTATAGCAGCCGTAAGGGCCGCTGTACAGCCGCGACAGTCTCCACTTGGGATTGCTTTTATGGTTTTATATATATATATATATATATATATATAAATATATATATATATAATATGTATTTTTTTTTATTATTATTTATTATGTTTTATTGTTTCTAAAAGAATGCTAAATAAATGTTATTTGGCATGAATTATTTTATTATTATATATTCAGTGTGGCTAATATATATATATATATTTATATATATATATTTATATTTATATATATATATATTAGGAAAGATGACATATATTGTTTTATTTTATTATTTATTTTATTTTAAAAGGAATATATGGTTGTATGGATTATTTTGAATAAATTGTATAATAGGGTAAAATTATTAT
Organism: Sequoia sempervirens; assembly: GCA_007258455.2. Taxonomy (NCBI): domain Eukaryota; kingdom Viridiplantae; phylum Streptophyta; class Pinopsida; order Cupressales; family Cupressaceae; genus Sequoia; species Sequoia sempervirens. The sequence goes on from VDFB02000003.1 coordinate 255,032,469, forward strand.
TTTTATTATGGAATATTTATGGTAAAATTTTATCGTGGAGACTGAGTGCAAGATGAAAGTGGATTGTTTGTCTTGATGAAATGTGGATTATGTTGTTAATTTGTGAAACCCTATGGATTGTCGGTCTATCTTGTGCATTTTTTATTATGGTTTTCTTTTATTCTAGATTGCGGTGTGGGAACCTTGTGTAATTGTGAATTCAGTTGTTGTTGATTGTGAAACCTTGTTCCAGAGGCATGTTTAATTTTGAATGTTATCCTCATTTTGGTTATGCTTTTGGAGTTGAAAACTTAATGGTTTATGTTTGGAAGGGTTGAATGGTTTGTTAAGACTTTTGGTTATGAATTAGTGTGAGAGGGTTAATGCCTCGCGTGTTCTTGTTGTGGTATTATGCTTTTTATGTTATAGTTCAACCCTTGCCTGGATTTGATTTATGTTAGGGGTCTTAGGGAGAGTGGCTCTTCGTGGGGGCCAACGCCTCGGAAGGAGGAAGAGCTCAGGTGAACCCACGTAAGAGTAGTTAAACAAGTGATAACCTAAAAATAGAATTTAGGGGGATGGGAAGTAAAACACACAAGATAATAAACATTGGATTCTTCGTCTATGCATTAGGGCTATTATAGACTAATGATAGACTAAGAAGGTCGTGGTCGGCAAAGTCGTAATCTCATCTTCATGAGAGGTTATCAACTCCGCATGAGCTACCCTATGGTGCCGGTGCCTAAAGTAGGAGGAAGGGCTAGGGGATCCATAGATGGGTGCCGACGCCTCAGTTGGAGGAAGGGCCAGGGGATCCCATGAGAGCTATGCGATGACACTATCCACTAGACACCTATTTTCTTTGTTGCTTATTGCCTCTGGAAATGTATTTTGGATGTTGTTTCAGTTCTACTAGATTTGTACTCTTATTGTTGATTTAGATTCTTGTGAAAATGATTTATGAATGTTCTTTGGTGACTTGTTCTATTGTTAATGCCTTGTTTAATTATGATGAGTTTCATAGCTTGTTCTTATTATGTGGATTTGTGAACATGGATGCTTATGTCATTATATACCTTGAGTTGTATTGTACTATGTTGTTCTTGGAGTCGGTTTGAAAATCATGGTCGATTTAACTTCCTTGTCACCTCTGAGCATGGGGGGTGAGTTATTCATAATTCACATGGTTGGGTGGAACGTGCTCCTCACCCGTTGGGTTCCCCATCAACATCCTTTGTTCGCAGCATTTCTGTAGTTGGAGTTGTACCAGTGTTCACTTTGTATTTCAGATTTCATTGTACTTGTATCATCCCACATGTTTGGGAGATTCATTGTAATTCTTATAACAAAATCTTGTAATGTAATATTATAACGATGATGTAATAGTTAGGATCATTTATAACTTTGTTAAGAGATTCATATGATTGTATTATGTGGATGTACATTTATTCATGGTAAATGGTTACATGGTTTATCATTATCTTTTATTTCCATTTAGTTGTTGCGATGTAACCTCGCGTGCCCCAGAGAACTAAGTGTGTTAATGTAATGTAATACGTTATGTGATTTTGGTTAATGTTATTGCATGTTTAATTTAATTGTTTTAAAAAAAAAAAAAATTCTTTGTGTGTGTTCTCTGGGGTTTGCACGATGGGCGTTACATTTGTGTTCCTATGCAAACAAAAAGTTTGGGTAAGTCCTCGTATTTCATTACTTTCATTGATGATTACTCACAAAAGTGTTGGGTCTATTTTTTGAAGACAAAAGATGAAGCTTTTGTTGCCTTCAAAAGGTTTAAATACTTGGTGGAAAATGAAAAAGGTTGCAAAATTAAATGCTTAAGGACTAATCATGGAGGAGAGTATTGTTCAACATATTTTTCAGAATTTTTGTGATATGAATGGTATCAAAAGACAACTCACCATTGCTTACACACCTCAACAAAATGGGGTAGCTGGAAAGAAAAATCATACAATGGTAGAAATGGCAAGGAGTATGTTACAAACCAAGAGACTAAGCAATTCTTTTTGGGGTGATGTGCTTGCTACAATAGTGTACATTGTTAATCAGATTCCCACTCGTGTGCTTGATATAATGACTCCTTATGAAGCTTGGTATGAAAAGTGTAATGCCCAAAAATTTCAACCATAAACTTGCCTGAATTTCATAACACAAATTTCAAAATTTCAACCATAACACAAGACCCACTCACAATATGTATGCTTTCAAGCAAGAACACGGGAACCTAAGGGGCCGGACCTAATTCCTCGGGGGCTCATCTATGATGGCCTTGCCTACGTACACGCAGTGCAGAGGAATCGTAGTTCGAGACATGGAGATTGCATGAACTCATTCTCGATTGACCAACAATAATGTATATCATCTAGGTTTATTCACAACTAGTTTACCAACACTTTTAGTAAGTATATAGAAAAGACAATTAGGTTATTCAATGAGGACTTTTCACTATATAGTGAAAAGATAGAAAAGAACATTTGAGGGATTTCTCCTACTACAAACACCTACTATGTATAACTTAAATTATAATAATAAAAAATGTCATACTTATGTTTTAGTACCATACACTCTATGCATCATGTCCATTAACCATGGAATGAATAATGTAAAATTATAGTTGTAGATTAATCCAACTAATACAAGGATCATGATTTAACATCAATAAGATAAACGATCAAAGATTAAACTCAATTGTTGACTTGTCATATAAGACATGAAAATATAAGAAATGACATGAGTGAACAATATATGAATCAAATATGATGAAAATTATTTAAATCGATAGGATCTATCAATTTACTAAAGAGATAACTAATTACAATAAAATATAAGGTCTAGTTAACAAGGTAATTAATCGTTTATCCCAAAACTAACAATGTACTACTACTAAAATATGTAACAATTGATTATTTGAAAAACATGAAGAAAGGAGTAATCAATGAATGCACGAGTTAATTCAAGGGAAAAATAATCTTTTAATAAGCATATTGATAATAATTCAATCACATAGCCACTCTACAAGTTTTAGTTTGTTGATCGTAGAAAAATGAGCAGAATTAAAATGATGATAACTTTCACATTACTAACCCAAATTTTAAAATTCAAAATGATTTGGAAAGGGGAAAGAGAGGAATGAAACCCAAAAATCGTTTAGCATAAAACCCAAACATGTGTGAGCAGTTTTTTTCTGCAACATGACCCACTAACTTACTCAAAACAACAAAATGACCATAAGATATTATTACTAATTGAATAATTTAGCCATATAACAAAATGAAAGAAAAAAAAAACTTAATGAATATTGTAAATATGAGAATTCAAAATATTATTCTTAATAGAAATCTCATTGACAAAATTCTATCCTTCTAAAAGGTGAAAGTATAATACTGAAACATTCTCAATTTAATAATAATATGTAATATTTCTCTAAGAACCTTAAAATATCATAATCCTTGAAATACTACTAAAATATTTTAACTATGAATCACATGAACAAGGAAGGATCTCATTCATTTCATCATAGAATTAATAAAGGCTTAATTTCCCATTGTTTTCATAAATTTACATTTGTAAAATATAAGGAGAGAAAATAAAATTAAAACAAAATCCTCTAGTTAGAAAACACTCTTGGCAAAAGAATAAAAATAAAAATGTTTACTAAATTGAAAATATTCATTTGTAAAATCAAAATAAAACAAAATGCAACTTCATAACTTAGTTTTTCTTTTAACTTTGGTTGCATATCTTAAAATTGTTGGGATCGGTTAGCAAATGTTCTAAACAAGGTGGCTGGTTTAATACATGGGATGCCTAAAGATTAATAAAACACAATATGAAAATGGCAGGAAGTCTAAGACAAATGTATATCAGAGTAGGTTTGCATATCTACACATTTCAGATTTGGTTCACATATCTACACCTTGTAATAATTGTAATCTTTTCACTTATTTAATGTAAGTTTTTATTTTATAATAAATAATCATCGTTACCTTGATTTAGGCTGCAAGCCTCACATATTCTTTATTCCAGAAAACAATAATATTTGATCCTATTGTTTCATTCAGAAATTCAATTCAACCATTTCTTAACCTTGTAATCATGATTTTTCACTCCATATTTATGAATTGGGAGTTTGTCACAGAGTTTTATGAAAGTATAGAGTGGAAATTCAATTTATATCTCTCGATCCACCAGGAATTTATTTTGCTTCCCAAGCATTGAATTAAATAGTGGAGATTGTTATTAGGCCTTAATTAATTATAAATCTCAGCAAAATGGAGCTTATTGACAATATTTAATTAAATACTCAAATAGTTATCCTATAGTGTCAAAGAAGATAAAATGCATGTAATTTACATATCATTGTCTTTAATTGATACCATATGAATCCTTTTGTATTTAAGGCTAAAGAGATTTGGGAAAACATAAGAACTCTTTTGTAATGACTTTCAGCATAGCAATGAAGAAAAATGCTTTACATATGTAAATAATGCACAGAACATAAGAATCTCAAAGATAGCTGCGTGAAATTCATAAATGATACAAACTATCAAATGTATTAACTTCGTACGCTAGAACTAGAATATTTTATTTAATGCCAAATTGCAAATATTTTTCAAAACACATGAACTTATTCATCAAAAAGAAAACAATGAAAACTATATGGCAATGTTTGTCATACCTGTAATCACTAGTTTTGACAGTTGACTCTTTACCTCCTTTCAACCTTTCTTGTTCTTCTTTTAGTTTCATGTAAGGAAAATGCTCCCATGCTCTAACCCATTTCTCTAGATTCTCCCCCCAACAGTTATGATTTAGCCTCTCTAAATAGAGGTCGTTCCACAGCATAAAGCCATAAAACCATGGCAATAGAGGTTTGAAAATTGCATATATCCTTTTTGGTTCTTTTTCCTTAAAGCTTAACAAAACAAAAGCATGGAAACAACAGATTTTGCACCACCGAGAATAAAATAAAAATCTTTAAATTTATGTCTTTGATTTTACATGTCTTTTTTTCAAACCTTTTCGATTTATTTGAACTATATTTCTAATAAGAGTTTCTTTATTGACCAAACATTCTATCTTTTTATAAAATACAAAATTAGTAAAATATTATAAGCAATATTTTGTACTCATCCATTTGCTACTTTTTCTTAATTGATAATGATACTATTTGTTAATGAATATCACGCTAGTGCTAGTCAACCACTAACATTTCTTCTTTATTTTCTATTCAATCATTATCTAGCATATGAGATCTATAAAAAAAAAAAATTCAAATTTTGAGGTTACCAATAATAATATCCATTTATTTTTAACTACCATTAGAAACAATATTCATTGATTAATTCATCGAATCAATAATAATAATTGAGTATTAGTGATAGCAATAATATTATGCATACAATAACTATAAAAAATATTTAGTTTATATGATTGCATGAGTAATGTTGGTCTAACTTATAGCTTTGATATCCTTCTAAACATAGGGATAAACATATCATTTCTATTACGATTATAGAATTCACACGTGTTTATCATCCCTTTACCACTTGAACATATTAGGAGGTGGTTGTTGATGACTTACCTATCATGGTTCTTTAGATGCATTGAAGGTGACCTTACAAAAAGAAACCTAGTGTTCATCATTTTAGAGTTTTTGGTTGTTTAGCCTATGTTCATGTAGCTGATCAGAACAGGAAAAAGTTAGATCCAAAAAGTGAATCATGCATTTTTGTTGGCTATAGTGAGCAAAGTGAGGCTTATAGGTTGTATAATCCTCTCACCAATAATATTGTTGTGTCAAGAGATGTAATTTTTGATGAAGGGGGAGTTTATGGTCATCAAAAAGGTCATGATGAGAGGTCCAAATCTGTTTTAAATGGTGGTATTCTTCATGATATTGATTATGAGAAACCCTCTAATACTTCAATTTCAAGTGATACAAATCCACCAAGTAGCCCCTCATCCAGTTCTTCAGTTTCAAGTGCAATTTCAAGCCCAAGTCCAACAATGAGGATGAGAAGCTTAAGTGACATTTATCAAAGATTTTCAAACCATGAACATGAAGAAAATCCAAGAGGTGAGACAATAAATTTTTCTTTAATTTCACAAGCTGATTTTGAGCCATCATATTTTGAAGATGCATGTCTTAATAAAGTTTGGGTGCAAGCATTGCAAGAAGAGATAGATTCTATTCATAGGAATGACACTTGGGAGATTACAAAACTTCCACATGACAAAAAGAAGATTGGTACTAAATGGGTCTACGAGACTAAGTACAATAGTGATGGAAGTGTTGAAAGCCACAAATCAAGATTAGTTGCTAAAGGCTACACACAAAGGTATGGGATTGATTATGAAGAGACATTTGCACCTATAGCAAGACAAGGGACTATTAGATTGTTGATTTCTCTAGCAGCCTAAAAGAAATGCAGCATTCATCACATGGATGTGAAAAGTGCCTTCTTGAATGGGTACTTAGAAGAGGAAATCTGTGTGGGACAACCACAAGGTTTTGAGGTGCAAGACAAATAACACCTAGTCTAAAAGTTGAAGAAGGCCTTGTATGGCTTTAAACAAGCACCAAGAGCTTGGTATGCTATAATTGATGGTTATTTTCAAGAGAAGTAAGAGTGAACCTACCCTTTACTGCAAAGTAATGATATTCTTATTGTCAATTTATATGTTGATGAATTTTTGTATATGGGTGGCAATTCTAAGATATGAGCTCTATTCAACATGAGCTCACAATGTGTTGTCAATATGAAATAAATGGTTTGGAAACAAGTTTACCACATTTGGTAAAATAGCATGACTACATTATACCCATGTATACTATAGATTGTGATAATCATTCTTTGAACATTATCAAGCATTCTATTGCATTTAAGGGAATCGATAATGTTGCTTACAACACTAAACACTTGCCACGATAATTTACTTGTACATATCACTTCTTTCCTTAGTCTATATATCTAGTGCATATTAGTTCTAATATAGAAGTTCTTGGTGATTGAAAGAAGTTAGACCACATAAGCTAGTGTACAATGTATCTAAATGTTTAATTTAAATCTTGTACATTTTATGTATCTTCTAAATACTTATGGAGCCATTGCCTAATGAAAACTATTGGCTTGACTTTATGTAATTAATTGAATTAATGTTAATATAAGGATAGATGATACATTAAAATGCAAAGATAAATTAGAGTCTACTATTGTATTTTCCAAAAAGGGATATGTACTCTATTTTATAATATTTAGGTTGAATATTGATAAATGGCAATATAAATTTTTTGTTGAAAACTCCTTTAAGTATCACATAATCTAAGAGCTTTTAAAAATTGAATATTTGATTAAATTGCTTTTGTGTGTAGCAGTGTTGTTGGGGTTTTATGTAATACCCCTCGTGTTGTTGTTTGGACTTGATACTTTCTATGGTTTTGCTTGACACTATGAGACTTGGATAGTTAATGTTTGTTGGTTGGATTGGTTGACTGGATAGTTTAGATTGCTTGATGATTATGCTACTTTATATGATGATATGACATTATGGTTACAATTGATTTGGTAATGTTTTAATTTGATGCAGTAGTATATTGTGATGCAGTAGACTAGTAATTATTTCATGATGATATGACGTGATCAGTATAGTTTAACAATGTTACTTTATACTTGATGCTATAGTTGTTATTATGGTTTCAGTGAAGGGACAGTGTATCACCACTTGTTCGTGAGCGCCCTACTACGCTGTGAATCCTTCTCATGATGTGATGTATTTGAGTATATATATATATAAATGTTGTACACAACCTTGTAGATGTATGTAGGAACAAAGTCTTGATTCCACCTGCTTTGGCAGGACAGGGTAAGCATTAAATTATCCCAACAGGCATGATGTTGAAACAGAGATGAAAAGGAAGTCACCCTGTCCCAAGTCTGTCAACCCATCTTGTGTCTAGTGGTATTGTACGTCTTTGACTATGGTCATTTCTGCATTATATGATAGTCATATTTTGTGAGTGTATTCATGTTATTTATTTAACGTTAGCGTTGTTTTGCATTGAGTGGATTAATAGTATGATGTAATTTAAATGATTAAACAATTAAAATGAATTTTATTAGTAATTATGGGAATGAATTTATTAAAATTTAAAAGTATTAAATTAAAAGTTATGTAATAAATTAAAGAGAAATAAATAAATAGTGTAAATAGTATTATTTAAAAAGTTGTCATTTGGATTATTTAATTTAATAGCAAGTTGTGAGTAATTAAGAAAATAAAATATTTATATGTTTTTTTTTTATGTGTCAATTGTGAGAGGAAAATTAGAAAAAATATAAATTAAAACTAAATATTTTAGTTCGAATAGAAAAATCAAGAGAAGAAAAAAGAGGACCAATGAATGTTTAGATTTTTGGTTGAAAGTTGGTGAAGAAATAGAAAAATTCTTTTCATTTTGATTTTTGAGTTTTCAAAAATAGAAGAGGATATCTTTTTATGTAATAGCAAAAAAAGGAGAAGATGTAGGCACATGAAATTTTCATAGAAGCTTTAAAAAAATATATACTTGTTTGTAAAAACCTTCTTCTTTTATTCTCTCTGAGAAAAGGTTTTTGAGTTGAAATAGAAGATTAGTCTACAAAAAATTAGATCAAAGAAACTAGTGGAGAAGTTCTGTAGAAGGAAAGGGATTTTTTTGAAAACGCTGGTGGGAATCAAAAGAAGGCTTCATCAACTTCTCGGCAAGTGCAAGACTCCAGGTTCTTTTATTGATCTTTCACTGCTTGTTAAATTTGAATGGAAAATATGTTGTTCTATAAAAGAAAAATCATTTGGGGGTTTTAGAATAAATGCGTTCATATCAATTTAGTGGGTAATAGATAAATGAAAGAATTTTTTTGTTTGGAGCTTTTGGAAATATTTTGTATGTTTGTAATTTTGTTTATGAGAAAATTTGATTTCCTCTCTGAAATAAATGGATATACATATTCATATATATATATATATAAATTATATATACATAAATATATTTATCAATTCCTACAGAAAGTGCTTAGCAAAATATATATACATATACACTCACATATAGAGGTATATACATATATAAATATATATATATATATATAAATTAATAAGTTTGAACTTTTTTTCGTGGGGCTGAACTTGTCTTGGTGTCGAAATTTCTTTTTATTGAACAAAATGAGGTTGAGGGGGGATGGCTGGGCCGTACCCTCCTCTCTCCCCCTTTTGGCAGCACTGGGCTACCCACATCAATCCATAAACTGTTGTGCACAACAACCGTATGGGTTGTTGTGCATAGTCCACCGCATATGCCCGGTGGTTAATAATTTTATTTTATTTTTTGATAATATATATATATGTGTGTGTGTGTGTGTGTGTATTTTTTATGGGTACAATTAAATACCCAGAAAAATCAATTAGGCTAGAATTATTTAATGAAAAAAAATAAACATAATATTTATATATATATGTTTTATTTGTATATATATATATATATGTAATTATATGTATATATATATATATATATAATATAAATATATAGATATATTGATTTCTTTTATGATTGTGAAATTATAAATATGACTGTAATTTGTTAATGGAGAAAGGAAAAATGATATATCAGAATTATTATCAAGTTGTTATTTCAAAATTATTTCATTGAAAATGGGATTAAGTCATATTGATTAATTGTGAATGAAATAAAACAAATTTTTGTATTTTGGGTCTATTTTGTAATAACAATGTTTGAATTATTATGTTGTTTTGTATTTTGGGATTTGGCTTCTTTATTATCATTATGTTATTGTTTTGGCTTTAATCAATGTGGGAACCCAGTTTGCTTTAGGAACCTTCTTAGGGATTTTTTTAACTTTAGTCTTCTAGAGGCTTGAGTCCAACATTAGCTAATGTTTTATCTTCCATTTGCTCTAACAGTGGCAAGTTATTTGGCATCTTTGATTTGAAAGGATTGTACTGGATTTTATTGAGAATTTGGTTATGTGCTTATGGTGAGATGGGTAATACCTCGCATGTATCTAGTTGAGTTTGGATGTTTTTTTTCCCTTAGTAGTTCAATATTTGATTTTGGTGATTTTTTTGGGTCTCTAGGGAGAGTAGCTCTTTGTGGGGGCCGTCACACAAAGGGGTGGCCAGGATAACCCACATAAGAGTTAGATTAAAAAGTGAAAATCTAATTAAAGAATTTAGGGGGATGGGTAGTAATAACATTAACAAGATAAGTATGGATACCTCGTCCATCTGTTAGGGCTTCCATAGACTAATGGTGGATTGAGAAGGCCATAGTTGGAAAGGTCATCACCCCATCTTCATGAGAGGCTAATGACTCCGCATAAGTCACCCTATGGGGTTGAAGCCTATTTGCAAGGTGGCCATGATAACCCATGTAGGAGTATGTGATGATACTCTCTTCTAGTTTCCCCTTATGATTCGTTTTCTTGCTAGCCTCTGGAAGTGGTTTATGGTTGTTTCCTTTTGATTTATTGATGATGTGTTTAATGGTCTTGTGTTGTTCTGATTGGTTTCTTGGTTGTTGTTCGTTTATGATCTATGTACTCTCATGTTATTGCTATTGGAGTTACTATTATTATGTTACTGTTAGTGGAGTTTAGTCTTGTTGGCATCCTTGGTCGAGGTCACTTCCTTGTCATCACCGAGCACGGGGGTGGGTTTTTCTAAAACCCACATGGTCAAGTGGAACGTGCTTCACACCCTATTGGGTTCCCCATTAGTTTTCGTTTTGCACAGTATCATCCAGTTGGAGCTTGAGCCAACTGTTCATAATGTATTTCAGTGATTCTTTGTATTAATGTATCTTTCCCACATGTATGGGAGATTATGATGTAACTCATGTATATGAACTATGTAAAGTACTGAAGTTGATGTAATGTAACTGTACCTTTGTAATCATTTATGACCTATGAGATTTATTATGGTTTTGTACCATGTGATGTATTTATATTTATGCTTATGTATGTATGGATGTTTAGTGAAATTAATCTTGTTATCTCTTGCAAATGATTTAATGTAATGACTATGAAGGATGTAAATTTAGTTAAGTTATTTGGGCTATATGTGTATCTTTAATTATGGGTTGGTTTTATGCGATGTAACCTCGCGTGCCCCAAAGGACTTAGATGTTTGAGATGTTTATCATGCAATGTAATGATGTATAATGGTACTTTATATGTTTACTTAATATGTTTACTTTGCATTTTTTTTAAATGTGTGCTTAGTAGTTTTCCTTTGGGGTTTGCACAATGGGCGTTACATTTTACATGACAAAATGTGGTGCTTGCAATGCCTGTGAGTGAGACATGAATTTTTAAACACTTTCTCAAAAGAAATGAACATGGTTTGGAGTTTTTTTTGGGAATATAAATTGGTAACCTTGTATTTTATAAATCTTATCATTACACTAAGTATTTATATACCATTTTAGAATAGATAAAGTAATCAAATGTTAGAGGTCAACCCAACATGTGAAATGAGTGTTTAGCTGATTCATAGTGCTAGTAGAATAGGTATTGAATTCATCCAACTATAATTTGAAACTTGAATCTCAAGACCAACCCAACATTCAAAATGAGTTGGGTCATGGAATAGATGTAATGGGTAGGACCAATTATTAGCAAAAGTGAGATTTTTTAGTTTTTTGAACATTAACATTATATGCTTGAATAAAAGGAAAGGAGGAATCATTGGGATTATTTTTATTCCAAGAAATTAAGTCAAGTAAAGATCTAAAAACATGCAATAGTATAGAATTATATATAATGTTCCTTAGTAACAAGTGGTTAATATCAAAGAAATTTTTTGGTTATCTATTAAATTATTATTTTAATATTTTAAAGTATTCACTTAATACATTCATCAAATTGATAGTTAAATAGAATTGTCTCATTTTCTATTTGATATTCATTAATTATTAAAACAATAGTTACATACATACATACATACATATGTATGTATGTATGTATGTATGTATGTATATATATGTATGTATGTATGTATGTATGTGTATATATATATATATATGTATGTATGTATGTATGTATGTATGTATGTATGTATGTATGTATGTATGTATGTATGTATGTATGTATGTATGTATGTATGTATATGTATGTATGTATGTGTATGCATGTATATATATATATATGTATATGTATGTATGTATAAATATATGTATGTATGTATACATATATATATGTGTGTGTGTGTGTGTTGTAGTGTTGTAAATTGTTGACCCTAACAATTTCAGTCTATATGGACACCCTATTTTTCTTATGGATTTAATTATACTAATAATTTATTTTTTGGGGCTAGATTGGGAAAATGCATTATTTAATCCTTGACATATTGACAAATTTGGGAAAAAATCACCCAGTCAAGGGTGAGGGAACCCCTAACTTGGCCTATCCAAATTATAATGTTTTGATGTAGGTCCTTGGGATTTAAAAAGGATCTTAGGTTTGAATATAATCAGAAATATCAATTGAGGTGCATATATAAACAAGTTGTCTTCTCATTTGAACATTAGAAGCTATTATGATCAATCATACACTATTATGATCTTATTATGAAGATGTATTGAGTTATCCTCTACATGCTAGCTACAACAATCCATTTTTTTTTTGGACTAACCTCTTGCAGGTCTTAAATAAATCCAAGCATCCATCAAACCTTTGGTGGAAACTTATGGTTTGTAAATCACTTAGACAAAGATTTCATACCTAAGGTAACATTATTATTTACCATTTGTTATTACAACCAATTATTGTAATAACAAATGGTAAGCCCTCTTTATCATCATAATTTTCTATTTGTGGAGGTGGAAACACCAAAATGGGGTTTGGCTTAGGAAAACCCCTATATAGCACAACCTTTCCCTCTCTTTTCAAGTGTGCAAGTCAAATATGAAGGTTTTGTCAATAGACAACTACAAGAAAACACAGAGTAGACTATGACACATCATTAAAAGTTTGCAGATCCTAAAAGTAGCATCTCTAGTCAAGGGTGCCCTTTCCCTTGACCCCCATATTTAGGTTCAAATTTCTATTATAGGTGCACAAGTATCTTCCCTTCTCAAATCTGTAACTATTTCATCAATTTTTTATTTTATTTGTGCGATGAATTACATTTTCATATCTAAGGTTTATGCCAAATAGTCTATTTAAACAACACCAAATTTATCCTCTTTACAACTCAAAAGAACCAAACCCTAGTAGATTAGCTCTCCTTTGAGGCAACCATCCAATCATCAAACTTAGTTGGTTTTTGTTCTAATGTAGGGAAAGAAAAATAGTTGATCTCAGTTAATTTACTAATTGGATCTAGGATCACTTTTCTTACACTACATTTTGGTGAGCCTATCACATCCTACACTTGCAATTTTCTGATGTTCATAGCATAAAGTTTGAAAATTGATTAAAAAAATCTAGGTTAATTAAATTCCTTTTAAATTATTGATTTGCATTTTTTCATTTTAAAAATCAATAATTTGCACTCTTTTCAATAAAAACTAGGCACTTTAGTATTTTCAATTTAGATCATAATTATTAAATATTTTAAATTTAATTGCATGATTTCAGATCTGATTTTCTTTGTTTAAGGATTTAGATCTAAGTTATTTAAATTCAATTTACAAATTTTATATGTTCACTTTGAAAAAATAATGCATTTAAAGAATTTTGTTACTTGTAAAAATATAAACTTAAATACATTTTTTGGCATTCTCATTAACATATCCATTTTATTAACAATTTCTTCTATCTCTTACTTTCTATGGAAACTCATGTGTGGAGTTTATTTCATCCATAAACTCCTTTGAATTCTTAAAAATCCCTCATTCATGCCTTCATGTGCATCTAATAATCAAATAGAGCATATTAATTTTCTTGAACTTTGTCAGTTCTTAGAATTGAGTTTTCAAATAAAAATGCCTACAAACTATTACACATTTGTACATGTTTTGAGATTCCAAAAACCTTGATTTGTAGTCTAGGGTGACCACACCCCTAACCAATCAGTTTGACCTCAATTTTCTATTTGAGACCCTACTATATGACCTCTATTTAGATTTGGTTCTTTTTTATGATAGTTTATCTTGAAACTTTCATATTCTATTGTGCATTGCTTGTTTGGCCCTAATTCACATAATTCATTGAATTTTCAAAAAAATCCTAGTTTCCCTCACAAAAATTTATCAAAACCTTAGCTAAGTTGCTTGGTTATCCCTTGGGAAAAACAATCAAATAATGTTTCTTACCTAAAATTTGTAGCCTCTCAAGATGTTTCCCTTTACCCATCTTAAGAGATGTCCCAAACCAAATCTTATCATCTATCCTCCTTCTCATGTTCCTCAACATCAATGTTTTCCTTCTCTCATTATTCGACCTCCTTCAACCTAACTAAAACCTCCTAGTTGTATCCTAAGCTTTACAACACAACTCACTCAAAACAATTGTATACAAAAAATATTTCACATATACCACATTATCATATAGTTTCTCACACATATAACACTTAAAATAACAAACAACCAAATAAAATGAAAACCTCTCCCACTTCCATTACATTTCCTCAACCTATTCTCCCTCCACACATCTTCCTCATCAACATAGTGGAAACAAGTATGATCTTTTTGAACAACTTCATAATACTCTAGCTAAGATCTCTCTTTGGGACTTAATTCAAGCTTCACCTACATACCATGGTATGCTCCAAGAGGCTTTGTAGAAGATTTTTGTACCAACTTCTATCAAATAAAATGACTATAGTAACCTTGTTAGATGGTAGGAGACAGAAGAAATAGGACATCACATTCTCTCAATATGAATTACCTCTTAAAATCCAAAACCAAATATATTATCTCATGATTTTTGTCCAAATTAATGATAATGGAACTAGGCATACTCTAATTGATAATGTATCAATTCTTAATGTTTTTAGAATTCACTTTTTACATAAGATTGGTGTGGATAATTATCTCATACAACTTGATAATATTGGTAAGAAACCATTGGGTACAATCACACTACCCATTAAGGTAGGAAATGTGGTTTTTCCTAACCTTATACATGTCATTCCTGATACTCTTTCATATAATCTTACCCTTGGTAGACTAAGGATTCATGCCATGAAGGGAGACCCCTCTAATCTTCACCATAAAATGAAGTATGAATAAAATAACAAGATATATGTGGTTAAATTAGATAAATAAATTTATTCACACCCAAGCCAAACATAACATTTCCAACTCTCTTAATACTTTGATTCCATCTTCAAAATTCAAACTATTTTCTTCCAATTATAATGATACTAATATTGTTCTCTTTGGTGATTATTGGGGTTCATTACATTTTACACCTATAACTTTCATTGGGGAGTGTAAAATATCACCATCAAATCCTAAAGAGTAGAAGTTTGTTTCAATAGCTTCAAGATAATATTGTCAATCCTCTTCTCAAATTGCAAATAATGATCAAAATAATGCTTCATATTCAAGTACATGTTTTGTGATTTATTTTCATTATATTTTACATCCTCATTTGTGGGAGAGTAAAATATCTTATAAACTAAACCTAAGGAGTCCTTTGTTTCATTTACACAAACTTCTACTCCTACAAATTCACAAACATCATCATCCCATGATGGCAATGGGGGCTCTTTATCTTTTGTACCTCATATGTTGGGAAAGTATAGTAAATATGCCCCCGATTCTATAATTTCAACACCTAAAAAGGATTTTCATTCTTATAAAAAAAAAATATTCTCATAATAATTTAAACAAGACTTATCCTCCACCATCCGAGTTGGAAAAATATTATGGGCTTGTATTTATTTATTTTCTTCTAAAGTTGGATATAAGGAAAACATGAAATAAGGAGTTAAGGATCATGTGAATTCTACACCATACCTTGATAAAATAGGTTTACGTTATAACCTTATCCTTAACTTACATCACAAGCTACATCATCTGCTATATTTATGACCTCTTGTGGTAAACAAGTAAAATTTTATTCATAAGAGAAAGGATTATATCCTACTCCTTATCCCCTATCCAAGAACGAGAATAATTTTTGAGGATTCTCAAATCCCACTTGATTACTCTTCCTCCTCCAACAAGTAATAACTTTCATAAAAATCATTCCTTTTATGCATATAATAGAGTGCATGGTCATTCCACCAATTAATGTCAAGCCTTGAGCAATAAAATATAACAACTTGTTGATTGTGGTGTTATCACTCCTCCATGCATTGATGAACCTATTCATTCCAAATGGTAATCTCTCCACTATTGTGTTGCTCCTCAATATGTGGAATTTGTAGCTCCATGTGTTCTCACATAGCCATCCATGGTGGTGCAATCTTACATGCAACCATATTTCATCTATGGTAGTAACTTGATAGTATCTTGCATAGTTGTCCTTGACTATACACTTAGGGAGAAAGGATAACTAATTTTGGGAGGTGTGTATTATTTTCAAGGATCCCCTCTTCCCCCTTCCTTTTCCTTAAAATACCAACAATTAAGGTGAGGCATATCACCCTATTTATTTATATAGCTACACATTTGTATCTTGTGAGCTTTGAATTATTGGCATACCCCCTTGGTGGTGGTTTTGTTTATCATGCCCCCTGAGGTGTGGTTATCAATTCATCCCCTAATGTGTTAAGAATATTTTGCACTCCATAAATCATGGTTACCAATTCATCCCCCATGACGTTAAACATTTATGTTCTCCTTGAAGTGTGATTTCCAAACAATCCACAAACCTAGCATAACAAAGCTTGATAATTTGTGAACTTGAGTATTTTTATATGGAAACCTATCATAACACAACTTGCTAGCTATTAGATCCATTATCTCATAATTAAACTAGCATAACATAACTTGCTAACCTTGTGGAACCTATCATTTATTTTATATGGACACCTAGCATAACACAACTTTCTAGCTAGTATATCTATGTATCCTTGTGAAAAGTTTCATTTTTATCATTTTAGATGTGTATGTTGTGTATTTGATGGATGATTCTTGGTAATTGAGACAACCTTACTTATTGAGGTATCTTTACCTTGTTCACTCTGATCTTTAGTTTTTGTGTACTAACATTTGTTGTTTTGTGTTTATGTTATGTTTCCTTAAGTGTGTACCTTGTTTGCTTTGTGTGTTTTGTGTTTTTTATCAATTTTTTTTGTATGTTTTCTTTGTCTATTTCACATGTTTTCTTCATGTATCAATTTTTTCCTCATGTATTCCTTGCATGCATTTTTTTTAATGAATTTTTTGTGTATGCTTTTAAGTGTACTCCATTGATTGATCTATGCATTATTGCTTTTCTTCTTCTATTGTATGTGATATATATGTTTAATGTTTTTCTTAACATTATGTAATGCCCCGTCATAATAACCTAAGGAATGTTGCAATAGTGTATAAAAGTGTAATAATTTTTTTTTTTAAGTATAATTGTTAAGTTAATTAGTTGCATACATTCATTAAGCTATGTGACGTTACACTACTTTGAGTTTCCATAGACGACTTTAGTATTTTGCATTGCACATATTATTTAACATCAAGATAAACATTGCATAATATTGAATTTCATTCAAGATATAATAAAGCACAAACTTGTTTCATTCATTGCATTTGATAAAATATACAATACTCATTCATCTAATGAGGTAGTTCAATAATAATTACATTTTACAAGTGTTCACCTCATAACAATTGAGGGATGCTTTCAAATACAAGATTTACAATTTACAATGATATAGTACACATAAGTTTCCAAGTGCGAGCTCTCCATCCATGAAGCTCTCGATGCCATGTTCAAAATAGGGACCCAACAGAGTAAGGTGCACGTTCCACCCAACCATGTGGTACCCGTAGGTCCACCCCCCATGCTAGGAGATAGTAATATGGTTACCTAGACATAATCTACTAACCCTAGACACTAGTACACAACTAACAAATGGTTACATTGCTTCCAGATTTAAGACAATTGAATGTACTACATAGACAAGGCTGACTGTTATTTTAGGTGGAGTGTCATCACAATATTGCAAAGGTTACCCTGGTGTCTCTTCCTAGGTTTCGTCCCCCAACATGGGTTACCCTGGTAACCTCTTACGAAACCCGGCCCCTATTGCAAATCATTGTAGAATCAAATGTCTTTTGAAGATACAAGACATCGATTTTCCATTCCAGGCCTTCTCATCTTATACTCAAGACTGAAGTAGCTCAAGAGTCATAAGTGAGGCATAGCATCTTATTAAGATTTTTAATCTAACCATTGTGTCATTTAATTATCACTGACTTACTAACTCTTTGCAAGTTACCCTGACACCACTTTGTGTGTCAGCCCTTACAAAAAGCCACTCCCCTAAACATAACAAAGGAATCTAAGTTTTCTAACTAGGATAGACAAAGTGCACAAAGAGATCAACACATAATACTAGAAATACCATAATAAATGTCACAATTTCGTTCACAAAAATCCAGTGCACTACCGTAGTTTGTTCATACATATGAAACCATGGTAAAATTTCAGTTCCCAAGAAAAGACTACATCTAAAAAATTAATAACACATAAAAATCCCCATTTTCCCAACAGAAGAAAACAAGATTTTAAAGTAGCAAATCAGGAATTATAAATGTCTAATTTTCAGATTTACTAAATCCAGTCATTCAAAAGAGTTAACATAAAAAAATTATAGCAATTAAATTGTAATTCTTTTCTCAAATGACTAAAGAAATTACTTCAAATAAATTCTATTTATAGCTTCCTCAATTTCACATAGAAACGAAAACTAAATAAATTTTTTTTTTATACTATCAAATATCTTATATAATTTCGTAGTTAAACACAAAAATATATATTTTTTAAATAAAAGAAATATTAAATATATATATATATATATATTAATTTAATATATATATACATATAAATATATATATATATACATATATACTTAAATATAAAATATTAATTATATATATATTAATTACAAGATTCGCATATAATAAAAATCGACTTTAAAAATCATTATGTATAAAAGTTCACATTATTAAAAACTGAACTTATTAACCGAAACATAAAATGCACATTCAGATTTTTTTGAGATGAAGAATCACTGGTAAGGCTTGCGGCCACAGCCACAGCCTCCCTGTGGGAGGACGTAGCCTTGCCAGGCTGCGCCCAGCAGCCACTGACTGCTATGCGCAGCCATGGTGGCTGCGTCCACCACAATAAAATGTGGGGAGGGTTTCGGCCCTCCCCAATGTAATTATTTTTTTAAAAAAATCTAATTCATAATTTCCATACAGACGGAAATTAAAACAACAATAAGGAAATTCGCCTGTACGGCGATTCAACAAAATTTTAATATAATATTTTCACAATCGAATTTATATATGAAGAATATTAAATTCAAACAGGGATTTAAATTGAAGAATTAAATAAATTTTCACAGTTTTTTTCAGTGGGGAAAATTGGGGAAATTTTACAAACTTCTTCAGGGTTTCCACAAAAAAACACGCATAGTATATTTTCATTCAAACCCAATCTACCCCAGAGGTTTTCAATTTTCTTTTTAACAAATAATTCCCTTCATAAAAATTCAAGTACTTTCTACAGAGAGTATGCTACAGAGGTTTTTCTGAAACTATAAATTCTTCACAAAACAAAATATAGAGAACAATTTCTGTACAAGAAATACAGGGATTTAAACTAAGCTAATTTCTTTTCAGAAGCATTCCCTTTCAAAAACCCACAAAATAAAATCTACAAGAAAAATACCTGATTTCCTTTACTATCTGGTGAAGAAAACCTCTGTAGCCTTTGTTGCCTGTAGCTTCCAAATCCTTCCCGAGAACCAAAGACAAATAGCAACCAGAGTTTTTCCACAAATTTGCAACAAGATACCAAAATAAACGTATACAGAGAATTTTACAGAGCACCAAAATATTTTCCCGTGAATGATAGCATAACCTCTGTGATTTCCCAGATCCAATTTTACCTCTGTAAACAAATTTCCTCAACCATAATCATTAAATACACTGGCACACATGTTGAGAAGATGCAAAAATATCTCAACCACTTCTCAGATAACTTCTCTATTTCAAATTGCATGCATTTTAATTAATTAATTTAATTTATTTTAAATTTAAAATTTTCAATGCAAATTTTATTTATTAATAAACATGTCATTTTCACAAAAATAGTATTTAATTTCAAATAAAGTTATTCACACACTTAAATAATCTAATTTAATTAATTAGTTTATTTAATTAAATAAGTTTAATTTTTTAAGATGAAACCATTTAACCAAATAAGCTAATTAATTAATTAAATAAAAAGCAACTAATTTCTTCAAAATTTAAAAATTAATTTAAATAACAATAATTTAAAACATAATAAACTATTATTAAAATCAACATTTTTCCTTTCAAGCAGTTAAACCAAACAGAAAAATGTAAGACAACCTATAACTCAAACTAAAACTGACAATGTACAGTGATCGGGTAATAGACTAGACTAGGATGAACCAAACTACTACCTCCCAATCAACATTTCCGTTGAGTCTTGACACGCTCAAACCTGAGTACCCGGGTGGAGTCGGTGTCATGTACCTGCAATTCCTGCACCCAAGCAATAACATGCATATATATATATATAAACCATTGTATAGGCACACCGTGTGGAGAAAATCACGGATATCATAGGGCACTCGCAAGCGAGTGATGCGATTCTGTTCTCCACACCAATACACGTCACATCAGAATGATGAAATAAATAACTGTTAGTCCATCAAAACATATACATAACAACAATAATCAACTGAAAGTAAACATCTACGCTATACCAAAGCATGTCTGAAATCAATAATCACCATACAAAGTATCATCATGTCACAAAATAATTCCACTGTTGCTCAAAACTGGCGATCAAAATATCCAAACAAAGTATCATAGTCTAACAGTGTGAAAACGTATCAGCAGAAAAAATAAGCATAAATGGAGGGGTACTATACATTATGAATTCATGGGATTCTAATTTGGGGGCTCGAGCATCCCTCAACTTGGTGTCATCTTATCTCTTTAATTTTTTCATAAAATAATTTATTCTTTTAGTTTGAGTATAAATGTAAGATCATACTTTCACTAAAGTGAGGGTTAAACATAGCATCATAAATTGTCAACCCTAACGATTTCACACTAAAAGGATACCCTATTTTTCCTATGGACCTAATTATATTAATAATTTATTCATCTTTGGGCTAGATTAGGAAAATACATAAAAAATCCCCAACATCTTAACAAATTTGGGAAAAAATCACCCAGTCAAGGGTGAGGGCACCCCTAATCTAAGGGTGAACTATTTCAAATTTTAATGTTTTATTGTAGGTTCTTGGGATTTAAAAAGGATCCCCAGTTGGCATATAATCAAAAATATCAATTGAGATGCATATATAAATATTTTTTCTTATTATTTGAACATTACTAGATAATCTGATCAATCACACACTATTATGTTCTTATTATGAAAATGTATTGAGTTATCCACTACATGCTAGCTATAATAATCTATTATGTTTTATGGACTAACCTCTTATAGGTCTTCATGAAATCCAAGCACCCATCAAAAAATCTTTGGTGGAAACATATGGTTTGAACATCACTTCAATAGAGATTTTTTACCTAAGGTAATATTATCATTTACCATTTGTTGTTACAGTCAATTATTGTCCATTTGGCCTCTACTCAACCTAGGGTAAGCCCTCTTTATCATCATCATTTTTTTTTCATGGAGGTGGAAAAACCAAAATGGAGTTTGACTTAGGAAATCCCCTATACAACACAACCTTTCCCTCTCTTTTCATGTGTAAAAGTCAGATCTAAAGGTTTCATCAATAGAAAGCTACAAGAAAATACAAATGAGACTATGACACATCATCAAAAGTTTGAAGATCCTAAAAAGAAACATATTTGGTCAAGGGTTCCCTTGCCCTTTACCCTCAAAGAAAGGTGTTGAAGTATCTACCAGGTTCTTAGATTTATAATGGATCTATCAATTTTTAGTTTTGTTTGTGCAATAAATTATATTTTTAGATCTAATATTTATATCAAATAGGCTAATTAAAACACATAAAATTTCTCTTCTTTGCAACTCAAAAGAACCAAACCCTAGAAGATTGGCTCTATTTTGAGGAAACTAGCTAATCATTAAACCCTAATTGGTTTGTGTTCTAATGTAGGGCAAGAAAAGTAGTTGATCCTAGTTAATCTACTAGTTGGACCAAATATCACTTTTCTTATATTACATATATATGTGTGTGTGTGTATAGATATGTATATATGTATATATATGTATATATGTATGTATATATTTAAATATATATATGTATATATATGTGTGTATATACATATATATGTGTGTATACATATACATATACATGTATGCATGTATGTGTATATATATGTGTGTGTGTATATATATACATATATATATATATATGTATATGTTGAAGGATACACAATCTACTAACAGGGGGTGAATCAGTAGATCAAATCTATTTAAAACTCTCATCTCAAATGCACATATCAAAATTGAAACTTGAATCAAAGAAGATTCAAATGATCAAGGAACAACATAAGCACACAAATCTACACATGAGAACACTAGATATATATGGAAACCCAAGATGGGAAAACCACAATGAGAACAACTAGATCTAATGTCCAAATCTAGCCTCACAAAGCATAAATATACAAGTGAATTTTACAATATGAAGTAGGCAAAAACCTACCAAAGACACCAATACCCTATTTTGTTTGTAGGAATCAACCTACTCGAGACATCAATCCCTAATTGAACCAATATAATGGGTAGAACACCAATCCCACCAGATTATAAAGATAAGGCTTGTGACACCAATCCCTAATTGAATCAGTAGAACAAGTAGAACACCAATCCTATTGGATTAAAAAAATAAGGCTTGCAGGTCTTCAATGGTAGCCTAAGACACCTCATACACTTATGTACTAGATACTAACACTCTTTCACACTTTTATGATCTTTTGATAATGGTGCACACTTTGAAATGCAATTCACATTGAATAACTCTAGCTTCACAATCATCTCGTTATATTTCACTTTATGTGCTTCATCAAATTCACTTAATTCATATTTTTCATCCATCAAACTAATTAATATATACATGGAATTACATTAAAACATCTTCTATGCCAGCCAAGGGTCCAAAAATAACCATGATGATATAAGGTGGAACTAAATCAAAATTTCATGAAACATCTAATAAATTGGTCCAAAAAATAAAATTTTTTGCTACCAAAAGAACATGATGTCGTGCACTACCACAAGAACCTTAACTAGGTCCTATCTGAACACCACACACAAGATTTAAATTCCACACACTAATATTCGATACCGCACAAAAGTTGAACACCAACTAGTTGATAGATAAGCATAGAGAACCTTCTGTCAATATATACTTTTTGCATGTTGAACATATCTTGTAGAAACTCAAGAATATGATAGAACTAGTTTAGACATACTATCCTCTAAAACAATAGATCCAAAACACATTTCTAAAAGAAATTCTAATCATAACTATATTTCCCAAGAAATCTCTCTACCCTGAGAACTAAATTGAAACATTTTGGAAAAGACTTCTGAACCACCACTATCATAGTGAATAGATGAATGCATGATATTACAAGCATACAATAGTCACACACACTAACTTCTAGAACTATATTTAGTAACATTTACAAATCTTTGCAACTCAAATTGATAAGTTGAGGGGAATATAATGATAATTCAAGTACCCCTTGACACATTGAACTCCTTAGACAACTTTTGACATCAATGACAACCTATGTTCAATATATATATATATATATATATATATATATACATGTGTATACATATACACATACATATACACATACACATACATATACATACATATATACATATATATGAACATATACACATATACACTTACATGTACACATACAAACACATATATATCTTTTCATAAGTTAGAAATAGGTATTCATTAAGTTCTACATATTGAATTATGGAGTGGAGTGGTATGTTAGAATTTGATTGATTAATGAAAATACCTATACCTTGGTTACTATATAGGATTTTATGTTTACAAAACTAAAAGTTGGTCTTAACAACTCATTAACCTAAGTGTAAGTTTCACAACTTGGAAAAGATGAAAATTTTGGATAATATACTTACTGATATTTAAAACTAATATTCGTGACTTTATTTATGAGCATAAAATATTAAATATGAGATAGAGAAAACTCCAAGAATTCAAGCACCAAATGTATGAAAATATTTTAATCGATATATCACTCAGGATGTAGAATCAATCAAGGATAAAATTTGATGTATACTTAAACGTAACATAGAAGGTGGGTTAGCATCTAACAAGGTACATTCCTTATCCATTTATCACCTAATTTGATTCAATGAAGTAGTTTTATACATCTTATGTTTTCTTCTTTCAATTGATTTCAAATATTATACATTATCTTATCATTCTATTGATTATCTATCTAGCCATTGAGTTAAAGAGATTTTTGAAAACCTTAAGATATTCCATGAGAATACATTATCTGTTGTTTATTATTCCATAGTAAATTAGTATATTGAAGAAATTTATGACTGAGATAATTTACAAAATCCTTATCTCTTAATATTTTTTTCAATATTTTACAATTAGCTAAGGCTAGTGATAAGACTTCTTCTAATATTGGGTAAATTATTCTATGTAATTATCAAATTAGTTAGGTTATTTTTTGTAGATTACTTTAACTAGATAGCTAGTTATTAATGGAATAAATATGAAGGGGTTATTGATTTAAATATGATATGAACTTTATATATGGACAATTACATTTATATAAGTTGGTAGTGACCAAGCCTAGGCTCATTCATTACCAAGCCATAATACAAGCATATTATAACACACTCGCATTATGGTTTAGTTTGCACATAACACAAGTATGTATATATAAATGATTTAAATATGATATGAGTTACTAATTACTTTCTTATATCTTAATTTATATTTCATGTATATAGCTTTAGGATGTTTGAGAGTGGTTTTGAATCTCTAAGAGTTATAATGAAAATTCTAGTTTTTTGAAGATCTTATAATGTTTTAGACAACTAAATTTTAATAATTAGCATATCAAATTTTAGTAATTAGGAGGGTAAATTTCAGTAATTAGCAAGTTGTGTAATCTTTCTCTCTATCTCTATCTCACTCATTTTTTATCCCTTATTCTCTAGACCTCTATCTCTCTCACTATATCCATCCCTTTATCTGACTCTCTCTCCCTTGAGCTCAAGAATAACACTCTACCTATCCATCCTTCTCTCTCTCTCTAATTATTGCTCTACCTATCCTTCCTTCTCTCTCTCTTTCTATTTTTTCAAAGATCTTATAATTTCTTAGAAAACTAAATTTTAATAATTAGCATATCAAATTTTAGTATCAGGAGGTTAAATTTTAGTAATCAACAAGTTGTATCATCTTTCTCTCTATCTCCATCTCACTCATTTTTTATCCCTTATTCTCTATACCTCTATTTCTCTGTCTCACTATCTCCATACCTTTATTTGGCTCTATCTCTCTTGAGCTCAAGAACTACCACTCTACCTATCCATCCCTCTCTCTCTCCCTTCTTCCCACACATCTTCCCTTTCTACTTCTCTCTACCTAACTTATCCCCCCTTCTCTCTCTACTTTTATCTATCTCACCTTTCACTCTTTCCTTCCCTCTTTATTTTTTCTATCTTACCTCTTTATCTCTCCTTGCTTTTCCCTCACTCCTTCCCCCTTTCTCTATCTCTCATTCCCTCTCTACTTTTGTCTATATCACCTCTCTCTCTCTCTACCTCTCCATCCATCCTTCCCTCTCTATTTCTCTTTTTCTCTCTTTGTCCCTCTCCCTCTCCTTTCCTCTCTACTTATCTTTATCTCACCTCTCTCTCCCCCTACCTCTCCCTCCCTACTCCATTTATCTTTATCTCTCTCCCTCTCCTTTCCTCTCTACTTCTCTTTATCTCACCTCTCTCTAATTCTCTATATCACTCATCTCCCTCTATCTATCTCTCCCTACCTCCCTTCCTCCTACCCTATCTATTTTTTATCTCCCCTATCCCTCTCTACCTACCTCTCTCTATCTCTCTCACCCACTACCTCTCTCTCTACTTACCTCTTCTTACATGAAGAGAAAGAGAGATAGATGTGATGAAATTTAGAGAGAAATCAAGTGATTGAATTAATCAAGAAAGCATGAATATGTACAATGAAAGGTTGGTTTTCAACCAACCTTGATCAAACATACCCAATCAGTTACACGATAACTATGTAGGTAGTTATGTTTTATTATAATGGTGTAATAAACTAATCTAACACCCCCCCTTATTACATCATATGCCCAAGAGACCAAAGCATGAAAGTTCAAAAAGCCTCAAACTTTATAGTTGCAAGTCATTTGGTAAAATGTTTGCACACTGCTCTTGAGTTAGACAAAATTGGAGCTGTATATTTTTCTGATGAACATGCTCACAAATGTAATAGAACTGAACCTCGATATTCTTGGTATGCTCATGAAAAATTGGATTGTGAACAAGCTTCAACACACTCCAATTTTCATAGAACAAAATGATGGGACCTGTATCAGGCACACCCATTCTTGTCAAAATATGATGTAACCATATCACCTCATAGATAGGCCCCCCTATGGCATGATATTCCTCCTCTATGGAAGAGCGAGAAAAAGTGGTTTGCTTTTTTCTCCCCTAAGAAATTAAACCAAATCCCAAAAACAAAGTGAAGCCTAAAGTAGACTTCCTATCATCCACTAAACCTACATAGTCCACATCCGTGTATCCATACAATGAAAAATCTACATTATGCTTATATTCTAGGCCATATTCCATTGTACCACAGTTGTATCTCAAAACCCTCTTTGTTGCCTTCCAATGAACAACCTTAGGTTCTTGCATAAACCTAGAAAGAAAAATGACAACAAACTAATATCTGGATTGGTATAGGTCAGGTAGATGAGACTCCCAATCAACTGGTGATAAAGAGTAGCATTCACCTGAGCAGATGGATCATGGTGGGAAAATGGAAAACTTGTCTCCATGGGGGTCGACATAGGTGCAATGTATCCCTCTAGTTGAGTCATATAGACTTCCTCCATGAGATCTCCATTAAGTAAGGTGCTCTTAACATCCATTTGGTGAACTTTCCACCCAAACTACATTGCCATAACCAACACCATATAGATAGTCTTGATCTTTATTGTAGGGGAAAAATTCTCATCATAATCAATTCCTTCCTTCTATGCATAACCCTTAGCCACAAGTTGAGCCTTATACTTTTCAATGCTACTATCTACCTTGTATTTGATCTAGAAAACCCATTTGCATCCAATAGCCTTCTTCTCTAGTGGAAGATCAACAAGTTCCCATGTATTATTCCTCAGAAGTTCTTGATATTCAACATTCATAGCATCTTTCCAAGGTAGTGACTCAAGAGCTTGTTGCACTATTTTAGGTTTATAATCTACAAAACTATATACATAAGGGCCATATTTACTTCTTCACAAGACTTGTTATGATTCCTAGGCCCATGAAAAAATGTATCATCACTTACATCATCTTTTGCATCCTTGATGGTGGTATAATACCACTTAGGAACCTTCTTGTGTACAAAATATGAGGATGGAGGAGTGAGAGGAGGAAACTCATCGAATGGAAACAAAATTTCATTAGAAGTTCCTTCATCAACTTCCTTCTCTTCAACAACCTCCTACCCTTCTACAATCTCCTCATTAGCAGGTTCAATTAACTGTGGTGCTTGGGGACATACAGGTGATGGAGAGGAAGAGGAATTGCTACCAAATTCCTCATCAAAGACTACATCCCTGCTAATGTACAATGTATTTGTGACTATATCCATAAGTTGACATCCCTTGGATTCTAAACTATATCCAAAAAAAAATGCACTCGATAGACTTATCATCCAATTTTTCTCTCTGAACTTTGGGGACATGCATGAAGGCTATACATCCAAACACTTTGAAAAGTGAAATAAAGGGCTTTTCCCCAGTCCAAGCTTCTTCTAATATGATTTTATCAAGCACTTTGGTGGGTGCTAGATTCAACAAATACACTATTGTGTGAACTGCTTGAGCCCAAAATGCAGGAGCAAGATCTTCATCCTTCAACATGCATCACACCATTTCAAGAATAGTATGATTATGCCTTTCAAAAAACACCATTTTTTTGTTGCTAATGTGTACTGGTCAACTATCTCTTTATGCCATTTTTCTACAAGCTCCAAAATGTTTACTTGTGAACTCCCCCCTTGATCTAGGTGAAGGGATTTGAGATACTGACCAGATGACCATTTTGTAAGAACTCTAAACTCCTTGAATTTCTCTTATGATTCATTCTTGTGAGCATAAATATAGACCCACATTTTTCTTGTATAATCATCCACAAAGAGAAGAAAATATTGGGAATTCTAATGATTGCAAGGAATAGGTCCACAAAGATCAGTGTCAACCAATTCTAAGGGAAAAGGATCCCTATGTTGTTTCCCTACAAGACAATGTGAGCAAATAACTTCTAATTTTTGAATGGGAGGAATTCCTCTTACCATATTTCTCTTACTCAATGTAAGAAGATAACCAATATTGAGGTGGCCAAACCTTCTATGCCAGAGAGATGTAGATGTGTTGGTGTTCACTACAAGGGCTTAATCATTATGTGCACCATCAATCAAGTGAAACATCTTTCCTACCCCTGAAGTATGAAATACAACTACCCCATTGGGATTTTTGTCTTTGATAAGACAAAGTTTCTCACCATTGAGTTGATAAAATTCAACTTGCAGATTGTGCTCAAGTAATTGACTTATTGGAAGTAAGTTTTTAGTGAGCCTAGGAACATACAAAACCTTTGTAATTTGACATGTATGAGTTCTCAATGGAAGTGAAATCTCACCAAAACCCTAAACTTTATATGAGGTGTCATCACCCAATGAAACGTTTCCATAAGAGGTGGATGGAGTTAAGGCACAAAACCATTTTGGTTCCCCTATCATATGCCTGGATGCACCAAAATCAACATACCATACTAAATTGTTAGATGTGGTAGCCTTTGTTTCTGCAGCATACAAAAAATATTCTTCATCTAAATTACATGCAACATTTCCTTGTTTTTTGTTTGGATTTTTCTACCATTGTCGATTTTTCTTCTTATCTTGTTGAGAAAATTTATGTGGTTTTTTGCTATTTGACTCACTATTGGCATACGAGTTATACCAACATTCTTTGAGTTCATGACCCTTTTTACCAAAAATGAGGCATTTATTTTTCTTGTTGGAACATTTGTCATGGCTTTGATTTTAATTTCCTAATGGACCACTTTGACAATCGGGTTGTTTTCCCTTTTGTTTTTCTATAAGGGCCTGATTTTCTTGAGTATCGGTCTCACCAAAAATTGCCTCTTCCTGTTGAAGCAGGTTGACTAGTTCTTCAAATGAGTGTGTTTGATGTATAACATTTAAACATGTTACAAACACTCTAAATGAAGGGGGTAGTGCTCTCAAGAATATTGGTACAAGAGAGTCATCTGTGACTTCTTCCCCTAACACTTGAAGTGCAGTTCTTAGTTCAACAACTCTTTTAAACAAAGATTCTACCTTCTCACCATTTGGTATTTTGATACAATGTAACTGATGCGACAGATGAAGGATTTGGTTTTTATTTTTAGCCTCATAGATAATTTTGAGGCGGTCCTAGACATCTTTTGTAGAGGTTGCAATGTGAATGTGAGGCTAGACCTCATCTAATACACTAAAAATAATGAGTAATTTGGATTTTTGGCTGTCCTTATCAAACTTATTTTTCTCATCACCAGTTGTTGTTGGTTTAGTTTTATTTCTCGAGACAATTCCCCAAAGGTCATCAAAATCTAATTGCATTTGGACTTTGGTTTTCCAGGCAACATAATTTTCACCCTTCAAGAGTTGGGAATCAGGCAGGAGGAATTTAGGTGCACTAGAATCCATTATGGTTTCAACCCCTATCAAAATTTGATCACTTTCAAATGAAACCCAACTCTATGATCGAATCCCATCTTTGTGATGGAACACTATCCAAGCAATCCAATTTGTCTTCCTTTACGTTCAAATTTTCCTGTTTCTTCATTTTTTCCTCACTGTCACTATTGATACCTTTTTCAAATTAATGTTGGTAGAGTTTATATGCTTTCACTGGAAAGGATCACTCTGAACATTCTTAGAAAAAAAATTCATATGTCATGAATTTCATTTGTCACCTCTTTCACACGATCACACCAAACATGGATGATTTGTGAATTCTTACAACAATCTATTTTTTTTAGATGTGATGAGTTTTTTTCACTTGATGTTTCTCTGTCTGCTATTAACGTGATGAGGATTCTTTCACTCAACGTTTCTCTACCAGAATAGAATCAGAAAAGTAGAGTTCCCCGATGCTTTATAGTGCAAGAATTCTTATAAAAATGGAGAAAAGCTTTCATAGTGGAAGACCTTCAGAAAGAATCATTGAAACGTGAATAATTCTTATGTGATCACTTTTAGTAAACACAGGCGCTAGTCCAAGTGATGCAAACATAGATGCTACTCCAAAATATTTAATATTTTACTACCCCGATTCAATGTACATGCATAGGCTCAGAATTGGAAATGCTTTGATACCATGATGAAATGTAGAGATCAATTAAGCGATTGAATTAATCAGGAAAGATTGAATATATACAATGAAAGGTTGGTTGTCAACTAACCTTGATTGGGCATACTCGATCAATTATAGGATAATTATGTAGGTAGTTATGTTTTATTATAATAATGTAATAAACTAATCTAATAGGATGGGGGGATGAAGAGTAAAGATAGAGAGAAGTAGAGATGGAAAGTGAGAGGGAAGGAGGGAGGGAGGTAAAAAGACGTAGGGAAAGAGAGATAAAGAGAGGTGAGATAGAGAGATGGGGAATAGTTGAGATGGAGAGAAGTAGATAGGTAATGAGGGAGAGAGGGGGGGAGATAAATATGGAGAGAGAGTGGTGAGATAGAGAGAAGAGATGGAAGGAGAGAACAAGAAAGAGAGAGATAGGGAGGAGGGGGGAGGGAGGGAGAGATAGAGAGAAATGGAGACAGAGAGAGAGAGAGAGAAAGAGGGGAGGGAGGAAGAGGTAAACATGGATGGTTAAGATAGAGAGTAGAGAGAGGGAGAGGGGGAGAGAGAGGAGGGAGGAGGGAGTAACAAAGAGAGAGGGAGAGAGAATTGTGTGATCGAGAGAAGTATATATGGAAGGAGAGAGTGAGAGATAAATAGGGGTAGGGAGAGAGAGGGGTGTAGGTAGAGGGAGGGAGAGGAGAGATAGAGAGAAGTAGAGAGGGGAGGAGGGAAGGAGACAAAGGTGAGATAGATAGGTTTATAGAGTGGTAGGGAGTGATGGAGGGAGAGGTAGGTAGAGAGGGATAGGGGAAATAGACATAAGTAGAGAGAGAAGGAGAGATATAAAGAGAGGGGAGGGAGGGAGAGGTAGGTAGAGAGAGGGAGAGGAGAGATAGAAAGAGGGGGGATAGGATAGATATATATTCATAGAGAGAGAATGAGGGAGGTAGGGAGAGAGAGGTGTAGAGAGAGATATGTAGAGAGAGTGGTAGGGGGTGATGTAAGGAGAGATAAGTAGAGGGAGGGGATATAGAGAGAAGTAGATATGGAATGAGAGATGGAGGGAGTGTTAAATGAACAAGAAAATTGAGAGGGGGTGAATCATTTGTATCCAATTAAAATATCAAAACCCTCAATAGTAATCAGATCCACATGCATTCATTTTAAACCCTTAATCTGTTATAATGTTTAGGCATGAAAAGTAGTTAATAGAAACTGAAACAACCAACACCATACATAAGAGAACACCAGATTTATGTGGAAAACCAAATGATGGAAAAACCATGGTGAGGTTTAGTTAATAATATAAGCAATTTTGCAAAATTGGTACAAGGGATCATTGCCAGAATAGGGCGCACTATCCAAAAAGGCTCATAGCCAGGGCTCACTACCACAAAAATAAAATAAGATAGAAGATAAATATTGCATAAATAACAACTTCTCAATGCAATAGAGAATCCACCACAATAGCTCAAACACCTTCATAGTCTTGTTTGAATGATTGTAGACACCTTGAACTCGTTGCCTTCAAAATTCCAAAACTTTGAATTTCACACTACTCTACTCAAACTTGCACTCCACTCTTTGATAATTCACATAACTTGCATTGCATACGTCTATCCTTTCTATCTTATCAAACTTCAATATCTCAACTCATACTTATATTGTCCTCAACCTTGAAAACCTTCTCCATGGTTGGCTATACACACTTCACACTTTGCAATTTCAAATTAGGTTAGTACTAAACATTCTTGTGGTGGATAGGAATGAAATTGGACTAAAAAAATTTAATTGGGACCAAAATCAATTCTCACATTCCATGCTATGCCTTCATTAACACTTGAACATCTTCGAATGTAGTGTAACACCAATTCAATCATTACCCATGAAAACAAATTGAACTTTGAATTACACACTTCTTTTGAACAATCCAAAAATTATGAACAAAAAACTTCACCTGAACATGATCTAAGAACATCCTAGAATCCAATGAACTCCTTCACAACAAATCTCACCTTATAAAGATTATAAACATTATGTTTATCTAGACAAAACTGCCAAATTGTAATATTTTATAACTGAGAAGACCTTCTTTCAATATACTAAATCATGAATCCTCTTGACACAGGAAAGATAAAAACACCATCAAATATCCTTCAAAATTTAAAGTACTAAAAAACAATTGTGGAGAAATGTGTAGCAAATACATTTCTCTGAGACACCTCTATACACAACATTGCAAAACCAATTCACACACTGGTGAACATTACTTCCTCTGACCATCGATCTAGAAGAAAAAATTATGGATATAGAGACTTTGAACATCTCTAACAAACATATCCAAACAAAAAAAGTAGATCTTCAACCCAAAAGAAATGTGAAACAAAACCAAAACACTTCTACAAACCAAAACACCTCTACAACACCATGTTTGCTTATTTTATCAATTTTCTCAATATCCTCAACATATAAACCATAAATATAATTTTATCAAAGAAACAATCTCTTCTCAACCACCACACTAATATCATTAATTACAACACAAGCTTGTTGAAATCAATGACAACACCTCCATACTTGCAACAATTTCCCCTTTTTAATTGATGGAACACAAGATGTTGAAAATCATCAAAGACCCACTAGCTCTAAACATACTTATTTCCTTTTCTCTTTTCTCCCCCTTGCACAACTATCTTGTATGACTTCATTTACCTTTTTCAAATGACTTATTTCTCTCCCCCTTTGAAATCAATGGAAAAGGATAAGGTATTTTGCATTTTTATCCTTCTTTGACATGGAACCAAGATACTTGCAACTTCTCACACCAATCAACTCAATAACCTACACATCATGACAACATACACTTCATACAGCAACAATGTTACTACCTACTCCCCCTGAGAGGTAGCCACCAAAATCAGTCTAGAAAAAGAATGAATCCATATAACCATTGGATCGATGCATCTCCATATACATCTAGTTCAAGGAAGGAGGGGTAATAACCCCCAACTTCTCCTGAAGATACTCAAAATTATACTTAGGAAGAGCCTTAGTGAAGATGTTGATAATCCAATCCATTGTAGGTACATATTCAAGCTTCACTTCATTCTCTGCAACTTTCTCTCTCAAAAAGTGATGCCTAATTGATACATTATTTTTCCTTGAATGCATCATTGGATTCTTTGAAATGTTAATTTCACTTGTGTTATCACAATTTAGATAGAAATAGGCTCATCATGCACTACTTTGATATCCTTCAATTTCTATTTCATCCTAAACACTTGTGTGCAACAATATGCTACTACAATATACTCAACCTTTGTAGTAGATAAAGAAATTGAATCTTATTTCTTTCTTAGCCATGCCACCAATTTGCATCCAAGAAAGAATGCACCACCACTTGTACTTTTCCTATCATCAACACATCTAGCCCAGTTTACATTTGTGTATGCACTTAATATGAAATTGGTATCCTTAGGAAACCATAAGCCATAATCCAAAGTTCCTTTTAAATATATGAATATCCTCTTTATTGTGGCAACATGTGACTATTCAGGATCTTCTTGAAATATAGACACAATACAAATTGTATGCATGAAATTTGGTCTAGTAACAATTAGATATAGTAGTTCACCAACCGTATATCTATACTTGCTTTGTTCATCCTTAGGTTATTCGTCATCCTTGCTCAATTTGCAACTAGTAACCATAGGAGTACATAGTAGTTTGGAGTCATCCATTCCAAAAAAATTCAACATCTTTTTAGCATATTTTTATTATGAAATGAATATGCCTTTATTTTTTTGACTGATTTGTAGCCCAAGGAAGAAATTCATCTCCCCAAACATATACATCTCAAACTCTTTCTGCACCTCTTCAAAAAAATTCTTATACATATCTTCATTTCCTCCAAAGATAATGTCATCCACATATACAACCACTATCAATATTTTATCTTCCTCAACTTTAAATTAGAGATTAATATCTATGATACCCTTATTGAATCCTTGTTGTATCAAATATTTGTCTAATTCTGCATGCAAAGCTTTGGGAGCTTTCTTTAATCCATACAATTCCTTTTTCAATCTACAAACCATGTCTAGTTTATTTGACAGCTGAAATCCTTTTGGTTGTTCCATGTAAAATTCTTCCTCCAATTCTCCCTTTAGGAAAGTAGACTTTACATCCATTTGATAAACTTTAAAGTCTTTATGTGCTACAAATGCCAAAAACATTTTGATTGCTTCCATTCTAGCCACCAGGGAAATTTTTTCTTCAAAGTCTATTCCTTCTACTTGTGAGTAACCCTTACACACAAGTCTTTCTTTATTTATTACCACTTCTCTATTCTCATTCAACATGTTTCTGAATACCCACTTAGTTCCAATTATATTCTTATTTTCAGGTCTAGGAACCAATTCCCAAGTCTGATTTTTCTCAATTTCTTGCAGCTCTTCTTCCATTTCCTTCATCCAATAGCTCTTCTTCTTGTCAATACACCTTTTCTTTGGTCTCCAATAATTTTTTCTTCAAAATGATTTCTCTACATATAATTGGGGGTCTTAGGGGTCTTTTCTGAAGCTTCTTGCTCTTCATACTATATTTCTTTTTATTTATCTTTTTATTCTTCTTCTTCTTCTTCTTCTTCTATGTAAGTAGGTTCATCTGGCACATATCTATCTATAACAACTAAATTCTACAAATCTTCATCAATCTTGACATTTGCACTTTCAAAAATCCTTCTTATCATTTTGTTGTAACATTTATAAGCTTTTATTTTAGTATAATATCCAAGAAAGATACCTTCATTAGACCTTACATCGAATTTTCCCAAGTTTTCTTCATCTCTTCTAATATAGAATTTGTTTCCAAATACTCGAAAGTACTTGACAGTTGAAATCCTTCCATGCCACAATTCATAGGGATTCTTTGTGTTGTTAATTTTGGCTTGAACTCTATTAAGTATATAAATAGAAGTATGAATTTCTTCTCTCTAGGAGACTTCTATTAGTTTACCTTCTTCCATCATAGTCCTTGTAGCTTCTTCAATAGTTCTATTTTTCCTTTCAACAACTCCATTTTGCTAAGGAGTTATAGGGATAGATAAGTTCCTCTTTATTCCATGATCTTCATAAAACATTTTAAACTCATTGGAGGTGAATTCTCCACCTCTATCAAAACTCAAACATTTTATCTTCAAACCCATTTCATTTTCAACCATATCTTCTAATGCTTTAAATTTATCTAGAGCTTTAAATATTTTTCTAAGAAAAGTAACCCATGTCATTTTAAAATAATCATCAATCAAAAGCATTAAATACATATCACCTTGAATACTTCTCACCCTTATAGGACCAAAAATATCTATATGTATTAATTCCAGTAATCTAGTAGCAGATTACTCTTTTCATATGAAATACTCCTTTTTTTTTTCCACATTGACAATCTTTGCAAACATCATTGATAGGCTTTGTGATTCTTGGTAGGTCTCTTACTTCTTGTATTGAAATGATTCTAACCATATTGTCAAAGTTCATGTTACACATCCTCTGGTGCCATAACCAACTATCATTGATCTTAGTCATAAAGTAATGACCATCAACACACTTGATCTGATAGATATTTCCATCTATCCTCTTACCAACAACAATCACAGTTCTAATCCTTTTTCTGATCTCACAAGCATCATCATGAAACACAAGATTGTACCATTTGCTACAAATTTGTCCAACACTCAAAATATTATGCCTTAAGCCTTTAACATAATAGAAATCTTCAGTATTATTCTTGCCATAAAAAATGAATGAACCTATTCCAGAAAGCTTAGCTCCTAAATCATATCCAAATTTAACTAATCCTCCATAATACTTTTCAAGTTTAACAAACTTAATTTTGTTTTCAATCATGTGACTAGAGCAACCATTGTGAACAACCCAATATTTCTTAGCATGTCTAGAATGAAAAGTAGATACCAAGGTACCTTCAATTTTATCCTTCTTTTCTGAAACACTTTCATTCACATAACTTTAAAAGTTAGCAAAAATAGATTCATCTTTTATAGCCAAGAACACGCATTCATCATCAGAAATATCAACATCTTCTCTAACATAGTAACTTCTCTTAATCATCTTTCCATTGTTCTCCTTTTATTTTCACAGCTCTATTTAGACATCTTGAAGCATAGTGACCTATATTTCCACAACTAAAATATTTGAAAGATAGTTTTCCTTTGTACTTATTAGTGCCCTTTTTCATCCTTCTTATAAATTTAGCTTCCACATTATCAAGATCTTCTCCATCTAAATCTTCAACCTTTTTTGATTTTCCAACCTTGAAAGTGTAGACACTAAAAAATGTCCAAAATGATATCATACACTCGAAATAGGTTTACTAACATCATTTCCTCTTTAAACCCATCCTCTTTTCACTTAATTAATTAAATTAACCTAGCTAATTTAATTAATGGCATCATTTTCATCCATTAACCTAATTTATCAATTCAAGTTAATTCACTCCCCCTTCACACTAACATTTCATCTCATTAAATTAAATAAATCAAAATATTTAATTTAATTCCCTAAGTCATATTATTTAATTTAATAACCCTAAGTTATTTAATTAAATATCATTCCATCTCTCCCACATTCATTAAATTATTTAATTTAATGAATATCAATTTAATTCCTCCAAATCCCCTAATTGCATGATTCAACCTTGTTTAATTAACAATCAAACTAATTTTCCTCTAAGAAGGGGAATATTCCTTATCCCCTATTTGCACTGTTGATACCAAAAATTAGCAAGGTAACAGCCCGTTGTGGGAAACTCAGTTCATGGGGGATCTATTGCACTAAATTGAGTGACCTCCAAATTTTTAAAGAAGTTGACTTCTTCTGTAATTGGGGGTTGGAAAGGGAAAATGAAGCAAATATAAAAATAAAGGATCTAACTAAAGCAATGCATCATAATTTAGATAAAAGGCATGATAAATCAATCTTTTGGATATGATCTAAGGGCCCGTTCAACAATTTACTATGTCCTAGAATGACAAAAATTAAAGATTGAAGCATAAACAACACATTCAATGACATAAAATAATTTTCATACCCATTCACTAAAAAGAGGAGTTCGAAGACATTATCTAAACTAGAAAACTTCCATTAAAATTATAGAAGCTCTGCAAATGAACCATTCAAACAATAATGGCATAGTATAAAGTTAATCAAATATCTTAAGAAAAATAGAAAGGCCAAATAATGTCACAGTCTGTGAGTCTTTCTATAGTAATATAATAACAATAAAAGGCATGGTGTATTTAAAATTCTATATTTCTACAATTCTCGAACTCTTAGAACTCATGGAACTTAGAACTTGAAACCAACCCCTCTTCAGAAATAAAGAGTAGTATATATAGTGAGCATTCCCACCACTTGTCGAGCAATAACTGAAAAGATTTGGAATCCTGAGAAATGATGTAGCAACAATGATTCCCTCGACTGTTGTAACAAAAAATATTTGGGTACATGGCATGTGGTCGCTCCCCATCCAGGTGCATCCCCTACGAATGATGGCAGTGGTCTTGAAATAGTCCTATGCAAACAAGTGTCACCACCCAGTATATGCAGTTAGAACACGCGGTATCATATTGTAGCCCATAGTTAGCTCCATCCCCTTGTGTTGAAGAAGCACTCACTGAGGAGATGCATAGTGGAATTTCTCAGCCCGTACTTCATTCCTCCCTCTCGCCGTTGAAGGCTTGCACTAGGAAAAAACATAGAAGTGTGCTTTTTATTTGGCGTTGATTGTGGGGTCTACCAAAGTATATGCAAATGAATGCTACGTGACACACGGTCGAGGCCTAATTCAAAAGTGAGAGGGAGCAGCGTTTAAGCATGCACATCGATGACATGTGGAAACATGGCGAGGGCCATTTGAAAAATGAAGGGAAGAATTCCTTTGGAAAGCATTGAGCAGACACATGGTGGAAGCCGACGGTCATTTATCAAAAAGAGTTGATGATGTTCATTTGAGGCATGGGTTGGTACTTAGCAAAAAAAACCTGAAGGGAGCTTGATGAATTTTATATTCACACCTTTTGGTGACTACCAGGGGTGTTTTTCTTGAGGAACGAGGAACCCAAAATTTTCTCTGGTTCGTAGGCTAGAGCACCATCCATTGGGCGATGGAATTAGAGTTTAGAAAGGGCCACCTACAAGGGAATCTAGTCATCTTTGGATGGTCTCGATACATTGTGCAGATTTTCTTGCACTCCACCTAGGCCAATAATTTCCTTATAAGGCATCACCTTAGGTAAATTGGCCCCTAACTCACAATGGAAAAGTAGATGCACAATCGGATGGATGACACCTTCAATGTCTATTGTGGTAGGAGGCTAGCTGACACTCTAGAAAATGGTTGGCTCTTGCTCCTTTTCTTCAATATTTTTTGCAATTTGCTTGGCTATGGTGATCGACCCATCTTCAAGAAATGGGGAAGGTAGGCCCATCTGAGTTAGCTGGGAGATATTTTATCACATGCCATCCATAGTCTGGTTCAAAGTAGTTGCACATGCATTAGTACGCAGGATGGCCTAGTGGCAATGGATGAATTTGTGCCATCTGGGTAACAACATTCTGATCCTCGATCCTTGCCTTTGCTATGTTTTCATTAGAGACCATGTATATCTTGCTTAGAAAAATCTTTGCCTCAGGAACCCTTTTTTTGATAAACCTCAATAAATGTTCAATTGTTCTATGAACCTCCTTACTCAATTTTGTTTCTTTTGAGATGAACTAGAATGTTGGTTGCAGTGTTAGGTAGAAGGCCTTAACCTTTTCCTAGTATGAAATGTATAGCTACTGAGCTACTAGGATGAGGTACGACTGTGTAGCAGGGGC
The DNA here is from genome assembly GCA_007258455.2 of Sequoia sempervirens. Lineage (NCBI taxonomy): Eukaryota > Viridiplantae > Streptophyta > Pinopsida > Cupressales > Cupressaceae > Sequoia > Sequoia sempervirens. Next base: position 255,072,207 of record VDFB02000003.1, read on the forward strand.
TTGGGGAGTGCTCTTTAAAAGGGAAATCTCTGCATCCTTTGAGCTAATATCCTCTGTTAATTCTGCAATTCTCCTTTTTGCGGATGCAAGTTGCTCCCCAATGTTACTTAGCTCCTTAAACCAGTTCTCCTTGACTGGAGTGTGGTTTTCCAACTCTGTGTCAAGAGAAGACTTCATCTCTTGGAGCTCTTTTTCTAATTGGGCCTTTTGGCCCTCAAATTCTACATCCTTTTGTTCTAATTTTTTCTCATGTTGAGCATGCTGAAATGCTAGCTCTTCATCTTTTTGCTACAAATTCTGCTCTGCCAAGGCCAATTGGCTCTGATATTCTTAGTTCTTCGTTCACAACTCAATGATTAGGATGGGATCAATGGATTGGAATTTTGTGAGTTTCTCTTGGAGTTTGTTCTGCTCCAACTCTTTTGCCCACACTTTCTTTGATAAGCACACAACTTCTACTTCCAGTGATTTCTCCCTCATCTCTAGGAAACTGACCCTTTCCTTCACAAGCATCAACTACTCCTCCTTTCTCTTTAGCTGATGGCCAGAGTGGAGGAATTCAAAAATCACCACCCACTACATTTCCTCCATGAGTTCTACCTTGTCCTATGATCAGGCTACTCTCAGATCGAGTCCCATAGCACACATGTTGTAATCATCTGGTAGCATCTCCCCTTGTGGTTTGGTGGTGTTCAGGTATGTGGTGGTGAAATTTAGCGTTTGATGCACCTCATTGTACACAGTATATACCTTTGGCTCCACCTCCTTTTTGTCATCCTTAGCCTTTTTATTTTTCATTCTAGGATCCAACGCTTGTTTTGTGGCTTCTCCTTGGGCTATGAATTGGGATGGCAATTGAACTAGCCCACCTACAAAGGGTGCACTAAGAGGTAGGGAAAAATGGAATGTAAGTGTGGCAAGACCTTGCATTTTTCTCTTCTAGAGAGTAACAGTCTTTAGGGAGAAATAAGGGACCTGCCAAAGTTCAATTTGCAAACTGGTGGAAGGGCTCATCAGTTGCTGCAGTGATGGGGTGCTCATTAGAGAGTCTACTTGTTAGGGATAGTGGATTAGACTCGAGGTAGTAGAAGCAATAGGGGTGTCAATGGAAGTTGAGCCTGTAGAAAGAGAGGTGAGGAGAGATTGGGCAGTGGCAATAGGTGTTAGGATTCATGGAGGAGTTAAGGTAAGTGGCTCTATTTGGGAAAATTGGGAGAAACCTTCTGCAAACATTATGGTAGAGGCAGAGAAGGTAGGGCCGATACTTGCAGTAAGGGGCACCATGGAGATAGTAGAGGATACCAATGATTGAGAAGTAAGAAAAGGAGTGAACGATACTTGTTGATTGGATGATGGTGGTGCTCCACTCTTTGCTAGCTCCTTACTTACTTCAAACTCATAGCTTGCTATGAGCACTTGGCTTGCAGTGGGTTCTTGTGAACCTTCTCACATAATAGCTTCCATGCTATTTCTATTGGGACCCTCTCATTGCATTGGAGGCCCAAGTGAGTGTCTGTGAGGCTCTTGATATATTCAGTCACATATTTGAAGCGACATAGATAGGCTACCCTATGGAAATTTACCTTTGTTGAGTAGAGGACATTGATGTCTCAACTTCCTCCTCTTCCTACTCTTCTTCATTGGAGTCATTACCTTCGCTAGCACTTGAGTTAGAAGCAGAATGCTCATCATCCCACAACTTACCAAATTTTTCATCATCCTTCACGCTATTATAAGGGGCATCAAGTTTTTTTGTCTCTTGGCGATACACCTAGAAGGCTTTGATTCTTTCCACACTCCATTCTTCTTCTTTTCTTAACATATTGAATAGGGTGGCTCCCATTTTACGATTCTCATCATAATCCGCTGCAACAAAATAGAACTTATTCCATAGAATTTTGTTGTCTTCTATAGGAATGTGAATTAGGTCAACCAATAATTTATCTTCATCCTATAGTGGGTTGTGCCTCTTTTCCCAGTAAGGTTGAGAATTGTGAGTTACTTTGATATGCTCATATGGTAGATCATTGAAAGGGTTGTAACTCCATTTTTTGTAGATCATTACCAACCCTAGATGAGCCAACTTATCTTGGAACAATGAGTGTGCCACATTTTTCTTTTTCATGACCATTATCTTGAAGCTTATCAGACAAATGAATAATCCCTTCCTCTTGGCTTTTCCTTTGTAGAAGGTAACATTAATAATGCATTCTTTCTAGAAAAATTCAAGGGCTAGCACTTGATTTGTAATGCATGTCGAGAGGTGGAATGGTCCTTAGTGAAGCCTCGCATCTGGATGAATGTGAATTCCGCTCTAAAAAACCAGTCACATCTAGGAATGAAGTTCTACATATACTCTGTTTGTGTCTAGGTGAGCTATTTAATACCATCCTCTCCTTACAAATCTTGAAAAATCAGAGTCAAGGAATAATCTGAAAAGGAATAATAGTCGAAAATGGAAGAGAGAACATGATTCTAGAAAAAAACCAACTTCATTTTGTTCCTTTGGTCAGAAATAGACAACTTCACATGCTTATCAAATAAATCAGGGTTTTGATGCAAAAACATATGGGAAAGATAGGAAGGAAAACTAAACTTTTGTTCAACTTGGTAATTCTTAATTTTCCCTATCATCTCCTTTGCGAGGTATTTTGAAAAATCATACTAGAAGAGAGATTTTTTCCCATGAAACTAGAAACTCAGGCCCAAATGAAACGTGTGCACCTCCTTGTTGATGTCTAGTCTACAAACAAATGCCAACATTGAAAAGGCCTCTTGCAAGTTTGCGTTGAAAGCACTGGGATCCTTGGTGGCTTCCAGTGGTCTGTCTCAACCCTTTTGGTTTCTTTGTTATAAAATTCCAAAGCCTTATCCCTCCTATTCCATATATTTTCCCCCTTTGTAGGAGTGAATTTCTTGATTTTTATCTTTCTGGAGGTATGATCAGGAAACACAACATATTCTAGATAGCTCTCGGGCTGATATTAACCATCAGAGTCTAGCCCTTAATAGTGTATATGCTTGGGTTGAAATTTTTGATGGACGCATCGACTAGGAAATAGTGCATAGATGGGACCATATATTGTGGAAGCCTGTTGAACCATATCTTCTTTGTTGTTGACATCAACTTTTTGGATACCTTCATTCTTTTGCAGGCCACTTCCCTCAAAGTTTTAGGGTTCTTTGCAAGATTGGGATCATGAATATTATCCCAATCCTCTTGGATTAGGTTTTTATTTCTATAGCTTTTGGGCTTCTCCAGTTCCTGTGTGTTCACCCACTTTGGCTTGTATAGAATACCAGGTGTGGCATAAGAAATGTTGTCGAAGAGATTGATGGCTAGTGCTGCTTGCAAAGCTTTAAATAAGCTTTGTGTTGCCTCTCCCTGTACTTCTTGGCTTGAACTTTCTACCATTTTTCCTTGTGGGAAGCTTCTACTTAGCTTGAACTTCTCTACAATTTTACCTCAGCTCTGGTTGTGCACTAGAAATTACTTTCGCTTTGAGTAGTGTATTTGAAGAAACCTTTTAAGTGCTTAAACATTTTGCATGCACTACTTAGCTATTTTTTCTCAAGGTCGTAGATAGAAGTTTCCGTTTTGCATTTAATTTAGCATGTACCACCAACCTTTTGTTTTGTGTGAAATGAATCACTTGCCATTTTAAAATAACAAGAATTCATAATTACAATTAGCAATTGTATTGTACAACATAATTTTCTTGGAACTTGAGCCGATGATTTGCTAGCAACTTAAGAATTTGTATGTATTGGTAATTAATATCCCAAAAGGAATGATTAAGCCAAATATGTGATCAGTGCTTGAAAAGATATGAGCTTGGCCTTGGAGTTCACAAAACATCTGGAGAATGACACCTTAGTATTTGGTTGTGCATAACACCACCAATTGCTGCCACTAGCTTAGGCTAATTAATTAGCCCTTATTATTTTTGCACACAACAAGCCATACTCAGCAGATGTAACTGGGTGGGAAATTCAATCAAGCTTTGGCATGACTTTCAAGTTGGTACTCAATTAGCATCACATTTATGGTAAGAAAATCACCATGCATTTCCTCACTTTTTCTATAAATAGGCACCTAAGCAGTAGTGAAATCACACTTAGTGATTTGAGCAAAGTTGGTAATAGGTAATTGGCTTAGCAGTTTAGCATTAGAAGTTGTGTAGCATTTTCATAGGCTAGACTTAGGCAATTTATAGAGATAGTTCCAGGATAGTTTTAGAGCACCTTCCAGTATGAATACCCCAATTAGGCTAGTTTGTCATAAGTCTCAAATGGATTTTTTAGGTGATATTTCAACTAGGTGCTTGAAAAGGATGACAAAAAGTTATCAGTCACTAGCTATCATAGCCATGAAATGGGTTTTGGGACGCGATTTCCTTGAATACAAGGATAAATAATAAGTTAACACTAATGTGTGCTCACATTTTGTTGCCTCAATGCTTGATATTGGAATCCCTAAGCCACTAATTCTACATCTGGTCAAAGAAATTTTCCTAAAGAAATACCTGAATGGCCTCAGGGAGGTAGTGGCAAACGCTGCATATGGTGGAGGCATTCCAACTGCAAGTGACCTCATGAGGTTTATTGAAGAGGACACAATCGTACTGTAGCTGCCATTCCTAAGTGGATTTTTCCTCGAATCACAAGATGAGCACCGCTAGAAGGTCACTCGTGCATATCACTTCATTTTCCACATCTACAACATGGCATCATTATATGATATTGACTAGCACATGGACTTCAAGAACTTGGTGTTCCCTCCGCCGTTGGCCATTTCTCCCATGAGTGATGTTGTTGCTCCTGGTGATACCCCTATTTACGAAGACATTGTGGACGTTGTTGTTGATGCGTCCATTGCTGCTACTCACGTTATGGATTAAAGAACTCCATGTTTTTCTTTTTTCTTTTACAAAACTCATATCAGTCAGTCCATTTTTATATACATGCCTGAAAAAGGATTTTCCATAGAATCTATGAAGGAAGCATAATATAGCTATATACTTTAGAAGTGTGACCCTTGATCCATTTTTTAAATGTAAATATTAAAACATATATATATATATATATATATAATGAAAATATAACTTTATAGAATCATCTTGCTATTTGCTTATGGATTTTGCAATATGGGTCATCCTTTTCTTTTTTAGCATATATGTATCAATTCAATTTTGCAAGTGGGTGTTTGAATTTTTTTGTTCTGTTGGGCTGTGAGTTTATTCTTCCTACTCTCTGCAATAATGGGCTACTTGTTTTCCACCACCTCGAACCATAGAATGAATAGAAAGACTAGCCAACAAAAAAAAAGGGAAAAGAAAAGAAGGAAAAATCACTATAAACATATTTACATTTGTAGGATATGCAAGCTTCATTAAATAATTTAAGGTAAATTTTGTTGACCAAAATTCCCAACGCTTCTTTTTCCATGTTTTCTAACTCAAATGCATTATGTTCCTTACATTGAATTATTTTTAATGGACCTTCCAAAAGGTTGTCAAACTTCTCATGTTGGCCTAGCTTCATAGCCCTTTCATTAAACTTCAACATTAAGTCTCCACACTTTAGACCCTGGGCAGAAACTTTCTTGTCAAACCACATTTTAACCACTTGTTGGTGGTTAGTCATGGCTATTAGGGACTTTTCCCTTTTCTCTTGTATTTTTAGCAACTTGGCTAGCCACACCTCCATTGTGTCATTTTTTTCCACCTTGAGATATTTTAATAATTGTAGCACTAGAATCTCCATGGAGATAGGAAATAACACCTTTTTTCCATATACTAGCTCATACGGTGAAGTCTTGAGGACTTGCTTAGGAGTAATGTGATTTTCCCATAGCACTACTCGAAGGTTTTTATGCCATTCCATTTGGTATTCCAACCCAATCCTTTTGAGGAGTCGAACCAGGTTCTTGTTCATTGACTCGTCTAAGCCATTCCCTTGCAGGTAGTAGTTTGATGATAATTTAAGGGATATGTCATGCGTAAGTGCAAATTGACATACCTTAGAGCGTAGGAAAGCTTTGGTGTTGTCAGAGATGATGGTTTTGGGAAGGATGAATCTTGTCATCAGTTCCTCTATGAAGTCCACTATCTCTGACTCTATCACATTCTTCAGTGGTATGGCTTCGGTCCACCTAGTGAAGTAGTCAATGGCTATCAAGATCCATTTATGACCTGCACTAGAGGCTAGGTTGATCATTTCGATGAAGTCCAAGCCCCATTGTGCAAATGGCTCATCAACCACTATCGAATTGAGAGGCATTGCAGAATTATTTTTTCTTCTTGTGAAGAACTGCATTCCTTGCAAGCTTTTACCGAGTAGGAATCATTGAATACCATTGGCCAGAAGTACCTTGCACACATGATTTTGATGGTGGTGGTTTTAGTAGATAATTTTCCACCCACGGTTCTATTGTGGTAAGTGTCAAGGATCCTTTTTGCTTGCTCCATAGTGACACACCGCAATAGAACATCTTTAAAATTCCTTTTGAACAAGATCCCTTCAATGAGTGCATATCCGTTGTTTTACAGTTAGTAGAATCTCCTCTTCTAGGAAGGAAGGCCCAACATATATTTTCCTATGTGCATAAATATCACTTTGTCCACTAGCCAACAACCTTTAGACTCTAACTCATTCATAAGGACTAGCTCTGGCTGCTCTTCTTCAATGGCCATTTTTTCATCATGTGCAAGATATTCACACATTCCTCTTCCCTGAATAGTCTTTGTAGGCTTTACCTCAATTTCATATTCAAGGATCTTGGTGATCCAATTGGATCTTTTCTCAGTGATTTCTCCTTCCATGATGTATTCACACACACTAGAATGTGCAACATAAACAATCACTTTATTGCAAGAGATTAGGTGTTGGAACTTCTTGAGTCCCTTAACTATTGAAAAAACTTGCCTCTCTAAAAATTTGTAGTTTGTCTCATATTCCTTCAAGGTCCAGGAGTGAAATGCTATTAGGTGTTCTCCCTTGCCCTAGTCATCTTTCTGAGTTAAGAGAGTAGCAATTCTTGACTTGATACTAAATACATACATTATGAATTCCTTTGATAAGTATCGATTGACCAGAATAGGAGTGGAGGAAATAGCATCCTCGACTTTCTCAAAGGCTTCTCTAGCTTCTTTTGTCCATTTAAATATTTGATCCTTTTTCAGCATCAGGGTGATTGGCCTAATTATTCCTGCGCAGTTAGAAATAAATTTTCTAACAAAATTTACCTTTCCCAAGAAGGACTAGACGCCTTTTTTGTTGAGCGGAAGGGGAAGCTCTTTAATTGATTTCACCCACTCGAGATCAATTGAAATTCCTTCTTTGGACACTGTGTCCCAATAGCTTGCCTTGCGGTACTCCAAAGACACATTTTTTTGGGTTCAAGAAGATCTCAAAATCCTAGCAATTCTTGAACACCATCTCAAGGTGATCAAAACGATCATCCTTGGACTTGAAGAACACTATCAAATCATCCAAATAGATTAGGATAATCTTGTTGATTAGTTCACTAAAAGAAATATCCATTTCCTGCTAGAAGGTGGCTCCTACATTTGAGAGACTGAATGGCATCTTAGCATATGAAAACATTCCCCACTTAGTAGTGAATGTTGTATTATGTTGATCCTCCTCTTTGACCTAGATCTGATTGTAACCAGAGAAGCCATCCAATAGGGAAAGCATCTTTGATCCTACCACCATTTTCAAGATAGACTCCATTGAAGGTAGTGGGTAATGATCCTTCAAGGATGCTCTGTTTACGTCCCGAAAGTCCACACATAGATAGATATCTCCATTCTTCTTTCAAACCAAGACTAGATTGGATACCCACGTGCTATGCTTGATTGTGAGGACAATCTGTGATTGGATTAGCTTCATTAATTCTTGTGCCATTAGCACTTTAATCTTAGGATTCACTGGCCTCTATTTTTGGAGGATTGGTTTTGTGCCTTCTGTCAACTCTATTGTATGTTGGATGATATCAGGATCATATCCCCTAAGGTCATCATATGATCAAGCCACCACTCCATATTTTTCATAAAAGTCGATGAGCCTTTCTTTATCATGATTCAAGACATCCTTCCTGACTTTGAGCTTCCTCTCATCTCCAACCTAAAGATATGCATAGTCACCTTTGCCAGCTAAAAAATTCATCTTGTTATTTCTTACATCGTCACAATCGAATAGATTTTTGAGAGTGACCAATCCCTTTGGAAGTTTGTTGGATTTCAGCTGAATGATTTTTCCTTCATAAGCTTCAGCAATCTTTGGGTGGAGCTGGTTGGAAAATTATCCTGACTACTCGATGAATGAGGCAATGTGTTCATCATTTTCAAACACTTGCCAGCTTTGGTCATTGTCTGGAATGGCTAGTCAAACTATCACTTGTATTGAGTGTTTATTGTGAATGAGGTCAGAGGTAGGATCAAACTGGAATTCGATTGCTACCATATGATCCACATCTATATTTTGTTCTTTGGGCACTGTTTGAATGTTGAAGGCTTCAAAGCTCTCATTCAGGTACCAAACTCAGTGTTTATAAGATCGCATGTGAACATTCTTGGCCACAAAAATTCCACGGACTTGATTGACTACTAGTTCAAAATATTCAAACACCATTAATTTCATAATTCCCATCCATTCCACAAGGCTGAGACCTTGCACTAATCCTTCGTATTCAACTTCATTGTTCTAGCAAGTGAACTGGAAGCAGAAGGACCTTAGGTTCTTCTCATTTTGTGGGGATATTAAACATATCCCAACTCCTGTGCCAACCTTGCATCTTGCTTTGTCGAAGTGCAATGTCCATAGCTCTAAGGCTTGACCACTCTCGGGTTCTTTGATGACCTTCGAGAGCACTTGGTCTTCATTATAGATGACATAGGTTCCCAACCTGGTAGCATGGTAGTTGTCAAAAGGATCAGTATCCATATGTTCACTCAAGAGAACATCTTCTTGATCAGTCTAATCTCCAGTCACTTTTTGATCTTCCAATAACTCAACACAATACATTTCTTGCTTCGTGATAGAAGTATGAGTGGCCTCAAAGTTGATCATGGCTTCATCAGCCACATGTTTTGAATGTAGAGCTTCATATTCTATCTTCATTTCCGCACTCTTCTTGGTCTTGAGGATCATATATGACCAATCTAGGGACATGTATCTACTTACCTTTGAAGTGAATTATCAAGATAGATAGAGACCAAACATGGGGGGAACATCTATGATCACAGTATCTTGTGACACTATGATGCTAAGATAGGAGAATAGAGTCAAGGGAAGGTCCTTGATGAGACTAAACCTTTTGACTATGTTTCCATCAAGTTGCATCACTCTTCTTTTTAAAGGTTCATAACTGAGCCCTAAAGCTTTAGCTATCTATTTTGGTATAACTATGGTGTTGGCACCAAAGTCAATCATGGAATTATTTAATAACTTCTCTCCCACAATAAGCATTAGGAAGAATGGTTTGGGTTTTGGCTTATCTCTTACCTCTCCAAGAGCTTCTATTGTGCTATTTGTTAGAACTTTGGTAGGAGGTGATTGGTCAATAGCCTTTCCTTTGAGCAACTACTCCTTTGGTTCAATGATTGGATCCTCTTGGAGAGCCTTCTATAGTAATGTCTTCTATTCGAGAATGCCTAATATATCCCAAAGAGACACATTAGCAAATTATTTTTTCAATTGTTCCACCACATTGAAGGGGGTGGATTCAGATATTTTTTCTCCTTAGCTCTTGTTATAATGATTTCCCTTCGTGGAAGACATTGTGGCACCACCATGGAGGTACTAAGCATTTGGTCAGAAGCACTTTTAGGTTGTAGACTAACTAGTTGTGGGATGATTGGTTTGCCCATGAATCTCCTCTTCAAGCAGGTGTTGTAATTAGACTGTACTTGTAGTGTTTTAAATGTGGATGCATCATTGGAAAACACTTCTTCTTCTTCTTCCATCCATGAGAAGAGTGCATGATCAGGAGCGATGTCTGCTTCTTGCTCTAGTGACATCCCCTACATTTTTGTTGTGAGCACCATGTTTTCCATTTGTGAGGAGGTATACGTAGCTTTTAGGATATGAAGTTGCACCTTGACCGCGTTGCTCTGCCACCTTTTGTTGTAAATTACCATGCAGGCAGTTTTGGGGCATATGTGAATCATCGCAAGGGAAGCACCAGGGGTTGGCATCATCAATTAATTTTTTTTCCCCCATAGTTAGCTCTCTACTCGATCTTAGATTAGTGCTCTGTAGCAGAGTGGGTATTGACACTATTTTATTTGTTATTTGTGTGTGTGGATTTGTGCGAGAACCTCCTTGGAACTAGTTTTATTGGTAAGAGGACCTTCTACCTTGATAATTTTATTAGGTCGGCTTTGGAAGCACAACCTGGTTGTGCTTGATAATAGTTATCTCATTGGCCATGGCCTATAACATTTCCTTTATGTTACTCATATCCTCCTTTGAAGAGCTGAATGTAGACACAACGTTCTATGGTACATTCGGATATGTGTACATAGATTGAGGAGGAGCCAACAAGCTAGTAGAAGGAATCTCCTGAGTAGGAACTGATATTTCTAGAAATATAGGAATGATGGTCCATGGTGTTAACTTGCCAACGTCTATCAAATTTTTCTTCTCCTTCACATCAATGTTGTAGGCGCCTAGTAGTGTGGTCTCGCCCAAAGACTAGATCATCATTGAAATGTTGGGGTTGATAGATTTCAAGTAGAACATGAATTCTAGATCGGGTGATGGGTAAATATCAACTTGAATTCTCTGCCATCTTGTATGGAAACAAGTATTGAAGTCAGCCATGGCTTCATGCGAGGCCCGTTTTATGATCAATAGTTGATAATATAGTGAGGATCGGTCTCCATAGTTCAAAAATATTTGATAGAAAGGATCTTTGAGCTCATCCTAGGTACTGATAGTGTTTTATTTTAGCATCTGATACCAATCTAGTGCATTTCCTCTGAAAGAGGCAGTGAGCAACCTTAGTGCTATATTTTGGTTTGTAATGTCGTGTACCAGGCATACTTTTGCGACATCTTGCAAATGTTCAGATGGTGTTGTTGAGCCATCTTTGGTGAATTTATGTATAGCTTTTAGGGTAGAGACTAGGATAGGTGCCCAAACAACAAGTGCTACTGGCTCTACAAGAGGACTTCCAGCATCCTATGCCACATAATTTCTATTAGCAGTGGACAACATGGCTAGGAGAAAGGACGGAGGAAGCGAAACATTCACTAATTAGGTCATAGATTGTACTGTCCCTAATGGTAGTACTAATAAACTAGGATTATTCATTGTTTGGAACCTAGTTACAGGCCGATGGCTCATACACCCTCCTTAAAATTAGGTTCATTTAAGCTCAGTCCCACCAGGCATGCTAGGAAAAAGAAAAACTATTGGTGGGAAACTTAGTTTATGGGGAACCTATTGTGCTAAACTGAGTGACCTCCAGATTTTTAAAGAAGTCAACTTCTTCTATAATTAGGGGTTGGAAAGGGAAAAGAAAGCAAATATAAAAATAAAGGATCTAACTAAGGAGATGTGCCAAAATTTAGATAAAAGGCACGATAAATCAATCTTTTGGATATGATCTAAGGGCCTATTCAACAATTTACTATGTCCCAGAATGACAAAAATTAAAGATTGAAGCATGAATAGTGCATTCAATGACATAAAATAATTTTCATACCCATTCATTGAAAAGAGTCAAAAGAGATGATCTAAACTAGCAAACTTCCATTAAAATTATAGAAATTCTACAAATGAACCATTCAAACAATAATGGCACAATATAAAGTTAATCAAATAGCTTAAGAAAAACAAAAAGGCTGAACAATTGCATAGTCTGTGAGTCTTTCTACAATAATCTAATAACAATAAAAGGCCTAGTGTATCTAAAATTCTATATTTCTATAATTCTCAAACTCTCAAAACTCGTGGAACTTAGAAACTGGAACTAACCCCTCTTTAGAAATAAAGAGCAGTATATATAGTGAGCATTCCCATTGCTTGTTGAGTAGTAACTGAAAAGATTTGGAATCATGATCAATGATGTAGTAGCAATGATTCCCCCAGCCATTTTAAAAGAAAAAGATTTAGGTGCATGGCATGTGGTCACTCCCCATCTAGGTGCATCTCCTACGAATAATGGTAGTGGTAATAGCATAGTCCCATGCAAACAATTTTCACCACCTAGTATAGGTAGTTAGAACATGCGACATCATATCACAACCCATAGTTCACTCCATCCCTTGTGTTGAACAAGCACTTGCCGAGGGGACACATGGCAGCATTTCATAGCTCATAGTTCATTTCACATTCTTGTTGTTGAAGGCTTGCACTAGGAAGACATATGGAAGCATGATTTTTATTTGGCATCGACTGTGGGGTCCGCAAAAGTATATGTAGATGAATTCTACATGGCACATGGTTGGTGCCCGATTCAAAAGTGAGAGGGAGCAACATTTAAGTGTGCGTGAGGATGACACATGGAAACATGGTGGGGGCCATTTGAAAAATGAAGGGAAGAATTCCTTCAGAAAGTGCCAAGTGAACATGTGGCAGAGGTTGGCAGTCATTTATCAAAAAGGTCTGATGATGTTCATTTGAGGCATGGGCCAGTACTTAGCAAGAAAAAAAAATCGAAGAGAGCTTGATGAATTTTATATTCACATGCACAATTAAGAATTTCTTTTAATTTGAAAAATATCTTTTATCCTCACCCAAATGAATATTTCAAGGAATATTCTTTTTCATCCATCATTTAAAAAAGGGATATTTTCACTTAGCTTCTAATGCAAATTCTAACCTTTAACCTTTTGAACAAGTCACCTTTGACCTATGTGGGCAGGTCAAAAGTGTGTTTGTTTGAAGGAAATGTGAGCCCTTGATTAAATCCCATCATGCATTCTCATCTATTGATGAGAATCCATGATCCATGCCTCTTCTTCCTTTCATCTTTAACCATTGATTGATCTTTTTGATCTCATCCCTTCATTTCTCATTTGCTTTCCTATAAATAAAGCACTATTTGGAGACAAATGGATCCATCTTTGAATTTCAAAGTCATGATAATGAATTCACTTGCACTCACACTCTCAATTTACTCACTTTTATTTTTTTTTAGTTTATTTCTAATTGAATAATAGCTTAAAGCATCCATTAATGGCTTCCATGCATCCATCTTAGTTTGTATATGAATTAGGGTTTCCATATTTTAGCTTAGAATTAGCTTAGATTAGCTTAGTAATTGCATAATTAGTTCAATTTTAGCATAAAATCATGTTAACTTAGCTTGCATCATGTTTAATTTAGCATAAATTAGGTTTTCATCCATTTATCACAATGGTTTCATCGATTCTGTTCCATAGAATCAATTGAAATATTCTCACTAATCATAGGATTTGGAAAGGTTTGTTGTTCCACATCAACATGACACCAATTCCAAAATAGGATAAGTTTCAAATGAGTTAGAATAGGAATTTAATTGTTTTCCAAGTTTGTAACTTTTAGTTTATATAAATGCTTAGTTTAACTTTTCAATTTGAATGATCTTGTTTGGTAGATTAAGGTTTATTGGACAAATTGTGCTTCAATTTGATCCACCCGAAAGATCCTCATCTCACATTCTGGCACTAGAAGGAGGGAAAACCATTAATTTAACCATATTTTAGCTTGAATTCTATTTTATGCTTGTTTTGTAGGATACAACGATGCTCAAATCACAAAAAATGATGCACTTTGAAGAATGTCACCATATAGCAATGCCATTGCAATTTGAAACACTGACGCTAATTAAATACACCAACATTGATTTAAATCTAGCGACACCAATTTAATATAGAGGTATCAAAAATATCAAACAACAACACCTCAAGTATAAAACGCGAAGCCCCCAAATTTCAAGTCATGACACTACAGTGTGCAACGACACCCAACAAAAACTCAATGCTATTATGCTCTCTATTTTTGTTGCAAAGCGATGCCCATTTTCACCAAAGTGATGCCCAGAGTTCAAATTATGATGCTATCATGTTCAATATCGCTAAACTAGGGTAAGAAATTTTACGATAATTTTTTCAAAATTTCCTTTAATTTCCTTGATTTATCTAATCACTGATGCACTTCTAACTATGTTCTAGTTGTTAGACTAATAGGGTTTTGTAGGTTGAAATACATGGAGCTAAACTGAAGAAACATTCCCTATCTTGATATTATATGATTGTAACAAGCATTTAATGCTTTGGGGTAATTATAACCCAACACTCATGCTTTCTTCTTTATGCTTTAGGAAAACTAAATTTCCATTGGGTTTTTAAAAACTTACAATCTTAGTGTATGAACCTAGTTCCTATTACCTGTAATAGCACAAAAAAAAACAACAAATTAGATCAAATGCAAGCTAGAATATAGGTTCCTCAAGAAGTTCATTTAAATTGCAAGAGAAAGAGGAATTGAAATGAAGAACACAACAAATCTTAAAACATGTCAAATCCTATTCTAAAGCAAAGCAAACTCTTAATCTCTTGAAGGAATTGGTGCCAATTTGATATGAAAATTGGCCCTTTCCCAACTCCAATGATGCAATGGTGAGTTGATGATGAAAGTTGATCCACTTTTATGAAGAGTGATGAGTGCTCCAACATAAAAATCTTCATAACCTAACTATAAACTCAATAATATGGATGAATATGGCTAAAGATTTGAGTATAGTAAGTTTACTCAAGTTGTGGATGCCAAATACAATAAAGGAGCCCTCTATTTATAGCATGAAAAGTTGAAACAATTCCCAAAATAAAGCAATGTGGGACTAAATTTCATCCAATGGCAAAGTGGCACTTGTCAATATGTGAATGGTTGAGGAATGTGCAAGTTTTGGTCAATGTGCAATAAATGCCAATATTTGAATTTTGAAATTGTATTAATGGCAAGCTGGAGGGAGATTCAAATGGAGTTATGGCCACTTGGATCAATGTAAAAGGACTTGTAAGAGGGAATGAATGCCTTTTTTGAAGGACAAATTCCACTTGGATTTGAATTTCAAACTTGAATAATATTCTCCGAAGATGCCATGTTGAAGATAAATAGAGATTTAATAAATAAAATAACTCTATTTTTGTGTGCAAGTGGCAAAAGATGGAGGATGGGACATGAGAAGAGATTAAATTAATCAAGGTTAATTAATTTAATGAAGGATTAAATGATGTGACCTATTTGACTTAAATTTATGGATTGATTTAAATCAAATATGAGAAGAATATGATTTAAACATTTAGTTAAATAAATATATTTTGATTTATTTAGCTAAAGGGGGTGATGTTAGCTTAAATTAAACAAGGTTTAATTTATTTAATTTAATAGATAGACTTTAGAGATTTAATCAAATAAAATTCATTATTTAATTAAATAGGGATAATTAGATCAGGTCGATTGATTTAATTAACAAAGGAGAATGACTTAAATAAATAAATGATTTATTCAATTAAGGGAGGAAAGTTGATGGATTTAATTAGATAAGGATATTCAATTAAATGGTTAGACTGAGGGATGATTTAGGATAAAAATGGTGTTAGTGATCAGGATCAAATTTCCAATGTCAATCAGTACATTTTACGCGTCTACATTTTGCCCCTCTTTGAAGCAATGCACCCATTACGTTGATTGAAAGAATAAACGATCTCAATTAAAGCCAAAAAAAAATCATTTTCAAAATCTTGCCCCACTACTACCCGGCGAGAGAAAACATGCTAATATATTGCCCTCCCGAGAGATTGGATGAATTTTTTTTTTTTGGTGATCTCATGAAAAAAGAGGACAAGGTGCCTGACAAGTCCAGAAAGGCTCCGGGAGGCCAAAAATGTGTCTACATGCAATAAAATGGTGTAAAACAGGCCTCCAATGGACAAAAAATAGCTTCAAGAGTTCAAAACCTTGGCAGGATAGCGAAACAAAGTCAAAAAACACTAATTTCCAGGCTTAAAAAGGCTTTGAGGGGTCACTTTCAATTCATTTTCACTCATAGCCCTTTTAGCGATTTTGTGATTTGAGCTCTAATATTCTAACTCAATGGCGCAACGATAGCTTCTGATGCATATTTCTGATTGAGTCCGGACATACCAATGACCTCTTGGCATTGGGGCACCGGTAAGTGATTCTTACTTGAGCTTCATTTTTCATTTTTCGTGCTTATTTAATGCTTTTAAACTTAGTTCTCCTATAGTGGCGCTATATAGTGCTGCTCAAAATTCAAACTACACCGTTTGGTGGGTCAAACTAACTCACCATCGTTAAAGTGTACTATGGCAGTGGAGTTTGGAGTTTGGGACCAAACTTCAAACTCTAACGCATCTGTTACCCCTAGTGGGGTCATTCCAAACTTCAACGCAGCGACAAACTTTTAAACTAGGACTCTGCCAAATTGCACCTCTTTTAGAAAAGTGCACCAGGACGGTGCATTTTAATGCTTTGGTAGTCCCAACATCATAGTTTAAAATTCAAACTGCAACACCTTCATAGATAGTGATGTTGGGCTGGATTTTTGAGTGTTTGGAAGAAGATTTCCTGATACAAGACGCGGTGAGGGAGCTCTATTCTTGGGAGCATAGATCACAGGAGATTTTTGGTTACCTACAAGATCTGAGCAACAGGGACTAGGATCAGCTGCAAGACATGGGATTATGGTACATTGCTTATGCAACACCTATTTAGACCCACCTTGGGATGATGTCAGCGCTTTCCAAGAGATGGCATAGTCAAGCCTCATCCTTCCACCTTCCTACTAGTGAGGCCACCGTCACGTTAAAGGACGTGTGGCAGATCTTGAGACTATTGATACATGGTCGGCAAGTTATATACGATATGGATGTCAGATGAGATGCTTGTCACATAGTCCTTGCTACAGAGGATGTTATATACTATGAGGGTCAGATAGAGCTCGAGCGTCATAGGGCGTTGACCTCACCCTTCTACTTGGTAGTTGCAGTGATCATTTCAGGTGTCATTGCCCTGGATCGACGAGGCTGGTATTTCAGTCCTGGCTGGGGACTCTACTGGGAGTGGATGGCGATGCGTGATAGGCCTATTTATTTTGCTTTGGGGCTTGTTCTTCTAGCCTCCCTCTATAGGGATTTGCATGAGTACATCTACCTCAATGGCAGAGCACTTGGACTAGGTATCACACTTCTTCATGTGTGGGCATGGGAGCACATTGTCATTCTTCGGCTACAAGTCGTTCCAGTGTCGATGGGGCCTGATGATCCCCTAGTGTGGCGCTATAGAGGTGGTGTGACTTTTACACACATAGGCTAGCATAGGATTCCTCACTGGAGGAGGGTCCTGGATGATATGCAGGTTTTTACATGGCGGGCATACCTTGGTTGCCTCAGATGGGCCGATGATGCACAATAGATATTCTTTGCCCGCCAAGACCACTTTATGCAGGGGCGAGACCATACGATGGTGGGGAGATACCTGCCAAGGCACATTCAATGTCAGTTCGATGAGCCACAAGATTGGCTAGATGACAACTATGTGGTTATATTTGCTCGCATAGTATCACAAGGTGCTTGGGGGTGATATATTCCTGCTTCCGAGGCAGTTCATAGCTTTAGACAGTTGGTGGCCTGACCATGGGTTTATGATCAAGGAATCATAGATCTAGGCCTTACTCAGGCATGCAGGGATTGGTTCTGACCACCCCTGTGATTGAAAGTTCTAGGAAAACCCTCCGCTTGACAAAGATCAAGGGGAAAAGGAGGACGAGGATGGAGAGAGGATGAGTAGTAGGATTAGCCGGTTAGGGTTCCAGCTCAGCCAGTCCAAGAAGATGTACATATGCAGGATCAAGATCCGGGGCTAGTTAGGTAGCAGGATCAGGCAGGCGCATCACCACAAGTTGTGGGTGAGGATCAACCTCATGTGCAACCCCCAAGAGCATAGCCAATAGGACAACCAAATTCGTGAGATGAAAAGATTGTATAGTTGCAGGCTTAGATTCAAATTTTGACAGCGGAGAGGGATCAAGCAAGGGTTGAGGGAGACCAGGCCATTCTATAGAGGCGGGCTGTAGAGCTTCAGGTAGCCACAGAGGTAGGTCACAGACAACAGTTGGAGAGTATTGCCGCCTTGTCTTCTTAGAGCATAGTGTCACTTAGAGCCTACAGAGAGGTTGTCCAAGAGACGGACTACTACCAATTGCACTACCACCAATCTATACCAAGAGCAGCTTGGGTTCCTAATTATTCATAGAGGACCAGCTTCAGACTACCAGAGGTTCATGGTGACAAAGGCGAGGGCAGTGAGCACTAGGGTTAGATCGGTCCTCTTTAATCGAGACGATTATATATATTCATGTGCCTTATGGGCTCCTTTTTGATAGCCTGCTGGGCATTTTGTACACATACACACATGTACAGTGATCCTGATATACGATTCTTTGTACTATGATAGTTTTTTTATGATATATATATGAGATGATGATATTGACATGATATGCCATGTAGCATGCTTATTTTTATGCATTTATGGATGGTTTTATTTCTATATGCTATTCAATAATTTTATACTATTATGCGATGTATGTATGGATACATTTCTTTCTGATGATGTATGTGATGGCTATGCGACTAATAGATCTATATTATGTTTTTCATAAATGACATATGATATGCAAATGGATTTATATGATATGTGATATGGATGGATGATGATTTATGTATGTTAATGCAAATGCGATGACTTGTGCAATGATTTCTTTTTCAATTCCATTATGATGGTGATGATGATGCAGTGATCGTGCTATGTGGTTATGAATGTATGTATGTTTATGATGTGATATGAAAAATGGTATGGAGATGATTTATGGTGTATACGCAAAACGATATGTGAGTCATGATTATAAATGATTTTATAATTATGGATGGATGTATGCTTTTAATGTAATGGATTTTATAATGTTTATGTTCCTATTTTAATTATGCATTGAATGCTTATAATGATATGGAATGATTTATGAAATGCAAAAAATGATTGCGATGTGGTTGTTTATGAGATGTTCTATATGATACGAATGAATGATGGATGATATGTATGTTTTTATGCTTATGTATGATGCAATGTGAATGTAATGGTCATGCTCTATATGATATACCTTGATGATGTAAATGAGATGGTTTTGAGAATAGCAACTATATATTATCCTAAACATATTAGATGATTGTGAGATGTATGTGATGCATTTATTGTGATGTGATGTAATATATGAAATGATATGTTAATGTGAAGTAGTATGATGATGCTTTGTGTTATGTGAGAGATGACTTTATGATGTTCGTGTGACGTGAATATGTATGCTTATAATGTGATGGATTATCTATAATGCTCATGTACCCATTATGTTTGATTATGCAGTAGATGGTAATATGCAATGATTTATGCAATGTTTCATGCAAATGAATGTTATGCGATGGTTTATGTGATGAATGCAATGTGATAAAAAATAAATGTAATGTGATGAAAAATGGACGTGCCTATTTTTGAAAAATGCTTATAATAACACATTTATATGATGATAGAGATCTATATGATATGTTATGCAATATGCTAATGATTTGTGGATGCAAGATTGATGATGATGATGATCAATTGTCATAGTACCTTGTTAGTGTGAAGAGCAAGAAGGGATGAAAGAGAAGAAGACATTCCAACAAGACATAAGATGATGAATATGCAAATGATGATGACTACTTGCCAGTGAATTAGGATTTTCAAAGGGCCAATTTCCTTATGTTTGATAACACACATGGTACAATGCATTAAGGTATAGAGAACCAGGATGGTGTTGTACCTAGTGTGATGGATTTTGACTCAACAAACAGATAGGAGTATTCTTGTTCACCCCTAACATATGAAAACCTTGCTAGGATGCACTTTAGAAGTTTCAAACATTTCAAACCAAAACACAGAAAGGTATAACCTATCAATGCAAATTTTCAACAAGTTGTCCAAAACACCCTCCATGTACACATCTAACAAAGAAAGTATTCTCCAAGTTATATTACAAGGACTTCCAACAAGCACAACAGACAAAAGATAATGATTGTTGCCCTATTCCTATCTCTCTAAATCCTTTGTTCAAATATCATCGAGAGGTCCTTGGAATGAACACAACAAGATAAATCAGAAAGAAAAGATCAAGTAAACAAACAAGTCAATGTTCTTCATACCGCTAGCCAAAGGAAACTATGTTTTTGAAGAATAAGACCTGAAACTATTTCCAAAAGATAATGCCCATTGTAGGAAGGATACATCCTAGGACATGTTAGTGGATGGCAGAACATATTTCATTTATCCAAAGTGTTCTTTCTGATAAATAATTCCCATTGTAGGAAGGATACATCCTAGGACATGATGCTATCAGATAATGATGAGATTGATTTAAGATTGATAAGCTATTCCTACAAAAAAGAAGTTGATCAACTTGTTTACTAACTTAAACCTGAGACTTGACATTTTGAGTTTTCACTTTTCGCTTGCTAGACTTGTTTCTAGTTGTTTCACCAAAGGTTGAGGATGACGATCATTTATTAGGAGTGTTATTATTGTGGGTGAAAGAGAGATAAGACAGATGGATTTTTTTCAAATATTTGGATTTTTTGGAGTTTTGCAATGTTTTGAGGTTGTTTTTGGTATTTTTCGAGATTTTCAAATGTTTTGATTTTCAATTTTCCAATGTTTTGGGGTTTTATGAGATTTTGACTGAGAGACTAACCTAATGACCTATCCTAGGGGCCTCGAGGGCTGCTCAACATATGAGACTTGCCTACCTTATACACGCAGAGACCACATAGTTTGACTAGTGATTTGACCAATTTACAGATGAAGATATACATGATGACATTTCAGTTTATATGTGAAGAACTCCTAAAGGACTGACCTAAGTGTCTCAGGGGGTGGTCAAAGATCAACCTTGCCTACATTTAAGGCTCAGAGACCTAAAGTTCGACAAGAAAAGTTTTTGTTTTTTTTTAACTTTTTGATTGACTTTTTTACCTATTTTTGGATTTTGATATGTTTTGGATGTTTTTGGATTTTCTAATTTTTTTATGTTTTTGGATTTTTTGGATTTTCTGATGTTTTTGGATTTTTTGGATTTTCTGATGTTTTTGGATTTTTTGGATTTTCTGATGTTTTTGGATTTTTTTGGATTTTTTGATGTTTTTGGATTTTATGATTTTAGGACTTTAAGAATATACACGAATCTGATCTGATGATAACATGCCCCCATCATGATACAATAGACTACTCTGATAAAGGCAGGACAAACTGACCTTAGGAATGGGCCGAGTAATACTAGGAGTGATCATGATACAAACACAAGACCAAGCTATGGTGCAAATGTCAAATGGATGGGTGATGGATGGAGATGTGATGGATGATGTAGAACAAGTCATGAAGATCCTGGTGGATAGAAAGTGCTTATTTACACAAGGTGCCTATTTGCCAGGTTTTCACCAATGTACTTGTCCAAAGTGCCACCAAAGTGGTTTTCACTAGAGGACGATTTTTCTCTTTACCGTTTTTTATCCTTTTTCTAATTTTTTTTGGATTTTTTGCTTTTTTTATTTTTTTGTTGTCACCAAGACGCCTATTTTCCAGTTTTTCATTAGGGTAACTATTTTTTTTTAGGACATTTTCTGATTTTTTTTGGATTTTTTGGTTCTATACCTTGAAAGATTAGGCATAAAACTTTTTGAGATGAGATCTATTCATGGGCTCTTGCAGAGGTTCCCCTTCAAGTGTTTATAACTGATATGCCCCTAACTTATAGCTTGTTCTGATAACAAATGGTCCCAACCAATTGGGTTCAAATTTTCCTTTATTGTTTGGATTTGGGATGTTCTTTTGATTCTCCTTTAGTACCAATTCTCTAACTTGGAAAGTCCTACTTCTGATTTTCTTGTTATAGCTCCTCTTGAGTTTGTTCTAATAGACTTGCAAATGATTTAAAGCATCTATATGTTGCTCATCTAGTAGGTCCAGGTCATTCAATCTTGATACTCAGTACTCTTCATCCGTGATGAGGTTTTGCAATGATATTCTTAGTGACGGGAGATTGATCTCAATGGGGATTACTGATTCTAATCCGTAGACCAGGGAGAAAGGGGTGGCACCAGTGGGTGTGCAGATGTTGGTTTGGTAGGCCTAGAGGGCATGATTGAGTTGCAAATGCTAGTCACGACCTGTGTCATTGACTATTTTCTTAAGGATCTTTAAAATGGTTTTATTTATGGCTTCTGCTTGGCCATTTCCTTGTTGATAGTATGGGGTGGAGAAGTGTTGTTGGATTTTGAATTTTTCACACAAGTCATGAACATCTTGATTCTTAAATGGTGTCCCATTATCTGAGATAATGGCTTGTGGAACACCATAGCGGAAAATGAGATAGTTTAGGATGAACTTTGATATCTACTTCCCGGTTATGTATGTCATGGGTATGTCTTCCACCCACTTGGTAAAGTACTTTGTGGCGGTTATGATGAACATGTGGCCATTTGATGAAGTGGGAGTGATTTTTCCAATGAGATCAAGTCCCCACTGTGAGAAGGGCCATGGTTTGATGATGGGATGAAGTTCTTGAGTTGGAGCATGGATGAGGTCCCCATGTTGCTGACATTGTAGACACCTTCTAACATAGTCATGTGCCTCTCTTTCCATTGTAGGCCAATAATACCCCATCCTCAGCAATTTCTTGGCTAGGGTCATTCCACTTGAGTGTGAACCACAAATGTCGTTATGCACCCTAGTTAAAGCAGTTAATGCCTCCTTAATGTTTAAACAGCGTAATAAGTTTCCTTTTATGCTCCTACAATATAGGGTATCGCCTAGGATGACAAATCGAGATGCCTTTTTGACAAAGGTTCATTTTAAGGTTGAGGGTAAGTCAGCAGGTATGACACCTATTCATAGGTAGGTATAAATTTCATGGTACTAGGGATCACCAGGACCAATGATTTCACACAAAAATTCTGATTATGGTACCTTGAATGTGGGCACAAGAATTTTCTCTACCAAGAATTCATGTTTTAGAACGTTGCAAGAAATATCCAATAGGGTTCCAATTGTTGCCATGGCATCTGCTGCTCTATTGTTTGCTCTGGGAATCTGTTCAAATGTGATCTTGATAAAGGAATCCTTGAGATTCTCTACTAATTTTTTGTATGGAGTGAGCTTATCATCCTTAGTCTGGTACTCACCGTTCACCTGGTTTATTATTAGCTGAGAGTCTCTGTATACTCTAAGGGCCATGATGTGCCACTACACTGCTATTCTGAGACCTATGGCTAAAGCCTCATATTCTACAATGTTGTTGGTGTAGGGGAACACTAATTTATATGATCTAGGTTTGTAATCCCCTTGTGGGGTGATAAAGAAGACACTGGCTCCTAATCCATATTGCATGTATGAGCCATCAAAGTAAAGTTTCTAGTGGTTGGCTATGTTGAGGTTGAAGATGGATTCATCTAGAAACTTTGAGATAAGAGGATTCTCTAAATAGATTGGTGCTTCTACAAGAAGATCTACGATGACTTGTCCTTTAATTTCTTTCCACTCCACATATTCAATGTCATACTCTGATAGTATCATGACCCATTTGGCCATTCTTCCTGTGAGCATTTCCTTTGAGAGTAGGTACTTGAGGGGGTCAATTTTGGTGATGAGTTTTATTTTTTGTGCTAGCATGTAATGTCTAAATTTATATGAAGCAAATACTATTGCTAAACATGCTTTTTTGATGAATGAGTAGTTTAACTCATGCCCAACCATTGTCCTGCTGATATAATATATGGCCCTTTTTGTCCAATTTTAGTCGTGCTGAGCTAAAAGAGCACCAAGGGTTGTTGTTGTTGCTGAAATATAGAGAATTAATGGCTTTCTTGGCATCAGTGGCATGAGGACCAGTGGTGTAAGTAGATATTCTTTGATCTTATTGAAGGCTTCTTCACACTTGTTATCCCATTTGTACGCTACTCCCTTGTGAAGTAGGTGAGAGTATGGATTATTTTTATCTGCTAGTTGTGCTATGAATCTTTGGATGGATTGAAGCCTACCTTGGAGACCTCTTAATTGTTTCAATGTTTTAGGTGCCTCCATCTCAAGGATTTCTTTTACTTTTGTTGGATCTACCTCAATACCTCTCATTGACCCTATGTATTCTAGCAAGTTTCTTGATTGTACGTCGAAGACGCACTTCTTTGGATTTAATCGGACCTTGTATTCCTCAAGCCTATCGAAAATGGCACTTAAGGTTGCTATGTGATTCTTCCTCTTTCTGGATTTGGCTCATATTTCATCGACATAATCTTCAACATTTTTATGGATCATGTCATGGAAGATTAACATCATGGCTCTCTGGTATGTTTCTCCTACATTCTTCAAGTTGAATGGCATCATATTCCAGCAATAAGTCCCCCATGGACAAGTGAAGGCCATTTTGTGTTGGTCTTGTTAAGGAATCATTATCCGGTTATATCCTGAGAAACCATCCATCAAAGAAATCATTTCGTGTCCCGCCGTCACATCTATGATCATGTCAATGTTGGGAAATGGGAAATCATCGTTTGGACATGCTTTGTTTAAGTCCCTGAAATATTTGCAGATTTTGATGCCCCCATCAAGTTTTGAGATGGGAACCAGGTTTGACACCCATTCTGGATAGTCTATTGGTCGAATGAATCTTGCGTCCAATAGCTTCTTTAGTTCCATTTTTACTAGCAGGGCGATTTGAGGGTGCATTTTCTTGAGCTTTTTTCTAACGATCTTTGCTTTAGGGTATACTGCTAGATGATGAACTACAATTTCCAGATCGAGCCCTGGCATGTCTATGTAGCTCCACAAAAATTTAACTTGTCTTTCTCTCAAGAAAGCTGCTAGGAGTTCTTGTTCTTCTCATAGTAATGAATTCATATAAAATGTGATGTGCGGGGTCTCCTCTGTTCCTAGATTAACTAGATTGCACTTTTATGCTAGGACCACTGATTTTTCTTGATGGAGAGCTCTGAAAGGAAGATTGAATCCCCCATCCTCAGGTGCCTCAAAGAGGTTTTCACCATTGGATGCATCCTTTCTTTTTACTTTTTTCAGGTCAAAGAGTGCCACAGTGTGGTTTTCACTCAAGGACTTAGATATTATTCTTAATTAATCACTTTTACGACTAAGGGATTCAATAATTTCCCCATAATAGGCTTGTGTATATAGCTCAATGATGAACCATGCTTTTTGATCCCCACATGGAATATTATCCCATAGTCCCATGAATTCTTAGAGTGCCTCATCATTTTTGAATATGTCAAGAACTGGTGGTCCTAATTTGTCATAATCGATGAGCTGGTGGTAAACTAGGTAGATTTCATGATTTTGATGGTCTAACTCAAAGGATAAGGTGCTAATCATGAGAAGGGTGGTATCCTCAAAGAGCTTAGCTAGGTTGGTTATGGGATCCTCATCATCACTACTACTATAGATGTCAGTTATGTCAAATGTGAAGTTTTCTAAGACATGACATGTAGATACGGGTAAGTGAAGTTCGATTGCGGATAGCTGAGGAGAATTATTGACCTTTCTAACTGGAGGGCTTCAGCCACGTATGGTTATACTCAGAGGGGTACATCCAAGGCCAAGACTTCTCATTCATGTCTCCAAAATGATAGGTATTATAAGCTCATTTTTATTTTGTCCAAGTCTATGCTTTCTATCATAGCCCATTGCGAGCATCATTTGCAAACCTTTGCTTCTGTCATCCACTGGTAGATCAGTTGTTGGTCTACTATCTTGGTATAGGAGATGAGATTGGTCCTTCTCTATGACTTCTCATCAGAGATCTCCCCAACTTCTGAAGTTGAGATATTCTTTAGGGGATGTTTGAGATGTGGAGACTTCATTTGCTTGCGGACGTCCTCGTGTTCTGAGAGATTGTGGTAACTCTCCTACCACAAAAGCATTTTTGGGAATCGTGTATCTTTCACAACCATTATCTTGGATGATGACTTTGATATCAGAGATGGTGGGGATGGCAGGAGTGGTGGGTGTCTCTGTTGCAGAAGTGGAAGCGAGAGTGGCTAGATCAATGTATGGTGTTGATGGGCCTTCATCATTTTTAGGCACTTGAGGGATTTTGTAGTATTTTTCCTCAAGGTTCTTGCAGTAGGAAAATGGTTCAGGATCTCCATGGATGGTGACCTCTTGTCCTTCATATGTGAATTTGACACATTGATGGAAAGTTGATGCTACCACTTGCATTGCATGAATCCATGGACGTCCTAGGAGAATTTTATAAGGCAAGTCGAGGTCCGGGACCTGACAGGTGGTTTACATGATAGCTGGCCCTACTTGAATAGGGATTATAATTGTGCCTTGGGATACTCTTTTGTGATAATCATATGCTCTGATTGTAATACCTTTTCCTTTGTCGATGGAATCCTCTGAGATTTTTAATTTCTTAATGAGCTTGAGGGAACAAATATTCAAGCCTGCACATCCATCCACCAAGACTCGCTTGACTTTACTTTTCTACACTAGGACCTCTAAATGGAGTGCATGGTTATGAGATGGTTGAGCAAGAAAATCTTGGTCAAAACATGTAAGGAGGTTTGGAGTGATGATGTTTCTGACCATAGCTTGGAATTGTTCCACATCAAGATCTACGGGGATGGTGGATGAAGCCAATGCTTCCTCAAGGATTTTCTTGTGGGCGGATGATATTTTTAATAACTCCATGATGGAGATTTGTGCTGGTGTTCCTTTTATTTGATCAAGGACATTGTAACCATTGGGAATGGATCTTGAATTGGATGTGAAAGGGTTTTTTGGTTGAGATGATCTTGCAATAGTAACTTTTTCGCCTCTTGTGGTGACTCCACAATTGGCATGAGCTCCTTTGATGGTGATTATTGCACAGTAATCATCTAGGGAGGCGATGACATTTTCATACACATGATTCACATTTTTGAGGGTGCCTTTCCCCTTATTAGTGTTATTGTTCCCTTTATTATTATGGTTAGGCATCAAATTTGTGTATATTTTGAGGTTTTGATTCCCTATTGGCTGATCCACATTTATGATTCTTTGATAAATGATATCTTGGACGATGTTCTTTAGCCTCATGCAACTATTCGTGGTGTGCCCTTTGATTTTGTGGAAGTCGCAGAGCTGATTTTCATTGTACCAAGGAGGTTTAACATCTAGTTCTTGGTAGTTCTCATAGATGGGAATTTGATGAGGTTTTCATTTAGTAACTTCTTCATGATGACTTTGAGTGGTTCCCCAAGAGCAGTTTACTTCCGTTTGGTGAAGTTCTTGTTTTGTTGGGGTGGTCCTCTTTGGTCATTGACATTATTGATCACTTGGTTGTTTGGTTGTTGTTTTGTTGTGTTCGCTTGATGATGGTTTTGGATTTGTTGTTGTGGTGCAGGTGTGTTTTGTCGAGGGGCATTGATGACAACTTTGGCATCGACGACACCATCGTTGGTAATATTTATTTATTTTCCCATGTGAAAGGTTTATCATTGTAATTGGTAGGTGGATGATTGTTTTGTTATTCAGGATATGACGTTGATCCTCCAGGTTGTGTCATAAGGGCTCATTTGATGCTAAGCTCCTTGGAAATCAGCTGGTTGTATGTGGTGATCCCTTGGACCTTGAGATGAAATTCTAAGAGTTCGTCAAGGTTGTATATGATAGTGCATACTTGTTGTTCCTCGAGCATGACCCATTTGCTTTGATTTCCCTTGGATCGGCATCATTGTAGGAATGAATCAAATGATTCATTCTTACCTTGTTTCAGAGTTGAGAGTTCCTCTAGACTAACATCCATGGCGATATTGCATGCATAGTTTTTGATGAATGCTTCTATGATTTCTTGGAATGTCTTGATTCCTGTAGGTAGGTGAGAGAACCATTCCATGGAATGGCCTGCCAAACTCCTAGGAAATAGCCACATCAGATAGGTATTTTCATACACGACTTCCATGCAATGAAGCTAGAATTCCCTGATGTGATCTTCAGGGTTTCTCATCCCACGATACTTGTCAAACTTTGGGATCTCAAATCCCTTTGGGAATGGTCACATCAGAAGGCTCCTGTCAAATGGATACGGACACAAGTTATGAGATGTTCTTGTGGTTCGCCCTAATTGAAGGTTGAGCACTTGTTGCAAGAGCAACTTGATTTGTGTTGTCACATCATTTTATGGATCAAGAGGTGGGATGAAAGTGTTCTAAGGTGGTTCACTGGTGGGTATGATGGGTGGATTGGTTGATGTGTTGATTGGTGGTATTTGCACATTCTATTGAGCCATGTATGCTTGCACTTGTTTCTATATAAACAACGCTTGTTGTTGGTCTTGTTGTTGTTGTGTTAGGATTGCATGTTGCTGAGCCTGTTGTTGTGCTTGTTGTTGCACCAACAATGCTTGTTGGTTGGCTGCTAATTGGGATTCTTCTTGCTCCTCTTGGTATTGTTTTATCGCTTGTTGATATACTTGTAGTTGTGTTGCTTGCTTTTGTGCAAGATACCACACTTTTGTTTGTGCTTGTTGTGCTTGATATTGGGTGTGTGCCTGAGCTTGAGCTTGAGATTGTGCTTGTGCTTTTCCTTGTGCTTGTGCTTGTGCTTTTTCTTGTGTCGCTTGTTGTTGCAATAAGATTTGGGCTTGAGTAGCCGTTTGTGCTTGTAATGCGGCTTGGGTTGCTTGAGCTTGGCCTTTTGATAAGCAACTTTTTGAGCTACTTGCAATGCAATTCTATATTAATTTGATGTATTGGAGCTTGGTGGTGGTGGTGGATTCAGAATGGTGCTTGTGGTGGTGAGAGGTGTTGTTGTATTTGGGGTTTGAGTGGTGGATGGTGCGATCAATGTGGTTGGTCCTTGAGAGACCATGCTTTGAGATGTTAGGGGGGTGGTTGATGATGTTGTGATTTCTTGTGTAGTTTTCATTTGTTGTTGCGATGTCGATGACAAGTTTTGAGAGTTTGGCATGATGTTTTGATTGATGTTTGGGATGTTGGTTTGATTTTGATTGATATTTGGTAAAGGTGGAAGCCCTAAGCCAAGTAGTGGTGTGGATGATCGTGGAAATGGTGAGAGAGGTAAAAATTTGATCTCTTGAGGAAATGGCATAGTGTCGAAAATGGCCCCTAGTCCGAATATGTCACCCTCTCCTTGTGAATTTATGGGGAGAGAGGTTTGGGGTGTTGTGTGAAAGGATGATGATGATGGATCATTAGGATCCTAGAAAGTGAGAGGGGCATACTTATGTAATGGATTTTGGGGTATGTTTTGCTCCAAAATGGTGTTTTCATCCAAGTCTTGATTATTGACAAGGGGGTGTGTTTGAATGGAATTAAGAAATGTACTTCCCTTATTGACATTAGGTTGAGTTGGAGCAAAATATGTTGTGATTTGCGGGATGTTTTGAGTGATGCTTTGGGATGGGGGTGTAGATGAGATGGGGAGTGTGGATGAAATTGGAGGCATGACCTCTAGATATGGTTCCACTATAGAGCTCACGTCGAAATCAGAAGGTAGTTTAGCCCCTTGTTTTGCTAGTTTGAGCATGTATAGTGAAGGGTTAAGTCTCATCATGATATTGATGATCTTATGATTCTCCATATTTTGGATCATTTTGGTAATTTCCTCGTGTAACATCCCAAAGGTAAGATCCTCTTCTTGGATTTCCTCTTGTCGATTTTGTGATGATGAGAGAAAGTTAGTCAAAGGATTGCTTGATTCAACGAGATTCATTTCAGAGTTTGTTTGGCTTAGGTCACTTGAAGCGGGTGTTTCTTTGTTGGCTTCCATGTTCTTGTTTTGGGATCTAGTCTGCACCATAAAATAGGGATCAATTTTGAAGGATATAGGAGATGAATTTCTAATTCTTTGGATTGATCTAACTTTAGGCACAAAAAAGAAAATTTAAGATGATTCCAAGATCAAAGGATGATAATGATATGGATGTAAGATGGATATTTGATGGATGATTGGAACTCTTCGAGAAGATCTTGAAGGGTATGTTAAACTTTAGGACTTGATTTAGGATTGATTTGTTTTGGATTCATATTTTGGTGGACTCATAAACTCTAAGAGGTTGGATGTTGTCCTAGAGTTAAATCGTTCACAAGATTCTAATTTGTCTAGGTGTGAGAAGAAGGATTCATCTAAACACTCCTATCCAAACAAGATGATATTGATAATGAACTCCTAGATCCCAAGATGTTGGATTTTTATCAAGGGATGAATTTGATCAAATATGTGGAGAAGGATGCATCTACACACATTCAATCAAACAAGGTGATTTTAGATTTGATTTCAAAATACTTTTCCCAAAGTTTAACATGAAGTATTTTTCAGAGATTTTCGAAGAGTTGATGGTGGGATGATTTTGGTTTTGATGTTCAAAGATGGATGAAGGTTTGATTTTGATCCTAGGATGTGCCTAAAAAGACACTTGTTTACTAGACCCTAGTTTTTAAGAACATACAATACTTTTAAGGACCTCTATAACTAAGAAGTGGTTCAAACTGAGCATACATTTCAAGATTGTTCAAAGGAATGAGTCTATAGAACCTTGTGAATTTTTTTCTTATTTTGACATGTTGCTTTTGATTGCACTTCCTAATGTATTTCTTGATGACTTTTTGAGTGTGACTCCTAAATTTTGAACTTTGGCTCAAGGACTTTCGTTTTGGGATCTTGACTTTCTTGGAAATCATGAGGATTTAACACATGTGAGATCCAATTTTGTTATCTTTTCTTAGTGATTTTGTTTTACCACAACCACTTCTTTGATTAGGTTTCCAAACTAGATGTCCAATGTCTCAATTTCTTCAAATCCCACAAAGTATGTTATGTGGAATTTTGATGAATTCAAGACAAGGGTTACCTATTGTTTAACTTTAGTAAGCAAATTGAGATGTAAATCCAAGTGTTTAGAAACCTCTAAGGAAAAAATCCCAAGGGAAAGCAATAACACATAAATTTGGTCAATTTGTATTTTCCTCCTAAAGGGTTTGAAATTTTGAGGATGATGTTAAATGTTTGTTTCCAAATGTTTTCGAATAAGCAAAGTGTTTTGTAACCAAGAATAAGTACAACCTTATGGATATGAAAGACAATATTTGTTGAGTCCCCACTTGGACAAGTCCAGCTATGCTTATCTTTAGCGAATGGTTAGATGCTTGACCCCACTGGCTCCCCTCCACAACACTCACTTATACGGGGCAGCCAAGCATCAACACCCATGAAACTCCTATGGAATTTTTTCCATTTCTACTAAAGACCATAAAATTGTGGGGCAGCTTCAGAACAACTATTCTTGCACCAACAAATAGATAGGGATTTTGGCCTCTCTATAACAAGGGTTTTAATTCGAACTTTTCATTCGTAGGAGTTGACCCAACATGGTGAGAGACCATTGCTGCCCTTATCATTGGATTCAATCATGTGATACTAGCATTTATTCCAATACCCACATTTATATCCTGGCTGGAAATACTCTCGGGTTCAAAGTGTTACCAATTGAGTCATTCCCTTGGGTGAGTACTTTTTCCCCAAGGCAGGCCCTTTAAGATAAAAAATAGCGAGTAAATGTATTCATAGTTCGATCAACCTTTGTTTAGAAACAAAGGGAGAACACATGCAATAGATTTACTCACACTCGCACAATTTGTTCAATTTTAAACCCAAATTGAAGTGTGTATGGGCAATTAGTTATGCAACTTAATATCACCAAAATCCTTCTGATTCTCAAGATCATTGTGAGGTGTGAGAGAATCACATACATCTTTTGATGATATTACTTTGTGTACATAATTACAAAAAAATGTAAGCACTTGTTCATTTTAAATCCACAAAGAAAAAGTGAATTCATTTTAAAGCACCAAAGTAAGTGTGACAATTTGCCTTGTTCAATTATTAAACCCAAAACAAACTCTAGCAAATTTGAGTCCTAATGTTCTTTTTAAGCCTTTTGTAACAAGAATTTAAAAGATTCTTTTTAAATCCCAAAATGAAATTAGTAAGTCCTAAGCTCAAAGAGATAACAAATTTTTCCTTAAGAGGAATAGTGAATCCTTTAAGAGCGTTAAAAAAACACTAGAGGGTTAAAAAACACTTGTTTTTTGTCAAATCACATCATCATTCTTTTCTTCCCTTTTCATCTTTGATCGATCCAACCTACAAGAAATTCAGTTAGATTCTACAAAAATTAAAGTCAAAAAAGTAGAAAACATATAGAAGAACCATAATTTGAAAAAAAATCACTTGCTACAAATAAAATTTCACTTCATACTCCCCTCAAGCAGCGCAATCCACAAAGGCATCACAGTTTGATTTCACCAATGATGATGTATAGTGCCACTTTCCAGTCAGCGTCGCTCTGCAACTAGACTGGTGAGAATGAAGGCATCACCCTTTTGGCTAGTGGTGTAGTTTGTATTTTTGAAATATTCTCGTGGGTCAAATAGGTACAATGGCGTAGTTTAGAATTCAAAATTCTGGGCGGGAAGATAGGTGCGTCACAATTTAGAGTTGTCAGTGGTTCTATATAGTGATGTTGGAGAACCAATGGTTCTAAACAATGACGTTGAACTCCTAGTGGTGGAGTTTTCATGTAGACAAAGAAAAACATGGATTTTTTAACAAAAATGTGATTAGAAAATGAGATTGCCCTCCTTCTAGTACCAAATGTATGAACCTAGTTCCTATTACCTGCAATAGCATAAGAAACAAACAAAAAATTAGATCAAATGCAAGCTAGAATATAGGTTCCTCAAGAAGTTCATTTAAATTGCAAGAGAAAGAGGAATTGAAATGAAGAACACAACAAAGCTTAAAACATGTCAAATCATATTCTAAAGCAAAGCAAACTCTTAATCTCTTGAGGGAATTGGTGCCAATTTCATATGAAAATTGGCCCTTTCCCAACTCTAATGATGCAATGGTGAGTTGATGATGAAAGTTGATCCACTTTGATGAAGAGTGATGAGTGCTCCAACATAAAAATCTGCATAACCTAGCTATAAACTCAATAATATGGATGAATATGGCTAAAGATTTGAGTATAGTAAGTTTACTCAAGTTGTGGATGCCAAATACAATAAAGGAGCCCTCTATTTATAGGATGAAAAGTTGAAAGAATGCCAAAAATAGAGCAATGTGGGACTAAATTTCATCCAATGGAAAAGTGCCACTTGTCAACACGTGAATGGTTGATGAATGTGCAAGTTTTGGTCAATGTGCAATAAATGTCAATATTTCAATTTTGAAATTGTATTAATGGCAAGGTGGAGGGAGAGTCAAATATGGCCACTTGGATCAATGTAAAAGGACTTGTAAGAGGAAATGAATTCCTTGTTGGAAGGAAAAAGTCCACTTGGATTTGAATTTCAAACTTGAAGAATATTCTCCAAAGATGCCATGTTGAAGATAAATAGAGATTTAATAAATAAAATAACTCTATTTTCATGTGCAAGTGGCAAAAGATGGAGTATGGGACATGAGAAGAGATTAAATTAATCAAGGTTAATTAAGTTAATGAAGGATCAAATGATGTGACCTATTTGACTTAAATTTATGGATTGATTTAAATCAAATATGAGAAGAATATGATTTAAACATTTAGTTAAATAAATATATTTTGATTTATTTAGCTAAAGGGGGAGATGTTAGCTTAAATTAAACAAGGTTTAATTTATTTAATTCAATAGATAGACTTTAGAGATTTAATCAAATAAAATTGATTATTTAATTAAATAGGGATAATTAGATCAGGTTGATTGATTTAATTAACAAAGGAAAATGACTTAATTAAATAAATGATTTATTTAATTAACGGAGGAAAATTGATGGATTTAATCAGATATGGATATTCGATTAAATGGTTAGGCCAAGGGATGATTCAGGATGAAAATAGTGTTAGTGATCAGGATCAAATGTCCAACATCAATTAGTACATTTCATGCCTCTGCACTTAGGACCAACTTACTTTCAATTGGGCTTAAAATTCATTTTCAAAGTTAGCTAAAATTGAACCCTCATTATTGTTTTTTGGGTTTAAAATGAATGCACAAATGTGATTGAAATTGAATCCTTATCTCATCAACATTTTACTTTGGGTTTAAAACTGAACAAGGCAACTTCATATTTCATTTGTTGCTGAAATCAAATCCATCACTACTTTGAGGGGTTAAAATAAATAAATGGTTTGTTATGTTTTGTGATTTACAACGTTGTTATTGGATGCATATGCAATTATCTCATGCCATTTTGTGACCTTGAGAAACAGAAATTTTTTGTAACACATTGCAAAATCACCTACACCTTTCAATTTGGATAAAAATTGAACCCCCTTGCGAGTGTGAGAAAAAGGAATAGCATGTGTTCTCTCTTTGTTCATACAAATGAAGATGATCAAACTACAAATGGACTTCCTCGCTATTGTTTACCTTTAGAGGGCTTGCTTCCCCACTTCAAAATGAGGGAATTACCCAAGTGGTAACAAGCTAAAGCCAAGCTTTTCCAAACCACGATATAAATGTGTGGTTGTAATGAAAATTGTGATCAATGGGAAGTGGTACATGATAGCTTTCCCCAGTATCTTTATGATGCATAAATCCCTTGTTCTAAGGGTTGGGAGACCTCTTGATGGAGTTTATCATTGCACCCCTTAAATTGGAAGCCCTTTATTATGAACCCTTGTTTAGAAGCCAAAAATCCTTAATATTTGTTGGTGCAAGAATGATCATTCTGAAGTTGCCCCACATTTGTATTCTTCAATTTTAGAAACAAAAAAAATCCTTTTGATGTCTAAATTTTAAGGATTTTGAGATTTGGTGGTCTAAAGAAGTGTGTGTTGTGGATGGGAGCCAATGTTTCCAAATCTCTAACTATTCACATTGTTTAGTGTTTGGAGAAATCCGAGTGGGGACTCAACAAATATAACCATTTCAAACCTAGGGTTATAATGATTGTGAGCCAATTTAATACTTTTCTTGGTTTGAAAATGATGCAAAAATAAACATTCACTATCTTCCTCAAAATTTCAAA
Organism: Sequoia sempervirens; assembly: GCA_007258455.2. Taxonomy (NCBI): domain Eukaryota; kingdom Viridiplantae; phylum Streptophyta; class Pinopsida; order Cupressales; family Cupressaceae; genus Sequoia; species Sequoia sempervirens. The sequence continues at coordinate 255,107,331 of VDFB02000003.1, forward strand.
CACTTTGACCTAAAAATGGATACCTCTTGAAGAAAAAGCCTTGATATTGCTATATTGACTTATATCAAAATCCATATTTTCCAAAGATAACATAGGCAATTATGGCTTCAACCTCATGATTCTCACAAAATGGACATTGTGAAAGTTATGGTGTTTTTGACATAAACATTTAGTTTGAAAACTTAATCCAAACAAGTGATTGTGGTAAAATAAACTCATTAAGAAAGATAAATTGACAAATGAACCCCACATGACTATTTGGAGACCAACTGCTCATGTTGAGCAACTCAATCTTCTAGTTGCTATAATTCAACCAAACTTTGAACTCATTAATGGAGAACAAACTGATCTCATTTGTAGTTTAAGAAGCTTCACTTTTGAAAAAAAAGAAACAAATACCTAGTGGAGAAATGCAACAACCATTTTAGACGAAGAAGAGGAACAAGATGATATTGAGGTTGAAAGGCCCACATTACCACCACCCACATGGTAATAAATATCTTCCTTTCTTCCATAAAGTTGAATTGTTTCTACATGATCTCACGTAAATTTAGGATCCCTAAAGTAAGGTCTATAGGTCATAATTTTAGACTTAAGCATCTCGGTCCAAAATATCTCAAGAAACATCTTTTAAAATTCCACAAGAATAGAGACAAGTTGGTAGAAAACTTCTACAGACACGTTTCAAGAAACAGTCTAGAACTATATGCATTCTTTTGGAGTCACCACTAAATGATCCATCAAACAATCAAAATCCTGTTCTTTTTCATGATAATGAACTCCTCTAAATGACCCATCATACAATCAAAATCCATAGGGGAAGATCTCCATCCCATCATTGCAAACATAGGTATCATAGTTCACAATTTAGTAGGAAGTGAGCCTCAATACTTTATCACAATTGTTACCACTTGTATGCTCAAGGTAGGAGGAACCGAATAGGTCTAAACATCCCCATCCATCCTCTCATCTAAATCAATATTGGGTCTTTAGGATTTGAAAATTTTAGAGGTCTAGCATCATTCTCACTACCTTGGTCTTCTCAAAAACAAAGGTTCACTTTAAGTCAACATTGGGTCAAACATCTCACTCACCCCTTCATCAAAATTCATCTTTCACTTCATCCAACTTTGCAAAATTTTGAATACACCAATATATTTTGACTTAGCTACATTGTATGTGAAATGTATCCTTTTCCATGCACTTAGTTAAGTTAGTTATCATCTTTGAACTAGTTTATCTTGAAGGTCACAAGTCTACCCTAAAGATTTCCAAGCTCATTAGCATCATTTATCCTAACATCAAAACATCAAAACTTAAGTTAAAAGTGTTGTTCCAAATTTTTTACAAAGATCACTTCCCACATCACCCAACTTTTCACCCCTCATTATCATCATTGCTCCAAAAAGACTGAGTGTCCCTTTTACCTAGATTTGAGTCAACTAGAGAGTTCAAACATCATAAATCACAAAACAACTCCCATAAGTGACACAAAATTTATGGTAAAGACAAGATCACAACACAAGAGAATCATGGAGAAAGCCAAAATTACATTTACCTCAAGTGATCCAAATCATTTAGAATTTGATCTTAGATGTCATGTTACCCCGTCACAACAACCACCATCTCTTTTAGGACCATATGAGATCGAAGACGTCACAAATAATCCATTTGAACTTACTAGGGAGGAAAGTATAGAACATCAAGCCTTTGAAAATGTATCTCCAATTTCCCCATATTTTGTTGCACAAAACTTGACACAAAGCTTCACAACTCCATCACTAGGCCTAAATCAAACATTTACTCCTAGTCTTGCAACTATTCTTGCCCAAGAATTTGTTCTAACTCTTCCATTTGAAAGTAGGAAACTTGTGGGCACCCTTGACACTAATCCCCCACCTCTAAAAACCACTTGTACACCTACCTTTGGTGCTCCTCCTATTGCTGAAAATCCTAAACAACCATACACACCTCTTGAACTTCATTATTCCACAACCACTTCAACATATCGGGGACACCCCTATTCATCTACACCCATGAATACCACAAGTGTGCCCACCATCACACAAAGTAGTATAGACCAAGTATCTCAAAACAACACGCAATAGCATGCTAATGCCATACCATAGAGCCAACCCTTAAGGAAATAGGGACATCTTTATCCAACCCTCCATTGGTTTCATCCATACCATTAGTTTCAAAAAACACATCCACACCATCCATCATCAATCCACCTCAAAGCAATCCCTTGGTTTTAAGTACTTTAAACCTAGGAAGTACCTTGATCATGAATCCCTTGTTTACATCCTTGGAATAAGGCAATCCTCAAGACATGGGACAAGGAAATTTTTTAAATCAATGGACTCAAGGTCCTAGTGTGCCATTTCCATCACATAATCTAATGGCACCATCCTCATATTTTCCCACAATCCCCTTTACTATTCCAAATCAATTGGGACCTCAAACTTACATTCCTCCATCTGTATCTACTAACTTACAAGGAATGTTAAATCAAGGGAACCCACCACCTCTCATCAACAATCCAACAACATCAAAACATCAATATCAAAACATCAAAACATCAACATCAACATTAACATCAAAACATCAACATCCCCAGTTCATCACAAATGTCCCAACCACCTGATCCTACATTGCAAGCACAACAAGCAGCCATAGCACAACAACAAATAGCCTTAGCACAACAACAACATCAAGTTGAACAAGAACAACAACAACATCAAGCTCAACAAGTAGCTTTAGCATAGTAGCAACATCAAGCTCAACAAGCAGCTTTAGCACAACAACAATAGAAAGACCAACAAGTAGCCTTAGTAACACAACAACAACAACATGAAGCACAACAACAAGCCCTATTAGCGCAACAACAACAAGCCTTACTAGCTCAACAGTATGCCCACCAACAACAACAACAAACAAGTTCCTACTATAATCCTCAACAAAACATCATCAATCCAAAAGCATTAGGAACATATACATCAATACCACAATCCCCCTCATATAACATCACACCACCATACACCCAATACAACACCTTATCATATCAAAATCCTCCATTTAACTCATCCACCATCCCACCATATGTTCCTCCACCAAACCTGCAAGATGATCTAGCATCACAATTCAAGGTGCTATCACAAGAAATATAGGGCCTTCGACTAGGTAAGACAAAGAAGCCCCATACACAGAATTTGTGTCCCTATCCATTTTATTGAAACATTGCAATGGTACCATTCCCTCCAGGTTTTGAAATCCCCAAATTTGACAAATACAAAGGGAGAGGAATTCATGTCGATCATATCAAAGAATTTAGTGACATGTGTATGAAGGTAGCCTACAATGATTCATATATAATGTGCCTCTTCCCTCAAATTTTAACAAGTCCTACAATGGATTGGTTTTCTCATGTACCTCCTGGTATCAAAACTTTCCAAGAAATCACTGATAAGTTCATCGATCACTTCTCCTTTAAAATTGACATGGACATTAGTATAGAGGAACTGTATACTCTTAGACAAAACAAAGGATAATCTTTCACCAATTTCTTGCAATGAAGGAGATAGAGAGCTAGTAAAAGCAAGTGGCCTCTTCCAAATGAACAACAAGGGGGAATCATCATAGCCAATCTAGACCTTGATCTATCTTTCCACTTGAAAATGTAGTGCATCACTTCATATGAGGATCTTGTCCCTAGATCCCTTAACATTGAAAGAACTCTAATCTCATAGGGAAATACTCAAGCTTACAAAGGCAACCATCCCTCAACTAGTTCAAATGAGAAACCTTGTGTTTGGGGAAAGAACAAAAATGTAACTAATGATGGTGCGGTAGATTCTAAGGTCATACTAAGTTCTTCTAGACCCAACAACAATCAAGTTCCCAACATCCAACTGATGGTACAAAAAACACCTCCTCAGAACAATCACATCAATAACACCGAAATACAACAAAGGTGAGCCACTAACAAGAACAACAATCCCAAATGAAAGTACACATAGCTATCAAAATCTATCAAAACAATCATGAAGAAGTTGGTAGAGTCAAATCTGATAACACCTACCATCACAACCATCTCATAACCATGCTTTACACCTTGAGGTTATCATTCATAAAAATGGTTCAAAAGAGTCTTCATAGATGGAGGTGTTGGTCTAAACATGTGTACCCTTCATTTGGTCAAACATCTAGGCTATTCAGAAGATACTATTGAGAAAGCAAAGAGTACCACCATCAGAGAATATGATGACCAAGAATAGGTATCATAAGGAATCATTGCACTTCCCATCCAAGTGGGAACTCTTATTGTAGAAACTAAATGTCAAGTGCTTGATCTTGATCTTCCCTATAACATCCTACTCGGCTGACCATGGATCCATGCTCTAAAAGTTGTATCCTTGACCTATCATTAGTGTGTGAATTTTCCTTTTGAAGGAAAAGAAATCACTATCCATGGAGATATTGAGCCTTTTTACTACTATATAATTATTGAATCCAAGTTCTATAAGGTACCCCAAATAACTAAGAATGATGAAGGGCCTACACCATCAAGCCCATTTATTGACCCAACATCCATGGCCTCTACCTCAATAGTAAAAATACCCAGTGTGAAGAGTATACCCAATGTCAAAATAGTGATCTAGGATGATGGTTGAAGAAACTAAAAACTATTGAAAGACACCTTTGTCTTAGGAGAGTTACCTATTTCTTCTCAATCTCATGGGAAACCCACATCAAGCACCAAAGAACATGAAATAATCAATATGGAAGCTACTACCTTCACCAAGTGAGGGGATTTGAATCAAGAAGATGTTAATGAGGAGGATATCTCTAAACTCCTCTATCAAGATGAACGACTTGTCCTTGTTCTTCCCATGGAAGATGACATGAAAGGCTTGCAACTAATGAAAATCATGGGATATAACAAGAATGAAAAGGACATAATGAAAATGGTTTGCTAGAACCCATCGTTCCTGAGAAATGATTAAAGAAATTTGGCCTAGGTTATACTAATAGCAAGGTCACACTTATTGGAAAAGGTATTTCTGCTAGATAGGCTGAGGCTTCCTCTTGGTTACCTACATCATGTGATACAACCTTAGATGACTTTCCCCTTGATGTTGCAGAACTATTTGAAAACAATACCCTCTTTATGATATCCATAACATCCTTTGACCCAAGAAACCAACGAACTAAAATATGCATAGTATACCCACAACTTATTGACATGGACCAACAAGGACCATTGATTCTATATTTATTTGAAAAGGATGAAGCAATCTCAAAATTCATGGGACTCCATGACAACTTATCATGAGAAGATCACAAAGTAGGCTTTGACATAGAGCTTGACATAGGAGCATACTATGGGGAGATGATTGAATCCTTCAGTCACAAAATTAATGAAATGCAACTAGCATACAGATCCTTGAGTGAAAACTACCTAGTGGCACTCTTTGATCCTAAAATAGTAAAAAAAAAAGATGCATCTAACAATGAAAACCTCTCCAGGGTGCCCAAGGATGGGAGATTCAATCTCCCCCTTAGTGTAATGCATCCAGAAAAGCTAGCAGTGCTAGCATAAAAGGCTACTCCAGTCAATGTGGGAATAGAAGAAGCACCTAAGATCACTTTCTATGCCAAACCATTGTTGGATGAAGAACAAGAGAATCTTGCAACATTCCTCAAAGAGTGAAGAGCTACCTTTGCATGGTCATACAAAAATATTCCACGTCTTGATCCGAAAGTGGTTGTACATCACCTAGTAGTTTATCCTGAAGCCAAGCTAGTTAAGCAGAAATTAAGGAAGATGCACCCATAGCCTTGATTCGGAAGTGGTTATACATCACCTAGCAGTTTATCCTAAAGCCAAGTCAATTAAGAAAAAATTAAGGAAGATGCACCCATAGATAGCACTCTTTGTCAAATTGGAGTTACAAAAGATTCATGACAATGGATTTATTTGACCGATAGATTATATTGAGTGGGTTTCAAACCTGGTACCAGTCTCAAAACCCACTAGGGGCATCAAAATCTGCACTGATTTTAGAGACCTAAAAAAACCATGCCCAAAGGATGATTTCCCTCTTCCTAACATCGATCTCATTGTAGACTTAATAGTAGGGCATGAAATTCTATCAATCATGGATGACTTTTTAGGCTGTAATTAGATCATAATCGCCAAGGAGAATCAACATAAAACTGCATTCACTTGTCCATGGGGAACCTATTGTTGGAATGTGATGCCATTTGGGTTAAATAATGCACGAGCAACCTATCAAAGAGAAATGACCCTCATCTTTCATGAAATGATCCAAAAAATAGTTGAAGATTATGTGGAAGATATTTTGGAAAAATCAAGGAAGAGAATTGAGCACATACAAGTCTTAGGACCTATTTTTGACAAGCTTGAAGAATACAAGGTATGACTGATTCAAAAAAAATGTGTTTTTGGGGTCACATCAAGGAAACTCCTTGGCTTCAACATTTCACAAAGAGGGATAGAAATTGATCCATCAAAGGTAAAATCCATCCTATACATGGAACCAACGCAAACACTAAAGTAGATGAGAAGGTTACAAGGAAGACTGTAGTTCATCAGAAGGTTCATAGCACAACTATCAGATAAAATCCGCCCATTTTCACATATTCTCCATAAAGGGATAACCTACAAGTGGGATGAAAAGTGTGATAAATTTTTCCAACAAATCAAATATTATCTACTAACACCTCTAGTTCTCATGCCACCAATACCAAACAAACCCTTGATCCTATATATCTCAACAACATCAACAACACTAGGATCTCTTCTGGCACAACATGATGAAAATGAAAAAGAAAGGGCTATCTACTATATCAGTAGAACTTTGGTGGGATATGAGATGAACTCTTCATCCATTGAGAAGGAATTCCTAGCAGTTGCTTTTGCTTCACAAAATTTTAGACACTACATGCTATCACATCAAATTAAGCTTATTGCAAAGATTGATCCACTCAAATACATGTTATCCAAAGCAACTCTCACAAGATTAATGGCTAAATAGGTGATGATCAAGTAACAAAATTTGAAATAGAGGATGTGGAGTGCAAGTAAATCAAAGGACAAGTGATCACAAACCAACTCGCAGAAGCATCCATCTATGCTAAAAACCCCTTGGTATTTGAATTCCTTGATGAATTGGTGTTCCTTATCAATCTCACAGCTCAATGGAAGATGTACTTTGATGGATCATTCACCCAACATGGATCTGTAGTAGGCATTATTTTTATCACCCCTTAAGGTGATTTATCCAAAAGTCATAGAGGCTTTCATTTCCCTATACCAACAATATTTCTGAATATGAAGCCCTAATCATAGGTCTAAGGATAGCAGTTCAATGGCATATTCAAGAGATGAACGTATGTAGAGACTCACATCTAGATATCAACCAAGTCAATGACGACTATCAAACTAAAGATGTAAAGCTTAATCCTTACAAGAAAATGGTGGATAATCTCAAGGATCCTTTCATAGACATAACTTTTGAGTAGACTCCTCACATGAGCAATAGAGTAGTAGATGCCATGGTAACAATCGGATCACTGTTAGTCATGTTGAACAACATTCTAGAATGTGAATTCTTGGTAGAATAACTTATCGTACCAAAATTTGAAATCCCTGAATCTAAATTTTCATGCATTATTGTTGGTCCTGAATCCTTGTGGTATCATGACATATTCACTTGCCTAAGCAGAGGAATCCTCCCTTTTGATATCACCTTGAACTTTAAAAAGACCTTTTTCAAAAAGGTATCTCAATTCATGATCCTAGGTGATACCCTTTATTGATGAAGCATTGAAGCGACATTAATACAATGTCTTAACCAAGAGGAATCATTAACTTCTTTAATAGAAGTACATGATGGAATATGTGGTTCCCAATCTAGCAATATGGCATTAGCTAAGAAACTATTGAGGATGGGATACTATTGACCAACCATGGAAAAATAAGCTCATCAATATGTGCAGAAGTGCATCCAATGCCAACAAAATGGGGACCTGATTGAAACTCCGGCTCAAGAATTGTAGCCAATGATCACAACCTGGCCTTTTTCATAGTGGGGGCTTGGACTTATAGGAAAAATCACTCCAAGTTTATCATAACCATCACTGAGTACTTTACTAAGTGGGTAGAAGCCATTCCTATGAGCTACATAATGGGGAAGCAGATTTCCAAATTTATCCTAAAATACCTAATATATTGTTATGGTGTTCCACAAACTCTCATTTGAGACAATGGAACACCATTTAACAATTAGGATGTGAAAGAGTTCTGCCAAAGATTCAATATCCAACACTGATTCTCTACGTCATATTATCCCCAAGGAAATGGTCAGATTGAGGCTACGAATAAGACTATCCTAATTTTTTTGAAGAAAATAGTTAATGAAGCTAGTCAAGACTGGCATCTATAGCTAAATCCTACTCTTTGGGCATATCAAACTAGTATCTGCACATCGACAAGTGCAACCCCTTTCTCCCTGGTCTATGGATCAAAATCCATCTTTGCTATTGAGGTTGAGCTCCCATCATTGTGAGTGTCACTACAAAACCTGATCACTGAGGAAGAATACAAGGTATCTCAGCTAAATGAATTAGAATTCCTAGATCACTACAACAAAACAAGCAATTAGTGCCTAAAATATGGATTTTAGTGTATTTGAGTTCATGAATTGGGAACTTTTGTTGGTGCAAAACTCGACTGAAAATGGCATGTTCACTTCAGTGTTAGATTTAGCGTCTAGTTTAGTGCTGGGTTTAGTGTCAGATTTAGAGCCAAATTTAGTGTAGGATTTAGTGATGGATTTAGAGCCAAATTTTTGTTTCTTCTAGTTCGGCTTTTGATTTTGCTTTTGGTTTTGCTTCTTGTGTTGCTTCTAGTTTTTCTTCTATTTTTTCTTCCAGGTTTTCCTCCGGTTTTTCTTCCAGTTTTGCTTTGGGTTTTGCTTCCATATTTGCTTTTGGTTTTGCTTCCAATTTTTCTTCTAGTTTTGCTTCTAATTTTGCTTCCGATTTTACTTCCAAAATTGCTTCCAAGATTGCTTTTGGTTTGCTTCTAATTTGGCTTACATTGTTGCTTCCTTTTTTTCTTCTAAAAATGCTTCTTTTTTTGCTTCCATTTATTAATTTAATATGTTTTATTTCAATTTAATTAGTTAAATATATCATGCCTCGTAAATAACTCATATGATTATAGAGTAAGTAAATTAAATAATATGTTTTATTTCAATTTAATTAATTAAATATATAATGCCTCTTAAATAACTCATATGATTAAATAACAAGATAATTATTAATAAAATGATCATTATTTATAATTAAAACAAGTGAGTCAAATATGCCACTAGATTAAGAACATGTCAAAATGATACATGTCCAATAGTCGACATAAGTCAAAATGACACATGTACTAATGATATAAGTAAAAATGATAAATTATATAACTCAAAATGATACGAGTCAAAATGATACATGCCCAAATGATATATTTCAAAATGATACATGTAAAAATGATACAACTCAATAATATGGTACTACAGGCTGTGAAAATGATACATATGATAGTAACCATGAAAAGAGGCATCATAATGATATATCAACAATGATCCATGATGCAGTCTATATGATCATGAATGTCACTAGCTACTACTAGCAACTACCTCATCATCATCATCACCATTGTGATCATCATCGTCGTCATCATCATCATCATCATCGGCCTCAGTGTCTTTTGTATCTATGTCATCATCATCCTCTGCCATGTGATCTATACAGAACCAACATATTCTGGATCTATATATCATGAGGATCATCTTGATCTTCTGGAAGACCCATGTTCTGCAAAAAAAATATTTAAAATGAAAATTTATTAATTATTTCATGCAATAATTTATTTTTCTGTTATTTATCTAATATTACATCTGAAATGAAACCATAATCATATTACATCATATCAAAGTACACATTCCATAATAAAATATAATAAAAGTTACAGCTAATATGTCATTCCAGTGATGTAAAACATGCAAAAATTCAAATACATGTTAGTAAAATACGCCAGCATTTGGTGGAAGAGGAAGAAAGATGTTTGGAACTCTGGAGGCCCACCATAATGGATTTAAATATTCAACCATGAGAGAAAAAGAGATCTGATATCATGTATCAAAACATTAAGCATGCATTCTTCCAACTAGTGGAGAAGGAGATGATTAATTTGCTTCATTTTCATTTGCATAACCACATCATGGTGTGAACCAAGAAGACCAAGGATGTCCAGTTTTATGTAGAGGTAATGGATGTGGTCCAAAATATAGGAGGAGAAAGAAGGTCAATGTATGATCCTGATGAAATTAAGGAAGAACAAGAAGAGAGGGACATGAAAAGTAAAATCAATGCAGAGTTTCAAGGATTTTTCAAGCGAGTAACAAAGCTATGGGAGTGGCCTCATCTAAAAGATTTTGAACTAGATTTTGATATACCATTTAGAGAGTTTGGTTTTCATAGAGTTCCTTTCAAAGCATCTTGATGTAGTACTAGGAGGATCACAACTCAAATCATCATTCACTTCACAAATAACACTTGATTCCACACAACCAATCTAAGATTAAGGCATACAACTACTTGTAGTTTCCTCAAAACACATTTGACATCACCAAAACAATGAACTCAAACTCAAACTTGTAGATTCTTAAGCTTGTCAATTTGGATACTCAACACCAAAATGATAACTCAAACTTCCAACATGGCTCCAATACCATTCAAGATACTCAAAAAATGTAAATATGTCAAAAAAAACAAACCTCATTAGCAAATCCCTACATTAATGAATCAATACTCTAAACCCTTACCATTCCAACTCCTTAATTATTTCATGAGGGTTTGTTGAAAATACATACCCCAAGTCCATTTTCCCCCTTCCAATGCCACAAACATGTGTTATTATACCTGCACAAAAATATTATACTCTTTCCCATCCTTTGTTCATGATAATTCATCAATCACCATTCAAAAAAAACCTCATTTTCCATTCCTAAATATCATTGTCAATAGGTTGCCCTGTCTGATTAGTCAATAAACAAAAGATTCAAACCTATGAAATCACCAAACCCTGATTAGAGAAGGCTCATAATACCCTTAAAATCCCCTTATAAACAATGAGAATCAAGAAAACTTCACTCACCATAATCAAATTACTCAAAACAACTTTGTACAGACACTTTTCCAGATTTTTCCCAAAATACAGACCTAGGGCTTCATGATTTTATATGCTAGCCACCATAATTCAGTCTAAGTCTTTAGAACATGAAATAATGTGCTAATATAAGCTATCTCACCAAAAATCAGGAGTTTCCACTATACAAATCAAGAGAAACACATTTTTTTTGTATACAAACCCTAAAAACCCTATGTTCAGGGCAATTTTTAGATATTGGATTGTTTGACCCTTTAAATGGCATTATAAAAATTATTGGTAAAAAATAAAATTATTCCATGACATCAATACCTTTCCATCCATCTAGGTTTCAGGTCTGTACAGGTCCATACAAGGTCATACTAACATATTTTCTGACTGCAATTTATAGAAAACATTTCTTGGATTGGCTGTCTTCACCAAAAACACAATAACTTTCACATTTCTCAGTGAAATTAAATGAAACAAAATCCAAAATAAATTAGATTCAACATTATTTCAATCCAATGTTATCTTAAGCCATGAAATGGGCCATAGGGACTATACCATGCATCAAAACAAAAGGAAGGAAGTAGAAAAATAGTGAAAATATGATTTCTTCATTACAAATCTTCAGTTTTCTCTTCCACCACCCTTACCAATGACTCACGATGCCTTATTAAAGGCTCTCCAACTTCTCTAAATACCTAGAAATATTCAAATAACTTCTATGACCCTTCAAATTCCATTATTTGTCAAGTTTTTACATTGTGACAACTTTTTTTTTTGCACTTTTTGACAATTTTTTCAATATGGAACAACTTTGAACATTATTTGACAAATGACTTAAAATATAACTTCCTAAGACTCAAACACCTCTAAAATGGTTTGATAAACCTTATTAAATGAACCCCTAGCACTCTTTAAATACTTATTACATTTTTTCCTCATGGAGGCAAGAAATCCAATAGGTGCTCTTGCACCACATCTACTTTTATTGTTCCTACGGTAAACTGTTTGATAGAGTTGGTGGAACTACCTTTCTTATTAATCACTATTAGTGAGATTGAGATTTTTAACCTTGAGGGAGTAGGACTTGGGAAAAATTAATTTGATATGGCTATTGTTTTCATCCTATACAACCATTGCAATAAAAGTTAAGCTAGCATCAAATAATCATCAATTTTGAAAATAACATGAAAACTTTTAGTTGCTGCTATGTCAGGAATAAAATAAAAGGAAACAAAGTTCCTTCTAGTGGCTTGATGATTGTAAATGAGGATTCATGATGAAATTCAATCTTATTGGGTTAATTTTTTTTTTTTTTATGAAATAGATCAATATATAGAACTTAAATGGAAATAGATACAACCTATCCTCATGTTGGTACCCATATGGAACTCATCTGTTGTGCTCCCTTTTGTCATCATTTGACTTTTGATATTGTATCCATCCAATCAATTGTGGTTCTCGTAGTCAGTTTTTTAATTCATCTTATCATTGTCTTTTCTTTGCTAAGATAGAGAGAAGTGATCATCAAGAAGTCTGATAAAAGATGGCATTTAAACAATAGTATGCAAGAGCATAAAACAATGAAGTTCTCAGTTGGTGTTGACTACGATGAAAGAAACAGGACTATGGAATGGCTAAGGCATGAGGTTTGAATCATAAATATTCTTTTCCCTTGGCACATATTTTGTTTGGCCCATCCATGGAGTTAGTTCGCCTAATTAGCAACAATAGAAAGGATCTAAGTGAATTCTTCCAAAGAAGTAAAAATAGAGAGTTAGGGCACATTTTTGTGTGGTTGAAACCAAAGAAAACTAAGCTCTAGTTCCAAAAAAGGGTAGATTGAATAGTGATTGATGCCCAACTTGATAAGAATTAAATTTGTTAAAGGGTGCTCACTTTAGAGGTGGCAATGCCACTAGCCTCCTCTGTCTTGCAAGTTTTAAGATGGAAAAGTGATTGATGATCTTCACCTAGAACTAAAGGGCTAAAGGTGCACCATTTTGAAGGAAAAACACTAATAAATCTACACCTTCAACATTGAAACCATGGAAAATGCATTATGAACCCATGCCTATGTATGAGATCAAGCCTTTGAGTGAAGTATGATACACATCTTGGTGGATTTAACCACTATAAATATCCATCAAATCATATGAAAGAGTGGAAGTAAGTTAATAATTTTTTTCTCAAATTAAGTAATTGTGCTTTTAGAGAGAAAAAACCATCATTCATCTTTGCTTCATCATAAGAAACATTGCAATTACATTAGTAATCAGAACTTAGCTAAAACGAGAAAAAATGAAGATATCTCACTCAAAACTCAATATTAGAACCTCCCACTTGATTCAAATGAAAGATAACACATTACATCAACAAATTTCATCACCCTTGGGCCATGGTACTTCTGTACGAATGAGCAATTCAGCCTGAGTAGCAGAAGATGGAAGTAAGTTAATAATTTTTTCTCAAATTAAGAATTGTGCTTTTAGACCACATTCATCTTTGCTTCATCATGAAACATTTACATTAGTAATCAGAAAGCTAAACTGAATATCTCACTCAAAACTCAATATTGATTTTTCAAATGAAAGATGGTGGTACTTTCTGAGCAATTCAAAATTTCTTGAAAACAAATTTATCAAAACTAATAGATCCAACAACTTTCCAACATCACGAGGTGTACATGTATTTTAAATATTTTCCAACCCAAAACTAAATCCTCAAACTAACCAACCACTTTTCAAACCCCAACTAACGATTGGCCTTCACAAATTTTGCATTTTTGCAAGTTTATTGTTGACAACTTTTTGCATATTGGTAATATTTTCACTTTTGACCCTCCTATTCACCTAAGACATTACCAATGAACTTTTTAGACCTTATTCCACTTAGAATCATTACTCAACACAAGAAAAATAACATTCAACCTACCTTGGCAACCTTTTAGTCAAAATTAGAAAGCTAAAAGCCATTGTTTTTAAAGAAATTTATGATTTTTGTAACATTTTCAGCAATTTCAAGCCTTGGTACGAATCCATACAAGCCCTTATTTATCTACATGTGTGGGATGGAGCTAGCTTTTATTTTCATCATAGTTGGAGGCTCTACATTTATTTTAACAAATTTTATTGTTGATCTACAGAAAACTGGTTTGAATTTGTACATAAAAGGGTTTTGAGGTCTTAAATGGAGTTTGACATATTCCACCTTCTATAAAATACTGTGAATAAGTGGAATGGGTCTAGTAATGTAGGATTAGTTGTTTAGATGCTTGAGGGAGTAGGGGCTAGTTGTTTGAGGTCAATGGGCATGAAGCCTAGTTGCAAAGATGAGTGATTTTTGAGTGAAAAAGAGTGAAATTGTGAGGTTTTAGTATGGAAAAGTGTGAAATTTGTGGGGGAAGAAATTTATAAAGGTTTATTAGGGGTTTTTAGACATATTTAAGCATGTTAGAAGTGGTGGCCAAGTGTTTTAAGGCCTGGATCATAGTTTTTCAAAAAACCCTCCTTAGAAAGACATAAAGTGAGGATTTTGCAATTGGGTGTTTTAGAAAGTGCTTCTCTTGAAGGGGAAGGTGGATTATGAGTTTTTGAGACCTGATAAGTGTCTTACCAGCAGAAAATTAGAGGGTCAGAAACTTTTAAGAGTAGTTTCTTTGAAAAATAGGACAAAATTGGCCTTGTAGGACAACAATGAAGTCCATATTTGAAGAGGTTGGTCCAAAGTGACCATAGTTTGTTTTGAGATATGTTTTAGAAGGAAAAAATTTGTCCTAGAATCAAGTTTTTGTTTTAGGAGATTCAATTTTATGTTGAATATTTACCCGATTTCAACTATATGGACTACTACAAGAGTTTAAGTCCTTGAATGCAAGAATTTGTGAATCTGATGAAGCAGAGTTTTCTGAGTGCTTTGTTGATTTGAACCTGTCAAATAAATGATGTTTAAGGTGTACTATAGGTTAGGTGAGCATTGGAATCAATTTTTGGTGGTTTGGAGTCTTTTTGACCTGGTGAAATCAAGGTACAGTGAAAAGAATTTGGGTAAAGTTTGTGTCAAACAAGAGAATTTGAGTTTCATTGATTTGAAGACCTCCCTTGCATTGCATAAAAAAATTTCAAGCTTTGTATTGATGCTTTTTATTTAGTAAGTGGTAGCTTTGTTTATCACTTGACACTTTTTTTTGGAGTCAAGTGTTGTTCAATTTGCTTAACACTCCCTTGTTGATGTAAAATTACTAGTCTCTACATTAGCCAAAAGTAAGCATTTATTTGTTTTCCCTTCAAACCTTGATTGCAATAGATTATTTGTCTTTTTTTTAGCTATTAGGAAGTTGGGTTTTTTTTTTTGTTTGTGCTTGATAGTCCGTCCTCTTCTATATTTGAAAATATCACTACAAAGCTGGATTGTTAACAATTTGGTGTATGCATTTGAGGGAAAAAACATAGTCATTTAGTGATTTCCATTTAGGCTTAAGAATATAATAAAGAAAAGTTTACACTATGTTCTTTTTGGAAATAGAAAAAATATTCTAGAGAGGCTGTAGCCAAGCTATCACCAGCAAATAGAAAAAGTGTAGAAATAAAAAAAAATTCATCATTTGATCAAACCAAATATGGAGAGTATGATTTGTTTCATTTATTTTGCTAGTGAGCTAAGTCTAGAGAAGTCAAACCAAGATAGAAGGGTTTCAAAATAAGGATGCATGGTAGAAACAAAACACCCATTCATTTGTATCTATTGAGTCCAAATTGAGCTTGTTTTGACAGAAAATAGAGGTAAGATATAGAGAAATTATGCATAGAAATTTACTCAACTTCTTGTTGTTCAAAGAACTACGAGCTCTAGAAGTGATTTGATGTCAGCCTCAAGAAAAGTAAGGCATCGACAAAGTAAAGCAACATAAAAATGCATGAGAATCTAAGAAGAAATGTCTTTGAAAACACATTCAGATAAGTGGAAACAAATGATGAACCATGAAATATTTACCTGATTCTACCTCAATAGAAATTTCTGTGAAGAAAACTCTCAAAAGTAGCGAGAAAATTGATAGAGACTCCTTTAGAAAGCTCAAGGTTTCAAACCCTAATGATGGCGGCATGTGCAGGGCAAGGGAGCACGAAAAAACCAAGTGAAAATGAGAGTTGAAAATTAAGGCTTGGGTATTTTGTTCTAACTCATCATGGGGGAAAAAATATTGATGTGAAAAAACTCCCACACAATCACGTATAGTGTATATGTTTAATCATTGAATCTTTTAATATTCAAACAAATTTAGAAAAGAAAATACATATATTTTATAATAAAAAATTACTATTATTTATTAAATTTATTAATTTGTATGTTCAATTAATAATTAAAAACTATTGATATTTTATATAAAATAAAAATATGAAAAATATCTTTAACAATTATTAATTTTAATTTTAAAAAATATATAGAAAAATATTTATTTAAATAAAACTAAAATGAATATTAATTAAATATATAATTTAATCATTAAATTATGATTTTAATTATTATAATTTAAAAAAATTGTGTGATTGTGATTGTGATATTACATTAAATTCCTTGTGCCCTAAGATTTTTTTTAATTAAATAGATCCACCTCTTGCATTTCTTCCAAACCATTCATATTATTATTGTGAAAAATAAATTCTAAATAATGATTAATATTCAACATATAAATTTTATTATTATTTATTTATTTTATAATATGTTACAAATTAAATATTACAATTTTTAATTGAAAAGAAGATAAAAATATCATTTAATTCAAATGCTACTAATTCTGAAATTTAAGATCATACTATTATCTTCATATTATCCTTTAAAAACATTTTTTTATCCGTTGCTCAAAAAATTTAAACATGGGCAAATTTGTAGATGATTGAATGCATAAATTACGTGTATTATGACATAAAATGTACAAAAGGGATATAGTTGAATTTTTAGAACCTTGTAGTCACACCAAGGGATGTATAGGGTTGAGGGTCCAATGTATAGGGTGGAAGGTATACTAGGGGTTGAGGGATTAGGGTTTAAGGGTTGAGGGTTGAGGGTTTAAGGGTTGAAAGGTTTAGGGTTGATGGTTAAGGGTTGAGGGTAGAGCATTTAGGGTATAGTTTTGAGGGTATGTGGTTGAAGGATTAGGGTTGAGGGTCCAATGTATAGGGTAGAGAGTATATGGGTTGAGGGTTTAGGGTTTTTAGGTTGAGGGTTGAGGGATTAGGGTTGAGGGTTGAGGGTTGAGGGATATTTAGATGCAAGTGAAATGTAGGATAAAAATTGAAGGCCAGTGAATATTGGAGAAGGATTTTTGGTTCTAAAACCCCTAATCCCTGCTAGATCAGAACAATTAGGTGCTAAACCTGGCGCTAAATCCGGTACTAAACCTGGCACTAAACTCAACGCTAAACCCGAAACTAAAACTGAAGCTAAACCCAACACTAAACCTAGCACTAAAGCGGTGCTAAACCTAGAGCTAAACCTAGTGCTAAACCTGGCACTAAACTCGGTGCTAAACCCAGAGCTAAACCCGACGCTAAACCTAGTGCTAAACCTGACGCTAATTAGTGCTTGATTTAGCACCTACTTTTTTTGATTGGTGCAAAAAATGTTAAAAATGGTGCCATCCCAATAAATAGCGCCGACTTTTTTAAAAAATTGGAGAAAAATACATTAAAATAGTGGGTGGAAGCAAAAAATAGAGCAAAAAAGGGAGCTAATCACAAGGATTTGTTGTAGTGGATGAGCATCATCTTGAAATCCTTAATCACTTGCAAGTATATCAAAACTAACTAACATTGAGCTATAAAAGAGGATCAAATTTCATCCTTTCTAGGTAGGGGGTCTTGTCTTGAAGCAGAATCAGAAGAACCTTCCAAATCAAGACATGAAAGGAAGTTTTGAACCTAAGTGGTTGGGTCCCTTTGTCATCATAGCTAGCTATGGATCAAGAGCATATCAATTGTCAACACCTGAAGGTCAACCCTTGCAGAAGCCAACTAACACGTTGCATCTCAAAAAGTTTCATTCCTAGTCTTGAAGGGTATAAATCAAAAAATACAAAAAAAAATGATCAAAATCTTAAAAAAATGAGAAAAAAGATTTTAAAAGTAAAGAAAAAAATAATCCTCTAGTGAAAACCACTTCCGTGGCACTTTGGGAAAGTACCTTGGTGAAAACCTGGAAAGTAGGTACCTTGTGTAAATAAAGCACCTACATCTATTCTTTGAATCTTTTGTCCTATCATTCTTTGCACCACCATTCATCGCCTATCTGCATCCTTATCATAGCTCAATATTGTGAAGTATCACAACTCTTGAGCACTACTTGGCATATCCCAAAGGTCAGTTTGTCTTGCCTTTATCAAAGTATTCTAACATGTCACACTGGGGGAACTTTGTTATAGATCATATTAGGTTCTTTTATATCTTGAGGTCATCAATAATATCATGAAAAATCCCAAAATTATTCATAAAAAATTCATCAGAAAATCCAAAAAAATTTGCAAAATCTTGTACAACTTAAATCCAAAAATATTCAAAAAATTGTAAAGGAAAAATCCAAAACATCTGGAAAACATCAAAAACCATAAAAAGGTCAAACATTGAAAATCCAAAAAGTGGTACCCTTGTTGAACTATATTGTCTCTGAGCTTGAACATAGGCAAGGCTTATCTTTGATCAGGGCCCGAGACACCCTAGGTCAGTGCTTTAGGATTCCATCATAATAAATTTACTTTTCCATCACTATTCATATCTTCATCTTGTTAAAAGGTCAAGTTAGTCAAACTATGTGGTCTCTATGTGTATAACATAGGCAAGGCTTATCGTTGATCAGCCCCTGAGACTACTAGGATAGGTCTTTTAGATTAGGTTCTTGGTCAAAATTCTCAAAATCTAGAACATCCAAATATCTCATAAAAGCCCAAAACATCCAAATAACTTTGAAAAACCAAAAATGTTCAAATATCTCAGAAAACACAAAAAACATCCAAATATCAGAAAATCCCCAAAATATTCAAAAAACTAGAAAATACAAAAACATTTGAAAATTGAAAACAAAAAAACAATAGAAAACATTCAAAACACCTAAACAACCTCAAATACCTTGGAAAATCCTAAATAGCCTCAAATAATCTAAAAATCCTAAACATTTGCATAAACTTTCAAAAAGACCAAAAACAACCTCAAAGAATTTTCAAAATACCAAAAACATTAAAATATTCTAGAAAATCCAAAACCCATCCATCCCATCTCACTTTCACCTGTAATAAAATTTCACCCATAATAAATTGATCATCACCTTCAACCTTTGAGAAAAAAAAGAAACAAGCATAACAATTCATAAAGTGAGAACCTAATTGTCAAAATCTAAAGTCTAAATCATAGGTAAATATGACAATGAAGTTTGTATAAATGACTCATCTTAGCATCATCATCCTAACATCAAATAACCTTTGATCAATATGTCCTAGGATGTATCCTTCTTGCCATGGACATCAATATTAGATATCACCTTAGCTAAATTAAACTAGGCAAGAGATATAGATAACATTGATTGTTTTTTTATGATCTTTTCTTATGATTTATCTTAGTGACCTATTCCAAGGACCTCTCGATGATGTCTCTTAAAATGATTTAGAGAGAAAGTAATGGGGAATTGATCACTATCTTTTTTTTTCTATGCTTGTGGGTACTCTTGTAAAATAATCTAGGTGCATACTTGCTTAGTTGTGTGCAGGAAGGTTGTTTCGAGTACATTGTTGAATATTGCGTATGCTTTGGTCCAATATATTCTAAGCTTCTAACTTGCATTCCAACGAGGTTTTTGTATGCCAAGGTGTGAACAAGAACTATCCTATCTATTTTCTAAGTCAAATTCCATTACACCAGATACAACAACATCCTAGTTATTAATACCTTGATGCATTGTGTCTGTGTTATATCAAACAATAAGAAATGATGTAAAATCCTAATCCTGAAGTGTGGGCAACTCATCATCCTGCATTTCATCCTCATTTTTCATGTCTCATCACCATCTCTAATAAAATCTCGATGGATCATGGACTTGTTGAATATTTTGAAGAAATCATCAAAATCAACTGTCATTCATTCTTTATTCTTCTATCTTCTCTTTGCGCTAACTTGGTATCATGACATTCAACAAAAAAATCATCAATGCATCCACCCTACATCCACAAACCATCAACATACATGCATCTCATAGTCATAGCATAATCATAAAATATTTTCATATCACATCATATATTCAGCATTATCATTTGAGTTGTGATGAATAATATAGATTTGTTATTCTAAGCATTTTAAATTGTTGCATATCATAAGCATTTGCATCCATACGTCCATATGCATACATGATCATCTCATAAAATGCATAGAAAATAAAGAAAAATAAATCCATCCACATCATTTGCATGCATATCATTTGCATCACATATCATTCATTTCATAGCATATTGTGAAAATATACTGAAAAAGAACATAACATTGCATCTATATCAAATCATGATCATTGCATATCGTATAGGCACAAGTAAAGTGCATTCATACATCATCAACTATAAGCATCCCATATCATATTCATTCATAAACATGAAATAAAGTGAGCACATCACATCATATAGAATCTATATTTGTATCATATATATATATCAAAAATGAATGACATGGTCCAAAATCTAGATCAGTATATGTATAATGATCATAAGTACAATATCCATGAGGCTATCAAAAAGGATCCCATCAATGTATATCTATGGTAAAGAATCAAGCAACAAAATCAAAAGTGTTTATACATAAGAGCTAGCCCTGATGGCTACTACCCTCTCTGGCCTACCTCTTAGGCTGATCCTGAGCTCTCAGTCGTGCATCACTACGTTGCGAAAAATCAGGTTATCTAAGTGCCTATGGTACATCTCGGTGGTAATACTACCTATAATATGTGGCCTCTGTCACAACCTCTTTGTATAGTCTTGCTAAAATAGTCCTACCATGTGTGGCCACCAGCATAGCCTCTATCTACTAGTGTAGGGAAACCTCCTGATCCCTTTTTGTAGTCATGGCATGTACCCACTATAATGCCTTATCTCTCTTGGTTGTGATGCCCACAACTTTCTCCCGAGCCTGGTCCCGCTTAGTAGTAATAGCCAAAATCTATTGGCAGGCCTGATCCCATTCACTAGTCAAAAATCTGCACCTACTACTACAATTGTTGTATCTATGCATCTCTAGCATCTGGTGGTGGTGGTGTTTCCTACTACTGAATTGGAGGATACTGAGGAGGCTACTATCCAACCAATGGAGCCCCTAAAACCTACCCATATTGGCCATCCTAGCCACCCTATCCCTATTATCTTCATCTGGGTTCCTTGCCTCTATAACTCCCTCATGTAGGAGCACCCACTAGATCTTTCAAACGTTGCGGAGGTGCGAAACAAGCATCATCAGTAGGCATAGTCTAAGCTACTGCCTGACCCTAATCATAGGTTGAAGGTTGAGCTACTAACTCTCTGAAACTCTCGATTGCCTTGGGAGATGGAATGTTAATTCCCCATGTCGGAACCTCATGATCAAACCTCGCAAAAATGGCCATGTAAGCATCATCTGGCCTATCCTAGACCTCCCCGAACTATTGAGCCACCTTGTCTAGTAAATATTGCTCAATGATGGTGTGCTCACGACCCTGCATATATCAAGTCTTCCTAGAAAAGTATAGTTGTTGCACACCATCATACCATGTGGCATTTGTAGCCATAGGCACCATTGGAAAAATGTCATATCATCAATAACCCGTCACTAATATGGGAGCCCAATTTGTCTAGTTTTCCTCAATGTAATTGCACCTTTGTACTACTAGATCATAGGATCATGTAGCTCCACGTCTACCATATGCACAGTAGGTCGAAGCACTACAATATGCTCCCACATCCAAATATGAAGCAAAGTCACCCCTACAACAATGGCTCTCCCATCACAGTAAATGAAGTTGTGCATATCATGATACAGTGAGGCTAGCATCTAAGGCCCCCATGCAAAAAGTGTCCTCCTATGAAGCATTTTGTGCCATTCCAAGCCCCATCCTGGGCTGAACCCTCTGTTACGTCTACCAAGAGCCACCAAACCTAAAATAATGGCGCAATGATCAATCTAAAAGTGGGCACATGAGCTCTATACAACTTGAGGTTGATCTATGATGTAACTAAAGCAATTTCCTATAGCTCTATCACCTCATAATAGGCATCAAGTCTAGCATCAATTTTGTACATCACACAATTGTTGGACTCAAGGAACACTAAGAGGGGGGTGAATCAGTGTTCCACAATATTTAAATTACAATCTAGATCTTAAACAATTTACAACATTTAAACAAAAGTAAAGATGCAAGAACATGAAGGAAACAATCAAAACACCATAACATGAAGATTTTTACATGGAAACCCTGTTAGGGGAAAAACCATAGTGGAGGTTAATCCATAATTTATACTCTATTAAAAGTATGAAGAAAAAGGGGAATGCACATGCATTCAGGTACACTTACTAGAGCTCACTGCTCAAAATCAGGAAGGCTCACTTCCTTACAACATATTTGGATTACAAAAAAGAGTTGAACTAATAAAGTAGCATCTACAAATGTCTGGTTTCAGTTCCGATGAGGCTCATAGATCAGATTCTGGACCTTCTATTTGATTTTTCACTTCACTCTACTCTGCCTTAATTCACTTCACAACAATCCTCTTCTGCACAAGTGAAACTGTTCCAAATCACTCAACAACCCTTCTAAAATTTTCAATATACTTCATACACTCACCTCTGCTCTCTCATAATGAATTAACTAATCTCTTATATATATTCGGTATCAAAGATTTAGTCACTTCATGTAAGCTTCAACAAAATAAAAATATTTTCTAATAGTCGAATCAATGAACATCTAATATTCGATGTGTACCCATAAAAATAGGCCACAACATATCTAGGACCCAAAACAAAATCTTCAAGTGTAGGATACCTTAATTAATTATACCTCAAATATCCAAGACATGCCATATTCACTAAGTCGACCACCATGAGCTAATAAACATAAAATCATCCTGCTAGATCTCCTAACTTATACACCAATTAATGTGACATCACAAAACTTAACAATAAGATAATATAGATACTTAACAACCTTCCCTGAGATCCGCAACTCAAAATGATAATACGGTGAAGCATATAGATCGACATACTAACTGGATACCTTGTTCTTCATTCTCTCTTCCAGTAATATTATGTTCTTTATTCTGCCTATCAGTATGAAAAAATATTGATCTATGGACCAGAATAATGACTTAGGTTGACATCAATGACAACACTAGAAGCCATATGGCAGCAATCTCCCCCTTTGGCATTGATGGCAACACTTAGTGAAAATGACTAAGTGTCGGAACCAATATGATTACGCTGCTTGAGTTCAAAATTTCAAAACACAACTCCCCCTTAGAATGATAAGGCATTTTTCACTGCTCTCTCTCCCCCTTTGACATCAATGAAAAAAATATTTTGGATCTCCCCCATTGATAATTCAAAAATTGGATCAAAATTTGAAGAAATACGACTGCTACTTGAGTCAAAAAATTATCTTATACTTATCTTTCATTTCTAGAAGAAATTTCCTCCAAGCTTCTACTGAAATTCCAATGATTAAGATCAAGTTGTTGTTCTCATATGTCTAGTAAATAATATGGATGAGAGATTCCAAAATTATGATTGCCTCTTCTAATTTCTCTCCTTTCCTCAAAACCTCAATT
This sequence comes from Sequoia sempervirens, assembly GCA_007258455.2. NCBI lineage: Eukaryota > Viridiplantae > Streptophyta > Pinopsida > Cupressales > Cupressaceae > Sequoia > Sequoia sempervirens. Next base: position 255,131,384 of record VDFB02000003.1, read on the forward strand.
AACTGCTCTAGTTTGCATTTGGTTAAATCCTTCACTTTCCAAAAGGTGTCCACAAGGTTGTTTCTAGTGAAATGAACTTTTGTATGCTCGGACTGCAACTCTTGGATCCTTTTCTTGATTGCACCATCTTGATCTTGAAACATGTTATAATCCTAACCAATCTTGTTCAGCTCAGTTTCAATCTTCTCTAGCTTATCTTTGTATCTCCCAACTACATGAGGCCAACAAAGACAATAGTTGTAGATGTTATTTTTTTTATTTATCCATTGCCTCAAAAAATTCATTTTCCTTTTTAGTTTGCTAAGAGATAGCTTGAATTGCTCCTTCAAATGTAGAATTATTTCTCTTTCCTCTCCTGGGACTCAGAGACCATGGCTTCGTTAATGTATTCAATCATCTCTTTAGGAAACACATTCTGAAAACTCTCCAATCCAATGTTATTGTGCACAAAAGAAATACTTAGTGTGCTCTCGATCATGTCCTGCTCATATGAGGTTCTATCTGACCATATGTCAGCAATTTTTTGCATCCCATCTTTCTCCTGAACAAGTTCCAATATCTTTACTTTGGATAAAACACCTTCTTCTTCACTTCCTTTTGCCATTACTACATCCGGTTCAACTGATTCTGGTTCTTCCCTTGGAGTGTACTCATCAAATTCCTCATCTAGTATGTCCACAATCACTTGTTCTTTACCTTTTCCATCAATTTTTGGAGTGTTGTGTGCTGGAGGAATGTAATCAGCAATCTCTTATGCTCTTTTCTTCTTCCTCTCCATCTCACTGAAAGAGGATCCAAATTCAAGTGCTCTTACCAGAATGGAAATGCTAATTGCTCCAAACTTCCCTAGCAATTCTTTAAAGAAATTTGCATACTCTTGCTTACAATTTTCCAAAGTATTAGAATGTTCAAAAATCCATTTACAAACTAGTTCATTCTCTTTCCATATAACATTATTGATCTATGGCAAGAAATTTACAAAATACATCACAAGACATATGACCAAGGTACCAAACTTGAAGGGGTAATCTTCCCCCTTTGTTAGTTGCACATTTTCCATTAATTGATCTTTAGCAATCCACATAAGTCAAAATATTGATCCTCCATTATCATTTTATGAGAGATGTAAACTACACCTGTTGAAATTGTGCCTTCCCTATTTCTAAAAAATATTTTCTATGAGATTCCATGCACAATGTACCTTGTTATCAGATCTTTGATTGTCAAAATTATCAAATCCTTTTGATCTACAGTTACTTTGGATAGGGTTTCGACTTCTTTGTTCTAAATGACTTCTTTTCAGTATATCCCCAACATTGCATAATCTAATTAGATTCCTAATCACCTCTTTAGAAATGAGATAGGATTTATCCAAAGTTAGAATGTCATAATTCAATCTGTTCAAGATAAACCTAACGACTTCCATGTTATCAAAATAGGGAAATTTAATCCAAATGTCCAAACTTTTGTGTTTCACACCTTCAAGCCATTTCAATTCATTGGTCGACAACATATTTCTTACATCCCTAATCTTCTCACTGCTATATTCATCTGAATTCACCATTCCTTTGATTTGCTTCATTTTTCATTTTCATACCGAACAAGTTTCTACCGAGCACCAAATTAAGTGAAAATTCTACAAGCAACTAAAATACTTGATTAATTCATCGTTTAATTGACTTTACTCCTTCGAAATTATTCTGTAGAGGCTCTCCTTCTATTCTTCTTCAATGCATGGTGACAAATGAGGGTTCCAAATACCCTTTTATAACTCGCACACCTAACCTTTTTACCGCATTAAATGTTTTTCACTAGGTGTTCCAGATACTCATTTTTCTCAGACAACAAAAGAAGGATTGATCTGCAAACCTTCTACTTCTCAATTTTTTGCACAAGTGAGCATTGAGACATTTGTAAACTATTAGCACAACTACTGACAATTTCCTGCATTCTAATGCCAACTACCGATAGGGGGACAAAGGATTTTCTTGAAGAACTCCCCCTAGGCCGATGGCCTAAGATCAATTTCTAGAGGAATTACTAGAAGTAGATTCTGGTGTGAGATTATTTCCTTCACTAGACTCACTCTTCCTTACCCATGTTTTCTTCATATGATCTCTTATTTCTTCCACAGTCACTTTCCCTTTTCCTTTATCATCTTTCTGTGAAATTCTACCTTTGTATACTAGACCTCTTCTATCCATGTTTTTGTTCCTACAGAATCTTGCAATGTGAAAAAATCTGTTGCAATTGTAACACATAGGATTTCTTTGTCTAGACCATTCATTCCATTGATTTCCTCTTGATCTGCATTGATTAGAAATATTCCAAAATCTTCCACAGGTGTAGCATTTAACATTCCTTACATTTACAGACATACTTCTGCACTCAATTGACTTATGACTAAACTTATTACAACTAAAACACTAACCGGGAAATGATGGACTTGTTAGAAATATGTGTCTCAATCTCACAGATTGAAACCTCTGAAAGAGGAAAGTTGGTGTGACATTCCTTTTGTCTAGTCGACTGGAAATTTACTAACCTTGTGGTTTGTACAGGTCGTCGAGACAATGCTTCTGTCTTTCCGACTAGTGTTGTTGCTATGAATTGTGGTGTGCGATGTAACCCTCTGCCGAGTGGAGATCTCTGGCTGATAGGTTGGTGTCTAGCGAATGTTGAGGAGACTCATGGAGATTGGATCATCGGTGTAACATGTGACTTCGATAAGAAATCCTGGCAACAATTTTTATGTCTCACTGATAGTATACACTCAAAGTATCAGAGTAGCACAAAGGCCTCGGTATGAAGTCTTAGCAATAGTTGATTGTCTCGCCAATGGTTGTGGTTTTGTTGACTGGCTGGTATCATCATTGTAACCTCTTGGAGAAAGTGGTAAGTCTTGCCGACATTGGTGTTTGTTAACGGGTGTCTTTGGTGAGACTCCTAGTGACTGAAGTCTTTGGTGAAAGGTGTGAGCATTCGGTATTACCTCTCAGCGATAGCGGTAAGTCTTGCCGACCGTTGGACATTTCAGAATAACATGAAGGTTCGGTATGATCTCTTAGCGAAGGACAATAGTCTTGCCAATGGGAATACTCTTATCTATGTAACCTTTGAATATCAGTATGATCTCTTAGTGAATAGCAATTGTCTCGCCAATGAGATTGCTGAGGTTGATGCGATCTTGTGAACTCGGTGGAACCTCTTGCCAATAGCAATGACTCTTGGTGACATCGATGGTTGAGTCGTGTGGCATCGGGGAGACATGGTTAGTGTCTCACTGACATGTGAATACGTTTTGAATTCCTTTGACCGAGTGATGACTACCCTACGTGGTGAGTCTACGACCAATCAGAGAAGCCGAATGGGAACCATTGGAAGTTAGTCTGTTGAGACAATTCTGTGTGGAAGTTCAACAGACCAGTGATGACATGAATATATTCTGGAATTGCAGATGAAGTTCAGTTCGATGATTTGTTCGATGTATGTATGATTGATGAACAAGTAGATGAATTGTTCGATGTGTATCAGTGTGAATTAAATTGAGAGTGCATTGTAACTGGAGTGTTTTGTAGCAAGGTTGATCATTGTGAATGTTGTTGTAAATTGACATCAGAGAGAGTGAATCTCGTACTCTATATGTAATTTCATTACTGTAATACAAAGGGGTTTTTCCTGGTGTGGTGGGTTTTTCTCCCGTAAGGGGTTTTCCATGTAAATCTGGTGTTCATCTGTGTATGATTATTTCTCTGTTTCTATTATTTCTTTCAAGTGTATCTTATTTGGACTATAATTGAAAATTTAAAAGTATCTCTGCATTCTTCCCTAAGGTTTTGATGTTAGGAGAGTTGTTTCCACACCTTAGCTTTCCTTACAAGTGGTATCAAGGCCTAGCCAGTTGTGTTATCCTTATGGGTACGTTGGGTTTTTTGAGTCAATTCTATTTAGTGGGAGTCTTGTAGAATTTTGGTAATTCGAATTATAGGTTAAGATGGTAAGCACGTCAGGAAATATTGAAATTGAGAAATTCAATGGCAGCAATTTTGAGTTGTGGAAACTTAAAATGGAAGATCTGTTGGTTGATTGTGATCTTTGGATTGTTGTATTTGGAACAAAGCCTACAGGCATGAAGCAACAAGATTGGGACCTTGCAAATAGAAAATGGGGCTGATAAGGCTCTGTTTGGCAGACTCTATTCTTCTGAATGTTCATGAAGAAAAGACTACTCTTCCTTGTAGAAAATACTAGTAGCTATTTATCAGGGAAAGTCCTTGGTGAATAAATTGTTCTTGAGGAAGAAGTTGTACTCTTTGAGAATGCAAGGAGGGTCTGTTGTTGATCATTTGAATGCATTCAACATATTGATTGCATAGTTAACATCTGTGGGTGTGAAAATTGATGAAGAGGATCGTTGTATGCTGTTATTATGTTCTTTGCCATTCTTGGGATCACTTGGTGATGGCTATTGGGAGTACGACATCCACTTTTAAGATGGAAGATTTCGATGTTTCTTTGTTATCAGAAGAGATGAGAAGGAAATATTCTGAGATGGCGAAGAGGCTCTTGCTATTAGAGGGGAGATCAAAGTCTCTTAGCAGAAGTCCAAGGTGAAGTCTGGAATTGTGGGAAACCTGGTCATGTCCGAAAGGATTGTAAAGAGGAGAAAAATAAGAAGTATTCTTCTGACAATGATTCTTCTCAGAGTGATGCAGACGCTTTCATTGCAGCCTTGGCTACGCAGGCATCAAATGATGTCTGACTAATTGATTTTGGAGCATCTTTCCACATGACATCTCATAGAGACTGGTTCACAAAGTATGAAAAATACAATGGTGGAAAGGTGTATTTGGAAAGTGATTCATCATTGGAGATAGTTGGTCATGGAAGAGTCAGAATTCAATTCCCTGATGGAAGAGTGAAGGGAATTAATGATGTAATACATATACCAGGTCTTGCTCAAAACTTACTTTATGTTAGTATGTTGAATGATATTGGAGTGAAAGTCACGTTCTCTGGAAATGGCTGCAAGATGACTAGAGGCTCTATGGTGCTAGCAAGAGGTGCTCGTGTTGGTACCTTGTATAAGCTTGATGCACATGTTGTGCAAAGCAATAGTGTCTCTGCCAAGTCACAAAAAGCTACTCATGGAGGAAAAGAGGAAGAAATTCTTGATAGTGTAAACTCTATGGAAGTTAAACTTCTAGTAGAAAAGACTATGCTCTAGCATCATAGGCTAGGCCACATTGGAGAGAAAGGTTTAAAAACCTTGAAGAATAAAAACCTGGTTGAGGGGCTTGAAGATTGTAACCTCGAATTCGAATTTTGTGAACATTGTATATATGGTAAACAACACCGTGTTTCATTTTATTCCAATCCTCACAAATCTTCTGGTTTGCTTGATTATATACATTCTGATGTTTTTGGTCCAGTGAATGTTCCTTCTTTGTCTAAGTCAAGGTACTATGTATCATTCATTGATGATTATTCGAGAAGAGCATTTGTTTATTTTTTGAAAAGAAAATCATAATTGTTCAGTCAGTTTAAATAATTTAAGAACCTTGTAGAAAATCAGACTGGAAGAAAAATTAAATGTTTAAGGACTGATAATGGCGGTGAATTTTGTTTTGATGATTTCAAGAGGTACTGTAAAGATCATGGGCTTAAAATACATAAAACTACACCTTACACTCCACAACAAAATGGAGTTGGAGAAAGGTTCAATAGGACAGTGATGAAAAGAGCACGAAGTATGCTGAGCAGTGCTGGCTTGGAGGAGAAGTTCTGGGCTAAGGCAGTTGCTACAGCATGTTACTTGATAAACCATTCTCCAAATTCTGCTCTTGTTGAGAAAACACCTTTGGAAGCATGGTCTGGTAAGAAGCCCTCTTTAAGACATATTCATGTTTTTGGATTTGAGGCATATGCACATGTGCCATATGAGAAAAGATCTAAATTGGAGAAAAAGGTTGTCAAATGTATTTTTATTGGTTATAGTGCTAGCATAAAAGGATACAAGCTTTGGAATCTTGATATAGAGAAGGTTCTATATAGTAGAAGTGTAATATTTCATGAGTTGAAGCCTTCTACCTTGGATCTGCAGTCAGAGACAAAATCAGGAAACAAAAAGGATGTAGTTGAAATTCCTCTGACACCGGATAAAGAGGAATTGAAAATTCAAAATGTACCTGAAAATGAGGAGAGCTCAAGTAGTTCTGAGAGTTCCGATGAAGAAGAACAACCTTAGCCTCAACAAGTGAGGAGGTCAACTCATGAAAGAAAGCAACCTGATAAGTATGGGTTCTCTTTGATATATTCTACTTGTGCCTATGCTTTAATTTCTATCACTGATGAGCCTAGGACTGTGAAAGAGGCATTTAGAATGTCTGATTCAAACTCTTGGTTGGAAGCTATGAATGAAGAAATGGAATCATTAGAAAAGAATGATACTTGGAGTTTGGTGCCCTTGCCTAAAGGTAGAAAAGTTGTGGGTTGCAAATGGGTATTTAAAAATAAAATAGGTTTGGATGGTAGTGTGGAAAAATATAAGGCGAGGTTGGTTGCGAAGGGTTATTCCTAGGTAGAGGGAATTGATTATGGGGAGATTTTTTCTCCTGTAGCTAAGCTGACATCCATTAGATTTATTGTGTCACTTGCAGCAGCGTATGACTTAGAGGTCGAATAGATGGATGTGAAGATACCATTTCTTCATGGTGATCTTGAAGAAGAGATTTATATGTCCCAGCCTAAGCACTTTGTGGAAAAAGGTAAAGAAAGATTGGTTTGCAAGTTGAATAAATCTCTATATGGGTTAAAGCAGTCTCCTAGAATGTGGTACCCGAAGTTTGACACTTTTGTTTTGTCATTGGGATTTGTAAGATCAAAATCTGATCATTGTGTGTATTACAAAGCTGAAAGTGATCAAGTTCTTATTATTGCTCTCTATGTTGATGATATGATGTTCATAGGCAATAGTAAGTTAATGATTTCTGATCTTAAGTCTTAGTTGTCTGCAAAGTTTGAAATGAAAGATCTTGGTGCAGCAAGGTATATTCTAGGATTGGAAATAACCAGGGAAATGAATAGTAGAAAATTTTGGCTCAGTCAGAATAAGTATATCAAGATTGTTCTAGAGATATTTTGCATGAATGATTGTAAGCAGCTAGTTGTTCCAGTTTTGTAGGGAACGAAGCTATCTGTTGAAGACTGTCCAAAATCTCCTACTGAGATGGAGGACATGACCAGTGTACCTTATGCTAGTGTGGTTGGAAATATTATGTATGCAATGGTTTGTACAAGGCCAGACATTGCCCAAGTAGTGGGACTACTTAGTTGGTTTATGGCTAATCCTGGAAGAACACATTGGGATGTTGTGAAAAGAGTATTCAAATATTTGAAGGGCACTTCAGAATATGCTTTGTGTTACCATGGGAACTTGGTTGAATCATAGAGGACTCTTAGCATTCGAGGGTATGTGGATTCTGATTGGGTAGGGGGCATTGACAGTAGAAGATCCACCAGTGGATATACTTTCATGTTGAATGGTGGTGCAGTTAGCTGGATGAGTAGGCGATAGGTTGTAGTCGCTTTGTCCACTACAAAGGAAGAATATATGGCAGCAACACACGCCTGTAAAGAAGCAATTTGGTTAAAAAAATTGTGTTTTAACATTGGTTTTGATGTAGGGTGAATAACTATTTATTGAGACAATCAGAGTGCTATTTGTTTGGCAAAGATTCCTTCTTTCCATGCCAGGATGAAACATATAGATGTACTATATCATTTTGTACGAGATATGGTGGAGGATGGAAAGGTCTCATTAGGAAAAATGGATACTTTGGAGAATGTTGCAGATGCGTTGATGAAGCAAGTGAGCATAGACAAGTTCAGGTGGTGTTCCAATTCAATGGCCCTCAGTGCCCATGAATGTCAATAGTCTTGTTGTGCTCTAGAGGTGCCTATGTGATCTTCATCAAGTGGGATATTGTTGGAAATATGTGTCTCAATCTCACAGGCTGAAACCTCTGAAAAAGCTAAGTCAGTGTGACATTCCTTTTGTCTAGCCGACTAGCAATTTAGTAACCTTGTGGTTTGTACAGGTTGCCGAGACAATGCTTCTATCTTGCTGACTGGTGTTGTCATTGTGACTTGTGGTGTTCGCTGTAACCCTCTACTGAGTGGAGATCTTTGGCTGATGGGTTGGTGTCTAGTGGATGTCGGGGAGACTCATGGCAATTGGGTCATCGGTGTAACATGTGACTTCGATAAGAACTCCTGGTGATAGTTGGTATGTCTCACCGATAGTATACACTCAGAGTATCAGAGTAGCACAAAGGCCTCGGTATGAATTCTTAGCGACAGTTGATTGTCTCGCCAATGGTTGTGGTTTCACTGACTGGCTGGCGTCATCATTGTAACCTCTTGGTGAAAGCAGTAAGTCCTATCGATATTGGTGTTTGATAACGAGTGTCTTCAATGAGACTCCTAGCGACTGAAGTCTTTGGTGAAAGGTGTGAGCATTTAGTATTACCTCTCAGCGATAGCGGTAAGTCTTGCTCACTGTTGGACATTTTGGAATAACATGAAGGTTTGGTATGATCTCTTGGTGAAGGAAGATAGTCTTGCCAATGGGAATACTCTTATCTATATAACCTTTGAATATCGATATGATCTCTTAGCAAATAGCAATTGTCTCACCGATGAGATTGCTGAGGTTGATGCAATCTTGTGAACTCGATGGAACCTCTTGCTAATAGCAATGACTCTTGGTGACATCAATGGTTGAGTCATGTGGCATCGAGGAGACATGGTTAGTGTCTCACCGACATGTGAATACGTTTCAAACACCTTTGACCGAGTGATGACTATCTACATGGTGAGTCTATGACCAATCAAAGAAGCCAAATGGGAACCATTGGAAGTTAGTCTGTTGAGGCAGTTCTATGTGGAAGTTCACCAGACCAATGATGACATGAATATATTCTAGAATTGTAGACTAAGTTCGGTTCGATGATTCGTTCGACGTATGTATGATTGATGAACAACTAGATGAATTGTTTGATGTGTATCAGTGTGAATTAAATTGAGAGTGCATTGTAACTGGAGTGTTTTGTAGCAAGGTTGATCATTGTGAATGATGTTGTAAATTGACATCAGAGAGAATCAAGCCTGTACTCTGTATGTAATTTCATTACTGTAATACAAAGGGGTTTTTCTTAGTGTGGTGGGTTTTTCCCTCGTAAGGGTTTTCCCACTTAAATCTGGTGTTCATCTGTGTATGATTATTTCTCTGTTTCTATTATTTCTTTGTCTAATATCCTTATGTTTAGATCCAAAGCTTTCTCCCTTCTCATATCCAAGACCTCACTTGTCATTTGCATCCGTCTTTCCTTTATTCATCTCATCAAGCTTAGCAAAAACTATCCTAAACTTCTCCTTGTATTCATTTGTAGTAGTGAGTTCATCTCTGAGAATAATTATCTATCTTTCAAGATCTTGTTCATTATTTCTAGATTGTTGCACTTCAATCTCAAGCTGAATGAGTCCACTATTAACTCTATTACATTCTTCAAATCTTTCTTTTAAGGACTAGGCTAGATTCTCCTCATTCTTCTTCCTTTCTTCAATCTCCTTAGTTAGCTTCATCACCATAGATTCCATCTCAAGCTTTAGAGTAGCATTATATCTAGCAAGCTTTTCACATTCTTCAATTATTTGTTTTAAGGTATGATTTAGGTGAACATCTTCCAAGCATTTACTTTCTTTCTACTTCAACTAATCACATAGTTTCTTCCTCTTTTCTCTTGACTCGTTGATTTTATCCTTCAATGATTGAATGAATTTTTTAGCATCCTCAAGATTTTCTTTTAATTTCAGGACTTTTGCTTTAGACTGATCAAGATCATCAAGTGCCACCAAAAGTTGTTGTTGAAGACCACCAAAGTCCATTGCATTCCAAGATACACCTCAAGCTATTAAACTTCTGTAGAGGAACCTTGATCTGATACCAATTATTGGACTCAAGGAACACTGAGAGGGGGGGATGAATCAGTGTTCCACAATAGTTAAATTACAATCTAGATCTTAAACCATTTACAAAATTTTAAAAAAAGCAAAGATGAAAGCACATGAAGGAAACAATCAAAACACCATAACACCAATATTTTTACATGGAAACCCTATTAGGAGAAAAACCATGGTGGAGGTTAATCCACAATTTATACTCTGTTAAAAGTATGAAGAAAAAGGGGAATGAACATGCATTTAGGCACATTTCCTAGAGCTCACTGTTCAAAATCAGGAAGGCTCACTACCTTACAACATATTTGGATTACAACAAAGAGTTGAACTAAGAAAGTAGCATCTAAAAATTCCTAGTTTCAGTTCTGATAAGGCTCATAGATCAAATTCTGGACCTTCTGTTTGATTCTACACTTCACTCTACTCTGCCTTAATTTTCTTCACAATAATCCTCTTCTACACAAGTGAAACTGTGCCAAATCACTCAACACTTCTGAAATTTGCAATATAGCACACTCACCTTAGCTCTCTCATAATGAATTAATTGGTCTCTTATATATATCCGCTATCAAATATTTAGTCGCTTCATGTCGGCTTCAACAAAATAAATTTTTTTTCCAATAGTTAGCTTAGTCCACATTTAATATTCAATGCGTACCCATCAAAGTTGGCCATGACATAGCTAGGAACCAAAACAAAATCTTCAAGCATAGGATGCCTTAATTAATTATACCTTGAATATCCGCAACATGACATATTCACTAAGTCGGCCACCATGAGCTAATAAATAGAAAATCATCTTGTCGGATCTCCTAACTTATACATCGATTAATGCAACATCACAAAACTTAATAGTAAGATAATATAGATACTTAGAAACCTTCCCTGAGATCCACAACTCAAAATGATAATCCAGTGAAGCATACAAATCGACATACTAACCAGATACCTTGTTCTTCATTCTCTTACGATAATACTTTGTTCTTTATTCTGCCTATCGATATGAACAAATCTTGATCTATGAACTAGAATAATGACTTAGGTTGCCATCAATGAAAACACTAGAAGCCATATGCCAACAACGATTTCCATGTATCGGTAAACACAAAATATTTTATACATCCTCCAAGATCACCATCACCTCACCTTTCGCAAGGTGGAATGACGAAGTCTCATTGTGCCATCTCTCGCATAGAGTAATCATCATAGCTAAATGTGTTTGGATGATGGGTGCATATGCAATATACCAGAGTTCAATCTCTCCTAGGTGCTCTTGGTGTAACTCTGCTAGATCACCTAATCTCTCCAACGTGGTGGGCTTGTGCTCACATGACATTAGCAGTGGAATGACCTCCTACATCCATGAAGCGTACAACATCAATAAATCGAGGAAATTTGACTAAATTTGAAATTTTCAACTCAAAATCACAATAACATCACTATATTCAAATTTTAGATTGTGATGCCTAAAATCATTTCAAATTACAAATCACAAAGTGCATCGCCAAACACACCGGTGTCACTATCTAAACATTGGAAACCCTAACCCTAATTTATAAATCGACAAGTGTGTTTCTATATAAGTGTGCACCACAATTTAAAATTAGAAACCCTAATTTCAAATCATGAATAGCATTTCCATATAAATATGCATCACTATAATTCATTTGGGCATTGTTGATTATAAAATGGGCATCGCTATATAGTGACGCCACCAAAGTTTAAACTTTAAAGTGCAATAAATGCATCAAAAAGTCAAATTTCAAATCACGTTTGGAGTTACATACCAGTGGTCCTATGCTTGGAAGCCACTGATATTCTCAAACTCGGTCAAAGATGTTCTCGGGAAGCTCTTGTCGCACCATTTTGTTGGAGGGTCAAAGCTCAAAATAGCAAGAATCTCTCAAGTGTGAATGAACAAATGAATTGAAAGTGACCCTTCTTGGCTTATTTATACTAGAAAATTAGGGGGTTTTTTCCCCTAATTTCACCTTCAAGCTAGGGTTTATCATCATTTTCACAAATTTTTCTAATTGAAACCTAATTTTGCATCAATTTTTTGCATTTTTGGCATAATTCTTGCATCTCGAAGCCTTTCTAGACCCTTGGGGAAATTTTTTATCTTTATCGAGAAATCAACCCAAAATTCAAAATTTTAGCTCGATTTCTTGAGGGGGTAGGGAATCAGCTTTATCCTTCCACTGAGGCATCTGGAAAAATAATTTTTATTTTTTTTTATATTTAAGCAACACTTTTTATCCAAAGAGCATTAGTCTTTGAACCGAAGTAGCAAGTACCTTGCTTCAAAGAGGGGAAAAATGTAGACACTAAAAAATGTCCTGAATGATATCATGCACTCGAAATAGGTTTACTAATATCATTTCCTCTTTAAACCCATCCTCTTTTTCACTTAATTAATTAAATTAACCTAACTAATTTAATTAATGGCATCATTTTCTTCCATTAACCTAATTTATCAATTTAGGTTAATTCACTCCCCCTTCACACTAACATTTCATCTAATTAAATTAAATAAATCAAAATATTTGATTTAATTCCCTAAGTCATCTTATTTAATTAAATAACCCTAAGTTATTCAATTAAATATCATTTCATCTCTCCCACATTCATTAAATTATTTAATTTAGTGAATATAACTTTAATTCCTCCAAATCACCTAATTACATGATTAAACCTTGTTTAATTAGCAATTAAACTAATTTTCCTCTAAGAAGAGGAATATTCCCATGGAATATTCCTTATCCCCTTTTTGCAGCAAATGTGAGCCCTTGATTAAATCCCATCATGCATTCTCTTTCATTGATGAGAATCCATGATCTATGCCTCTTCTTCCTTTCATCTTTAACCGTTGATTGATATTTTTGATCGCAACCCTCCATTTCTCATTTTCTTTCCTATAAATAGAGCAATATTTGAAGACAAATGGATCCATCTTTCAATTTAAAAGTCATGTTGTTGAATTCACTTGCACTCACATTCTCAATTTACTCACTTTTAGTTTGTTTTAGTTTATTTCTAATTGCATAATAGCTTAAAGCATCCATTAGTGGATTTCATGCATCCATCTTAGTTTGTATATGAATTAGGGTTTCCATATTTTAGCTTAGAATTAGCTTATATTAGCTTAGCAATTTAGTTCATTTTTAGCATAAAATCAAGTTAACTTAGCTTGCATCATGTTTAATTTAGCATAAAATAGGTTTCAATCCATTTATCACAATGGTTTCAATGATTCTCTTCCATAGAATCGATTGAAACAAACTCACTAATCATAGGATTGGAATAGGGTCATTGTTCCACATCAACACAACACCAATTCCAAAACAAGATAAGTTTCAAATGAGTTAGAGTAGGAATTTAACTATTTTTCATAGTTTGTAACTTTCAATTTTTATAAATGCTTAGTTTAACTTTTCAATTTGAATGATCTTATTTGGTAGATTAAGGTTTAGTGGATAAATTGTGTTTTGATTCATTATGGATCAAGCGTAATCGACCCACCTTGAAGATCCTCATCTCATAGAAAGTAGTCTCCACTTTTGTACCATTTTTCCAACCATGTTTACTCATTTCAAATGAAGTTTGTGTACCCAACAACTGATCTCTAGAATAAGTTTTAAAATTTATAGCTTCCTCAATAGCATATACCTTTTCACTAGTAAGAATTAGGAAGAGATCTAAGAACTTTCTTTACCACTCTAGATTTGACTTGTGCTCCAAGACCTCTCATCACACTTACTAGCTCATCAACCCTCTGCATATAACTTGTAATTGTTTCATCTTCATAAATTCACAAGGTCTCAAATTGTGCTTTCAAATTCTACAACTTCACTTGTTTAACCTTATCATATCCTTCATAAATTATTTCTATCTTATCCTAAACTTCTTTAGCAGTCTTTAGATTCATAACTTTTACTAATTCAAAATTTAAAAGACTATTCACAAGAATAAACCTTGCCATACCATTTATTTCTTGTGCCTTGATCTCATCACTTTTGCTTAGACCATTCCTAGATGCAACATATTGAGTTTTTATTTCCTTTTCAATCTCATATCCAAAGGAATCCAGTTATCCTTCCATATTTGTCTTCTAGAATGTATAATCTATGCCATAAAACTTATGGATCTCTATCTTGTTTTCCATCCTAGATCTACCTCAAGCGGTTAATATTTTCCACAAGGAACCTTTCTCTGATACCAATTGTTAAATGAACAAGACAATTGAGAGAGGGGTAAATCATTTGTATCCAATTAAAACATCAAAACCCTCAATAATAATCAAATCCACATGCATTACTTAAACCCTTAATTTTTTATAATGGTTAGGAATGAAAATTAGATAATAGAAATTGAAACAACCAACACCATACACAAGAGAACACCAGATTTATGTGGAAAAACAAATGAGGGGAAAACTATGGTGAGGATTAGCTCACAATATAAGTAATTACAAAACTGGTATAAGGGCTCACTACTAGAATAGGATGCACTATCCAAAAAGGCTCATAGCTAGGGCTCACTATCACATAAAGAAAAGAAGATAGAAGAGAGATGTTACATAGAGAACAAATTCTCAATGCAATAGAGAATCCACCACAATATCTCCAACACCTTTACAGTCTTTTTTAATGATTGCAGACACCTTCAACTCACTACCTTCAAAATTCCAACACTTTGAAGTTTACACTACTCTACTCAAACTCACACTCTACTCTTCGATAATTCATGTTACTTGCATCACATATATCTATCCATTCTATCTTATCAACCTTCAATATTTCAACTCATACTTATATTGTCATCAACCTTGAAAACCTTCTCCAAGGTTGGCTATACATGCTTCATAATTTCAAATTAGGTCGGACTAAACATTCTTGTGGTGGATAGGAACGAAAGTGGACCAAAAAAAGGTTTAACTAGGACCCAAATGAATTCTCACATGCCACACAACACCTTCATTAACACTTGAACATCTTCGAATATAGTGTAAAACCAGGTCAGTTGTTACCCATAAAAACACATTTAACTTTGAATTGCATGCTTCCTTTGAACAATATGAAACTTTCAGACAATAAAATTCACCTAAAAATGATCCAATAACATCTTAGAAACCAAAAAAACTCCCTCACAACAAATCTCACTTGAAGATTATTAACATTTTGTTTATCCAGACAACACTACTAGACACTACAATACTCTATAACTCAAAAGACCCTCTTCCAATACACCGAACCATGAGTCCTCTTAACACAAGAAAGAGAACAACACCATCAACTATCCTTCAAAACCACAAGTCCTAAAAACAACTACGAAGAAATGCAGAGAAAATAAATTTCTCTCAAACACCTCTATACACAACACTGCACAACTAGTTCACACATTGGTGAACATTAGTTCCTCTGACCATCAATCCAAAAGCCAAATTTATAGATATAAAAACTTTGAATATCTCTAACCAACATATCCAAACCATAAAAGTATATCTTCAACCTAGAATAAATTCAAAGGAAAACCAAAACACTTTTACAAAGGAACACCTTTGCAACACCCTGTTTCCTTATTTTATCAATTTTCTCAATATCCTCAACATCTGAACCATAAATAGAATCTTATCAGAGAACAAATTTCTTCTCAACCATTGCACTACTATCATTAATGAAAACATAAGATTTTTGAAATCAATGATAACACCTTCATACTTGCAAGAAGGAGAGGTAGTGAGGGAGGCAGAGAGGTGAGGTAGAGAGAAATAGAGAGAGGGAGAAGTGAGATGGAGAGAGAGTAGTTAGATAGAGAGAAGTAGAGAGGGAAGGAGAGAATGAGAGAGAGAGGAGGGAGGGATAGGTAGAGAGTGATAGGTGAGATATAGAGAAGTACAGACAAAAAAAGAGACAAAGAGATAAAGAGGAAAAGTGACAAAGATGAGATAAAGAGATAGAGACAAATAGAGAGAGACATAGATATGGAGAGACAGAGAGAGTGTGGGAGGGTGGGAGAGAGAGGGGAGGGACTGAGAGGTAAAGATGGATAGGTCAGAGAAAGAGGGAGAGAGAGGGAGAGAGGAGGGAGTGATAGAGAGAGGGAGAGATAATGGTGAGATAGAGAGAAGTATAGAGGGAAGGAGAAAGTGAGAGAGAAAGAGAGGGAAGGGAGGGAGGCATTGAGAGAGAGTGGTAGGGAGTTATGGAGGGAAATTTAGGTGGAGAGAGGGAGAGGAGGGAAGGAGGGAGGGAGGAGGAGGTAATTAGAGAGAGGGAGAGGAGAGATAGAAAGATAGGAGAGGGAAGGAGAGGTAGAGGGAGGGAGGGAGGGAGGGAGGGAGAGGTAGGTAGAGAGAGGGAAGGGATATATAGAAAAGGGGGAGGGGTAGAGGTAGAGATAGGGAGGGAGAGGAGAGATAGAGTGAAGTAGAGAGGGAATGGAGGAGGGAGGGATAGATAGGTGAGATAGGTAGGCAGAGAGAGAGGGAGAGGGAGGGAGAGGGAGAGGGAGAGAGAGGGAGATAGAGATAAGTATAGAGGGAATGAGAGACAGAGGGAAAGGTATGGAGGGTGAGAGGGAGAGGCATGAGAGAGAGAGAGGAGATAGAGAGAAGTATAGAGGGAAGGAGAGACAGAGTGAAAGGTAGGGAGGGTGAGAGGGAGAGGCATGAGAGGGAGAGAGGAGGTAGGTAGAGGGAGAGTTTTAGGGAGTGGAGGGAGAGGTAGGTAGAGAGAGGGAGAGGGTAGATAAAGATACATATAGAGGGAAGGTGAGGTAGAGAGAGGGGGAAGGAGGGAGGGAGGGAGAGGTAGGTAGAGAGAGGGATAGGAGAGAGAGAAAGAGGGGGGAGGGAGAGGTAGAGAGAGGGGGGAGAGGAGGGATAGAGAGAAGTAGAGAGGGAATGAGGGAGGGACGAAGAGGTGTGAAGAGAGAGAGTAGTAGGGAATTTTGATTGTTTTTGATATTTTCCTTATTCAAATTGATCTCTAGTTTATGTACCTAGTTTTTTCTTTGAGGATCAACTTGTTCTTATTTATTTACCTCTCTTTTTATCTCTTTCTCTTGATCTATAATGATTCGCACATCTTGTTTTATGGAATAGTTAGCTATTTTTTTATTATGTAGCTTCTTTTTCTTCCATCTCCTTTATTATTAAATCAATTTTTTATAGTTATGGTGGATATTTTTTTATGGTAAGACCTAATAAGGAAAATTTGAGGTGTAATTAGGTTTACATTATATTATTCTTTAGATGTTTCAATAAATGAATGAATGGTAGAGGTAGGTGTATTTGTAACAATTATAGGATTAATTGATGGGATAATGGTTCCAAAAATATTTACAAGTAGAGCAGAAATAATAGAAGAGGTAAAAACATTTAATGGAAGGATTACTTAAAGACATGGTTACTTGAGTTAAAATGGGAGTAACATAAGGAATTTTTTTATAGTATTAGATTTTGTTGCATGGAAAGAGAAGGAACCACTTATACTAACTGAATGGGTTGAGAGATATAACTTGAATAAATTTTTTCATTAGAATTAGTTGTCTTTGGTCTTACTATTCTTTCTCTTCAAAGGGGTGACTTACTCTTCAAATTCTTATTATTCAATCAAATCAAGATATTTCCTTGTATACACCCTTTTTGGCACTTGAGTTGCTATTATTTTATTTTATTTCAGTTTTTCCTTGGGAGGTTACTAGTTTTATCAAGGTTTTTTAGGTTCAATATCCTCTTCTTCTTAAACATTAATTTCATTCTTATATTTATTATTTTTACTCCTTTTGACTTTCTTTTGTGTAGGTCAATTTTAGACCTTTCTCTTAAATTGTTCAATATTTTCTCTCAACCAATTCATGTTTGATTTCAAAATTTATATTATAATTTCATATGGGGAGGTTGCCTCTTCTTATACCAAATTAAAGGGTGGAATTGGATGTTAAAAAATATTATTATTTTTCTTTGTCTCTTGTAAAATAATACCATCATTTGATAACTAGTTTGAAACTTTTGTAATACAAAAATAATAATCTAGAAGGCCATTAATCTAACATATCTTCTTTTCCTTACATCATATTAATTAATTAAATTATCTCAAACATGCTCCAAATGGGGGACATGTTTCGTTAGGGAACCAATAAATTTTTCTATCTTACCATGTGGACTAAAATATTTTCTATTAATATGTAAGTATAGATTATATGATTATTAATTTGGACCTCAACATTAGAATTTGTTTCCCTTAGAAAATAAATATTTTTTAAGGTAAAAATGGCAAAGCCACTATATCATATATTGAAGGATATAAAACATTTACATAGCTTCAACAGAGAAAAAAAATGATCTCCCTTGGAGATAAAATCAAATATTACAAGTAGCATAGCACTAATCAGTGCAACTTTCAGATGAACTAGTCAACTTTGAAGGTAGAGGAAAATGCATACTAGAATGAGGGTCATCCATAGCATGTTTGTGCAAGAAATAAATTTTATTAAAAGATGAATGAGAATTATTATATATAACTTCACCAACATATGGGTGGAGGCAACTAAGCTAAATAGAGAAAGAATGAGGGATGTCCCCCACCAAACTAATAGCCATCAAATGAAGTAGGGAGCAGTGAGCCCAATTAGATAAAATAACATTATGATCCAAGAGACCACCCACCATAGAAGAACTATTGGAAAAATTATAACTTTCCAAATCCTTAGACAATGAAGAGGATGAAAAGAAAGAGGTAAATAGATAGCTGCCCATAATAAATTTTACCAACTCAAAACACCACAAAAAATTCTTACCCAATGGATAGCTTGGAGAAGAATTAAAAGAAGATTTATGAGGAGGAAGAAAACACATATTACCTCCACACCTTATAATCACAGAGGAACCAACTGGAAAAATATTTCCCACTATAAATAGATTTTTTATAGAAAAGATAACAAATATTTTTGAGAGAAAACCATGAAGGGAAGAGACCTACTAATGTTCGTGTTAGCAAGAGTATCAACAATACCATTAGCTTATCTATAATAATGAAAATTTTCAAAAGAGATAAACTTTTGAAGAAATTTTTTGTAATTGACCCAATAGATAATTTAAATGTCAAGCATCTAAAGAATTCCTTGACAAGGCACTAATCACAACTTGAGAATCCCCCTCATCAAATAATATGAGAGATGTTGAAACTTAATGCCAACTCCAAACCTAATATCAAAGCATTGAATTTTTCAACATTGTTTGCTCCATGCCCCAAAAATTAACAAGCAACCCCCACAATATTTCCCACATGATTTCTTATAACCATACCAACACTTGAAATCCTAGGATTTTCTCAGGAGGCATCATTAAATTGATCTTAAACATTCCCTTTGGAGGAGGAATCCATTTTGTATCTTTCCTAAGTACTATCTCTAATTCCCATACGAAGGATTAAAATCTATGCAAGAGGAGGTTTGTGTGGGGGCCATTTTTTTAGAAGCCAATCATCCCAAGAAGGGCCTTCTTAACATTGGAATTTCTGAGGACATGTCACATAGTTGATTCTAAGATTGAGGAATCATTTTTTTGAATTACATGACTTAAATCCAACACCTTTTTTCCACAAAATTCTATTTTTTCTTTCCAACCATATTTTCCAAATACTGATGGAAGGACCCAATTCCAAAATGCAAGAAAAAAAATATTTAAATAAGGAGGACCAACATTGAATTTTTTTAAAAGAGAACATTGAAAGGGCCCAAACCAACCAAACTTATTTACAACCACACACAACACTTATTAGAAAATTCACATGATAAGAGTAGGTGATCTATATCTTCATAGGCCATACCACAAAGAACACATGGGAAAAGATGAGTTATGCCTAATCTATCCAATCACATGCAAAAGAGGATTATATCTTTCAATTCCAACCAAGAAAAAGCACTATATTTAGGTAAACATGTAGAGCCCCAACATAAATTTTTGGGCCAATCTGTATCCTAAAAGAGGAAAAAAGGGATATGTACCTATCTCTTACATTGTAGCACCCTAATTTTGACTTGATCCAAATGATATCATACTCCTTATTAGAGGAAAACACCTAACATTTTTTCAAATCTTGACTTAATGAGTCCCTTAAATATTGGGTAATAGGGAGAAATTCAAATGATCCCCATTTCATAGTAGGAGAAGTAGAGAAATCAATTACCATGTAATCCTTGACCTTACAACTCCAAAGATGTTTAAGGATAGAGGCAATAAACCTCCAATTTCTCAAGGACTTGATAGGTTTATTACCATTCCAAGAATTATCCTAGAACATTTCCTTCTCCCCATTACTTATAATCCATGATAATTGGGGAATAATGAGAGATCTGCAAGAGGAGATGAAGTTCCACATTTTGGAGCCCACAAGAAGAGTTTTTTATAGTAAAAATATGTTCTCTCTCCAATGAATCTAAATATGTGTATCCGGTGAGTTTTCTCCATTTTGAATTTAAATTTGTATATAGTCTCCACAATAGCCTGGATCCTAATGCCTTCTTTTGTGATACCAAATCCCTCAAGCCAATACCCCCTAAATCTTTGGGGAGAAATTTTTTTCCCAAGAGAATAATGGTATTTTTTTCTTCTTCTTTAATTTGTTTTCCCAAAAAAAAGACCTACAAACCTTTTGCAATTCTTCCATTTTCCCTTTCAGGATTTTTAATACTAACATCAAATAAATTGGTAGAGTTTGAAGAATAGATTTAATCATCACTAACTTTCCTGCCAAAGAGAGCCATTTAGATTTTTTTTAAAATAGAAGTGATGATCTTATCCCAAAAGGAATGTTTTATCTTTACCAAAGAAGAAAGGAACACCTAGATAACTGTAAGGGAAGGATTCAAAGGAGGTATTCAAATTTGAAACCCCGAAACTTAACAATCTTACTTCTAATTAAGGGACTCACATTCAAGAAGAACATATTAGATTTTTCTTTATTAATTTTTTGACTAGAACAAGTAGTATAAGTAGATAGGACTCTCTTCATAGCCTTAGCTTGTGTTAAGTTTGCTTGACCAAAAATAAGTGTGTCATTTGCAAACAAGGAGTGGGTGATTGCCCACAAAAAATGAGTAATTTTCACCCCTTTCTAAATATTCCTTTCATTCGTAGAGATAATAGATCTACTCAATCCTTCAAGCATTAACATGAAGAGGAAAGGTGATAAAGGATCACCCTTTCTAACTCCTTGTGAAGAATAGAAAAACCCACATGGAGAACCATTAACCAGTATTAAAAATTTTGCACTTGAGATACAGGAAGGAATCTATTTACACCAGTTATAAAAAAAATAAAACTTCCTGAGAATAACCAATAAAAAGTCCCAATTAACCTTGTTATTGATGTCAATAGTATGGATATTGTTGGATATGGCTAGTATTGTCATTGGATTTGTTGGTGGTGTTGTCATTATTGTTGTCTCTACCTAGTGCTAGTGTGGATATGTTGTGGTTTGATGTACAAATCTAGTGTAGTCATGTTATGTGGTCATGGTAAGAAGTGTTTGTATTATTAATTAATTGTTGTAGGTGTTGAATATATATTCAATAAATGTTTGTGGTGTTATTGATGCAAATGGTTCACTTGGTTTTCAAGTTCTTTTGAGAAAATTTGAATAGAAGTGTGTGCATGGTGATAAAGTGTGTTTAGTGTTGTGTTCCACATTTCTTCATGGTTGAAGATATGCTTGTGTAGTTTGGACATGATGATCAGGGGTGTTCAAAGGTGTTATATCGATAGTTTTAGGTTTTGGATCGTGTGGCAATGGAAGTTTTGTTTGACAGAGTGTTTTCCTACAAAGATCATTTGGGAGAAATGGATTACTCTGCATTTCTCCACATTGGACTTTCTTGTCTTGCAGATTTTGTAACATGCTTATATTTCCTATATCTACTTTCCCTTGGAGTGTTGAGTGATGAGCTTCTCTATAATATTGGATTCATAAGTTGTTTTTTTGTGGCAATGTGTCTGGTTGCACAAAATTAAAGTGTTCTTTAGTTTCAGGTGGTTGCAGTAGTGGTATTGGATATTTTATTGATGTCGAATATTTTAGAATTTTTTGGAGTGTTGCTATGTGTTCCACATGGTGTTTCTAGACCTGGAGAGGAATCTATGTGGTCACTTGTTAGTGTTAGTGCAGGTTTGGCCAAATTGGCATGTTATCACTAATTATAGAGGTTGTTGGTTGTTTATAGAAGCACGGTGATGTGTATTAGTGTAGATTTAGGTCATAGTTAACCTTTGGTGTGGTTCTCCTTCAGATCTTTCCACTGTGGAAATTTTTTGGGCCTATCTATTTGGGTTTACACATTTTAGGTACACACATTTCATTAATGTTGACCTAATTAATATTTTTAGGTTGTGAATGATATAAATGCAAAGTGATTTGTTGGTACTAAGTGTGGATGTGTGTAATGATTTTAATCTGATGAAGTTTGGTGATCTAAGTGTAAGATTAATTCCTATGAATTTGAATGTAGTGAGAAAAAGGTGTCTACATTTTCAGTGTGCTTGAAGCTGTTGGAGGCAGTGAGCCAAAGGTTGTGGTGGATCTTTCTTATTTCTCTAAGATAGTGAATCTTTTTGTAACAGTTTCCTTCTTTCTTCTTTCTTTCAAACAATGAGTCCTTTGGGCAGTGAGCCTTTCTTCTCTTTTGGGGAGTGATCCCTCTAGTAGTGAGCCTATTATATTCAATGTTGCTATTTATATATATGTGAGCTAATACTCATTGT
This sequence comes from Sequoia sempervirens, assembly GCA_007258455.2. NCBI lineage: Eukaryota > Viridiplantae > Streptophyta > Pinopsida > Cupressales > Cupressaceae > Sequoia > Sequoia sempervirens. The sequence goes on from VDFB02000003.1 coordinate 255,154,167, forward strand.
GGTTTTTCCCTTCTTAGGGTTTTCCACATAAATATAGTGGTCTATTATGTTTGGTTGTGTTTGTATTTTTGTTTCACATGTTTACATTTTGCTAATGGTTAATGAGGTTTTAAATGTTGATAAGGGTTTGAAAGTGAATGAGGGATTGAATTTTTTAATGTACAACTAATTCACCCTTGCCCCTCTTATTTTTCCTATGTATCTAACAATATAGACCAAATGAAACATTTTTAGGCAGGAGGAGCAAGGACATTCCTAAAAAATCATAGTGCTACATTTGTAATTTCTTGTTAGGAATAAAGAACCATCATGCCCTCACTCTAAATGGATAAGATACTATTTAATTACCTCCTTAACATGGTTGAAGCATGAAAAAAATTGTGTTTTTATCCCCATATCTTAACCAAAGCTCTCTTAATTTTTTCTTCCAATAAATTTCTTCCCTCTCCAATACCTCTTCCAACTCAAATTTTAAGGTTTTTTCATTTTCAAATATTGAGATATCCATACCATTTTTAATTATGTCATCATAAATATCATATAATTCATGCTCAATTCTAGAATTTTCTCAACAAAAATGTTTTTAAAGTGTTTAAAATTCCATTTCTTAATTTGTTTTTTCACAAAATTCAACTTCTTACAAAGTTGAAACATTTTGGAGCCCTCAATTTAAGGCCTCCTTTCATACCAAGTCTTTCATAAAAGGGGTAGAATTTTCATCTCTAAACCAAATTGATTCAAATTTAAAGTACCTTTTAACCTAAGGCTTATCTTCAAATATGAATAAAGATATTCTAAAATGATATAATCCTAGAACAATATGAATTACTAAAGAGAATTCATGGGATGAAGACAACCAGTTATCAAATAGGAGAAACTTGTTTAACCTTTCTACAGTCTGACATAAATTATTTCATTTATTAAACTAGGTAAAAGTTCCATTATTTGGAACAAAATCATACAAATTGTTTCTTCTCCTAAATGTTGAATGCACAAGACAACTGAGAGGGGGGTGAATCAGTTATACCTTAAAATTCAAAACCCTTATACACATTCAGATCCACATTCACTCAAAAGACCCTTAATTTTGTTATGATGATTTATTATGGAAAGAAAATAACAGAAACTAAAACACAACAACACCATGCACAAGAGAACACCATATTTATGTGGAAAACCCAAGATGGGAAAAACCATAGTGAGGATTAGCTCACATTATAAGTAATAATAACACCAATTACAAGGGCTCATTGTTGGAGGGCTCACTGCCAAAGGCTAACTACTAGAATAAAAAATAAGATAGAGAAGAAGTGTTACATAGATAAAACTATCTCAATGCAAAAAATAGTCCACCACAATTTCATCAACACCTTCACAGCTTGATTGAAGAATTGTAGACACCTTCTGCACACTATATTCAATAATCTAACATGAAATATCACACTAAACTTCTCAAATTTGCACACTATAACTCTAAAAATTTTATCATACTTGTCTATCTCTTCTATCACACAATCCATGAACAACTCAACTCATATTATATCATCTTCAACCTTGAAACCTTTCTCTAAGGTTGGCTATGCATCTCAACCATGCAAATTCAAATTAGGTCAGCACCAAAATATTCCTATGGTTGAAAGGAATGAAGGAGGACCACAAAACTCCTTAACTAGGACCTAAATCCATCCTTACACACCACACCATGCTTTCACATACAACTAAGAACCTTCACAAGTAGTGTAAACACTAAGGTCATTTGATACCCATGTAAAAAAACATTAAGCTTTTAAGTGCACACTTCCTTTGATCTATGTATAATTGGTAGACAACAAATGTCACTTGAGCACAATCTAGAATATTCCACAAACACCTTGAAATCCAACAAACTCCTTCACAACAACTTTCACTTGAAGAATGTAAACACCCATTACACTTAGATAATACTACCATACATTGTAACTAAAGAAACTGACTTCTAAAGTACAAAACCTCAAACCATCTTGACTAAAGAAAGATACCAACACTATTAGCACTCCTTCAGATCTATAAGACCTGAAACATGATTGTAGAGAAACACGAATTAGAAGCATTTCTCCCAGACACCTCTACGATGCACGACTCTCATTCTAGTGAACGCACACTTCTGCACAGTGATCTACAACACCCTCTTAAGATACAGTACCTTTGAACATCTTTGATCAACATATCTGAAGCCCATAATCAAATCTTCAACCTAGAAGAAATGCAAAGAAACACAAGAACACAACCCTACAACCCAAAATACCATTGCAACATTGTTTCTTCTTTTTATCAAATTTTCTCAAAAGCACTTAGAAACCAAGCACCAGAGACACATCCTTATCATCTACAACAACCAACTACAATATAGTAACTCAACCATAGATCATAGAAGCTTATCACAACAATACTAGATTTTGACACTAGAAACTCTACTAATGACAACATAATGCAACTAATCAAAGTATGGATAACATCAACTACTCTAAAAAAAATCCCACAATAATGATCTAGTTTCTCCTTATACATATTACACCAATGACAACACATTCTTGTTGGCATCAATGACAACACTAACTACTCATACTTGCAATAATCTCCCCCTTTGTCATTGATGGAAAAACATGATATGAAAAACCATCAAACACACAATAGTTTTGAATATCAACATACTACAAAACTTCACATTACTTCTCCCCTTTACTCAACTAGCTTATTACTCTTTCTCCCTTGACAAGTTTACCACATGACTCTCTTTTTCCCCTGAATAACTTATCTTTTCACATGAATCTCTCTCCCCCTTTGAAATTAATGGCAAACGACAACAAAATTGTATCATTTATTCTCCCCTTTGACATAAATCAAATTTTTCATAACTATTCTGCAAAAATATTTTGTTTACTTCTCTATATACTCCCCCTTAGGAGCACACACCAAAATACACCAAATCAGCTACTACTGCACGATGACAACACACACCCTTTTGACTGTAACAACTATCAATACTACTACCTACTCCCGCTGAGAGGTAGCCACCAACATCAGTCCAAAACAAAGAATAAATCTTGAGATCCACTATACTGATGCATTTCCTTGTGCATCTAGTTCAAAGGAGGGGCAATAACCCCCAACTTCACTTGGAGATACTCAAAAGTGTCCTTAGGAAGAGCTTTAGTGAATATATCAGCAATATGTTCCTTTGTAGGAATGTATTCAAGCTTCACTTCATTCTCCATAACCTTCTCTCTCAGCAAGTGATACCAAATTGAGATATGCTTTGTCCTTAAATGCATTACTGAATTCTTTGAAATATTGATTGCACTTAAATTATCATAGAAGCTAGAAATTGGTTTATCATACACTACTATGATATCCTTCAAATTTTTCCTCATCCATAACACTTGTGTGCAAAAATATGTTGCAATGTACTTAGCCTCTGCAATAGATAAAGAAACTAAATCTTGTTTGTTGGTTAACAATGATTCTAATCTACAGCCAAGAAAGAATACACCACCACTTGTACTTTTTCTTTCATCTACACAACCAGCCCAATTTGCATCTATGTAAGCACTCAAGGTGAAATTAGTATCTTTTGTATATCATAAGCCATGATCTAGAGTGCCCTTCAAGTATCTAAATATCTTTTTCACTATTGTAACATGTGATTCTCTAGGAAATCTAGCCACAAGACAAATTGTATGCATAATATCTGGTCTAGTAGAGTTAGATATAGTAGTCCACCAATCATTTATCTATACTTTCTTTGATTAGCTTTAGGAGATTCATCATTCTTTCTCATCTTGCAGCCAGTAACCATAGGAGTACATACTAGTTTGGAATCTTCCATTCCAAACTTCTTCAACATTTCTTTGACATAATTTGTGAGATTAAAATTCCTTTATTTATTTCATTGATTTGTAGCCCAAGGAATAAATTCATCTCTCCAAACATAGACATCTCAAACTCATCTTGCATCTCTTCTGCAAACTTCTTACACATAGCTTCATTGCCTCCAAATATTATATTATCAACATATACAACCACAATAAATTTTTTTATCTTTTTCAACTTTAAAGTAAAGATTACTATCTGTGGTACCTTTATCGAATCCTTGTTGTATCAAATACCCTTCCAACCTTGCATACCAAGCTTTAGGAGCTTTCTTGTGTCCATATAATTCCTTCTTCAATATGTAGACCATATATGTTTTTTCTGATAACTAAAATCCTTTTGGTTATTCCATGTAGACTTCTTCTTCCAACTCTCCATTCAAGAAAGTGGAATTCACATCCATTTGATAAAATTAGAAATCCTTTTGTGCTGAAAAATCCAAAAACATCCTAACAGCCTCCATTCTTTCCACCAAAGAAAATGTCTCCTAAAAATCTATTCCTTCAACTTGTGAGTAGCCTTTACACACAAGTCTTGCCTTATTTCTTACCACATCTCTATTCTCATTTAGTTTATTTCTAAACACCCATTTAGTTAAAATTATGTTTTTTTTAAAGATCTTGGGACAAGTTCCCAAGTCTGATTCTCCTCAATCTAGAATAGTTATTCTTTCATAGCCTTTATCCAATGTTTATCTTTGCATGCCTGAATTACTATTTTAGGTTCAACTTCAAAAAGTAAACATATATTTACCTCTTCTTCAGTACCTTTCCTTCTTGTCAATATACCTTTTCTTTTATCTCCAATAATATATTCTTCAGAGTGATTCTTCAGTACATACTTAGGGGTTCTAGGGGTCTTTTTCAAAGCTTCTTCCCCTTCAATTTGTACTTCTTTTTCCTTATCTTTTTCTTCTTCTTTGTAAGTAGGTTCATCTGATTTATATCCATCTATCACCACTAAATTCTTCTAAAAATATTCATCAAATTTGACACTTTCACTCTCAACAATCTTTCTTAGTCCCCTATATATTTGTAGGATTTTCTTCTAGTAGAGTATCCAAGGAAGATACCTTTATCAGACCTTGCATCAAACTTTCCCAATTTTTCTTCATCTCTTATAATGTAACATTTGCTTCTAAACACCTTGAAGTACTTGACTATAGGAATCCTTTCATACCATAGCTCATAGGGAGTCTTTTTTTCTATTTTATTTTTATTTAACTCTATTAAGTATGTAAACAATAGTATGGATTGCTTCTCTCCAGTAGAGTTTTGATAGATTTTCTTCTTTCATCATAGTCTTTGCAGCTTCTTGAATAGTCCTATTTTTCCTTTTAACCACTCTATTTTTCTAAGGAGTTCTAGGGTAGAAAAGTGCCTCTTCACACCATAATTCTCACAAAACATGTTAAATTCATTGGAGGTGAATGCTCAACCTCTGTTAGACCTTAAACAATTGATTTTCATATAAATTTCATTCTCAACCATAACTTTAAATGTTTTAAAATTATCTAGGTCTTCAAATTTTTATTTGAGAAAAGTAACCCATGTCATTCTAGAATAATCATCAATCAATAGCATGAAATACATGTCACCTTGTAGATGCCTTACTCTTGTAGGACCAAAAAGTTTTGTATACACCAATTGTAACAACCTGGTAGTAGATTGTTCTTTACCTTTGAAACTTCTTATTTTCTTTCCAATCTGGCAATCCTTGCATACAACATTGATAGGATTTATAATTTTTGTTAGATATCTCGTAGATTGAATTGAATTGATTCTTACTAGATTATCAAAATTAATGTGAAACATCCTCCTATGTTGTAACGCCCGCCGTGCAAACCCTAGAGAACTCAAAAAGGCAAATAATTTTTTTTTTTTTTTTTGTTTAAAACAATTAAATTAAACTTACAATACATTAACCATAATCACATAACATGTTACATCACATTAACTCACTTACTTCTCTGGGGCACGCGAGGTTACATTGCAACCACAAAACGAAAATAAAAGATAATGATAAACCATGTAACCCATTATAACATAATAAACATGAATAACTATGCTTCCATAAGCCAATAGCAATTATATCAAGGTACCATATAATACAATCATATGAGTCTCATCAAATAATTACATTGAATCCTAACTATTACATCATTGCCATAATGTTACATTACAATCTTTGATATAATAATTACAATGAAATTCCCAAACAATTGGGATGATACAATTTACAATAAATGTTGAATAATAAGGTGAACACTGGTACAACTCCAACTGCGAAAAAGCTGCGAACAAAGGATGCTGATGGGGAACCCAACGGGTGCGGAGCACGTTCCACCCAACCATGTGAATTAAAGATAACTCACCCACCGTGCCCGGAGGTGACAATGAAGTGAACTCGACCATGATTGTCAAACCGACACCATGACAACAAGGTACAAACTTAAATACAAAATTTAGAGAATACAATTACACCAAGCAATGACAACATCCAATCACCAAAGTATACTCATAATCACGAACACAAGAATCTAAATCAACAATAAGAGTACAAAGCTGAGGAAACTGATACAACATCCAAGTCTAAAATACATATCCAGAGGCAAAAGCAACAAGGCAAAAATAGGAAGTCTAGTGGAGAGTGTCATCGCACAGCTCTCATGGGATCTCCTGGCTCTTCCTCCAACTTGAGGCGCCGGCACCCATCTATGGATCTCCTGGCTCTTCCTCCTGCATGAGGCGCCGGCACCATAGGGTAGCTCGTGCGGAGTCAATATCCTCTCATGAAGACGAGATCATGACTTTGCCGACCACGGCCTTCTCAATCTATCATTAGTCTATGATAGCCCTAATGCATAGATGAGGAATCTAGTTTCTTTTATCTTGAGTGGTTTACTACCCATCCCCCTAATTCTATTTTTAAGTTATCACTTGTTTAACTACTCTTCGTGGGTTCTCATGTGCACTTCCTCTTAACCGAGGCGCCGGCCCCAACGAAGAGCCACTCTCCCTAAGACCCCTGACAGTAAATTGAAACAAGACAAGGGTTGAACCTCAACGAATAAGCATGATAACAAAACAAGAACAAGCGAGGCATTAACCCTCTCGCAACAACTCAAAACCAAAAAGTCTCAACATCCGTTCAACCCTTCCAACATGAATCCTAAGTTTTCAACTCCAACAGAAAATTTCAAAATGAAAATAACATTCAAAATAAACGAGCCTCTAGACAAGGTTTCAAATTAACAATCGGGTTCCCACATCGACATTAAAGCCCACACAGTATCTGAATGCATCTACACAATTTGATAAACCCAAAACACTATTTCAACTTTACTTAGAACAGTTAGGACAGGAAGCCCTACAGTTTTCTCAAGGTCAATTATTCATTTTTATTTCTTAAAAAAAAAACAAGGAACAATTATCATATATCAATAATACATTAAACTTTATCATAATAAAATTATTAACATTAATTTCCAAGAAAAAAAATTACATTTCTATTAAAAGAAACTATTTAATTATACAATCTAATCATAAGAAAAAAATTTACATTATAATTCATCATAATAATAACTGCATTATACTTTAAAAATTAACATATATATATACATATTCATATATACACATATATATATATATATATATACATATATATATATATATATATATTAAACTAAAACAAATAAATTAATAACTAAATAAAAAAAAACAAATTATAAAAATGTTTTCAAATTTTAATGTTTGAAATTTATATTTAAAGAAATAAAAAAAAACAACAATTCTCTTTTGATCCCTCGGGCCTGGCTTGCCTGGTCTGACCACCCCAGGGGCATGCCTCCTGTCCCTATTTTAAATTTTTTTTTTTGTATAAATAAATTTTTATATAAATATATATATATTTTTTTATACATATGTTAATATGTATATATTTTTTTAAAACATTTCCGTTTTATTAAAAAGTGAATTTCGTCCTTACAGGGACGGACGCCGACAGTTCGGCTCTGAATAAAAGAATTTAAAAAGAAAATTATAAATTTCAGATGAACTCAACTGAAAACATTAACCTCAAACAATTTTCCTTTAAATATATTTTAATATATATATATATATATATACAGAATATATATATCACTAATTAGGGCATCAATAAAATTGAAATTTTCAGAGAAGATGAAATTTCTTTAGCAATATTCAGAGATGTTTATGATTTTTAATTGGCTACCATTTGCCTTCAAATCTAAAATTCGTTTTCATGTAAAGGAGAGGATTATTAATTTAATTCCTAAACTATTTTAAAAACCCAGATTTTTAAGACAACACAAAATTTTTTCTCCAATCATTTCGAAACCCAGATTTTCCCATTTTTGAAACCCAGATTTCCCTATTTTGTTTGAAACCCCGATTTTCCTCAAATTAATTGAGAACCAAATTTTTCCTCAAATTGTTTAAAACTTAGATTTTCCTATTTGTTTAAAAACCCAAATTTTACAATAAAACAGATTTTTTTTTCTAATTCTTTTGCTAACCCAGATTTTTGCAATAAAACAGATTTTTTCTAATTCTTTGCTAACCCAGATTTTTGCAATAAAACAGATTTTTTTCTAATTCTTTGCTAACCCAGATTTTTGCAATAAAACAGATATTTTTCTAATTCTTTTGCTAATCCAGATTTTTGTAAATAAACAGCTTTTCCTATAATTTAATTGAGATTTTGAATAAGAACAAGAAAGGAAAAGAATTTTAGAACCTGGACTCCTGCTGGTTGTAGTGTGACGAAGAGCTTGCTCCAATTAGCCCTACGAACAATTCTTTTGCCTCTTCCTCCTCTCCTCTGCTTTTTTGACAGATTCTCCCCACCAAAAACCTTCCAGCACTATCTCCTTCTTTTCCACCAAAAATGAAATTCAAAAAAAAACAAAAAACTGCCCTCCAGTTTTCCAGCAAAAGATTCCCCTCTTCAATTTCGAAACCCCACTATATTATTTCCTCTTACATGCACCCAACCCCCATTTTCTAAAAACAGGATTGCCATTTTCCATTTGTCCAAATTATCCTTTTTTTTATTATTATTTTACAACCCCCATTTTGACAGCCTTGCATGCACAAGAATTTTAAATTTATTTATTTATTTTATTCTTAATTTTCCATCTGGCAATTTTATTTTCCTTTGACAAAACACCATTTGATATTTAATAAAGCACATGGCTTTTCACCAAATAACATTTAAATATTTTAAATACAAATTAATCTAATTTTAATCAACAATTTTTAAATTGAAACACCACAACACAAGAACATACCAACATCAACGAATACGACATAACACTACCACAACCAAAATAATGACAACTACAGAACATACAATACCATGCAACCAGTCAGTCTGACATCATGGAACGGGCAAACTTCATTGACACCTCTGTATCAACTTTGTACCGTTGGGTTATTTGTGCTCGCCCTGTCCTGCCGAAGCAGGTGGAATCGAGACTATGTACCTGCAATTCCTGCATACAAACGAAGTTGCGTACATGTGCATATATATACATAAATCAAAGCATTGTGTTGTGAGAAGGAATCGCAGCGTAACAGAGCACTCGCAATGAGTGATGCTACACTGTCCTTCATCACGTCTATCCTAACAATTATAATATGATTGATAAAAAAAATGTTTCTAATACTAACAATTCATCTCATGGCATAATCTATCAAATCATCACATCATAACATGAATATGAAAATCAACTAACATCTCCAACCACAATGTCATATGAAATAATCATGTCCACAAAAGAGTAACAGCATCACCAAATGTCTAACTAACCAATCACACCACACAGTATCACCATAGTATCAATGTATCAAAGTATCAAATCAAAGCATAAAACTAATGAGTCCAACTAGCAACTAGGAGGGTTATTACATCCTCCCCCCCTTAAATTCGGCTTACTCCTGTAAGCCAGAAAACAAGTAAGGGTAGGATTCTCTGATACGGGAAGCATCCTCCCATGTCGCTGAAGTCTCATCATTGGGGTCCCACTGGACCCTCACCTGCTCAATATCCCTGCCTCTGAGAACGAGTCTCCTGTGCTGCACCACGGCCACGGGCTCTAGAGCTAGCTGCCCGTCCTCGACCTGTAGAGCATTCCAATCAAGTACATGAGTAACATCAGGAAAATAAGGCCTAAGAACAGAAACATGAAACACATCGTGAATCCGCGACAGACTGGGTGGCAAGGCCAGGCGATAGGCAACAGGACCAATACGCTCTAACACCTCGAACGGACCCACAAAACGGGGTGCAAGCTTAGAACCCTTTCCATAACGAATAGGGCTCTTCCGAGGACGAACTCGAAGAAACACTCGATCACCTACTGCAAACTGCCGATCAACTCTGTGTGCATCAGCAAACTTCTTCTGCCTGTCCTGAGCTGCTACAAGATGCTCTCGGATGCGAGCTACCTGCTGCTCCATATCACGAAGCATCTCAGGTCCAAGAAGAACCCTGTCCTCCAATCGATCCCAGCTCAAAGGGGTACGACAAGGACGACCATATAAAGCCTGGAAAGGAGCCATGCCAATCGAACTATGATAACCATTGTTATAGGCAAACTCAACCAAATGCAGATAATCTTCCCAACGAGATTGTTGGTCCATGACATACATGCGAAGCATATCCTCAAGCACCTGATTAACTCTCTCAGTCTGACCATCTGTCTCAGGATGGTAGGCAGAACTAAAATTCAACTTAGTCCCTAAGGACCGCTGCAAAGATGTCCATAAAGCAGATGTGAATACCGATCTCTATCAGAAATAATCCTGCGCGGTATCCCATGCAATCGAACAATGTCTTCCATGAACACCCTAGCCACCACTGAAGCAGTATAGGAAGATCGAATGGGAGAGAAATGGGCTACCTTGGTCAACCTATCAACAGTGACCATGATAGCGTCGTGTCGCCTGGAAGACATAGGCAACCCGACAATGAAATCCATAGAAATAATGTCCCACTTCCACTCCGGAACAAGATGAGGCTGCAACAAACCTGCTGGATGATGATGCTCAGCCTTAACTCTCTGACATTCCAGACACCTAGCCACAAAATCAGCAATGTCACGCTTCATCCCAGCCCAAAAATATAGTGAGCGAAGATCAGCGTACATTTTCTTAACCCCTGGGTGTGCTGAATAAGGAGCTCTATGAGCTTCAGTCAAGATTAGGGTACGAAGACCCTCTGCAGGAGGTACATACATTCGGCCTCCATAAAGAAAAACACCATCAGAACCCATAGAGTAACCAGAAAATTTTCCTTCCAAGGCTCTGCCTGACTCAATCTCTGATTTCACTGCTTGATACCAATCATCTGAAGAAAGAGCTGCAAGGATCTGACTTTTCAAATCAACCTCAAGAGCCAAAGCGGAAATCTCATGCTTGCGTCTACTCAACGCATCTGCCACCACATTCTCTTTGCCCTGAATATACTTCACCTCAAAATCATATTCGCACAAGAATTCCATCCACCTTCTCTGCCTTGCATTTAGGTTCGGCTGCGTAAAGATGTACTGCAGACTACGATGATCTGTATGCAACTCGAACTGATGACCAAGGAGAAAGTGTCGCCACCTTACTAAGGCATGCACAACTGCAGCTAACTCCAAGTCATGAGTGGGGTAATTGAGTTCATGATCCTTAAGCTTTCGTGATTCATAAGCAATCACTCGCCCCTCCTGCATCAACACAGCCCCTAAGCCTTCCAATGAAGCATCAGTACACACAACAAAATCACCTGATGGATCAGGAACTGCTAAGATTGGAGCACTAGTTAGCTTGTCCTTCAAAGTCTGGAAAGCCAACTGACACTGCTCGGACCAAAGAAACTTCTTTCCCTTTCTCTGCAAGGAAGTGATAGGATGAGCCAGCTTAGAAAACCCTTGGACAAAACGCCTATAGTACCCTGCAAGCCCCATGAAGCTACGAATTTCAGAGACATTTGTGGGTGCGGGCCAATCCACAATGGCTTGGATCTTTGCAGGATCAACTGAAATTCCCTCACCAGAAATCACATGGCCCAAATACTGAACTTCGGTTTTATAGAATTCACATTTCTTGAGATTGGCAAACAACTGATTACTCCTTAAGCACTGCAACACCTGCCTTAGATGCTCCTCATGTTCCTCCATAGACCTAGAATAAATCAGAATGTCGTCGAGAAACACAAGGACGAATCTATCCAAGAATGTTCTGAACACTCCATTCATTAGGCTCATAAAGACTGAAGGTGCATTCGTCAACCCGAACGGCACCACAGTAAACTCATAATGTCCATACCGGGTACGAAATGCTGTTTTATGAATGTCTGGATCAGCAATCCTCAACTGATGATATCCTGACTTGAGATCAATCTTAGAGAACACCTTTGCCCCTTTTATCTGATCGAAAAGATCATCAATTCTGGGTAATGGATATCGGTTCTTCACTGTTACCTTGTTCAACTGCCTGTAATCAATACACAAGCGAAGAGAACCATCCTTCTTTTTCACAAAAATCACAGGTGCTCCCCAAGGAGAAACACTTGGGCGGATAAAGCCCTTAGCCAACAACTCTTCCAGCTGCAAACGGAGTTCCTGAAGTTCCTGCGTTGTCATCCGATATGGAGCTCGAGATATTGGCTCAGCTCCAGGTACCAAATCAATCCTGAAGTCTATATCACGCTTAGGTGGCATACCAGGTATCTCTTCTGGAAACACATCAGAAAACTCTTTAAGGAGAGGGTATTGTTCCAAAGACACCCCTTGACTATCCTCTGACTCCAAGTCACTCAAAGATACATAAAAGAGCTGACAACCCTGACGAAAGTACCTTTTGAGCTGCATGGCAGAGATCATTCGTAAAGAAACGGGTTTTTGAACACCCACAATTTCCACCTCCTTTCCAGAATCATCAAGGCACCGCACCGCTTTACGGCGACAATCAATTACAGCACGGTGTGCACTCAACCAGTCCATGCCCAAGACAACATCATATGAGCCAAGTGGGAGGATTCTGAGGTTTACTTTAGTTGACAAAGCCCCTATACTCAAGCTACAATCCTGCACAAGCTTCTCTACAACAAGCTTTGACCCTGAAGCCAATTCAACTTGCCATTTCTTGCCTTGACTAGTTGCCACCAGTCCACATCGCTCAACCACAAGAGGAGATATAAAGGAATCAGATGCACCGGAATCAAAAAGTATAGAAATGCTAGTATCATGTAACACACCTGAAGTCTCAATGACGGTGCTCTGGTGGTCTGCCTGTTGATTATCCACTGCAGCAAATACATGATGAGACCTCCCTGCATCACCTACTGTCGGCTCTGAACCAACTGGCCTCTGATTAAAACCTGAAGTGCTCTTCTGAGGACACAATCTGGAAATGTGCCCCTGCTGCCCACAAGAGTAACACCCAGTACCCCTGCCAAAACCTCTGCCCCCTGATGGAGCATTTGACTGCTGAAAGCTCCCACGACTCGGCGCTGACTGGATACTAAGTGTAGGCTGTGCAAAACGTTCCTGTCGAACTTGGTTCCTGTTCCTGTTCCGATCCTTACGAAACTGTGAATGGCCACACTGAGGAGATTGGAAGTTCTTCTATTTTGACTGCTGCTGCTGCTGATGACCCCCTTTCGAGGGTTGAAACCTGTTTCTGGAAGATCCTGCTCCCTGAGACTGACCCCCATGAGTACTAAAACCCTGAGTAGGTGCACTGCCAATCTGCACTCCAATGTGACCACCCAAGGCCATGGCCAAATTCTCCTCCACCAAGCGAGCCTTCTCAACTGCCATTTCCATTGTCTTCGGCTCGAAGACTCGCACTCCACCACTGATGCGTGCATTAAGGCCCCGAACAAAGTGCTGAACCAACATGCCCTCATCGTGGCTAATCCCTGCATACTGCTTCAACTCATAGAAGCACCGTTCATACTGTTCCACTGACATAGACAACTGCTTGAGATCATGAAACTCGTCAGCCCTGCGCTACCTCCAATGGTCTGAGAGAAAACGAGCTCTGAACCTGTCCAAGAATAATTCCCAAGTGACCATACTGATATCAAGGTGCAATTTCTGTTCCTCAAGGCACCACCAAGTAGATGCGAAGCCTCGCAAATGCATAACTGCGCACCGAGCCTTGGTATTGCTACCATAAGGGTGCATAGCGAAGCAACGATCTAGGTCAATTAGCCAAGTTTCAGCCTCTAGTCCACCTCCTGAACCATCAAATGTCGGTGGGTGAGCTCTCAACAAATCCCTCATATGGCCTGCTAAAATTGCATCCTGACCAGAAGTTATTTCCCTCCGCCTCGGTGACCTTTCTCTTTCTCTTTCAATCTATGGCTCCTCCTCTGGCCTGGGTCCCAAACGAGCCAAAATTTCACCAAGAATATGCTGCAAGGAACCATCTAATCCAGGCTGCCCTAGATTTTGACCACCTGACGGATTATTCTGAAGACTTGGCTGTTCCTCATGCTCAGAACCATGAGAACTGGGAACTGAAGGACTTCTCCGGTTTGCTCCATGACTAGCACCGTGGCCTCTTGCTTGGCCACGTCCTCTACCTCGAGGCATACTTCTGCACAACAAGATAAAGGTACAAATAAGCTCTAGAGTTCAAACGAGAGGTTACTTAATGGACCTAACTACCCAGAGACCCCAGCGTTTGCAAACCTGGCTCTGATACCAAGTTGTAACGCCCGCCGTGCAAACCCCAGAGAACTCAAAAAGGCAAATAATTTTTTTATTTTTTTTTTGTTTAAAACAATTAAATTAAACTTACAATACATTAACCATAATCACATAACATGTTACATCACATTAACTCACTTACTTCTCTGGGGCACGCGAGGTTACATTGCAACCACAAAACAAAAATAAAAGATAATGATAAACCATGTAACCCATTATAACATAATAAACATGAATAACTATGCTTCCATAAGCCAATAGCAATTATATCAAGGTACCATATAATACAATCATATGAGTCTCATCAAATAATTACATTGAATCCTAACTATTACATCATTGCCATAATGTTACATTACAATCTTTGATATAATAATTACAATGAAATTCCCAAACAATTGGGATGATACAATTTACAATAAATGTTGAATAACAAGGTGAACACTGGTACAACTCCAACTGCGAAAAAGCTGCGAACAAAGGATGCTGATGGGGAACCCAACGGGTGCGGAGCACGTTCCACCCAACCATGTGAATTAAAGATAACTCACCCCCCGTGCCCGGAGGTGACAATGAAGTGAACTCGACCATGATTGTCAAACCGACACCATGACAACAAGGTACAAACTTAAATACAAAATTCAGAGAATACAATTACACCAAGCAATGACAACATCCAATCACCAAAGTATACTCATAATCACGAACACAAGAATCTGAATCAACAATAAGAGTACAAAGCTGAGGAAACTGATACAACATCCAAGTCTAAAATACATATCCAAAGGCAAAAGCAACAAGGCAAAAATAGGAAGTCTAGTGGAGAGTGTCATCGCACAGCTCTCATGGGATCTCCTGGCTCTTCCTCCAACTTGAGGCACTGGCACCCATCTATGGATCTCCTGGCTCTTCCTCCTGCATGAGGCGCCGGCACCATAGGGTAGCTCGTGCGGAGTCAATATCCTCTCATGAAGACGAGATCATGACTTTTCCGACCACGGCCTTCTCAATCTATCATTAGTATATGATAGCCCTAATGCATAGATGAGGAATCCAGTTTCTTTTATCTTGAGTGGTTTACTACCCATCCCCCTAATTCTATTTTTAAGTTATCACTTGTTTAACTACTCTTCATGGGTTCTCTTGTGCACTTCCTCTTAACCGAGGCGCCGGCCCCCACGAAGAGCCACTCTCCCTAAGACCCCTAACAGTAAATTGAAACAAGACAAGGGTTGAACCTCAACGAATAAGCATGATACCAAAACAAGAACAAGCGAGGAATTAACCCTCTCACAACAACTCAAAACCAAAAAGTCTCAACATCCATTCAACCCTTCCAACATGAATCCTAAGTTTTCAACTCCAACAGAAAATTTCAAAATGAAAATAACATTCAAAATAAACGAGCCTCTGGACAAGGTTTCAAATTAACAATCGGGTTCCCACATCGACATTAAAGCCCACACAGTATCTGAATGCATCTACACAATTTGATAAACCCAAAACACTATTTCAACTTTACTTAGAACAGTTAGGACAGGAAGCCCTACAGTTTTCTCAAGGTCAATTATTCATTTTTATTTCTTAAAAAAAAAACAAGGAACAATTATCATATATCAATATTACATTAAACTTTATCATAATAAAATTATTAACATTAATTTCCAAGAAAAAAAATTACATTTCTATTAAAAGAAACTATTTAATTATACAATCTAATCATAAGAAAAAAATTTACATTATAATTCATCATAATCATAACTGCATTATACTTTAAAAATTAACATATATATATACATATTCATATATACACATATATATATACATATATATATATATATATATATTAAACTAAAACAAATAAATTAATAACTAAATAAAAAAAAACAAATTATAAAAATGTTTTCAAATTTTAATGTTTGAAATTTATATTTAAAGAAATAAAAAAAAGACAACAGCTTTGTTGTTGCCTAGTCCTTGGATCAAGGACTGCCCAGCGGCTTCCCAGGGACTGCTGTGCAGGCTGGTACAGTGTCGGCCACCAAGTCCCAGCCTATTTAAATTTTTTTTTTTTGTATAAATAAATTTTTATATAAATATATATATATTTTTTTATACATATGTTAATATGTATATATATTTTTAAAACATTTCCATTTTATTAAAAAGTGAATTTCGTCCTTACAGGGACGGACGCCGCCAGTTCGGCTCTGAATAAAAGAATTTAAAAAGAAAATTATAAATTTCAGATGAACTCAACTGAAAACATTAACCTCAAACAATTTTCCTTTAAATATATTTTAATATATATATATATATATATACAGAATATATATATCACTAATTAGGGCATCAATAAAATTGAAATTTTCAGAGAAGATGAAATTTCTTTAGCAATATTAAGAGATGTTTATGATTTTTAATTGGCTACCATTTGCCTTCAAATCTAAAATTTGTTTTCATGTAAAGGAGAGGATTATTAATTTAATTCCTAAACTATTTTAAAAACCCAGATTTTTAAGACAACACAAATTTTTTCTCCAATCATTTCGAAACCCAGATTTTCCCATTTTTGAAACCCAGATTTCCCTATTTTGTTTGAAACCCCGATTTTCCTCAAATTAATTGAGAACCAAATTTTTCCTCAAATTGTTTAAAACTTAGATTTTCCTATTTGTTTAAAAACCCAAATTTTACAATAAAACAGATTTTTTTTTCTAATTCTTTTGCTAACCCAGATTTTTGCAATAAAACAGATTTTTTCTAATTCTTTGCTAACCCAGATTTTTGCAATAAAACAGATTTTTTTCTAATTCTTTGCTAACCCAGATTTTTGCAATAAAACAGATATTTTTCTAATTCTTTTGCTAATCCAGATTTTTGTAAATAAACAGCTTTTCCTATAATTTAATTGAGATTTTGAATAAGAACAAGAAAGGAAAAGAATTTTAGAACCTGGACTCCTGCTGGTTGTAGTGTGACGAAGAGCTTGCTCCAATTAGCCCTACGAACAATTCTTTTGCCTCTTCCTCCTCTCCTCTGCTTTTTTGACAGATTCTCCCCACCAAAAACCTTCCAGCACTATCTCCTTCTTTTCCACCAAAAATGAAATTCAAAAAAAAACAAAAAACTGCCCTCCAGTTTTCCAGCAAAAGATTCCCCTCTTCAATTTCGAAACCCCACTATATTATTTCCTCTTACATGCACCCAACCCCCATTTTCTAAAAACAGGATTGCCATTTTCCATTTGTCCAAATTATCCTTTTTTTTATTATTATTTTACAACCCCCATTTTGACAGCCTTGCATGCACAAGAATTTTAAATTTATTTATTTATTTTATTCTTAATTTTCCATCTGGCAATTTTATTTTCCTTTGACAAAACACCATTTGATATTTAATAAAGCACATGGCTTTTCACCAAATAACATTTAAATATTTTAAATACAAATTAATCTAATTTTAATCAACAATTTTTAAATTGAAACACCACAACACAAGAACATACCAACATCAACGAATACGACATAACACTACCACAACCAAAATAATGACAACTACAGAACATACAATACCATGCAACCAGTCAGTCTGACATCATGGAACGGGCAAACTTCATTGACACCTCTGTATCAACTTTGTACCGTTGGGTTATTTGTGCTCGCCCTGTCCTGCCGAAGCAGGTGGAATCGAGACTATGTACCTGCAATTCCTGCATACAAACGAAGTTGCGTACATGTGCATATATATACATAAATCAAAGCATTGTGTTGTGAGAAGGAATCGCAGCGTAACAGAGCACTCGCAATGAGTGATGCTACACTGTCCTTCATCACGTCTATCCTAACAATTATAATATGATTGATAAAAAAAATGTTTCTAATACTAACAATTCATCTCATGGCATAATCTATCAAATCATCACATCATAACATGAATATGAAAATCAACTAACATCTCCAACCACAATGTCATATGAACTAATCATGTCCACAAAAGAGTAACAGCATCACCAAATGTCTAACTAACCAATCACACCACACAGTATCACCATAGTATCAATGTATCAAAGTATCAAATCAAAGCATAAAACTAATGAGTCCAACTAGCAACTAGGAGGGTTATTACATATGTCATAACTAGCTTTCATTAATTTGATTCATAAAGCAATGGCCATCAACACCCTTA
Organism: Sequoia sempervirens; assembly: GCA_007258455.2. Lineage (NCBI taxonomy): Eukaryota > Viridiplantae > Streptophyta > Pinopsida > Cupressales > Cupressaceae > Sequoia > Sequoia sempervirens. Next base: position 255,172,993 of record VDFB02000003.1, read on the forward strand.
AGTTGATAGACATTTCCATCTATCCTTCCAACAACAATCACAATTCTAGAACCTTTTTTGATCTCACATCCATTATCCTAAAACATAATATTGTATCCTTTACTATAGACATTTTTCCAACACTCAAGATATTATTCCTTAAACCCTTGACATAGTAAACATTTTCAATGTTATGCTTTCCATCAAAACTTATTGAACCTTTTCCACATATCTTAGCACCTGAATCATCACAAAATATAACAAGTCCTCCATCATACTTTTTGAGTCTAACAAACTTACTCTTGTCACTACTCATATGGTTAGAGAATCCATTATAAATGATCCAATAGTTCATATCCTATCTAGCATGAAAAGTAGATACCAAACTATCTTCAGTATTATCCTTTCTCTCCAGAGGGCTATCCTTCACACATCTCTCAGAGTTAGTAGAAAAAAACTCAACTTTTAAAGCCATGAACAATAATTCATCATAATCATCATCTCCATAATCAAATTCATCATCACAAATACTTTCATCTTCTCTAACATAATAACTTTTCTTAATCATCTTACCTATGTTCTCCTTGTTTTTGCCATTCACAACCCTATTTGGACATCTTGAAGCATAGTAACCTATCTTTCCACAACTGAAACATTTGAAATGAAACTTAACTTTGTACTTACCAATACCCTTCCCATCTATCTCACAAAGTTAGCTTCCACATCATCAAGATCTTTGATTTAATTTTTTAGTTTTCTTTGATTTTCTATCCTTAAAAGAATTCTAACCTTTTGCATCATTATTTGCACCAAATTATCTCATTTTAAATGTAGTTAGGGAGCCATACAAATTATCTCTAGTATATAAATCTAGATTGAGAATTCCTCAATAGAAGAAAATTTATGACTATAAAATTTGGGAAGAGTTCTGAGAAATTTCTTTACCACTTTTGATTCTTTGACTTTTCCCCCAAGACCTCTGATGGAACTGACCACTTCATCTACCCTCTACATATAGATTGTAATATTTTCATCTTTAGAAATCCACAAGTTCTCAAATGTGATCTTCAAATTCTACATCTTAGATTTTTTAACCTTGTCATCTCCTTCATAAATGTTTTCCAACTTTGTCCAAATTTCTTTAGTAGTTTTTAGATCAGTAACTTTCACTGACTTAGAATTTATAATACTACATAAGAGAGCACACTTTACTTTACCATTGCACTCATAGGCCTTGATTTAGCGTCAATTCTTAGAACATTTGTAGGCATATTATAATCATTCTATATTTCCTTTGAGATATCAAATCCAAGATAAACTAGATAACCTTCCATCCTTGTCTTCTAGAATGCATAGTATGTACCATCAAACATGGGGATCTCCTTCCTGTGTGCCATACCAGATCTTCCTCAAGAAGTTAAGCTTTCTTATAAGGAACCTTGCTCTAATACCAATTCTTTAATGCACAAGACAACTAAGTGGGGAGGGGGTGAATAAGTTGTACCTTAATACATCAAAATCCCTATACACATTCATATCCACATCAATTCAATAAACCCTTAATTCTATTATGATGATTTATCATGGAAAGAAAATAATAGAAACTGAAACACAAAAACACCATGCGCAAGAGTACACCACATTTACATGGAAAACCCAAGATGGGAAAAATCATGGTGATGATTAACTCACATTATAAGAAATAACACCAATTACAAGAAATCACTACCAGAACGCTCACTGCAAAGAAAAAGAAAGGTTTACTACCAAAGGTTCACTACCAAAATAGAAAAGAAGATAGAGAATAAGTGTTACATATAGAAAAGTATCTCAATGCAATAGAGAATCCACCACAATGTCACCAACACCTTTGCAACCTAATTGAATAATTATAGACATCTTCTACTCACTACATTTAGTATTCTAATACATGAAAGATTGCACTGCACGTCTCAAATTTTCACTTTATAACTCTATAATTCACATCATAATTGTCTATCTCTTTTATCACACAATGCATAAACAACACAATGTATATTTGAAGACATCTTCAACCTTGAAACCTTTCTCTAAGGTCAGTTATGCACCTCAACCATACAAATTCAAATTAGGTCAGAACCAAAACATTCCTATGGTGGAAAGAAATGAAGGTGAACCAAAAAAATCCTTATCTAGGACCTAAATCCATCCTTACATGCCACACCACACTTCCACAAAAAACTAAGCACCTTTGCAAGTAGTGTAAAAACCAAGGTCATTCGATACCCATGTAAACACGATTAATATTTTAAGTGCATGCTTCGTTTGGTATATCCATAACTCACAAAAAATAAATTTCACTTGAACATAATCTAAAATATTCCAAAAATACCCTAAAATCTTATAAAATCCTTCACAACAACTTTCACTTGAATAATGTACACACCCGATACACTCAGATAACTCTGTCATACACTATAACTTAAGAAAGTAACTTTTGAAGTATCGGACCTCAAACCATCTCGACTGAAGAAAGATACCAACACTATCAACTTGTGAAAATATTTTTTTCTACCATCCACAAAAAATAACATTAATCACTATAGGATTATTGCCATGGATTTTTTCCATGAACGAGACAAGACCACCTTTTAAAATATTCCAAACCTGAGGTTTGTGGTGAATCCTAACTTATTTAGAGGGTTTGACCATTTTATGGTCTCCTCCCATCCTTCTCAAACAACCCTTATCACTATTAATAGAGGAACTACTTTGCTAGATATTGCTAAAGCCACAATTATCTGTCTCCAAAATATTTCAAAAATAGCTTCTAAAATACTCACCAAGTGTGTGAGAATTCTTTCCCTCATAGTTAAAACTTCACATATTGAATCCACCATTAGGAAGGTAATCATTATAAAATAATATTATGGCTTCTAAATGGATAGTTGTGTACTCATACCACATTATGAATTTTTCATAATTATCCCAAGGTTTATAAAGGTTTGAATAGATTTATTTCCTTTGTGTTAAACATGTGAGAATTCACCTTATCAAAATCCTCTATTTTTTTAATGGAATTAAGAGTTTGTTATTTTTGTAAATAGGGTCATTTCATATCTATTTAGTTAATCACCCTTTCTATTTTGACTTATTCATACTCTTAAGTCTCCACTTAGGGAATTTATAGCTTTCTATCTCACTTAATCTAGTTGAGACACATGTACTCACCTTTTGAGATATATATTTATGCATACTTAACACATGCTCTCAAACTTGTCATATGAGTAAATATATGTTTCACATTTGGAGGGGTAGTTAGTCATTCACTCCTACCTTCCTATCTCCTCTACCCTACCTATATATGCAAGACACTCTTTGTGCATTTTAGACACTCATATTATGTGATTGATATTTTTTACATGCATTTGTTCACTAGTGGAAGACTATTTTGATGTTGCATTTTGACCTTGAATTCTCCAACATTTTCCCCTAGTGACTGGAATTCACATTGATGACTAAAGAATTTTTTGATGAATAAATAACTAAATAACTAGTAAAGGGGGCACTAGAAAGCAATATAAGTTGAAATTTCAAAATGAAAGGTTTCTAAGCATCTTCATGTTTAATTTTGGGTATTATTATTATGTCATTTTGCATGGGAATCAAGAGGGAGCTATGTTGCACCTTATTCATACTTGAGAGAGTAAGGATACATAGGATTCAAAAATATAAACAAAATATTTTTAGGAAATAACTAATGTATGGTTTGTAGAGTGATTCTAGGTCTATACTAGTCCAATTTTATGTTTTCCATAGATTGATGAATGCAATCCTTTCTTAAGTCTAGTATGCATTATTGCAGAGTTGTATAGATGTTAGATTATTGTGAAAATATATAAGTAGCTATTAGTAAAAAAATTTCATGGTCTTTTAGATCCAAAGAAGGTAATAAATACATATTTACTAGTTGGGAAGTAATGGCATGATGATTTATATTCACTAATCCTATATTTTTGTACCTAGGTAAGGTTTTCTTCAATGGTGATGTTTTTTCTAGATGTGTGTTTTTAGTTTCCATAATTTATACTATTTAGATTGTTTCTATGTTTGGTTATATATTATTTTGAGCCATTGTAGATTCTAGGATCATTTGGTTGAGCCATTTTTATAATTTGGTTATATTTTATTTAAGCTATTGGAATATAAATGTTTATAAAAGTGTGTGGGGAATATCCATCCCTCTCTATAGATTATATTGGTATTGAGTAGAAAATTTATTTAGGCATTTTATTGTGGGTCCTTCCTTAAGATTTAGGTATTTCTAAATTTATTCTTTAGTTGTTATCAATTTTTTGGAAGTGTAGGTTTATATGGCTTGTGAGGTGTAACCATGGGAAAGACTAGGCATAAAAGACTTTTTAGATGAGAAGAGGAGATCGAAAGGTCGAGGGAGATGGTTCCAACCATGAAGGATAAGCAAAGGGAATTAATATATTGGTTAGAAATTCATGGATGTTACCAATTGGGAATTTTGGGAAGGTTGCAAGAATATTTACAATCCAAAGATATGATGTCAACTTTGAAAATAGTTTAAGGAGTGAAGATGAAAAGTAAATCATACATGCTAGATTGTAACAAATAAAATAGAGACAAGGATGATAATAATTAATATAAATTTGGTTCAAATACTTTACTAAACTTATTGGTTTAATAATGTTGTCTAGGATGTGTATAAAAGAAACGGGCTTGAAAATTAGGGCCAAGTAATGGTCAATTGCATAGATGTTATTGAGAGAATTATGCATATTAGTTTGGTATTTTAAGTTTATTTACAAGAAGGAGAGTATTATAGGAGTGATTCTATAAAATTTGCAAGCATGGTCAAAATTTCCAAGTTTCCAAAAGGGAAGAAAGAGTCCAAGTACAAGGTAGAAAGTGTTTCTCTTTATTAAGGAAAGATATTGAGTTAATTATTGAACATTTGAGAATATTTTCAAAGAGAGTTAGAAAATGAAGATTTTTTAAGAATTTGAAAAGCATTATGATATTAATATTTCTAAAGTTTTCCAAGGCTTATCCCACACTAGTTTTATTTGTTTTTATATTACTATTGCACACAAATTTTATAGTCATGTTGATATTATCAAACATCTTTATCAAAACATTTTAATTTCTTTGGTTATTTAACTAAAATATTTTTCAAGATGAAGAAAATGGAGGTGATAATGGTAAATCTAATGGGCAAGGGAATAGTAGGAAATAAGAGGAGGAAAATCTGCAATCAATTGATAAAGTTATTCATAGAAACCTTTGAGGATGTAGAGATGTTGAGAAAATTGGTAATAATTTGCAAGCTAATAGTTCCAAATACGATAGGAGGAAAATAAAAGATTGGTTGAATGAAAACTAGAAATCTATAGAACTAGTAAATTTTTTATTGAAAGGATTTTTCAAGGAAATATTTCTATCAACAAAAGAAAGAGAGGTAGTCTTATAGGGGGTTTATGCAAAATGGGAGTATATCCCTTGTATATGCAAAAATGGTGCTCCAATTTTAATCTAGTGAAATTAGAACCATATGACAAAGTCTATCTGGATTTGGTTATACAATCTACCATTGGAGTATTGGGTGAAAGAGAGTATAGAGAAAATAGGAAGATATTTAGGGACCCTCATAGAAGTGAATGAAGAAATAATAGAAGGAAATTCTTACATTTATGCTTGCATCCAAGTGGCAGTGGTTAGAAGAATACCAGAAAAATATTACTACGTGTGAGAGAAGAACAATGGGTTCAATCCTTAGAAGTAGAGGAAGAAAGATTGTTCTACATGATCCCTAGGTCAAGAAATAATAGAGAATACCAATTCAAAAGAATTTTGAGGGTGAAGACAATGTGGAGGCCAAAGGATGAACAACCGATAAGAGAGTGGGTGGTTTTAAGAATTCGGTGCAAAATTCCAAGAATTATCCTCTTTTAACTTGGAAAGAAAATAAGTTGGATTGACAGATGGGATAGTCTTCATACAGGGCCAACCCAAATGAAAATAAGAGGACACCCAAGGCATCTGAAAAGGAATAAATGGGCTCCAAGTTAATCTTGGTGTATACAAATAGGGATCCTTAAGTGGAAACCAAATTGAAGGAGAAAGAGTTCAATGGGTTAGATTTGGAAGAATAGATGTTTGACTTTGAGGAAGATTTCTCAAAGGCAAATGAATTGGGGGAAATTAACCCAAGGTGCATTAGCCAATTGACTACTAAAATTTTGGGGAAAGAAAAAAAAGGTAAAGGAAGGAAAGCCAACAAGCAAAAGAGGGAAGATGAAGCCAACAAGAAGGGCTTTTTAAGCATTAAATAATTTTTGAAATCCAAGGGAGCAAGACCTCCCTTGGAGAGAAATAAAAATAATAATGTGGAATGTCAAGGGTCTTAATGCCCCTAACAAAAGATGCTTGGTAAAGTGTCATATGGACTAGATGAAAGCAGACATCATTTTATTGCAAGAAACTAAAAACAATTTGGAGGAAGGTGTTTTTCAAGAAGCCATTGGTTTAGCAAGCGGCCTAAGATTGCTTTGGGCTGATAATCATGTGGAAATTGTCTTAGTAGAAAAATATAGAAATTAGATTCAAGGTTTGGTCAAAAGTAGGCAAAGTGAATTAATCTTTCCAATTTTCAATGTCTACAAGCCAATAGGTACTAGGGTGAAAGATGTATGGAGAAGAATATCATTGAATATATGAAGGATAGATAGTTCAAAAGTAATTTTTGGCAGCAATTTTAACACTATTCTTGATATAAACGAGAAAATTGGTAGAAAGAATAAAGTGGATAGAACTATGTTATATTTAGGGAGTTCATAGAAGCAATCTCTATGGTTGATTGCACACCAAAAAATGGTTCTTTCACATGGATGAATAGGAGATCAGGGTTTACAAACATATCAGAAAGATTAGATTGAACATTTTTGGGAATGGGTTGTGTGGGAGAAGATTTAGTTTGTGGAACCACCATCTTACCAGTGTAAATATCATACCATTTTCTAGTAGCCTTGGAGACTAAATTAAGTGAGAATCCAACAAACAACTACTTGAAGTTTGAATTGATGTGGTGGAGGGATAAAAATCTGATAGAGAAATTGGAAAAGTGGTGGAAAGAGAGGGAACAAAAAGTTAGGATGATGAGCTTTCAGTTTGCTAAGTGGTTAAGATATATCAAGAATAAATTAAAGTTTAAGAACAAAGAGTGTTTTATGAACATCTTCCAAGAAAAAGAGTTGGTGGAGATGGTTTTAGAATAGTTGAATGAATATGTAATGAAACATGGAATGACGAAAGCAGAATATAAAAATTAAAAGGATTTGAAATATTGAAACTTAGAGTTGCTAGTAAGGGAGGAATTATACTAGAAGGACAAAGCAAGGATAACATGGTGTTCTACATTTTTTGTACACATGCCCCGTTGAAGGTTAGGACCCCCTCTTTTTCTTTTCTTTTCGTTCACTTTGTCTGTGCTCATTTGTTTTCGCTTGTTTTCCTTCACTTTTTGGCCTAATGCTCAAAGTGTATGGAATCTTGACGTCTCCTTAGATCCTTAGAAGTCCCCTAAAGTTTCATTCACTCAAGTCAACTTACAATTTTTTTTTATGTGGGCAGCTGCCATGCAAATGTCAAGGTCTCTTGCACCAGCACTAGACCCCCTCAGCTTCCGCAATCTAATTTTCAACATTTTTCAAAATGGGTCAAATCATCAAGAAATAGGTTTAGGCACTCTTCCTATGCATTTTCCCACACACCAAAATGGATAAACTCTTTTTTTTTTAAGTATTTGGGCTTTGAGGGAATTTTGTGTGGGTATGTTGTAAACAGACACCAGATCCTCTGGCTTCTGTAGTCAATTTTTTCACAACTCAAGAAATGGGTGAAAACTTTAAGTATTGAACATCTAATGTTGGTGTAATTAATTATTTAATTACACTTTGCATAAGTTTACTTAGGTAATATTCTAAGTCCTAGACCTTGCATAATTAGATAAATCATTTAATAATGGGTTAATTCCCCCTTGTTTGTAGGAGATAAGATTCCTTCTAGAAGATGAATTGTCCTTCTAGAACTTATCTCTGTCTTTTTATAATTCCTAAATAGGGTTCACATGTTGTCACATGTAGTGTGATTTTAACACCTGGAAACATCTCATGCATTTTAGGTTTTCACTCTTGCCTATATATTCAAGGCATTTTGTACATTTGTAATCATGTCATATTCAATTTGGCATCCTTGCATCTTAATGATAGCATGATATTTGTACCATTTCTCTCTTGTGGAAGTTATTTTGTCTTGCAGGTGATTTTGGGGTGTTTGGGGAGTTCACCTAAACTCCTACATCTAATTCCTTTAATACCTGAGTCTCCACATGCCTAAATAAGTTGGATTCAAAAATATTAACTTTTGAAGCATTACAAAAAAAATTATGTAGGTGATCGCCATGCAGATGTTGGGGTCTCTCACATCATTTTATTAACACCAAACCCTCCGGCTTCCACATTGCTCCAACCCGCAAAATTCAAATTCCCTCAAAAGTGGAAAATTCATTCACTAGCATTGAACCCTTTGGCTTCTGCATTGCTCCAACCCACAAAAGTCAAACTCCCTCAAAAGTCAAAAATTCATTCACCACCGCTGAACCCTCTAGCTTCTACATTGCTCCAACCCTCAAAAGTAAAATTCCCCCAAATTCAATTTCCCAAAAAGGAGATTTTCCCGAAATGGAAACTTTCCTAAAAAGGAAATTTTCCAAAAAAGGAAATTGTCCTAAAATGGAGATTCTCTTTCCAAAATGGAAACTTCCCAAAATAGATTTTTCAAAATATGGAAATTTTCCAAAATTGCAAATTTTCCCAAAATTGATTTTTTTCTCAAAATGGAAAATTTCCAAAAATGGAAAGTATTTTGAAAAATGAAATTTTCTTGGACTATAAATTGATAAATTTTAATATTTTTATAGGTTTAAATCATGATATTTTGTGACATAGGTTCTTTTCAAGATGCTTGGAGGGATAAATGATCAATTCATTCGAGGACCAACACATGAAACTGTGCTATATATTAAGGGAGGAGTAAATGAATTAAAAGGACAATATGAACATGCATATGGATTCATGCAAGGGCTTATTCACTATGGAAAATATCAATATTTAATGCAAATCTACATGAGAATGCATGCCTACTAGCTAGAAAGGTGATTTTAAAGAGGACTCTAAAGGATGTTGTTTTCACTTCTCCAATAAGGAGCTAATGACCAAAATTGAGGAAGGGGATGGTTTTTTTCCTTGGGCCTAGTCTATAACAAAATTACTTGATTAGATGTAAATGAGGCATATATTACCAAAATTCAACGTACTTCAATATTAAATACTGATGTAATGTAGGCCCTTGAATTAGGTTCAATCTTGGCCCTTGATTTGAAATGCAATATCTATAAAAGGTTGGTGTCTACTCACTTGTAAGGAGCTAAAGAAGCAGTTAGTAAATCATTTAGTGCTCAGGTTACCTGTAGGAGAGGAAATAATTAGAAATTATTGAACTAATACTGGAGAAATTAATGTAGATAAGTCATTGATTTGGTGAATTTTTGTGTTAAGTTTGAAAGTATCATGGTTTCTTGTTTTTGATTCTCAAATATTAGTCTAGTTCATTCATGTTAATGGTGAAATGTTGAAGAAATTGATTGATTTTCAGTTCATATTGTGACAGAGCGAAAATACTTTCTAGGAAATGAACAACAAACAAAAAAGTGTAAATAACAACTAAAAACACCCTACACCTCAAGATTAGCCTAATAATTAACTTAACTAAGCAAAATGAAATATTTCACCTTGTTGAGTTGTCCATTGGTTGGCCCTTTGATCTTGGATGTTGTATGCTCCTTGGATGGCAATAAATGCAAGCTATGAGATGAGATGAGAATGGAAAGATGATTGAAAATGGATGCAAGTATGAAAATATGGCTAAGTATGGCTCAAAGAAATTTTGCAAGAGTTTGGCTAGTATGAATGATCTCCCTCAAAATGAGAGAAAAAAGGGGTATTTATAGAGAATTTTGAACTCTCTGGGGAAATGGAAGGTCAAGATTGAGCCACCAAGATCAAGATGTAGGGCTAAGGTGAGTTGAGAACTCACAAGCCCTCACATCTTGACATGTGGCATGTGAAATGGCTTAAAAAATGTGATATGTACATGAGGTGGAAATAGGGTACATGACATGGAGGTACTACATAGTACCTTGGGATTGGACAAGATCTCCTCATAAAGGAGGTCCTTGTCCCCATGTGGGTGAGAGGACATGTGAGGAATTAAAAATTCCTCAAATATCCACATGGGGATGAGAAAAGGAATTTTAAATTCCAAGGAATGCATTGGGGGATTAAAAATTCACATGGGGAATGGGGATGCCTTCTCCAAAATGAGAAAACCTTTAATAGGGTTGACTTAGGACACATGACATGGAGATTAGATTGACCTAGTTAAGTGATTAAGGTTGTGCAAGTACCTGATTAGACAAATTAATGACATATTAGAAGAGGGTTAGATTTCACATGTGACTTGATGTGACAAGTCAAAGATCACATGGGGAAAAGAAAAGAAAATTTAATATTCCTTGGAAGGATAAAAGGAATTAAAAATTCCTTAAAAGGTTCATTAGGCTAGTTAATGAAGGATGAGAGGAGGGTTAGGTAGCTAAGAGTGATTAGAAGCCAACTTGCAAGAGTTGGAGGATGTGACACATCCTAATCAAGGATTAGACATATGCACATCCCTAATGATGAGATTAGGAGAATAATTAGGATTATGAAAGAGATGTGACATATGAGGAATTAAATAAATGTCATATTTATTTAATTCATTTGATGAAAAGGAGGATTGAAGAGATAAGGTATTTATTTATTAATTAAATACCTTAGGGATTTGGCAGAATTAATGATATTAATTAAATAATAGTGATATTACTTAATTAATGCAAATAAGGGGATGCTTAGATGAAAGGGGATAAATTTGGATAAATTAAGTGTCCAAAAATTAGGTGTCTATATTTTTCCCCTCTTTGAGATGGTGTTACGAAGTAGCATCATTTCAAAGAATATTAAAACATAGAACCTAGAAGAAGATGGTTAGATTGGGAAAGATGCCCTAGTCATTCAAATGAGTGACTAGGAAGGGAAAAAAATATGATGAAAGTTACAGATTGAGGATGCCCCCTCGAGAGGACTTATGGGTTCAAGAGAACACGGGTGTTCTCTCGAAATGGATGAAACGATGAAAGGGGAGATGAAGAAGATGATGCAAAGTGATGGGGGGGGTTTTGATAGATGAGAGGATGGAGATGAAATGTAATCCAAATGCAATTTTCCATCTTTAAGAGCACTGAGTTTTGCTATAGCAGAAGACATGATACACCAAGGTATAAAGGACCAAAGCAAATTAGTGTCTAATGCATGAAACAAACACATCAAACAAGAAGGCTATCCCAACACCCCAAAGTCTCGATGACCTTGGTCAGGCCAGGTATTGGGATAATCACAAGCACACAAGGATACCCCAGCGTAACACAAGACCTTAGAGATCTTGGTGGGTACTACATGGAACAACTGAGAAGACAACAACACAAAAAATATCAAGATACACCCCTATGTTGACTAGTCAAAGCACACTATGATATGATGGATCAAGGCAACCATGACAAGTGATGGTAGGGAGCTCAAATGATAAACAAAAGCCAAAAGCATCAAAAGATCACAATCAATTTCAAACATCCTTTGCCATAGGATCAAGGGGATGAATGGGATTGTTGAGGTCTATTAGGAATGATGCATCCTATGAGACTGATGATGGATACTAAACTGAAAGATTGGTATGACGTAGGATATTCAGAACTGATTGGATTTGATGGTACAAGTGGATCTCGTTTGTTAAGAACCAGCTAGATAAGGGCATAGCTCGATGACATGACACAAGAGACATGACATAAGATAGGAGACTGACACATCCTAGTGACCTAGGGGCTCAGGGGGTATGTGCAGGATCATCATGGAAAAAAAGGCCCTTAAGTGGCAAAAAATTCAAAAAAATCAAAGTTAGACAACTTGACATAAAAATTTGAATAAGCTATCTATATTATTTCAAAACTATGTAACAATAGAATCTATAGAAAATTGAATGTAGTTTCTAAACTACTAGGTTTATTTTATTTTTAAAATCTATTTGGTGAAAATTTGAAATTTCCAAAGAGTACTTAAATTTCATGGAAAAATAAGAAGTAGGTGTCCATTCTACCACCCTAACCACAATAAAATGAGTAAAAAAATTATAAGATTTTAGACATAAGTAGAGGACTCATGTCCGTGATGATGCATATTTTGCAATTTATTTCAAGTAAATAATTATTATTTTTTATTACAACTTTAAAAAATATAAAAATTGTATGTCTAACCACCTTAACTTGGTCAAACTTCATGAAATTCAATTTTTCTTTTTTAATCCTATAGTATACAAAACATAGAATGTGATGCATATTTTGGATTTCAAAAAAGTGATACCGTTTGAAAGTTATAGATGTTTTTCAATCAACCTATCAATCAATACTTTAATCGTAATTCAAATAGAAAATGAATAATAATTATTGATTAAATTCAAAGTAAAAAAATAATTATATTGGTGGAAAGATGAGAATATCCTTTAAAACCCTTTTCATTTCATCAATTTTGGGTAAAAAAAAGTCATCAGCCACATACCCTACAAATACCCATCATATCGCCACTTTTTGGCCCATCATGATCCTGCACATACCCCGGGGGCCGATCAAAGATTAGCCTTGCCTACGTGAAAGCACAAATCCCTCATAGTTCGATAAAAGGCTGATGATAGACCATGATGGAGACTTCGATGTATGAAAAAAATAGGATGGAGAAAAGGAGCAACATGGATAATGAAGATCGATGATAGACGATAAAAGAGCAAATGGACAAAGTAGAAAGACCAATGATAGGCAATAAAGGAACCCTAGGGGCAGATCAAAGGATCGACCTTGCCTATGTGAAAGCGCAGGGGCAACGTAGTTCGACAAAAGGCCAAAGACAAATGATGGATAAAAGATGATGAGATAACCATGACAAGCAGATAAAATGATGGGACTGATACAATGAGATAAGATAGATCTGTTGGATTGCATAAGATGATGGTGATCACGAAGCTCAGGGATGGGATAGTTATCCAAATCATCAAAAGATGAATTGGGAGGATGATAGGATGGAGAGATGAGGGATGAAAAAGGAGAGGAGATTGAAAAGATGTGCAAAAGGAGAGGAAGTGATGATGATAAGATAGATGGCATTGGATTGTGTGGGGAGTAGCCTATAGCTAGACACCAATGACAAGGGATTATGAGATGGGATGAAGATAGAGGATTGGGGGAGGAAAAGGATTGTGTGGATGGATTGGATAGAGGGATAAGGATTTGGATGAGGAAAAGGTTACCAGATGGATAGATGAAAAGGGATGCTATGATGGAAGGATAGGAAGATGAGGATGGGGAGATGGATATAAGGATTGTTGGAGGGATAAAAGATAAGGATGGGGAGATGGATATAATGATAAGGAGATGAAGATAGGGAAATGGAAGGGATTGTTCTGATGGGATGAATGATTTATCCAAGGACTATATCACAAAGGAAGATAGATGCCCCCACTCTAGATATGTCATGTGCAATAGAGAAGGATAGGAAAATAAAGGAGTGAGATGGACGAAGATAGGATGCATGGATAAGGAAGGGAGATTGAAGGTACCATGACGGGTGGATAAGGAAGGTAGATGAGTGCGAATGAGGATTAGGATAGTGTGCGGATGAGGGGAATGTATGCTAAGAGGTGTCCAAAGCATGCTTATATGTTTGCCCCTATCATTATCAAGATCACAAGGAGGATAGAAGGATTGGGAAAAATGATATATGCCAAGTAGGATGTGTAAGATAGGTAGGATGGAGGGGATGAATGAAAAGGACATATAGGAGGAAGATGGGTGCATAACTTGAAGCATAGCAACAAGCATAGTGGATGGAGGGAATGCATACTAGGGAGCTGCCCCCAAGTGCAGATGGGGATTTACGCATGACGCCTATTTGCTAGGTTTTCATCAAGGTACTTATCCAAGGTGCTTGTTTGCCAAGTTTTCAACATTAGAAAAATTATTTCTCTTTACTATTTTTATTTTTTGAATTTTTTGAATTTTTTGGATTTTTTTTTACTTTTTTGTATTTTTTGACTTTTTGGATATTTTTAACTTTTTTGGATTTTTTGACTTTTTGGATAGCATGCGGAAGGAGATGGATAAGGATAGGGAGGAAAATAGGTGGATTTAGAAGAAATGTGATAAGGAGGTGGATGAAGGACTCAAGCATCAAGTTCTATATGAGGTATTAAGAGCCCATGTTTGAACTGACTATTGGATGTTGGTACAACCTTATTAGGAGAAATGGATTATGCAAGAGGATGAATTAGAGGGATTTGAGAGGGGAGATACATGGGATAATGGGCGGGATGTTGGAAAGTGTATGGATGGAATGATGGGGTGGATATGTGATAGGGAGATGTGTTCAGGACCAACATTAGCACATGTGGTGGTGGATGTGAAAAGATAAGGGGATTAATGGATGGAGAATGTGGGGATAATGGAAGAGATGGAATGGTGAATTTTGGGACATAGGGACCCAAAACAGATTTAGGAGAGGGTGGATGAAAATGATTAGCCTTTGGATTAGCAACTTTGGATGTTCCTATAGATTTTTCATTTGAAGGCATTGCATCTTTATTCTTTGGGATCCACATGGTTTTGATCTTTGCTTTGGTGGGCCTTTGTGGCCTATGGATTTGAGAATTTTCTTCTCTTCACCATGTCTTTTAGAGGGGACATGGGGAGCTTTAGATTCATGTGGATGTTTGGATTTATGTATTTTTACTTTAGCATCCAAAGTGCTTTTAGTAGGAATGGGATGGGTGTGAGGAGATGGATGATGTGGAGCGATGGAGGTAGGATTATGAGGATTACGTGGAGATGGAGAGTGTGTAGGTATGTGCCTTTGTTGATCCTGATTAGGGGACATGGGAGAGGGATGTTTATGATAGATGACATGGATAGGTGTTGGATGGATGAAAGGATGAGATGGAGGAGGTGATTTTGGGATATACAGACACAAAGCAGACAGAGTGGGTGGAGGGACATAAGAACCTAAGATGGATGGAGTGGATGGGGGATGGGAGCTAGTGGATGGAGGGATGTAAGGACCCAAAATGGATGGATCAGATGAAGGAGGAATATGGACGGTTGTTTTGAGGTGATATGATAGAGGAGGGATGGCAGCATATGATCTAGTGGAGTGATGGGAAGAGCCGATATTTCTTTTGGGAAAGGCTCATTGAGGATGTCTAGATGTTGTACCAACATCTTTAGATTGTGAGTCTTGGGAAATAGGTACAAGACCTTGCATGCAGATTTGTTCTTTGACTTGGATGGGCTCTAAAATACCTTGCTCATGAAGGCATAGACCTTTTCCTTGATAGTTCATTTTCTTGAGCATGCAATTGTTGGAAATATGTGCCTCAAACTATACAGGCTGAAACCTCCATTAGAGACAAGTCAGTGTGACATCTTCATTGTCTAGCCGACTAGCAGCTTGATTCATTCTGGTTTGTACAGGTCGTTGTGACCTTGCAAATGTCTTACCGAAAGGTTGCATTGTGGCATCTATCGCGATGACATAGTGTACTCGTTATGACCTCATAGCACTCGGGAGACCTCTGGCCGACAGACCATTCAATCGTATTTTGGGGAGACACTTGGCGACCATGGGCTTCGGGATAGCTAAGGGTTCTCGCTAAGAAGTCCCAGCGAATGAAGAAGGTCACGCCAATAGGGAAAAATTCATACGTTCTTCAGAGTAACTCAAAAGTGGTTGGAGAAACGTCTTAGCGACTAAAGGTTGTCTTGTCAATAGCCGATGGCTATCAGGGTAACTCAAGGATCCTGGGAAGACATCTCAGTGAACGTTGAAGATGTCACTAATAGGAACATCTTTTGAAGTCTTCGGTGTAGCTCTTAGTGAATGTTTGTCATCAGTGGAACACGGAGGTCTCAGTAAGAAGTCCCAACGACTTTGATGAGTCTTGCCAATGATGAAGAGTCTTCGGGGTAACATATGGAGAACAGTATGTTCTCTCAGCGAAGGGAAATGTCTTGGTGATGGATGAACACTTCGGGGTAACCTTTATGTCTTGGAGAAACCTCTTGGCGATATCGGTATGTCTTTCCAACTACCCTTTGGAGCTCGATATGACTTGTGTCTTCGATATACCTTTGGTGACTTGCTATGGTCTCCTAGCGAATGTGAGGTCTGGGTGACTGCTTGGTGACTTGGTGTAAATCATGGAGCTTGATAGAATGTCTTAACGATAACAGAGTCTCTTGGTGACATCGATATGAAGTCTATGTGGCATCGGCGAGACACTGTTAGTGTCTCATCGAGATGCTAGTACATTGTGAATTCTGTTGACCGAGTAAGACCATCCTATGTGGAGTCTCATGGATGAATAAGAGGAGCCGAATGGGAACAGTTGGAAGACAGTCACTTGCGATAGTTCTGTGAGGAAGTTCTATAGACAAATTTTGACATGGATATACTCTGTGATTACAATTTGTAATTAGTTGGTTGAATCGATAGGTTGTTGAGTGATTGTATCAGTGGATGAATTATGTGGACTGTAATGTGAAGATTCCTATACAAGAATTTTAATGGTGAATGCTGCTATATAATGACACCAAAAATATAAGTTTGGAATTTGTATGTAATTTCATTACTGTAATACAAAGTGGTTTCTCTTGGTGTGGTGGGTTTTTCTCCCATAAGGGTTTTCCCACGTATATCTGGTGTTCATGTGTGATTGTCAAATACTCTGTTTCTGTTGTCTGTTTCTTAGTGCATATTAATTGGACTGTAATTGTAAATTTTAAAGTGTATCTACATTCTTTCCTGAGGTATTGACTTTAGGAGAATTGTTTTCCACATCTAATTTTCCTTACAAGTGGTATCAGAGCCTGGCCAGTTGTGTTATCCTTGTGGGTACGTTGGGTTTTTTTTGTCAATTCTGTTTAGTGGGAGTCTTGTAGAGTTTTTCAATTTCTAATTATAGATTAAGATAGCTAGTACATCTAGAAATTTTGAAATAGAGAAATTCAATGGCAGTAACTTTGAGTTGTGGAAACTCAAGATGGAGGATCTTCTTATTGACCGTGATCTTTGGATTGTTGTGGCTGGAGTGAAACCTATAGGCATGAAGCAAGAAGATTGGGACCTTGCAGATAGGAAGTATAAGGGGCTGATAAGGCTTTGTTTGGCAGACTCAGTGCTTCTAAATGTGCATGAGGAGAAGACTGTATCTTCCTTGTGGAAGAGACTAGCGTCTATTTATCAGGGGAAGTCCTTGGTGAATAAACTATTCCTAAGGAAGAAACTATACTCTTTGAGAATGCAGGAAGGAGGGTCTGTAGCTGATCATTTGAATGCATTTAATATGTTTCTTGCTCAATTGACATATGTTGGTGTGAAGACTGAAGAAGAGGATTGATGTATGCTTCTATTGTGTTCTTTGCCAGACTCATGGGATCATTTGGTGATGGCGATTGGGAGTACAACATCTAGTTTCAAGATGGAAGATGTTGTTGCATCTTTGCTATCAGAAGAGATGAGAAGGAAATCTTCTGAGATGGTGAAGGAAGCTCTTGCTGTCAGAGGAAGACTGAAAGAGAAGGGAAAGAAGGACAAGAAATCAAAATTGAAATCAGAGGGGAGATCAAAGTCTCCTGGCAAGAAGTCCAAGGTGAAGTGTTGGAACTGTGGGCAACCTGGTCATGTCCGAAAGGATTGTAAAGAGGAGAAAAAGAAGAAGGGTTCTTACGATAATGGTTCTTCTCATAGTGATGGTGACGCCTTCATTGTAGCCTTGGCTACATAGGCATCAGATGATGTCTGGCTGATTGATTTTGGAGCATCGTTCCACATGAAATCTCATAGAGAATGGTTCACAAAGTATGAAGAATACGATGGTGGAAAGGTGTACCTAGCAAGTGATTCAACTTTGCAGATTGTTGGTCGTGGAAGAGTCAGGATACAATTCCCTGATGGTAGAGTAAAGGGAATAAATAATGTTATGTACATACCAAGTCTAGCTCAAAATCTATTGTCTGTAAGTATGCTAAATGATATTGGTGTACAAGTTACGTTATCTGGAAATGGCTGCAAGATGACTAGAGCTTCAATGGTGCTAGCTAGAGGTGCTCGAATTGGTACCCTGTACAAGCTGGATGCATAGGTTGTTCAATGTAATAGTGTCTCTGGAAAGTCACTGAAAGCTGCTCATGGAGGTGAAGAGGGAAATATCCCTAATTTTGTAAACTCTATGGAGGTAAAAATTCCTACAGAGAAGACTATGCTTTGGCATCATAGGTTAGGCCACATAGGAGAAAAAGGTTTAAAAACCTTGAAGAATAAAAACCTAGTTGAGGGGCTCGAAGATTGTAATCTTGAATTTGAATTCTATGAACATTGTATATATGGAAAGCAGCACCATGTTTTGTTTTATTCTAGTCCTCATAAATCTTCTAGTTTGTTAGATTATATTCATTCGGATGTGTTTGGTCCAATAGATGTTCCTTCTTTGTCTAAATAAAGATACTACATGTCGTTCATTGATGATTATTCAAGAAGAGCATTTGTTTATTTTTTGAAAAGTAAATCAGAAGTGTTCAATCGATTTAAGGAATTTAAGAACCTTGTTGAAAATTAGATTGGTAGAAAAAAAAAATGCTTAAGGACTGATAATGGTGGTGAATTCTGTTTTGATGAATTTGAAAGATACTGTAAAGACCATGGAATCAAAAGAAATAAGACTACACCTTATACTCCACAACAGAATGGAGTTGCTGAAAGGTTCAATAGGATAGTGATAGAGAGAGCACAAAGTATGCTCAGTAGTGCTAGCTTGGAGGAGAAATTCTGGGATGAGGCTGTATCTACTGCGTGTTATTTAATTAATCGTTCTCCAAATTCTTCTCTTGTTGAGAAAACACCTTTGGAAGTGTGGTCTGGTAAGAAGCCCTCACTTAGACATGTTCATGTTTTTGGCTGTGAGGCATATGTTCATGTGTCAGATGTGAAAAGATCTAAATTGGAGAACAAGGTTGTCAAATGTATTTTCATTGGCTATAGCACTGTCATAAAAGGATACAAGCTTTGGAATCCTGATATAGAGAAGGTTGTATACAACAAAAGTGTAATCTTTCATGAGCTGAAACCTTCCACTTTGGATCTATAGTCAGAGACAAAGTTAGATAACAATAAGGATGTAGCAAAAATTCCTCCTACACCTGAGAAAGAGGAATTGGAAATTCAAAATGTACCTAAAACTGAGGAGAGCTCGAGTAGTTCTGAAAGTTCTGAAGAAGAAGAACCTCAGCCTCAGCAAGTGAGGAGGTCAACCCGAGAAAGAACACAACCAGATAGGTATGGTTTCTCATTGATTGATTCTACTTGTGCCTATGCTTTGATTTCTAGTACTAATGAGACTAGGACTATGAAAGAGGCATTTAAAATTTCTGATTCAGATTCTTGGTTGGAAGCCATGGAAGGAGAGATGGCATATTTAGATAAGAATGAAACCTAGAGTCTGGTGCCCTTGCCTAAAGGCAGAAAGGCTGTTGGTTGCAAATGGGTATTTAAGAAAAAGATTGGTCTGGATGGCAGTGTAGAAAAGTATAAGGCAAGACTGGTTGCAAAGGGTTATTCCTAGGTAGAGGGAATCAATTATGGGGAAATATTTTCTCCTATAGCAAAGCTGACATCTATCTGATTTCTTTTGTCACTTGCAGCAGCATATGACTTAGAGGTCAAACAAATGGATGTGAAGACAACATTTCTTCATGGTGATCTTGAAGAAGAAATCTATATGTCCTAGCCTGAGCACTTTGTTGAGAAAGGTCAAGAAAAACTAGTATGCAAATTAAAGAAGTCTCTCTATGGGTTAAAGCAGTCACCTAGAATGTGATACCAGAAATTTGATACGTTTGTATTGTCTTTGGGATTTGTGAGATCAAAATTTGATCACTGCATATATTATAAAGCTGAAAGTGATCAAGTACTTGTTATTGCTCTTTATGTTGATGATATGTTGTTCATAGGAAATAGCAAGCTAATGATTTATGATCTTAAGTCTCAGTTGTCTGCTAAGTTCGAAATGAAGGATCTTGGTGTAGCAAGGTATATTCAAGGGATGGAGATAACCAGGGATAGGAAGAATAGAAAACTATGGCTCAGTCAGAGTAAGTATATCAGAACTATTCTTGAAATATTTTGTATGAATGATTGCAAATAGCTAGTGGTTCCAGTCATGCAGGGAACGAAGCTATCTGTTGAGGACTGTCCAAAATCTCCTACTGAGATGGAGGACATGACCAATGTACCCTATGCTAGTGCAGTAGGCAGTCTTATGTATGCAATGGTCTGTACAAGGCCAGACATTGCCCAAGCAGTGGGAGTACTTAGTCGATTTATGGCTAATCTAGGAAGAACGCATTGGGATGTTGTGAAGAGAGTGTTTAGATATTTGAAGGGTACTTCATATTTCGCTTTGTGTTACCATGGGAATTCGGTTGAATCACATAGGACTCTCAGTATTCGTGGTTATGTAGATTCTGATTGGGCAGGGGACATTGACAGCAGGAGGTCCACTAGTGGATACATTTTCATGTTGAATGGTGGTGCAGTGAGTTAGATGAGCAAGCGGAAAGTTGTAGTTGCTTTGTCCACTATGGAGGCTGAATACATGGTAGCTACTCATGCTTGTAAAGAAGCTATATGGTTGAAATGTTTGTGTTCTAACATTGGTTTTGATGTAGGAGAAATAACTATTTTCTGTGACAGTTAGAGTGCAATTTGTCTGGAAAAGAACTCTACTTTCCATGCCAAGATGAAACATATTGATGTACAGTACCACTTTGTACAAGATATGGTTGAGGATGGAAAGGTCAGTTTGGAAAAGTTGATACTCTAGAGAATGTTGCAAATTCATTAACGAAGCCAGTGAGCACAGATAAGTTCAGGTGGTGTGCCAGTTCAATGGGCCTTAGTGCCCATGATTTTTTAGTAAGTTATGATGTGCTCTAGAGGTGCCTGTATGATCTTCGTCAAGTGGGAGATTGTTGGAAATATGTGCCTCAAACTATATACGTTGAAACCTCCATTAGAGACAAGTCAGTGTGACATCTTCATTGTCTGGCCGACTAGCAGCTTGATTCATTCTAGTTTGTACAGGTCGCTATGACCTTGCAAATGTCTTGCCAAAAGGTTGCATTGTGGAGTCTATCGCTATGACATAGTGTATTCATTATGACCTCATAGCGCTCGGGATACCTTTGGCCAATAGGCCATTTAATCATATTTCGGGGAGACTCTTGGCAACCATGGGCTTTGGGATAGCTAAGGGTTCTCCCTAAGAAGTCCCAGCGAACAGAGAAGATCACGCTGACAGGGAAACATTCATATGTTCTTCAGAGTAACTCAAAAGTGGTCGGAGAAACGTCGTAGCCACTAAAGGTTTTCTTGCCGATAGCCGATGGCTATCGGGGCAACTCAAGGATCCCAAGAAGACATCTTAGTGAACGTTGAAGGTCTCACCGATAGGAACATCTTTTGAAGTCTTTGATGTAGCTCTTGGCGAATGTTTGTCATCGGTGGAACACGGAGGTCTCGGTAAGAAGTCCTAGCGACTTTGATGAGTCTTGCCGATGATGAAGAGTCTTCGGGGTAACATATGGAGATTAGTATGTTCTCTCAGTGAAGGGAAATGTATTGGCGATGGGTGAACACTTCGGGGTAACCTTTATGTCTCGGAGAAACTTCTTGGCGATATCGGTATGTCTTGCTGACTATCCTTTGGAGCTTGATATGACTTGTGTCTTCGGTATACCTTTGGTGACTTGCTATGGTCTCCTGGTGAATGCGATAGGTCTGGGCGACTGCTTGGTGACTCAGTGTAACTCATGGAGCTTGATAGAATGTCTTAGCGATAACAGAGTCTCTTGGCGACATCGATATGAAGTCTATGCGGCATCGGCGAGACACTGTTAGTGTCTCACCGAGATGCTAGTACATTGTGAATTCTTTTGACCGAGTAAGACTGTCCTATGTGGAGTCTTGTGGACAAATAGGAGGAGCCAAATGGGAACAGTTGGAAGACAGTCAGTTGTGACGATTCTGTGAGGAAGTTCTACAGACAGATTTCGACATGGATATACTCTGTGATTACAGTTTGTAATCAGTTGGTTGAATCGACAGGTTGTTGAGTGATTGTATCAGTGGATGAATTTTGTGGACTGTAACGTGAAGATTCATGTACAAGAATGTTAATGGTGAATGTTGTTGTATAATGACACCAGAAAGATAAGTCTGGAATTTGTATGTAATTTCATTACTGTAATACAAAGTGATTTCTCTTAGTGTGGTGAGTTTTTCTCCCATAAGGGTTTTCCCACGTATTTCTAGTGTTCATGTGTGATTGTCAAATACTCTGTTTCTGTTGTATGTTTCTTAGTGCATCTTAATTGGACTGTAATTGTAAATTTTAAAGTGTATCTACATTCTTTCCTGAGGTATTGATGTTAGGAGAATTGTTTTCTACATTTGATTTTCCTTACACCAATCCATGATAGGATTTGTGTTATTCTGAAAACATGATGCGAGTCCATTATTAGGTGGAGGATGATGGGTGGTATATACACTATGTTTTTCTTCTGCAAGGAGGCCACCATGGAAGAATGTGAGAGTACCAAGGGGATATGCAAGCGGTGTGGGGATAGCATTTTCAGGCAATGATGGGGGATCAAGAGAGGGAAATGATGGGGTAGTGGCATTTGGATGGGTGGTAACAGGATAGGGATTAGGGGATATGATAGGATCTGGATTTGTGGTAGCAGGCTCATGCGTTGAAGATGGAGATGGAGCGGTGGAAGCTTGAATGACAAGGGGATCATGGGATGGAATGGATGGGAGGATGTGATCGTGAGGTGGACTAGATGGGATGGTAAGATCTTGATATGGAGAAGAGGATATGTTGGCATGCTTTGGATTAGACTCTTGGCATGACTCATCATGTGTGGGAGGCATGATAATGGAGTCTTGGTGGGACTCTTCAAGTGGGGAAGATGGAGGGATGGAGGATTCAAAACATTCATGGGAATGGATTTTAGTGACACTAGGAGTGGAAGAAGTGGATTGGATTTGGGTATCTTTGATGGGTTTAGTGGATCTCAAAGTGGGAGTGATGGTTTCGATGGTGTGAGTGGTGCTAGGGGTGGTATCATCAATCATAGGTGTTGGGTGGAGAAAGGTCTCGTCACTAATGACTGTGGATGATGAGTTGGGATGGCATGATTCCACGACTTCAAGGTGTGGAGTGGGAGATGTATTCTTTGTTATAATTCCTTGGAGAACTTTTGGAGTGAAAATTTTGAATACTCTAGGCTGAGATGGCGTGGTAGGAGTGGATGAAGGATTATGGATTGGTGGGGGATTAGGACTATGGATTGGTGGATGAGGATTAGATGGGGGAATGGAATTGGATGCAGGACTGGGATTGGATGCAAGACTAGGAATAGATGGGGGATTAGAAGTAGATGGAGGGTTAAAGTAGGGATATTGGTATGGTGAATTAGGACACGAGGATGTAGGTGGTGGATTGTAGTAAGGGTATTGGGATGGTGAATTAGGATGGGAAGATTGATATGGTGGATGGAGATAGGGAACTATGGATGTCAGATTAGGATAAGTTGATGTGGATGTTGGATTAGAATAGGAAGGTGCAAATGTAGGATTAGGGTGAGTAGATTGGTATGTAAGATTAGGGTAGTGGGTATATGCAGATGAAGGATTGAGATAGGAGGATGTGGATGGGGGATTAGGATAGGGTTATTGTGATGGAAGACTAGGATAAGAGGATGCGGGTGTTGGATAAGAGGATGATGTAGATGAATGATATGATGGATATGATGGATATCCCTTGTCAAAGGTAGCATAAGGAGCATGATTAGGCATGGATGAAGACATAATAGGCATGGATGAAGACATAATGGGATAACTTGAAGGGGTGATTGGATTTTGGAAAGCAAGTGGAGAAAGCTTACTAGCAATGAGAGTGTCAAGGGAATCTATGTCATATTCTTCTTGATCGACAATACTTTTGTTGTCGTCGACATAATTAGGGTTTCCCTTGACCACTATTGATGGAGGATAAGGATTCATGATGATGAAAGGATAAAGAGAATTGTTTAAAGATTTTGGATGGGAACGGACTAAAGCTCAAATTAGGATTTAGGTTAAGCTCATATCAGGATTGGATTAAAGCTCAAATTAGGATGATTGGATGGTGTGAGGGGATTGATTCTGATGATCGGATTTGATGATCAAAGGATGATTATGACACTGATCCACTTTGAGATGGAAGTAGATTGATTGGGTCGAAGGTGATTGGATAGGGATGTGATTGAATTGGATTGGGTTGGATTGGATCGATGATTGATAAGAATGATGGATTGGATAGGATGACGAAAGGGATTGGAAAACCCCATTCAGAGATTACCTTAGGTGACTTAGGATACTGATTGATTGGATTAAAGGATAAAAGGATGATTGTGGCACCGAATCCACCTTGAGATTGAAAATGGATTGATTGGGCCAACAATAATGATTAAGTTAGGATAGATGAAAATCCTAAGTGGGTGTTGATGATGACGATCAGATTAGACACTTAGGTCAATTTGGATAATCACCTGGAATGAAGTTCAGAGGATTTGGATGGGGAAAACGATGATTTGATTAGAGAAATGGATGATAGAAATGGATGAAAAAATACTCAAAATGAGTAAACGGTTGACCAAAACAGATGAACGAATACTCCAAACAAGTAAATGACTTCTCACAATAAATGAATGATTCTCAGAACAAGAGGATGAAGGCTCAGAATGAATGATAGATTACTCGGCATGAGTAGATGATTGATCAAAATGGGTGAACAAGAGCTCGAAATCATAGAAGAAGGTTCAGAATGGATGGAAGTTTACTCGAAATGAGTGAATGGATGATTAGAATGGATGAATAGGACAAAAGTGAAGAAGATGGAGGGATGGATCTTAAGATTTGTTTCAATATCCAAAGATCTTGACTGCAGATGGACTAAAGCTTAGATTAGGGTTTTGGTTAACCTCAGATTGGGATTAGATTAAAGCTTAGATTAGGATTGGATTGAAGCTTAGAATTATTGGAGGATGTGATGGGATTGATTCTACACCAAGTTTCGAGGTTTAAAGGACGTAAGGTGTTGACAATCAAATTTTTCCAGATTTGGCAATTTTCAAAAATTGTCAAATTTTGCCATTTTAGGAAACTTCACAGACATACTTTTAAGAGTCCAATTGTTTCCCAAAAAATACCAAAAACTAAGATAGGATGAATTTCCAACTAACATCCCAAATCTAAGACATGCATTTCGAGTTATTAATGAAAATGATTTTTCAAAAAATGAAAAAAACACGAATTTGCTATTTTGAGGGTCAAGATCAAAGTTTGATGTAAAATATGTAACAGTTGTGGAGCTTAAAAGATTGAATCCACATACCTCATAAATACACATCACCATGAAATTTCAGCTCATGGTTTGAGTCAAAAGTTATGGCCTCCGAAAGTTTCGGCATAAAAATCAAAACTCTCAAAACAAAGTCTAGGTGATTGGGATGGATGATCCGATGATGGATATGGACTCTAACGATGTTCTAAATAGCACTTATGTGATTTTGGTGATGAAATGATGAATTACTAAACAGTGTTGATGATGGGAAAACGGGTGCTCGAAATGACTAAACGAAGGGTGAAATGATGAAACATATGATAAAGTTGACCGGTCAAGGGTTGGGTTCGCCTGTCCAAAGGTCAGGTTTGCCTATATAGAGGTCAGGTTTTCCTGTCCAGAGGTCAGGTTAGCCTTTCTAGAGGGAAAATTCACCTGTCTAGAGGGCAAGTTTACCTGTTTGGAGGGAAAATTCGCCTATCTAGAGGGCAAGTTCACCTATGGAGCAAAATGTGGTCAAAATGACTAACATAGGTTCAAAATGGCTGGTTTAGAGGTCAATTTCAACCCTAGATGGTCAGGTTCACTTGTCCAAGGGTCAGGTTTTCCTGTATGGAGGTCAAATTTGCCTGTCCAGAGGTCAAATTCACCTATTTGAGGGAAAATTCGCCTGTCTAGAGGTCAAATTCTCTTGTCCAGAGGTCAAATTCACCTATCCAGAGGTCAAATTCACCTATCTAGAGGGCAAGTTCACCTATCCAGAGGGAAATTTTTCTTGACTAGAGGGAAAGTTTGCCTAACTAGAGAGCAAGTTCACCTATGGAGCTAAAGTTGGTCAAAGTTGGCTGAAAGAGGCTAGTTCAAGGTCAAGTTCGCCCTTGGGTGGGTTAGGTTCACTTGTTCAGAGGTCAGGATTTCCTTGGACAAGTTTAAAGTTGAATTTTGGACAAGATGACTAAGGCAAAGGACCCAAAACACAACAAACATCAATCAAAAGGATATGGTTGAGTCAATTAATAAGACAATCACTGGTTTGGCACAAGGAAGACAATTCAGACAATACAAACCTGAGTCTAGTAGAGAGGGTATAGCCAACATAGTCTTATATTCTAGGATGAGCATGGTTGCTAGGGAGTTCTCGATATACACCCAGTACGTGAGGCCCAAATTGTGAACACCAACCCGTTACAAGCGTGAGTCCGAAACCTTAAAGGCTCAGACCAACTCTTCACGTCATCTCAATGCTTCACCAATTACAACGTGGTTGGATTGAGGTACAACTTTCACTCTCCCTCCTTTATATACCATGCCGGTACACGTGGTTGGAATCGTCCCTTAGGGTGATGAAATCTCTAAGCAGGTCCTGCTAAAAAGAGAAAAAGAAGTGACTCAAAGGACTTGGTAAGCTACAATTTCTCATCACCCAGGATCGCCAAATGGTGCAAGGGGATTGGATACATCAAATAGCTTACCAACAAGCACCACAAACAAGGTTAATTGACACCCCTAGTTAAACTATGTGCCTAAGTTATGCAAAATGACAAGCAATAGTTGACAAATAACTAACCCTACAAGGAAACTCCGTTAGTGATCTTTTTATCTTATTTCTCGTGAGAATGTCAATTAGATGCTTGTGAAAACACAAACAAGACATGTTAGGAGCATTAGAAATAGTCAAAATAGCCAAAAAAGTGTTGAAAACTAAAATTTCACCTTCTAGAAAAAGCTATCTAGGGAAAATTTGCTTGTTTGGAGGGCATATTCGCCTATCTGGAGGGAATATTCAGCTATCTGGAGGGAAAGTTTTCCTACCCAGAGGGAAAGTTCGCTTTTCAAGATTGAAAATTTGCCTATCTAGAAGGAAAGTTCGTCCCTTTGTGAAAAATTTTCAAAAAGTCAATTTCTGAGTTTGTGGAGGGCAGGTCCGCCCCTGGGCAAGGTCAAGTCTGCATGTGGAGGGCAAGTTCATCTATCAAGTTAGGTCCACCCCAGGAAGGTCAAGTATGCCCCTCTGCAGGTATGGTCCACCCCTCTGTAGGTCGGGTTTGCCCCTCTGTAACTTGCACCTACAAAAAGTCAAAAAATAGCAAATGTGAAAGCAAGAGACCCGTTTGTGGGTCCCACTAGGCATGCCAGAAATGTGATAGGGAAAAAATACTTGCTAGGAAATGAACAACAAACAAAAGAGTGAAAATAACAACTAAAAACACCCTACACCTCAAGATTAGCCTAATGATTAACTTAACTAAGCAAAATGAAATATTTCACCTTGTTGAGTTGTCCATTGGTTGGCCCTTCGATCTTGGATGTTGTATGCTCCTTGGATGGCAAGAAATGCAAGCTATGAGATGAGATTAGAATGAAAAGATGAGTGAAAATGGATGCAAGTATGAAAATATGGTTAAGTATGGCTCAAAGAATTTTTTTGCAAGAGTTTGGCTAGCATGAATGATCTCCCTCAAAATGAGAGAAAAAAAGGAGTATTTATAGAGAATTTTGGACTCTCTAGGGAAATGGATGGTCAAGATTAAGCCACCAAGATCAAGATGTAGGGCTAAGGTGAGTTGAGAACTCACAAGCCCTCACATCTTGACATGTGGCATGTGAAATGGCTTAAAAAATGTGATGTGTGCATGAGGTGGAAATAGGGTACATGACATGGAGGTACTACATAGTACCTTGGGATTGGACAAGATCTCCTCATAAAGGAGGTCCTTGTCCCCAAGTGGGTGAGATGACATGTGAGGAATTAAAAATTCCTCGAATATCCACATGGGGATGAGAAAAGGAATTTTAAATTTCAAGGAATGCATTGGGGGATTAAAAATTCACATGGGGAATGGGGGTGCCTTCTCCAAAATGAGAAAGCCTTTAATAGGGTTGACTTAGGACACATGACATGGAGATTAGATTGACCTAATTAAGTGATTAAGGTTGTGCAAGTACCTGATTAGACAAATTAATGACATATTAGAAGAGGGTTAGATTTCACATGTGACTTGATGTGACAAGTCAAAGATCACATGGGGAAAAGAAAAAGAAATTTAATATTCCTTGGAAGGATAAAAGGAATTAAAAATTCCTTAAAAGGTTCATTAGGCTAGTTAATGAAGGATTAGAGGAGGGTTAGGTGGCTAAGAGAGATTAGAAGCCAACTTGCAAGAGTTGGAGGATGTGACACATCCTAATCAAGGATTAGGCATGTGCAAATCCCTAATGATGAGATTAGGAGAATAATTAGGATTATGAAAGAGATGTGACATATGAGGAATTAAATAAATGTCATATTTATTTAATTCATTTGATGAAAAGGGGGATTGAAGAGATAAGGTATTTATTTATTAATTAAATACCTTAGGGATTTGGTAGAATTAAAGATATTAATTAAATAATAGCGATATTACTTAATTAATGCAAATAAGGGGATGCTTAGATGAAAGGGGATAAATGTGGATAAAATTAAGTGTCCAAATTTAGGTGTCTACACATACTATTAGTGGCTTGTTGATTTTAAGTTGCTTTGTATAGTTAGACTGGACCTTTATATTGCATTAGTTCAATTGTGAATGTTTATGCATGGATGTTTACAATTTAAAAATCTTTGAGTATACCTTAGAAGATTGCACCATTTTTGTGATATTGTAGATTTAATCTTGGTTAAGAAGGAGTTGGTTTATTAGGGAATCTATCTATCTAAAGCATTAATCATTGTTGTGAGTGTCCTTAGGTGTTAGATTAGGATCTCTCTCTCAACCCTCTATCTTTTGATATTTCTTTAGATTAGTTTTAGAATCAAAAGCATCACCACATTGCCACATTTGCTGATAAATCATTTTCAAATATTTGATTTGAAAATTACAGTTGAGCTTTTCACACATTTTTAGATTTCACAAAACCTCATTTGAGATTGACGCTTACAACATTGTTGAATTGTAAGGCCCCTTGTGTTACTAGCAAAACACATCATCACTGAGTTATTTTTTGCATTTTCAAGACCTAACATTAGAGACCTTGGGGTTTTTGTTTCAAGTTTACTGATAGAAATCGCCTTTCAAGAGAGATAGAGTACTTTTTCTTTATTTGTGTTGAGCAATGCTAAAACACCCATCAACACATGGTTAAGAGAAGGGGATGGAAATATAAAATATTTCTATGCATCTGCAAGGGGAATATGTTCAATAAATAGGGTGGAGAACATTCTATGTGAGCATGAATTGATGGTCAATGAAAAGGAAAGAATAGAAGCTGAGGTGATTAAATACTTTAAAAAATTTCTCGAGGTGAGGCAAGAGAATTTCAGAGAGGATGAATAGCTTCTATCTAGCATTCCTCAATGCATTGAAGAAGAAGATAATAGGTTGCTTGGGGAGTCACTCATGGAGGAAAAGTACATAAACCAACATGTAAATTTCACTTGGACAAATCACCAGGGTCTAATGGCTTTACAACAATGTTCTACCAAAGATGTTGGCATTTCCTGGGGAAGGATGTATGGAATCTAGTTGATAATTTTAGAAAAAGTAGAAATTTTGTAAAAGACATCAATAATATAGTAATAATAGCTATTATACCAAAGAAAAATGAGTACAAATCCTTTGTTGATTACAGGCCAATCTCACTATACAATACAATTTACAAGATCCTATCAAAAGCATTAGTGAACAAAATGAAGAAGGTAATGGTGAAGATTATCTCTATGGAGCAGAATAGGTTCACTCCAGCAAGAGAAATAATTGATAGCATTATATCCACTTTAGATACTCTACACACAATCACTTCAAAGAAATTGAAAGGTATGATAATCAAACTCGATGTAACTGAAACGTATGATAAGGTTCATTGGTTTCTTGCTAACAGTAATGAAAATATTCAGCTTTTCAAATCAATGGTTAGAAATGATTTAAAATTGTATTTCAAGTCCTTAGTATTTTATTTGTAATAATGACTGAGGAAATGGGGAGGTATATTAAGAAACTAAAGGATGAAAGATTATGGAAGGGGATTAAGGTGGTGGATGGTATTGACCCTATGTCGCATAATCAATTCATGGACAATGCTATGCTATTTGGTGAAGCTAATTTGAAAGAGGTAGAGGTAATAAGGAGTGATTTGGAGAAATACTCAATGGCCTCAAGCAAAATACTAAATAAAGAAAAAACAAATTTATTTTCTTTAATTGCAAAAAAGTTGCACATTAAAAGATTTCCAAAGCTCTTGATTTCTCCATCGGTCATCTCCCTTCAAAATGATTGGGGGTTCCACTTTTCCAGGGAATGTGTAAAATTGAACATTAGGATGAAGCGTTAAGTAAATGCAAAAATAAATCATTGACGTGGCAAAGCAAATGGCTTTCCCTAGTGGGAAGGATTTTAAAGATAAAATATGTATTATCAGTAGTACCTATTTATGTTATGTCCTACTTCAAAGTAACTAAAAAAGTGCTACATAAAGTCAAAGGTTACCTAAAGAATTTTTTAGAGGGAGCAAAGGAGGCATGGAAAATCCCTCTAATAAAATGGGAAACAACTTTCCTACCAAAGTAGAAAGGAGGGGCAGGTTTGATGAGAATGGACACAAAATTTGGCTCTTGGCAGCAAGTTAAGTTGGAAAATCTATAGGGATCCAGAGAGGATGTGGTGCAGGACCATATACAAAAAATATCTTGATGAAGATGATCCCAAGAGAATTTTAACATTGG
>VDFB02000003.1:255204467-255238939 GCA_007258455.2 Sequoia sempervirens
CTTGAGAACATAAAAAAATTATAGATTGGAAAACAAAATAAATGTGTCATATTACTTGAATCAAATCTAATAAAGTTTGACTTTATTGCATACTTGTTATAAATATCTCACATGAACCAATGAAATTCAATGTGCCTCTATCTACCCTTGACATTAATGTTTAAAGGCTTGTTGACATGAAAAGTAATGTTGATTCCTTACCTAATGGAAACAAAAAAAGACATACATATAAAAATCAAACACAATTCAATTTCTATTAAAAATTTTACATATCCATTTTTTGTTGGATTTTTGGATCCTAGACTTGAGATGCACAATGTTAAGAGATCCATGACACATTCAAGGTTCTTTAAGTGCTACATATTTGGATTTTGTGTATGATGATGATAAGTTATTGGCTAAGTTCTTCCCATGAAATTTAATAGTATTATCTTCCATTTGGGTCTATTTTTTAATATTGAAATTGTGAATGCAAATATTAGAATGTTAGATTGAAGTTTATTATTTTAGATTTTTTATTTGTAAAACAAGGATCTACAAAGTATATACATTCTTAACATTTGCATGTGCAAATTGAGATGAATGTTAAGAACTAAAGTTGTTAGAGGCTACCACTTAATTATGGATCTTCTAATGCTTCATCACCATCATCCTACCCTTGTAAATTTGAAAGAAAATTATTTCCAAAGGATAGTAAAAATAATGGAAATGACCATTGTACAAACTATACATTATAAATGTTTCTAATATAATTATGACTCCTAAAGCCTCCAACTTTTTCCTTTTTGTAAAGTATTAGCTGGAATTTACTTAGTGCTTGCATGATTACACTTCCTCCTAATTAGGCCATTAGATAAATCCTAAAATTATTCCCAAAGATATAATGAGAAAAGAATTTTGTTATTAAATTGTAGAGTTAATTGTAATTATACTCAACATTTTATGGGATGGGAATAATTGATTAAGGTTTGATTGATAAAAAAATAGGTTGAGGGTTAATATTGGGGTCAATCCTTCAATTGTTCCTCCTAATGAAAATTTAAATATTTTACACTAAATAAATCTAATAAAATGGTTTTATATGAGGCTCATGAGATTGAGGTACATATACATGTTGACGAGCTTGAAATCATTGATTCACCTATGTATGTGAGGAATGATAATTTGTTGGTATTAATAAAAATTATAAGGGTACTTATTCTTCTTCTTATATACTAGTGATTGACTTTTATATAAATTTCTATGGACTAACTAGTATTCAAACTTAGGACCTCCCATTTGGTGTTAGGATGCTCTACTATTGAGCTAATGGCTCACATTGTGATGAGTTTTTTTATGGCTTAGGTGTGTATCATTTCTCCAACACACTCCCTTGAACCACAACATAGGTGTCAAATGCACCTAGCTTGGCTCTAATACCATACAAGAATACCAATTATGAGGACCTCCTATAAAAATATGACATGAAAAACCATGAACAATATTTAAAAGATAATCCATAGTCTATCTTATTATTTATGCATATTTTCTAGGACCACCTATGCCCAAAACACAAAATAGTTTTTGTAAATACACCAATTAGATCTTATAAAATGCATTACTTATATCAAATTATATGGTGAATTAAATATAATTAATGATTACTTTTTCTTTTAGTATGAAAGAGGTTAAATTCCAATATATGTTCTAGTGGGCTTGATTGAGTGACAAGGTGGAGTGATTGTTGTAATGAAGAACTTGCTAGGAAAGCTAACCAAGTTAAAATGTACACCTATACATACATCATTTTGGTAATATAGACCTATGTCATAAAACACAATTGAATCCTATTAGTTCCAAAGTATTTTAGCAAAGAAGAGATAGAGGAATTTCCAACATGAGGCATAATTCAATCATAATATAATAAAACCATTAATCCATAGTTCTATGTATAAATGGATTGTTGTAGAGGAAAAGATACACATTTAATTTGCAAGGCATAACTCAACAATATGAAAACATATAGTAGAATATTGTACATTATTCTCAGGATTTTTTCTTATTTGTGAGAAATGCAAACCTTCCATGCTAATTTTCTCTAAAACACACAAATATAGGGTGCAGTGTAATATCCCACCCTTTCCTAAATTTTTCCATAGCTAGTGATATGATAATATCCCAACAACTCTATGAATTTTAAAATTGAATGTTATGGACTATATTAAAATTATTTTGTGGACTAATAAACTAAAGAATATTCTTGATAGTTAATTACACGTCTCTTGAGAAAAACAATGATTTAATATCTTATGAGTATTAAATTAGATTATGAGTATAATGTAAAGAATTATAGTCATGATTTTGTAATTGTCATGTAATAGACATAAATATCATTCCTTTTGTTGGTAAAACTACATATTTAGAGTAATATTATGAAGGTTAAATTTAAATGGTTTATCTAGCACTCAAATAATCATTCTAGACTAATATTTGATTTAAAATTTCTTTTACAATGATTATTGATTATATTTAATAAAAAATACTTGATATTCCCACCAAGTTATTAAGGGTGCAAATCAACTATTGACATGGACTAAACTATTGCAAACAAGGTAAATATATAGTAGGAGAATCAACTAATGGTGAGGCACTTTAAGTCTAATCAAACATACAATATACCAAATAATATTAATGAAATAGTGGAGAAAATAAATAAATATTCAAACCTCATGAACACTAGAATTATAATATGGAGAAACCCTTTCAAAAAATCCCACTACTAAAGAGATATGAAACTTTTTATTAATATTCATAAGAAGATTATAACAATCCAATCCACTCAATCTTCTTTAGTCTAATGTTTTGGCTATTTCTACATAACACTATTTAAACCTTATGTCATACATTAAATTATATATAGAGCAAGGGAAACAAGAAATGATCAATTAATTTATGTAATGAGTGGAAAAAAATCATGGTCCACAAGAAAAGAACACATGCCCCACTATGCATTGGAACATGTACACAAAATATAAATGAACTAATGATATAGGACCTTAAATCCCATAACCTTGATAGTAACCACTCCCAATACTAGTGCTTTATGATGAAGATGTCAACTACAATAAGTCTCATCTATTATGAAAAGATGCTCCACTCTTCCCAATGTAACTCCTAATACAATAATCATCATGATCTCCTTATTTAATTTTATTATAATAATATCTTGAGCCATTGCTTACCTTTTCATTTTTTCTCACATATCACACTATAAAATTTTGGAGCTCATTTTCACTTTGCGAGAGTCTCTCGAGGGTTTTAATGGTGTCCAAATTGATATTTTTTAGCTTAATGCATCAAGCTCATTAATATTTTTAATTTTATGAAAATATTAAAATCAAAGCTCTAGACTGTAATTTATGCCCTTTAGAAAGAATTTAGAAAAAAACAACATTAAAGATAAGATTTTAAGTGAATGGAACACTAATCCCAACTTACACCAACCAAGTACAAATGGGTATTTAGCTTCATGGAGATTCATTCATGGTTGGTGATGGTGCATGAGTAGGCTAATAGAGGAAGAAAGACCATATGTTCATTAAGAAGAAATTGGGAGAAAAAATAAGCTAACTTTAAATTTGTAATGATAAGATGATCTTGATTGAATTATATATATATAGTTCATATGAGAACCAAGGATAACATACTAGAGTAAATAAGCTTCGATAATAAAGGAATCTTGTAAGTATGGGGAAGAAAAAAATATCAAACTAAATGCACTACCAAAAGATAGATCAATTGGGATTTTTTTATAGGAAAGTGTGATATTTAATTGAAATCCTAATGTATTAATGTTGTATCTTCAACAATCTTGGAATGAGTACTTGGATGCCTATGTTGTCAAAAGATATTATTATTTTACTATTAATTCTCCTCATGTTGAAATTTCCATGAACTAGTTAGGATGCAAATCTCCACCACTAAGCTACCCACCCACTTTATGACAAGTCAATTTACGATTTAGGTACGCTAATTTTTTTGACACCTTTTTCACATTGTGAGATATTACCAAATAATTATAATGGTCATTTGGTTTTGTGTGGAACATGAACCATGTAAGGGTGTGTTTATTGATCTTACTCACCAATAAAATGTATGCATTGAATAATTTTTGTTTTATCATCATTTTATCAACAAGCATATGCATATTTGAAGGTTTATTTAAAATTGACTAATGATATGTTGATTGAAACTATAGGATACATTATTTTACCTTAATTTTTTGGTCTAAAAGATGAGGGAAGTTCTTATTCTATGTCATATTCTTTCTTCTTTAGATGTATCTCATATTTTATTTGGGTATCCATGGATAAAGCAATATCAAGCAACATCATCTATGTTATGCCATCAAGGTATCAAATATGTTTGAGCACTAGTAAAGAGGTTACAATTGCAAGAGATCGTATATGCCTTTATTTTAGATTAAGTCATTTAACCTTAAATAATTTTAAGAACATACATAAGGATCCTCTATATAAGTGCAAGGATTCTTTGCCTAATTTGTAAAATTTTTCAAAAGGAATAAATAATGGTGGGAAAATCAAGACAAGATGCAACAATTTAGAATTCCTAAAGGGTTTACAATTATTAGAGCCAAAGTAGGTTATATGTAGGTTTATATTATAAAATGATTAAGAATCTATAAGGCCAAAAGAACCATAAGCATTGCAAACTTTAGTTTAGAAGCATAAGGGATTGGATATTTTCATTCCTAAACATGGTTTTCATAAAAAAAATTACTCATGTAGCAAACACACTATAGAATTCACAAAGAAGGTTAGGGTTTTTAGCTTCATTTGTTATATGGAGATATTTTATTGTAATGTAGTAATCAATGATATGATTCTTGATTTTTTATAAGATTTAATATTATAACACCTTAACAAATCAAGCTATGACTTTCATGGTTCACCCCTACATGTATGAAATTTTGCATTTTCATCTACAAGTTTAACCCTAAATTTGTAGTTTTAAAATTATTTTGTGACCTTGACCCCTACACTTCTAGTCTTTAGGAATTTATTTATCTCCATTTTTTAGACTATGTTGAGAGCCATTATAATGTTTTTTTGCACTAACTTTTGGAGGAAACTCATTTTTCCTTACTCAAACCCTTGGATTATGCAAAACGGGGAAGCAAAATACTATATTGAAAATGCTTTAAAAACTTTCAAACAAGTGCAATTTGAATTCAACAAATTTAAAAAAAATTGCATATAGGGTTTCAAAATTAAACAAATACATGCATTTTGAACTCTAAAAAAATGGAATTTTAAATACCTCGTGCTCAATAGTGGTCGATATGCGAATTGGAATGATGAAGTTTGAAGAGAGGACCCAAAATTTGCTTTCGTCGGTGAGAAATTTTGTTGGGTCGCCATTCGAATTATGTTCACCACACGCAGGGATAGTGACTGACTGGTAAATTCACAGTAAAAATGTGAAAGTGAAAGCATTTTTTTTGGTTTTGTCATATTCAAGGGGTTCGGCTGAACCCAGGTTCGGCCGAACCCACTTAAATATTGTTTTTTATTAGGCTCGGTGACTGGTTCGGCTGAGCCATGGGTTCGGCCGAACCAATTAAATGGTTCGGTTGAGCCATATGGTTCGGCCGAACCCATTTGATATGAAGAGGGAAAATTTTGAAATTTCCTTCCTCTTCAAAAGTGTAAACCACTTATGTGGCTTCACCCTACCTTCTCTCCCAATCTCTCCCACTCCCACCCTCTGTCACACTCTGTCCCACTCTCTCCCACAAGAATACATACATACATACATGACACACTAGCATACATATACATACAAACATATCAAAATAATTCATTAAAGTGGCATTTAACTAAAGGAAGACATAACACAAGCGCGTTATGTGTTGCTAAAAATGTTCCCCGGAGAAGCAAAAAATGTCAAAACTAACACATAATGTGCTCATGTTATAATGAAAGTGCGTTATAACGCACTCACATTATATTTTTCTTTGGGAATCCCTGAGCCTTAGCTTTGGTATTTTCCTTGGAATTCCAACCCAAAGGCTTGGAGAGCATTCCCAATGACCGGAGATGTGTTTTTGTAAATTCTACAATTTTTCACATAATCAGGTTCGTGCTCACTATCAAGATTGCATCTAGTTCAATATCGACAAAATCGAACACATGGGTAATGTTAGGTTCTCTCTTAGCTTTCCAACGATGTAATTTCTTTCACTTTCTGACAATGTTAAGCCTTTCATCCATAATTTTTTTTTTTGTATGTCCATTTTTTGTCAAAAAGCAGTGTTTGGTGTTTTTTTCATTATAAATTAACCGTTCATCAAATTTTCAAATAAATTACATTTTTAGAAACTAGACTCCATTCTACAAATTTTAAAAAATAATTTAAAAAAAATTACTTTCCAAAATGTGTAGGGGGAACACTGCCAAAATTCTGCTTTTTAGGAAGTGCCCACTTAGAAAATTAGTAAAATATCAAATATTCATTAAAAAATTATCAAAAAAAATCGTGCATCAACTAGATACTATTAGCTAACTTCTAACCTTAGCAATTTTAAAAATACTAAAAAAAAATTCATCGTGCTAGGGTCATACAAGAGTTGCTATGTTATGTTTTTCTGACAAAAACAACAACAATTTGTGTACATCCCTCTTTTGAACCCCTTAATCTCAACCATTTTCAAAATAAATTAGTAGTTTAGAAAGTAGACTTGGAGCACTTCGATCCTTATTTTTGTTCCATCTCAAAATTTTGAGTGTAGCTATCCTTAATTTCACATCCAAGATCAATATTTCCTTATTTCAGAAAAAAAGTGTCCACTTAAGCCCCCTTTTTGGGAACCATCTTGGTGCACTTACCTATAAAGCATAATTTATGTTTGTTGAAAGTTGAGAATTTTCTTTAAAAACCCTTTTCGTTTCATCAAATTTAGGTAAAAAAAAAGTTGTCAACCACATACCCTACACATACCCATCATATCACCACTTTTTGGCCCATCATGATGCTGCACATACCCTTGTTCTTCTAGGAAGGAAAACACATCATTTTCATGATCTATAATATTCTCTTTTCTCCAATACTAGGTCATGTTGTTTAAATACACTTGTTTTCCTTTTATATTGTTTGCACAACAAATGATGTAGTGGCTAAGGAACTAAACTTTTGCATTTGAAATCAAGGTTCAAATACCACTTACTCCATTGGATAAGATTTGCATTAAATAATTTTTCATCCACTAGTCTAAGTATAGCATGCAAATGAATTAGTGGTAAAGCAAGTGTAATATTTTGGAGGAGATATTGGGTTCAAATTCCCCCAAATTTGCTCCATGAACAAATCTTCCAAAAATATTCCACTTTCCCATATTGGTCCACGTAGCATCCTCTAATTGGTCTATGTGGTAGCCATTGGTTGGTCCACGTGGAACTCTTTGATGCGTCTTTGTGGTTCCATGTCCCAACTTCCAATTTTTCCATGTGTCAATTTATTACCTTGCCACGTGTCATTTATTTCCATGTTACACATGTCATTCTCATCTTTCCATGTGTCAATCTATGATTGTTCCACATGTTAGTGTGCCCATTTTTTTCCTTCAACTTTCAAAGGCCATAAGTTTTGCATACAACATCTGTTTGAGCTCATTCAAAGTATGTTGGAAAGCTCTTGATAAGCTCTACAACATGGAGACCTTTGTATCAGTATTTAAAACTATAAATTTGGATTAGTTGGGGTAATCCTATTAGATCACTTCATGACCTAAAATAATCTTAATTAGGTTGGCCTAAAGGAAACATATACACCTCAACCATGCAAGATCAAATAGGTCAGCACCAAACACTTCCAAAATATAAAGAAGTGAAGAAAAACCACACCACTACTTAACTGGGACCCAAATCTACACTGAAACACTTCTGAACACTTCCTCAAACAATAATTATCCTCTGTAATTAGTGCTAACACACCTCGTCAACCAAACCTATATTAACACCCTTAACAATTAAGTTCATGCTTAACAAGGTATGAAAATAACTTTGCAGACCCCACAAAAACACTCCATAATACCCATACAATATCTTATAATATATTCAAGCATCATTATAATATTTTGTACAACTACTACAACCACTTGTAACTCAAGAACACCTTCATTCTATACAACCAAAAATATTGGCACAAACATCCAACACACCAGAAAACTTTGCAAAATAACTCAACACCTAAAAATTCAAGGGAAGGTAGATATAAATGATATAAACACTTTCCTAGATCTGCAACAATAGA
This sequence comes from Sequoia sempervirens, assembly GCA_007258455.2. Classification (NCBI taxonomy): domain Eukaryota; kingdom Viridiplantae; phylum Streptophyta; class Pinopsida; order Cupressales; family Cupressaceae; genus Sequoia; species Sequoia sempervirens. The sequence goes on from VDFB02000003.1 coordinate 255,212,778, forward strand.
ACCTTTACTTTAGAGGAATGTAGAATAATCTCACTTCTCCTAGATAGCTTGTTCACCAAACATAAATACTTCCAAACACATCTTTCACTGTAGTATGATCCAAAACCTAAAACTCTAAATACGATAAGTCTCTGAACACCTTTGATCAGCACATCCAAACCACATGAGCATATCTTCAATCATTAAGGGTAAAATCGAGAAGTTGGGTACACGTAGAGGGGAAGTTTCAGCCAAAAAAAAATCTCATAGAAAATGCGTACGTGTTATTTAAAAAATGCGTATGGGTTATGCTTCGGGTACCTAAGCCTTAAAAATTGTGTATGCACTAAAAAATGCATACACATTTTATAACACATACAAGTCATTTATTTTAAAAAATAAATACCTTTTAGAAATGTGTACATACATGTTTTAAAACTCAAAATGCGTACGCATTTCTAAAAAGTATTTTTTTTTAAATAATCAAGAAAATAAAGAACACATATGTGTTTTGTAATGTGTGCGTTTTTAAAATTTTGAATTCCCAACCCACATGCTACCTCATTTTTAAGCTCAAGAAAAGCTTGGCAACCCGACCCTTAGCCTTGGACCTGCACCTAAAAAACTAAGGCAGATTGAAGAAGAATTTCCAACTTTGGCAATATGGCTAATGGACTTTTTCTTCTGAATCAATCTATAAAATTAAAACCCATTAGAGACTATGATTTCTACTTTCCAAATATATATTTTTTATTAATATTGGATTATGTTTGCTATTTTTTAATTAATTTCTAAGCAAACTAGTCCTTAAACTTGAACTATTAGGCTTTTTTTTTTTATAATTTTTTTTTTTGGTTAAGTTTCTTATAAAAAAAATTATATGGCATCAAACTTTAGACAATTCTCTACACAATGAAAAAAAAATTCAAAAAATGTTTAGTTTAGGTCCAATTATGTTGTCCATACACGTTGATTTTTAAAAACAATTAAGGCCAATAGAAATTCAATAAAAAAAAAATATTCAACAAAAAATTACAAAAAAGATGCCACATCAATCTTCATGTTTTTAGCTCTCTTTTCCCAGAAGGAATTAGAAAAATAATTTTATTTGGGTCTAAAAGTGGTGTCTGTACACATGCTTGGTATGGTAAAAAATAGGGACTTTTAAAAAGTGGTTTTTATAGATCCCTATCATAATTTAATTTCTATAATTTGGGTATTTGAATAATTTACATATTTGGAAACTATATTCAAAATGATAAATTTCATATTACTGAATTTTTTCAAGATTCATTGTGTAAGTGCCTCAAATTTTCAGTCCAAGTGTGATTTTTTTTGAAAAAACAACAAAAACACTGACTTTTTGAGCTTTTTGTGTACCCAACTTCTTGCTTTTCATGTGAAGAAATGCAGAGCAAAGCAATGAACACCACTCTATCACAATCAACTCTCTTTTATTCAAATTTTCTCAACAACACTTGGAAACCAAGTGACCCAACTTCATCAACAACATTACTAACATATGTGCAACACATCAAAATTTCCAATAACACCTTCCAACTACAACAATCTTCCCAACCACAAGTTAGGCCAACAACCTTTGCAAATCTACTGAAGTAGGACATTAATGACAACACCAACATGTGTTGACATCAATACCAACAATTACAGGAACATCATCAATACCAATAGTATTCCAACACTGTCTTCATATAAGGGGTTGACATCAATGATAACACCTAAGCAACTCACTAAAAAACTCAATCTTACAACATCTCCAAACTTCCAAAATCTCCCCCTTTGTCATTGATGGCAACACCTTCTTTTTGAAAAACCATCAACAAAAAAATAAAACAACAACAATATTGCAATAGATAGTACTCCCCCTAACTAGGACAAATCTTTACTATTCATCCCCTCTCTTCACAGACTTCTTTTCCTACAACACCAACAACACTTGCATTCTAGATCACTCTCCTCCTTTGCTCCTAAAAAATATTCTCCATACACTACACAAAATTTGTTCATGTTTTTCTTCATATTCTCTCTCCCCCTATGGTCTTTAGGATATATTCACTTCTGCACTATGGTTGTTCAACCAACTCTCCCCCTTTGACATCAATGGAAAAGGGCCATAGACTCATCCAACTCTCTTACTCCCCCCTTAGACAACAGTCAAAGGGAAACACCTGCATACACCAATTGCAACACTAAAAAGCAACTACACTCACTCTCCTACACTCTCTTTTCTGTATTGAACTCTTTTTCTTTCCTCTATACTCACTTTCCTACACACTCTCCCTTAGGGGCACACAATATGCTCTATCAAAATACACCATCCAACAACCACTACTACCTACCCCCTGTGAGAGGTAGCCTTCAACATCAATCCAATACTAAGAATGTATATTGAAATGCTTCTTAGACAGATGCAAACACTTATGCATCTAGTTCAAAGGAGGGGCAATAACCCCTAACTTCTCCTAGAGATACTCAAAAGTACCTTTTGGAAGAGACTATGAAAATATTAGTAACCTGACATTTAGTAGGCACATACTCCAACTTCACCTCATTCTCTACAACTTTCTCTCTCAAGAAGTGATATCGGATTGTGATATATTTTGTTCTTGAATGCATTACCAGATTCTTTGAAATATTGATTGCACTTGTATTGCCACACATGATAGAAATAGGTTCATCATATGAAATTAATATCCTTCAATGTTTGCTTCATCAACAACACCTATGTACAACATGATATTACCACAATATATTCTACTTCTATGGTAGATAATGATACTGAATCCTGCTTCTTACTTAACCATGAAACAAACCTACTTCCAAGAGAGAAAGCACCACCACTTGTAATTTTCCTATCATCTACACATCCAACCCAATCAACAGCTATATATGCACTCAAGGAGAATTCAATATCCTTAAGAAACCACAAACCATAATCCGGAGTGCCCTTCAAATATCTAAATATCCTCTTCACTGTTGCAACATGAGATTCTCTGGGAACTTCTTGAAATATAGCCATGAGATAAATTGAATGCATGATATCTAGTCTAGTAGTAGTAAGGTATAATATTCCACTAATCATTGATTTATACTTGCTCTAATCTGTCTTAGGATATTCATCATTCTTGCTCGAATTACAACTAATAACTAGAGGAGTACATACTAGTTTAGAGTCATCCATTCCAAACTTCTTCAATAATTCCTTAGCATACTTAGATTGTGATATGAATATACCTTTATTTGATTGAATGATCTGTAAACTAAGGAATAAATTCATCTCCTGAAAAATTGACATCTCAAATTCCTTCTACATTTCCTCTATAAACCTTTTGCACATACCTTCATTTCCTTTGAATATTATATCATTAACATATACTACCACAATTAAGATTTGTTCACCTTCAACGTTGAAATAGAGATTTCTATCTACAATACCTTTTTCAAATCCTTGCTACAAGTACTTATCTAACCTTGCATACCAACCTTTGGGAGCTTGCTTCAGTCCATACAATGCTTTCTTTAATATGTAGACCATATTTGTATCTTTGGAAAACTGAAAACCTTTTGGTTGTTCAATGTATACCTCTTCTAGTTCACCATTCAAGAATGCAAATTCACATCCATATGATAAAATTTAAAATATTTGTGTCTTGAAAAAGCTAAAAACATCTTAATAGATTCTATTCTTGCAACTAGAGAAAAATTTTCCTCAAAATATATAACTTCAATCTATGAGTAACCCTTAAAAACAAGTCTATCCTTGTTCCTAACAACTTTTCCATCTTCATTCAACTTGTTCCAGAATACCTTCTTAGTACCAATTATCACATTCTTGTTTGGTAGTCTTGGGACCAATTCTCATGTCAGATTCTTCTCTATATGTTCTAACTCTTCCTTAATTTCTTTGACTCAATTCTCATCTTTGCATGCCTCAGTCACTATTTTTGGTTCCACCTCAGAAAGTAAACATGTATTTACTTGTTCCTCTATCATATCAGATTTTCTTTCTGTCAACACACCTTCTCTCTTATCTCCAATGACCCGAGCTTCTGAATGATTCTTTTGCACATACTTGGGAGTCTTAGGATTATTTTTTAGAGCTTCTTCCTCTTCAACTATTAACTCTTTTCCTTTATCTTCAGCCTTTTCTTCTTCACTACAAGGGGATTCATCATATTCATATCCTTCTATCAGTAATAAAATTTGATGTGGTTCTTCATCCACTTTGACACTTGCACTCTCAACAATATTCTTCAATCTTTTTTTATAGCACCAATAGGCCTTTCTTCTTGTAGAGTATCCAAGGAAGATTCCTTCACTAGATCTTCCATCAAAATTTCCTAAGTCTTCTTCATCTCCTCTGATATAACACTTTCTTCCAAAAACTTTCAAATATTTCACAGTAGGATGTTTACCATACCATAACTCATAGGGATTCTTTGAACTATTCACTCATGTTTGACCTATGTCAAGAATGTAGACTGCAATATGAATTACTTCTCTCCAATAGACATCTATAAGATTAGCTTCCTTCATCATTGTCCTAGATGCTTCCTGAACTGATCTATTTTTCCTTTCCACAACTCCATTCTTCTGAGGAGTTCCAAGGTTTGATAAATGCCTCTTTATTCCATGATCTTCACAAAAACTATTAAACTCATAGTATGGTTCCTCTCCAAGGAACTAAAATATTTCTACATAGTAGCATCCCACCCAATGATACTAGAATCTTCTCAAAATTATTTTTTATTGGAAGATAAGACTATAGAGATATGTTTCACACTAAAATTATGATAATTTTATTCTATTTTATTTATCATCCCCAACCTAACCATCTATTTACTACAAGGTATGTTTACTACAAGGTATGATGAGCCTAAATAAGCCTAGTGATTTGAAAATTTAGAGGAGAATCATCAACTTCTAAATGATGATTAGGAAATGAGGAAGGTGAATCCTCATGATCATTGTCATCATATAAAGTAGAGGAATAAGAATCCCCATCATAACTAGGATAATTAATATCTTTAAAAGAAATATCATCATATTATATTTTCTCCAAGTGATGGTATATGGAGAAGTGGTAGGAGAAGAATTGGAAGAATTCTCCTCAAAACTAAAACTCATCTCTATAAAAATATCAAAAGTGGTGGGATGGAGAATCTTGTAGTCTTTGACATTATCTAAGTACCTAATAAATATATAATGTATTATTTATTGATCCATGGCCTTACATTTCTCTATTAGAATGTGGGACCATGCAGGAGAATCAAACACTTGAAAATTTTCACTATAGATCTCTAACCAATTTAATATTGAAATGGAGTTACCTCTTTCACAACTGGATGAGGAATTTGTTTATGCATATAACTCACATAATTAATGGTTTCTGCCTAGAACTGGAGTGTTAATTATATGGAGCATATCATGCAATTATCCATCTCTTTTAAGGACCTATTCTTACATTTTATGACACCATGTTTTGTTGGGGAATGTGTGGAACTATACACTACAAGTCATATTCACTCGTGCTTCATATCTATATAAAATATTTATATACTTCCCTAATTATTTCTATATAAATGATTTGAAGTCCTAAAAATGCTCAATGAATTTAAACTTTTATTTTAGAGATTAAACCCATGTGTATCTATAAATATCACCAATTAATGTTAATACATATCAAGCCCTACTAAAATATGGATGTGGAAATGGTTCTACCAAGTCATTGTGTACTAGCTCTAAAATTTGTGTGGCCCTCAATGATTTTATCTTACATCATATTCCTCTTTAGGAAACTTACTAAGTACTTGGAAAAACCCCCAAAAAATGAATAAAAGGCAACCTTAAAATCATGTCGCGTTGACTAAGCTATTGTAAGTAGCGATAGTTCAAGTTTTCAAAATATTGATTCCACAAGTGGCTTGCCTCATCTAAGTGAGTGAGTAATGTTTTTGAAGGAGAGTCATGAAAAGGAAAGAGAAAAGTGATGGATTATAAAATGGTGATCTACTTTTCCAATGACTACTATGGACCAATTATGTATTTCACTAATTTTCATTGAGTAGTGTAAACTCAACTTGCTTGTAAGATCTCTACTATGGGTAATTTGATAAATAGATAAGATTATTTGGAAAATATGGTACACAAAGAACATTCCAAAATTTCCTTCACCGACATAAACAAACCCTCTCCCATGCACTTCAATAGGAGTGCCATTTCCCATTAATATATCTAACATAAAATATGGCTCTAAGGAAGTAAAAATATCTTTTAAAAAGGTTATTTGGTGCAAAGTACTTGACTCAATAATCCAAATATTTGGATAAAGTAATTTTGCAACTAGGTCATTTCCCTTTCAGTTCCTCGTAATGTGAACTATTTACTTATAAGACTCTTATGATGAACCTTGTTTGAACGAGTTAGAAACCTTGATATTATTCTTTTCTAGAAGATGAGTTAGGTGATCACTATAATACTAGACATTTTTGTTCATCATGTTTAAGCATTTTATAGAAGGAACACTTGACATTTTTATTCTTAGGCTTTTCACCTTTAAAAGTTGAGATCTCGTTAGTTACATAAGAGTTAGTAGGTTTCTTATCTTTCTTCTTTTATCTTTGGTTAGATTTATTTCTTAACTTGCTTGTCTAACCCTTTAAATTTTTTTTTCCCTTGATTTGAATTCAAGTCATGTGAATTAGAGGGTTTTATTGTACCCATATGAACCAATTTTTCTTTCTCCATAATGAGTTATATATAAAAATATTTAGAGAAGGAATTTGGTAGGTGGAACCTAGGGAACATTTTGTGACATAGAATGAAAATTATATAGAATAGTAAGGTCCAAACTTAGAGAAAATACTCAAGATAATTTGTGTATCTTTATTTTTATCCCACATTGATTTAACTAGTAATTGGTGGATTTTATCTTTGTGAAGAAATCTTGAATGGTTTCAAAATTTCTTGGACTTAACCTTATGATTTCATTCTTTAGTTAATGACCCCTTAATTCATCTTGCATAACAAAGAGGATTTCCAATGTGATCTAGAATTCATTTGGAGTAGTGATAGATTCAATTAGAAAAATTAAGCTAGGAGACACAAATATGCATAAAGTACCATATGCTTCATCACATGTGTTAAACCATTTTGTCTTTCTGTAAGTAATAATTTTTTATCTAAAGTCTTGTAGTAACTTGATGTAGCTCTTTCTTTTCAAGATAAATTATCATTTTAATTTACATTCAAATTATTTATATGACGTAAGGATGGAAATTATTAATTGATTCATTAGTGCATATATGTAGATTGTTGTTTTGCAAAAGGAGAAGTCCAAAAATAAGGTACACAAGAAACCCTCACTTTTTACTAGTATTTAAAATAACCATCCCCAAATTATATTTTGTTGCATTTTATGTTTAATGTAATTTATAACATAAATATTTAATTTTTAGACTCTTATAAGGCCCATAAATGCCAAAATACCAAATCTATGGAACTCTTGTACAATATGAGATCAATTTGAGAGTACCAATATAAAGTATGTAAAACAATGCACTTTAAAAAAGTACAAAAAATGGAGTTTTTTTGCACAAGTTATGACCCTCAAAAAGTTTAAAAATAAGAACTATGCAACAAATTCCTGGCCAACACTGATCCAAATTTTAAACTTGAATCACTAAAAAGTGGCATATATGTTTTGAATTTTGAAATGATGTAAACTAATTAAATATTTATTTTTTAGTATATTTTATGCTTGTGTTTTAAAATAAAAATTTAAAAATTATTTGAATATAGTTTTTTATAAATTGACACTATAATTTAGTTGCTGAAAAATGTTGAAAAATGAAGTTACATGAGATGTCAATCTTTATATAGTAATTTTTTTTTTCCTTTAATTTGTTTGTGTATTTACAACTTGAAAATTTAGTGCATGGATATATTTTTATCCAATTTTAAAAAATATATATTTTTAAATAAATATTAAAATGTGTGTGTATTAAAATAGAGTTGTTTCCATTCGACATCAACTTTCATATTATGAATTTATCTAAAATGGAAAAAAATTATACCATCTTCATATAGATTCTTTTATCTAGTGCATCATTATTTTTCAAATTTTTTTAATAAGTTTTACTATTTTTCCTTGACATTGTAATCAATCTAATATTTTGTATTGATAACCTACTTTTAGTAAAAAAAAGAAAGGAAAATATAAATAATAATTAAATTATTAATATATATATATATATATATTTTAAAAAACTACACTTATAGATTTACAAAAGGTTATTTTTTATATTTAAAAAAAAATTATTTAGATGAGTAGAAGTTGTCGAAACATCAATTTTTTCAAATAAATCTATTTTTTTGGTAAATTGGCCTCAAAGTGGTGTTATATATGCATTTAGCCAACAATTTTAGTTTGAAAAGTTGTGGAAATATCTAAATTAACTAGAATGAAACTTACAAGATCATATGTTTGACCAAAATTGATTTTTAGTTAGGAATACTTAAATTCACTTGTGTTGATAAGTTGGCTGAAAGTGTGACACAACTTTGTATTTTTACCCTCTAAGAACTTGGAGCATCAAATTGAAAAAATAGTTTCACTATTATATAGAGCATGAAATTAACCCTAAAAAAAGTAAGATTGCAATAAAAAAGAACAACATATGGTTCAAAACAGCCTTCTTGAAGATGGAGTGAAAAATAAAAACTAATGTTTAGTGAAGGGGGGGAAATTTAAAATATAATTTAGCTAAAACCCTCCAAATTTGACAAAATTACCAATTTTAGTTGTATCTGGATAGTGTTGAAGCGATCAACCCAAGATCTTCAATCTACAACACCAAATAACCTCCACAAGAAAAAGAGGGAAGCAACAATGGAAGATGCTATTCCACCAAACAAGGATTGCAATATGATACAATGATCAATGTGCTATGCAATACAATGCTATACTCTGCAATGGTATAATGCTAGATATTCCTTGCTTATAAAGGAAATGATGAGAGATAGGATAAGATAAGATCATGACAAGTGTCTTGATCCTATCACATGAGACAACTAACTCATAACTACAACTAATACTTATCTAGATAAGACAACTAATATCCTACATAAACTTAACATGTGAATTAAGTCCCCTAAGTCCCTAGTAAGGGAATAAACTAGGTACACGACTTATTCAAACCAACAGATAGATTTACATATCATGAGATTTGTCAAAGTCTAGATAGATTTAGTAGGGTTCAATTTGGTAGATCAACAAAATTCACCATTAAAGTTAGTAGTTTTGGTGGTGGCAAAGGTGTAGTATCACTTGGGTGGCAATTATGAGGAGGCTATGTAGAAGGTGGTTCCCTAGGTGTTGTATCAATTATACTCTAGAAATTGCTATAATGCTACAAGAATTGTAAGCACAACACACTATTTTTTGTAATTATGTACAATCATATTGTATGGAAATTTGGATAGCCCAAGAAGCAAAAAGAAATTTCTTTAAAGGTTCCTAAATTTTATATCAATGATGTGATAGTTAATCTTAATGTTTTTTGCCCTTTTGAGTGTAATGGCATGGTCTATATAGGCTGAAAATGTTCCAATGTGATAGCTACCTTTGCTTCAAACCCCTATTTGTAACTAGCTCCTCTCATATCTAATTTTGGTGAAATGGTAGCTAATCCTAACTTTTTCAAGCCTCCCGATTGCTATGACATGGCTAAAAATGCTACCAATATTATCAAGAAGCTAGAGTATTATTAGAGGCCTATTTTTCTCTTAAGTTATTTTGATTTTTTATATCACTCAAAAATGCAAGAGAAGAGCATATTAGTTTTTTGAAAAAAGATTGCAATTGATTGGTCTCAAATATCACAAATAATAGGACAATAAAATGAACTATACGATACAATAATATTTTGATCCCAAGTCAAATTCTAGAAGAAATGAGAATTTGAACAAGAAACTATTATTGGTCATAGATCACACACATTGAAAATGATAGATGATTAAAGATAAAAATAACAAAATAAACAGAACTTCCTAAAGAGGGAATTCTAGAGATAACATATAAGAGAAATTTTGTAATGCTCAAATTACTCTTTCTAACTAATAGAGAAGAGAAGTGAGTGATGCATATATAAAAAAATCTAGAGGCATATACTTCCAAGAGGAGCAATAAATCCAACTACTTAAAATAGGTAGGATTTTCACCTACGTGATTAATGCCAAATTACATGGTTGCAAATACACAAATAAGGACAAATAAATTCTTAAGAAAGGTGGCTATTAAATTCAAAAGAAGGTGTGAGACTTAGCTACCTAAAAGTGGGTGAAAGAAAGAAAGGTAACTAATGGATTGTACCATGTGCTCTCATAATAATTGTCTAATTAACCTAACAAAGCTTAATAATATGTGTAAGAAAAATAATTGTATATTAGCAAAAGGAAATTAAAAAACCTATACTAATAGGGGGGATGTAATTGTGTAATTTGCATACCCATGTGATTATCACTTATGTTTGGACCCACATCAACTAGGTTATCCTTTTTGCATTGATTATTATATAAGCTAGACAATAACCTTATTCTAGCATATCCTGATCATTACTCATGCCTAAGATCTAGATCCAACTCTATGTCTATCCATTCAACACCTTGGTTCAAATCCATGGGTACATGGTTGACTCATTTGAACCTTGAACCTTTAAATTAGAAATTTTTAAAGTGGGTCCATATCCCCTTCCCTTACTAGCTATTATGAACCAACTAAATAGTAAATTATTTTGATTTTCATGCTAGAGTGGTGTATTTAAGGACTCATTTAAATTCACTTTAATCATCTAGGAGGATCTATTAAGTCCATATAGAAATCAAATACAATAAGGCAATAAATTGTTACATCAACATTACATCAATATCCTAGGATCATACTACATGGATGCATGTTATCCTCAATCTTTATTCATTGTTGTCAAATTGGTCCACCTAGGGGCTTGACCAAAGAAGAAATCCTTTACTAGCAAGTTCTTAAATTATGTCTCTCAACACGATTATTCTAGATACATGTATAATTAATCAAGGTGAACCTTTTAGTTAACATAATTATATTAGATTATTTTTGTAGGTGACATTGAGGTCAATTCACCAGGTTCACTTCTATAATGTTGGAGTTCACATCCGTAAGAGTAAAAATCAAACAAACTTTAAATCTAACAGCCAACAAATAATTTTGTTATGTTATCTAAAAATCTATTTTTTCTAATACAATGATAAGTCAAATTATGACATCTATGACCATCCTTTCTTACTTTTTCTATTGTATTTGAGTTAGATTTACTTATCACCATAATTTAATTAATTTATATAAATATTTATTTTTCCCAAGATATCAATGGTTGAATTTGTGTCAAAAAGCAAGCACATTTGACTAATATAACATCATTGAGGTAATAATTTTGCCGATGTGACCCACAATCTCTCAGAGACTAGAAAGGTTGAAGTTGGACTTTGTGTAGCCCATTAGAATAACAATCTAAAGGATTAAAAAAGCCCCATGAGGAGAGCCCCTAATTAAAGCAATTAGGATTCCTTGAAAGCTAATGTTTGATAGATGGAATCCAAACAACAAAATCATTAAGAACATTCAACTAATCCAAGAAAAGTTGATAAAGTAAAATTGCTAAAGAACCTTATGATGAACTTATCTACAAAACATTATGTTAAGTCACATAGATAAAAAGATTTCCATAGGAATAGGCATCTAAATCATTAGACGGAGCACCCAATCCAACACCAAATCCTCTTTCACTTATTGAATAGACGTAAAAAGCAAATGCCTAAAAATGATATTAGTTTCAAAATTAAGTTGTAGGTCTCGATTAGCATCACCTTTATTTTTGTTAAATTCTATTTGTAGGCCTTGTTCTATATGCACGGTGCAAGTGAATAATTAATGTAATAATTACTAAAATAAAGAGTTTGGATAGTAATCATTTGGAATAAATGTATTAATATAAATTTGCAGGTTTTTTTTCAATATTAATTTAATTATGATAGATATTATTAATTAATTTGTCTATGTATTTAAAAGTGGATTTGTCAAAAAATATTTTGGGATTGGAAAAATGTTTTTGTTATTATATTTTATTTTTATGATGTAGATTTGATATTTGCAAGTAGGAAATAAATTGTTCTACAATTATAAATTATATGATTCTAATGTGCATGTTTGAATTTGAATTATAAACTTGAATCTATTGATTATAACCCTTTTGAACTTTTACAAACAAAGATTTATTTAGGTATCTAGACCTACAATAATAAACTAGTGGTGTTAAAAAATATCTTTAAGGAATTTTCTAGGCTAGGATGATTCTCTTTAATCAAACCTCTAAGATGTCGATTCAATGCTAATGTCAATGCAATGCTCATGTCACAAGATAATACTTTTATTTTTTTGATGTGTGCTAGATATGTAATTAGTTCTAGATGTTTAAAATTAACTATAATTTGTACTTTTTACAACACTCAAGAAAATAATTCAAATATTATATAATTTAGTTAGCTTGTAGCAACTAAATGGAGGGAATCATATAGGGCCCAAAAAATGTAATTTTAATTTTGAAATAAGTGGGGTCGTTTTTACAAATAATGTAGTTGAACTAGTATAGTTCTATGGTTGTAGATCTAAATAAGGGTGTTGGATGGATAAACTAAGGGTTAGGGTCATCCCCTTGTGATGAGTGCAAATGGAGTCAATTTGTTTGTCAAACTTAAATATAGAAATACATCAATTTGTACACTATTTATTACATTAGGGACAAATTGGTTGAAGTAAAAAATGAAAAAAGAAAAAATGGAAGGTATGTAATTTTTACCATTAGAATTCACCCCCACTTTGAATTGCATTTGAATTACTATGAAAATAGATTTCAAAGTAAAATAACATTTTAAGATGAAGTTAATTATTTAGAAACTCAATTAAAGAACATGGATAAGGATGTTTATTCCATGCACTTTCTTTACAATGAGTGCATCCTCTTGAAACCTACAAGAACAAAAAAAAAGGTTTCAACAAGTATCATTTGTTAATAATTTTAAAATAAGTATGTGCATAAGTTACTACTAATTGTCTACAAACACAAATTAAAGTATTTTTTTTGCTAAAGAAAAATAAGGTACTTGCATGGGAACAACAAATAGGTTACCACTTAGAGTAGTCAAAAAAAAATTCCTTGATGAAAGTAGGATACTATTCAGAGGATACAAATAAGGAATTATCATGAGACAACATTAAGGAACTCTTTGGAGCAACATTAATCATCATGGCCATGATCTATTCACTACAAATAGTCATCAAAGAGTGTCATAGATAATATATAGCCCCTCTAATTAGTTACATCTAAAGGATGCAAGTATCTATTGTTCAAATATAAGATAAATAAAGCAATTTTTTTAGAGCGGAAAAATAAAGCACAACATCATTATTAACACAAAGTACTAAGCTATAAAAACACTTGGAATAACCTAGTCAAATTCATGCTAAACATTGTGTCATTTTTTACAATTTACAAAAAAAACATCTTTGGGAATTGACATGTAATCTTTGATTTGGATTCCCAAGGAAAACCAACCCTAAGAGTTAAAATTATTGTAAAAAAAAATTATAACACAAGCATGCTATAACACACTTATGTTTCCAAGATGCAAATCTCTCTCTCTCTCTCTCTCTCTCTCTCTCTCTCTCCTTCCTTATATAGCTCGCACTCTCCCTCTTTCTTATACTATAAATTCATTCTTATACTTTAAGTTATATTTCATGTATATGGTTTCAAGATGTTTGAGAATGTTTTCATATTTCTACAAGTTATAATGCAGATTCTAGGTTTTGGAAGATCTTGTACCTTTTTAGAATTAGTCAAATTTCAATAATTAGTAGGCTCCTATCATATTATGACTATCTAATGTTAACTTTCTAACTATTCAAAAGAATAATCAGGAATCTCCTTAGATATCTCTATATTTCTCCCTCTCCCCTCTCTCACTACCTCTCCCTCACTCCCTCCTTCCCTCACTACTTCTCCCTATCTCACCTATCTCTCTCATCTATGCCTCTAGATGTCTCTATATCTCTACATCTCTCCTCTCTCTCTCCCTCTCTCTATCCCCCTCTAGATATCTATTTATCTCTATCTATCTCCCCTCTCCCTCTCTCTACCTCTCTCTCTAAGGATGTATAAAGAGATGGAAAGAGAAAGATATCTATATTTTCTTCTCAAAAGTTTGAGCACATTGTAGCATGCTCACTTTATAATGTGAGCATGTTATGGATTAATAGTGATTGATCATATGATCAATCCATACCAAACCATAAAATGAGCATGTTATAATCAAGTACACTATGATGTACTTGTATTATGTCTTGTATAAGACCAAAAAGTGGTGTGGAAACTTTTTGGTTCCCCATCTTTCTCTACTTACCTTAAATTTAATATCCAAACTAAATAATTGACTCTAAGGATAAATAATGGTAATTTAGGTGAGATTGCTTATTTTTAAACTATGAAACAGTTGGTTTTCATTAAGATTCTAGATGTAATGAATCCACTATTAAAAATATAGAAAAAAATAAATAATAAAAGAGTTCTAATATAAAAATAATCATTAGTATGTAATCAACTTATATATTAGGATTGACAAAAGCAATATTTATTGGACTAGGGGCACATCATTGAGTAACAAATTTAATGGCCTTTTGACCAAAGTGTGGATCCTATGGTATGAGAAGTAGGTATTTGATGTAATAATTCATGGAATATTTCTATAAAATTACTGTAATAACTATGTAGAACACAATCCAAAAGGTTCACAAAAATATTATAGGTTTTTTTTAAGATAAGTACCACCGTAGGGGTGGCTCCCTTTATTAATTTCAGAACAACCAATTACATCAATACATATGGTGATACAAATGACCTACACCCTCTACAATCTCAATCATATGAATGACATCCTCTTCACCAACCAGACCTAGATTTTCCTCCAAAAAGGATAAGAAACCAGTTATGTCATTCTTCTTTTCAACACCTGACTTGAATAAATTCAATCCTTCCTTCGTTTTATTTTATTTGTTTTAGCATTGAGATTCAACACCCCGAATACCACTCCAGAAACTAGTTCAACACTTACATTTTGTTTGGCTCCCATTATCTCCTCCGCCAAGTTTCCGCAAACAATTCGTTGGGAAATCTGAATCCCCTAGATTAGATCCCTAGTGACTTGAATATAATTCATGAAAAAATGATCCAGAATTAATCCATCGTGTGCATGCTTGCCTGCCCAAAAGTATTCCCCAATAACCTTTTTCACATCCTTCCTCTCATTCACATTAGACTTTTGAAATAGGTATGTTATGTGCTCCTCCGGGGCCTCCTTCTTGGGGATCCCACCTTCCTCCAACCTACATCTACATTCCACACCAAAGGAACTTGTCTTTTTTTCTCAACTTAAGAACCGCTTGGCTATCGACCCAATGCAGGAAACACCTCCACCAAAGCTTCTTTTATAGTGGAAAAAACACTCTTTACCAAATATCAAGACCATCAAACACTAATCCACTTGTTCATAACACATCCACGCTCGAATCTCCACACTGGAATGCATCCAGCGAAATCTTATCATTCTAACCACTTTGCTTTGCCTTTTGCTTTTTTCTTGGCTTCATCTTTAGTCATATAGTACTTCATTGTTTCGAAACCCTACCTTATGTCCTCCCCAATCCACTTTGGGATCATACGTACAAACATTACTGCCAATATTCGCACCCCTTTTCTTTTTCATGGGGGACAGTTGTCTTCCTTGACGATTTCCTCCAATTCCACTAGAAGATTTACTGGGCCAAAAATCATCTTTGAACTATCCGTAAGACCCCTTTATTTTCCAAACAATTTGTGGCCTTGTTGGACTCCTAAAACATACGAGTTAAAGAATATATTTTTAACTCCTTTAGGTAACCATGATGAATAGCTTTTCTTTTTTTTTTTAGCAAAAGGCAGGATGTCTATAATTATATTAATATACTATCATAGATAATTACAGTGTATATCAACTGTAAAGTTAAAGAGATGTGAAAAAACTAACCCAACCATCCAAAAAACATTCAAAGCTACTGTAACCCTTATACAAATTTTCTACTTCCCAGGCCTTTACATTTCAAACCCTACCACCCTATCTTAACATGACTATATATACTAGTAAATACATAGTATAGTCAAAAAATAGAATTTACAAAATGTACCATAGAAAAATGGATCATTGACATTTTTATGGTCTTTTAGGTCTTTCTCTTGTGATGTTTGACTTATTTTGATTTGATTTAATGTTGTAATGTAACTTATGCATTCACATTAGGTCCTAAATATTCAAATTATGATGTCTTGTGAAGGTGTTGCGAAGTGTTGTAACATATTTCTACACTTTTCTAGACTCTTTTCATTACAATTCACCTAAAAATCACCTTTTCATCACTTATCAAGTCCTATTCTAAAGTGTTGTAAAGTCTTGTAATAAGATTTCACACTTTT
The DNA here is from genome assembly GCA_007258455.2 of Sequoia sempervirens. Lineage (NCBI taxonomy): Eukaryota > Viridiplantae > Streptophyta > Pinopsida > Cupressales > Cupressaceae > Sequoia > Sequoia sempervirens. The sequence goes on from VDFB02000003.1 coordinate 255,229,370, forward strand.
CTAGGCTTGATTTCACTATTTATACCTTTCTTATGCTTTATTTAAACCCTTTATGCACTCAGAAGAATTAATTAAGTGTATTTTTGAATGTAAACCCGATAAATAACATTAAATGTGACTCAATTCCTGACACCCACATACAAGCCCAAGGTGGGACCCATTCGCTATGGGTAGCGAATGAGTCCCTCTTCGCTCCAAATTCAAAATAATTTTAAATTCCTTTCAGGTTTTTATTCAAAAAGACCTTATCTTAGCCTGTGATGAGGTATTATTGGGTTATTAGGGCATAAGTGTGTATAAATAAGTGTTTTCATATCCATTTTAACCTCCATTCACTTGCATTCACTCATTCAACATCAATTAGCATTCAATCACTTTGCATCATTCAATCAAGTATTCATCAAGCATCTTGGAGCAACCATTGACATATCTTCAGATTTCTTCAACAAGGTTGTGGTGAGTTTAGGACATTTGCATGTTGTTTATTCATCATTCCTTGTTCATTTCATTTTATTTCTTCATTAAGGGTTTGATTACCAAAGTGGGATTTGACCAAGGAAAATCCCTATACTCTAACCTTTAACCATTTTTTCCCTTTTGCATGTGTGTTTGTAAACTTTTGTACGTAGATTTTTCAAGCAATTAGGTGTTGAAAAGTGGACAAGAAGTCAACAAAGTCTTTCAAGTCAACTAAACCCTATTTTAAGCTTGGAGACAACCTCCAATCTATTTTTTGTAGATTTGACTTCATTAACCCGACAAGAAGACAAGTGCAGATCTGGAGCTACAAGATTGACCTTTGATTTCATAGAATTTTGGAGGAGGACTGATTCGCCATTAGTGGTGAATGAGTCCCACCTTAAGGCTAAAAAAGGTGATTTTGTTAGATTCTAGTTCCTGACAGTCGAAAAGCAGTTTCAGGCATTTTTGTCAGTAGTAGGACTGATTCACCATTAGTGGCGAATAAGTCCCACTGGTGATTTACATTGATTTATGTTAGACTTCAAAGCATTCTAGATTCATCATCCAATTCCCAGGTGCACTCTGTTTGACCTTGTTCAATTCTGTTTGCATTAGTTTTCATTTCTATTGCATCTTCTGCATATCTCATTATGTTTTCAAATATTGCATATTATATTAGTTTTGCATTAATAATTAGTCAATTACAATATTTAGTTGCATTTACAACATTTCATTTAGTCTTAATCACATCACACAATCCTCTATTTGAGTGAACCACCTCAATTTTAGTGTTCTATCTCTCTCCTTTTAGGTGAAAGATCCTAAGAGTGTAAGAAAATTCCATATAACACATCAAAATTGATGGTTCACAAAACAACAGATTAACCACCCCTTTGTGCCAAATTAACTGAATTTTCACCCTGACCCTCATAGGCTATCATCTGCACTTGACTTGTAGTGTGTGCTTGAGAATGGATTGTAATGTTGATGTTTGGAATCTGAAGATTGACCCTATTTGCATGACGAATTAGAGGAGGAATGTTCACTTGTAGAAATTGGATGCATTCGTATGACAAGATAAATGAAAGAGCATGGAATTTCCATTTAAAATTGTCAATTTCTTCTTGGGAAAATTTAAAATGATACCTATTTAAAGCTATATACAGATAGCTCGATGAACCTCTGAGTAGGGATAGTTTCATTACTTCATAGGCATCCACATACCTCTACTTATAGATAAGGTAATGTCTTAGGAATAATCCCCCCACAAACCCTTCTCCCTGAGTAAATTCATAAGCCTTAACACTCTTAGTCCTTCACCTCATGCATAGTCATTTCTACTAATATTGGGAAAGCATTTATCTAGCTTACATCATTGATAATACTTATTTCAAGAGCATCACATCACTTACCTGCTAGCAAATATTCCAATCTATTACCTTCCCTATATGTGTGTTATTAAAAAGGCATGAAATCTATCTAACAATGACCATGTTTTTTGCAAAGTATAGCCTAGATTCCAATTCTGAATACTTATTTCTCTGTACAAGCATTGACAATTAACAATGAGTCCCCTTCCACATGCAATCTTGATACCTCCATTTTCAATGCCAACTCCAAACCCAACAACAAATCCTTTTGCTTCTGCAGCATTATTAATGCCTTTTTGAAGATGAACTGAAGATGTTGCTAAAATTTACTTAGTTGAGTTCCCAATACAAATGACTACCCCTGAACTACCTAGATTACCCCTTGATGCTTCGTCAAAGTTTAATTTTACAAAATTTTCTTGTGATGGTTTCCATTTAATTAGACTTCTATCTACTTTCTTATTGATGTTCTTATGCAAACTTCCATCAAATAACAATTTGATTCCCTTCCAATTATTTAAGAGATAGTCATACCAATTCATGAAAAGAAAATTGACTATTCTTTGTTTTTGAACAAATGAATTAACCACCTCAAATATTTCCTTTTCAATTTTCATGTTTGTAGTGTCAACTGATGATTTGGTCTTTCTAAATATTCTAAAATTTCATTCCCACTATATATTCCAAACAACAAGTGCGGGAATCATATGCCAAATACATGCACAAAATGATGATTGATATAAAATGGGCTAGCTTTGAAAGAGCTCCAAAATTGAATTTGGTAGAGGAATAAGTAGATTTAACTTACTCATAACATAATACCAACATTGTTGAGAAAAAATACACTGCAGAAGTAAGTGATCTACCATTTCAAGCACTTCTTCACATAATGAGCTTTTGAAAGGATCAACTATCTTCATTTTTCCTAGCCGGACACTTGTCAAAACTCTTTTCTTTAAGGAAAGCCAAGCAAAGCTTCCTGCCTTAGGTAATACTTTGTTGTTCCAAAAAAATAAAAAGGTTGTTTGAGATTATAAGTTATGCCTAGATTGACTTAGAACCGCATACCCTACCTTTATTGAATATGCCCCATCTTTTTGTTCAGCCCAAGTGACTCTATCTAGCTTTGCTAAGAAGTACATTGCTCTTTCATTAAGCACACTATATAACCGATCACACTACTAAGAATTTAGTAGGATTCTTGTACAAATCTTCCAAACAACTTTCTCTGTTAAAGCATCTACATACTACACATAATCTAAAAAAATTCCACCCCAAGCCTGTGATAAGATTGTTCTTACATCCTACAGATCCAAAAATTTTGACAAAGGGGGATTCCCATTCCAAGAATCTGACTAGAAATTTAAACTTCTCCCATTATTGATTTCCCATGTGGAGAATGATGTGATGAGTTTCCTACAGTTGAGAAGAAAATTCCAAATGATAGATCCCTTAGGTGGATCAACAACTATCAAAATTCTTGTTAGGTTTCCATTGTCTAAGTATTTGGTTTGCATTATCTTGCAACATTTAACATCTAGCTTTGAATTGAAGGAAATAGAAAAGAGAAATGGAAAGTACTAATGAATGAGAAATTATTTGAAGGAAAGAGATTACCAAATAGATTGAAGTAGCCAAACCAAGCACCACCAAAGCAAGAGATACACAAGAATTTGTTAAGGGGAAAAAACAAGAAAAAAACCCCAATATTATGGAGGAAAAATGCCTAAAGAACAATAAAAAGAGAGAGAGCTTCAGCCTTAGCTTGCTTGCTTAAATCTTGAAGAATGAGAGGAGAGGCACCTCAATAATTAGAGGTGAGAAGGAGGAGTTAGAATGTAACTCCCAACTCAATGAATGCCACCATTCATCTCTGTGTGTGCAAAGTGTCACCTCTTAAGGAGGTGGTTACAAATATTCCTTAATAAAGGTATTAAAAATAAGCCATCCTCACACATGTGTGAGATGACAAAAAAATACAAAAGACTTGTAGGGATTCCTTTGGAATATTCCTACAAGTTAATAAATAATTACAATTAAAGAATAACCTTTACCAAGTAAAGATTAATCTTCTAACATCCCCCCTTAAGCTTCACTTGGGGAGGTTACATCAAACCCTTCAATGGGTTGTAATCCAAGATTTTTACAATGAAAGAGAAATTTATCTTTACAAAGAGCTTTGGTGAGAATATCTACAACTTGATCTTCACCTTTACAATACAAAAGATAAATTTTCTTGTCTTCAATTTGCTCTCTAATGAAGTGATGTTGAAGAGAAACGTGCTTGGTCCTTGCATGAAAAATTGGATTCTTTTCCAAAGCAATAGCACTTTGATTATCACAATATAAAGTAGTAGGATCCTTTTGAGGTAGACCCAAGTCTTCAAGTAATCTTCTTAATCATAATACTTCTTTAGATGCATTTGTACAACCTTTATATTCAGCTTTTGTAGAGCAAAGAGAAGTAGATTGTTGTTTCTTACTATTCCATAAGATTGCACCTGATCCAACAAAGAAACAATAACCACAAGTGGATCTCCCATCATTGGGATCACCTCCTAAATTTGAATTAGTATAACCTTTTAAAGAAAAATCACAATTTGCATCATAAAAGAGACAAAGATTAAGAGTGCCTTTAACATATCTTAAAATTATTTTTGCAACTTGAAAATGAGTTTGTTGTGGTTTAGACATAAATCTAGAAACCAATCCAACACTATAAGAAATATCAGGTCTAGTAAGAGTTAGATAATTTAAACTTCCTACTAATTGCCTATATAAAGTAGGATCAACAAAAGGAGTTTCCATATCAACCATTAATTTAGTTCCTAATTCACAAGGAGTAGAAACACGCTTTGCATCATTCATTTTAAATATGTCTAAGAGATCTTGAGCATATTTATGTTGAGAAAGAAAAATTCCTTTAGGTGTTTGCCAAATTTGCATACCCAAAAAATAATGTGATAGGCCTAAATCAGTCATTTGAAATTGTTGATTGAGTTGAGACTTAACATCACTAGTCAAATTGTTAGAACTAGAAGTGATAATTAAATCATCAACATATAAAATAATAATCACAATATCATCTTCACAATGCTTAATATATAAATTTGGATCATTTTTACTTCTAATGAAACCTTGAGATAGAAAGAAAGCATTGATCTTTGAATACCATTCTCTAGGAGATTGCTTTAAACCATAAATTGTTTTCTTCAATTTGCAAACAATATGTTCATTTCCTTCCTTAATGAAACCCAAAGGTTGAGACATATAAATTTCTTCATGTAAATCACCATTTAAAAATGCACTTTTAACATCCATTTGATGAATAGGCCAATCCATATGAGAAGCTAAAGCAAGAACTAATTTAATAGTGAGCATCTTAGCTACTGGAGCAAAAGTTTCATTATAATCTAAGCCTTCAATTTGAGAAAAGCCCCTAGCAACTAATCTAGCTTTAAACTTGCTAACCTCATTAGTTGTATTAACCTTAGTTTTATACAACCATTTGCATGAAACAAGATTCTTACGTTGAGGTAATGGAGATAAATCCCAAGTATTATTAGTGTAGACACATCAAATTTGCATTATGCATATTCATCCGCTCAATAAATAAATCAAATGCATCACATCCATTCACCTGGTAAATTTGGTTCTTATCATTTAAATAAATCAAAGGCTCACATCATAGTTTAATTAAATAAATCAAACTTTATTTAATTAAAATCTCAAAAATGCATCTTCCATCCTTTTCTGATTTAAATAAATCAAATATTTAAATCCTAAAAGTCAAAATCATCTAAACACCATTAAGCTAACCTAATCATCATTAATTTAATCTAACCATGATTAAATGATAATCTCATCCCACTTGCATTCTCTAGATATCTCCACTTGCACAATAAATCAATTTTTTTGATTTATTAAAACTACTACATTTTCGCTCAACTTTGACAGGTCAACATTGCATTTATTGTTGTTTTTCTTGTCCCCCTCTCAAAATTTATTGCAAATTTGAATTCAAATTCTCCCTCTCATGGGCACTCTTCCCAAATCTTGCACAACCATTGACCACTCACCACTTGACAAGTGTCTTCTTCTCATTGGAGGATCTTTAGTCCCACATTCACCATCTTGGCCAATCTATCATCAAGAAAATCTATAAAATAAGGCCTTCATTCTCATTCAAGGATCCACAACTTTTATGCAAGGTTACTCTCTTGATTTGAGAACTCATCTTGCTCATCATCTCCATTTGCATTTCATCATTTTAGCTATTGATCAAGGGTTGGGAAAGGGTCACTAGCACATGTGACACCAATCAGCTATGGAATAGGTAACTTGTTGAATGTTTTCATTATGCTTGTGGTTTTCTTTTATCCTTTGTTGCATTTTGGAGCATTTGCAAGGTATTTCATAGGAGTGTTCTTGAAGGATTTGTAGGTACTAACCCTTGTTTGAGATTAGTGTTTGCAGATTTCAAAAGCACACTTACATTTGGCGCTAGAAGGAGGGCCACTTTTGATAGAGCTTTGTCCAAGTATACAAGTTCCATATATTGTTTAGTTTCTTGTTTTTATTTGAAGTATTTTCTTCATTTGATAATTTTGAAGTATTTGATCTTAGAGGATAATATAATAAATTTGCATACACGCTGCGAGAAGTGGTGGTTTATTTCAAACACCTCCTTTTATTTACTTCTTTGGTTTCAAATAAATACTGAGATTAAGAGGCGAATGGGTGTTTCTTTCATCTCTATCCTTATAACTGATGTTTATGAATATTTCGTTGTTTATGAATATTCTGTTCTTTATTGGAGTAAATCGTGAAGTCTTCTCTAGCACATATTAGGTAAATCAGATATTTTGCACCAGTTGTAGAGACAAACACGTGGTTGAATAAATATTTTGTCATGTTTGTATTTGTTGCTCAGCCTGCTCGTATTTATTATTCTGTTCCATATACCTTGAATCTATCCGAAGTCACTGTAATGCAAAAAAGGTATTTAATATAAAGCTCATGTGGTGTCACTGCAACCATAGACACAGATGATTTGATATTTTGAATGCAGTTTCCTTTTTTCTAGGATTTATTTGTTTTGTTATTGTGTTTTTTTTATCTATGTGAACATGAATCTAAGGAGCATTGATTAAATTCTTGAAATCTAGAAGGTGTTTTGTTGTGAGTTTAATGCGCATGTTGTAGAGAAGATCTGTTGTACAAATTATGCGTATTTTCCATGTTTCCAATTCTGTAGAGGCAATTTCGACTACAATATCTGACATAATTCTATTGTCCTTTATGCTTTCATCATACGCCATTTTGCTTCTTTAAAGCTTACATCTGCGCACAGGCTAGGAGGCTGCTGGCGAAAGATTGACATTTGAATTTGTCTGGTTCAAAGTTCTTTTTTTTTTTTTTGCATAGGCTGTATATCTGATTGTAATCTCATGAAACTACATTCTATGGTATATTTTATCAAACCATTCACATACCCTATCTAAGCTTCTTGGGTGCTAGCATACCACGAAGAAGATCCCCTTGCATCATTTGTTGTTATGTCATACGTATCTTTGTCTTTACCAACGCTGCTACCAAGTTTTTTTTTAGCTGGCTGCAATACATGTGCTTGTGATTGAGTTGTCAAAGGCGCTGCTATTCTTAGAACGCATCAAAGTGTTGAATGATCCTTGTGAAGGATTTCTGGCATCAAGAAACTCTTTCCTATTCCTAATCTTTGTGCTATTTTCTGACTGATGTGCCATTATAGCCAAGGCATCTACAACTATAATCTCTGACAAACAAGTCCTTTTGTCCATTGGGTCGATGTCCCTAATCCTATCTCACACAGTCTGACCACAGTTTGGTGCACAAGCAAAGTCCTCTCATTCGGTATTGAGATACACTTGATCCATCAAACCAACTCTTCATTTCTGTCAAATCAGTTTGCTTTCTCCTGTGCGTCACCCCTACATCAGCCCTTAAGCTTACTGCATATAGAAACAGAAATGTAAACAAGCACCTTCTCTTAGATCTGTGCAGGCCCAAAGACATCGATGACCAAATAACCCACATGTTAGCATACTTAAAGAGAAGGATTTTAAATTTTGAGTGGACATAAGGCGATGAGCATCGGCCTACATAAGGTAAAGTCTAGCTATAAGATACAAGTAACATGTTAAATGATGCAAGTTCAGTGGCGCATTTAATAGAACGGGTATGTATGCTCACCTGCTGGCTGTGTGGTTGATGTCTATGATTTTCTTGTAGTATGGGGCTAGGAAGTCAACATCAAACGCTTCTATATTCTTTATTTTCATCATTTCCTTCTTACCTGCCTTTAACGCTATCTGTTGGCTTACTGATTATTTATGACAAGTAGAGGAGCATATTGAAGAGGGAAGATTGTGTAAGCGATCAAAAAGAAAGAGTGAATAAGTAAAGAATGAAGGACGGTGCGTCTGCCAAACTGACTTAAACAGTGCAAGTTTTTTTCTTACAAATTGGGTAGAAGTTGCCAGTGTCATTAGTACACCATTTAATTCATCAAATCTTTTGAGACAAGCTCATTCATGGCGCAACCTATTCGTTGGGCACTTCACCCATTCATGACTCCAACTCATGTTATTTTAAAATTCTTTGACTGAATTGTCTGACTTTTGTGCACGACACTTGTAAGTCTTATGTCATTAAGTTCATTTCTGAATATGCTTACTGGCTGTCTCCTGTGTGATAATCAGTTTGAAGAACTTTTAGGAAATTCTTATCAGCCAACCCTCTGTTTTGTACTTAATATATGACTTATAAATATATTATATATATTTTTTGTCATATATTCTCATAATCAAGAGGGCAAATATTTTAATATCAACTGTCAAAAGGTGCTGATCAGAAGTATATTAGCATTCGTTATTGAGTTAATATTTTGTTATTTATATTATTATCAAATTCTTCATAAAAGAATAGATAAATAAGTAAAGTAATAAAAATTTAATAAGGAATTCCAATGCATTTTTTATTTTATTTTGATAAAGTTGACATGCCTTAATTTTTAGCTCTTGTTTGTGATATTACTAGGTACCAAAAAGCGAACAAAGGCAAGTGAAAGGTACAAACGAAGGAAAGCAAGGAGAAGGCTAGCAAAGGAAAACGAAAGAAGGATAATTTTTTGAAAAAAATCAAAGTGTTTTTAAATGCTTTAAGTGTTTGATCAACACTACTTCACGAAGTTGTTTATCTTTTCATTTTAGAACACTAATTTTCATTTGGGTCTAAAAAGAACAATTTGATTTTTCATTGCAAAGGGCTTAAAATGAATCTTAGGAAAAACTCACTAGATTTTGTTTGAGGTTAAGAATTGAACAATCAAAACTCACATTTCATTTTGGTGCTTAAAACGAATCACACAAATTGCTTTGAAGGCTATAAAACGAACAAGTGCTTGAATTGTGTGATTTTGTGTTTTGAGTGCGTATCCTCTCCCCTTGCACTTCTTGCAATCTAGGGTGCAAGAGAAACACTCAAAATACATTTTGTTGCTTTGAAACACTTTGATTTGGGCTTAAAAATTGAACATCTTGTGCAAGTGTGAGTAGGGGCATTTTCGCGTACATTCTCTTTCTTTGTGCCATCAAAGATCGATCGAGTTACAGATTTTCTTTTTGCTTGCTTTTGTTTATCTTAGAGGGCCTGCCTTGGGGAAAAAGTACTCACCCAAGGGAACGACTCAACCAGTAAC
>VDFB02000003.1:255239039-255251153 GCA_007258455.2 Sequoia sempervirens
ATTCCCATGAATTCTAAGACTGCTTCATCATTTTTGAATAAATATAGAATCAATGGACCTTGTTGGTCTCAGTCAATGAGTTTGAGGTATACTAGGCTTATTTCAGTGGTTTGGTTGTTTGGGGAAAAAGATGTTGTGGATATCACGAAGAGAGAGTTATTCTCAAACAAGTTAGCAACATCGAGAGGGAAGTCATCAAGGGTAGTATCATGAGATGTTGGTAACCAAGAGGAAGCCTCAACTCATTTAGCAAAAGTACCTTTTCCAATAAGGATAACCTTTCCAATAGTACATCCTAGGAAAAGATTCTTTGGAAGTTTCTTAGGAATGATAGGTTCCAGCATTTATTGTCATCTTTTATGGGAAGAACGGGCATGGGTTGATCATCTTGATAGAGTAGTTTAGAGACATCCTCCTCATTGATATCTTCTTTGTTTAAATCCCCCCACATTGTGAAGGTAGTAGTTTCCATCATTAATGTTTTAGCCACTTTGTTGATAGGTGGGGGTTTCCCATGAGATTTTGGAGAAAGAGGTAGTTCCTCCAACAGAAAATTATCCTTTGTTAGTTTATAGTTTCCACAACCATCATCCTATATCATTGCTTTAATGTCAAGAATATTATGCACAATGGGTGTTTTTGTTTCTGAGGTAGATGCAAGGGATGATGCGTCAAAAAATGAAGACAAGAGTGTAGTCCCTTCATCATCTTTAGGGATTTGGGGTATTTTGTAAAACTTGTCCTTGAAGTTCTTGCAGTAGTAAAAGGGCTCATGATCTCCATGGATGGTAACTTCTTTGTCCTCAAAAGGAAACTTTACACATTGATGATAGGTCAAAGCTATAGCTTTTAGTGTATGGATCCATAGTAGAACAAGAAAGATGTTGTAGGGGAGATCAAGGTCTAACACTTGGCATGTATTCTCACCAATGAAAATTCCTACTTGGATGGGTAGTGTGATGATGCCTTGCAATACCCACTCTTGATTGTCATATAATCTTATCGTTGTACTTTTTTCTTTCTCAATAGAATCTTATAAATAACCCAAGTTATTGATCAACTAAAGAGTGAAAATATTCAAACCCACACCCCCATCTACTAAGATTCTTTTAACCTTGTTCTTATGAACAATGACCTTAAGGTTTAAAGCATGGTTATGAGATGGTTGTGATGGTAGGTCTAGTTTTGACAAGGTGAGAAGATGAGGGATAGTGATATGCCCTACCATAGCTTGAAATTTCTCTGTATCCATATCCTCAAGCATAGATGATGTGGATAAATCTTTCTATAATATTTCCCTATGTGCGGGGGATAGCCTAAATAGTTCCAAGATTGAGATCTATGTGGGGGTCTTCTTAAGATGATCTAGGAGACTGTATTTTCTAGGGTTAAATGTTGGAAAAGTAGGTTGTGCCCTAGGTTGAGATGGAGCTCCTTGGATGGTGACTTTTCCACATCGTGTGGTGACTCCACACTCCATACTAGGTCCTTTGATGGTGATGACGGTGATGACATTATCACAAGAAGTGACTAAATTGGAATAGACATGTTGCACATTTGTGTAATCCTCACCTATTCCATTTTTGTTTCCTTTACTATGATCTGGCATAGGGCTCTTGTATATCTTGAGATCCTAGTTGCTAGTTGGTACCTCAACAGATATGTCTCCATTCCTAATAAGATCTTGGATAACATTTTTGAGCCTCATAAAGTTAAATTTTTTGTGTCCCTTGATTTTGTGAAAGTCACAAAGATATTTTTCATTGTACTAGGGTGGTTTATCCTATGGTTCTTGGTAGTTTTAAAAATTGGGAAGTGCTATCAAGTTTGACTCTACCAATTTCTTCATGATAGTTTTAGTAGGTTTCGACAACTATGTGTATATAAATTTTGGATAGTTGTTCTTGTTGGGGGTTCATCTTTGTTGCATTTTGGTGTTATTGATTTGGTTGTTTTGTGGTGTTGTGGCTTATTGTATGGTTGGATGAGCATTTATCTATTTGATTGGTGTTTGGCCTAGGAGCACTTAGGACCACCTTAGCATCTACTACTCTATCATTTGTCACATTCTTGTTTTTAGCCTAGATGTGAGGCTTGTCATTTAAACTGGTTGATGGGGGGTTGTCTTTGCATGCTTGGGTATTTCCCTGCAAGAGTAGAGTGTGCTTGATGTTAAGGGATCTACGGACAAGCTCATCATAGGTGGTAATTCACTAAATTTTCAAGTGGAAGGAAAAATATGGATTGAAATTCACTATGATGATCCCCACTTGTTGTTCATTGGGAATTGGCCACTTGCTCTTACTATCCCTTTTCCTCCATCATTGTAAGAAATTGGCAAAAGATTCTACTTTTTTTTTTTTGAGAGTGTACAAATCTTCTAGGCTCACATCCATGTCAAGATCAAAGGAGAAGTGATCTATGAATTTATCGGTGATTTCTTGGAAGGTTTTGATACCTGGAGGCAATTGAGAAAATCATTCGATGGCTGGGCCTGTCAATATTTGTGGAAAGATGTGCATCAAATATGACTCATTGTAGGCCACCTCCATACACAGGATTGCCTCTCCCTTTGTATTTATCACATTTTGGGACCTCAAAACCAGGAGGGAAGGGTACCATTGTGATCTTTTGATCAAAGGGATATGGGAAATAGGATTTTTTGGGTATGGTGCTTCTTCATTTTTACCATCCAGATATCCTACATTTCTTGTGTTAACACTTTAAGTTGTGATACTACATTGTCTTGTGGGTTTGGTGCAAAAACATAGGTTCCGTATTGTGGGATGGAAGATGGATTATACATGGGATTCTGATATGATGGGGTGTTGTAAGGTGAGTATGGTGGTGTGGGATATTGTGAAGGTGATTGTGGTGAAGTTATGTATGTTCCTAATGTGTTTGTATTGACGATGTCCTATTGAGGGTTATAGTATCAACCTTGTTTTTGTTGTTGTGTGAGAGCTTGTTGTTGTTGGGAATACTGTTATGCTAACAATACTTGTTGTTGGGCTTGATGTTGTTGTTGAGACACTATGGCTGCTTGTTGTGCAGCTAAGGTTACTTGGTGTGATTTTTGTTGTTGTTGGGCCACTAGGACTTGATGTTGATCTTGCTATTGTTGTTGTGTTGCTAAGGCTGCTTGTTGGGATTCTTGTTGTTGTTATGATACTAAGGCTACTTTCTATTGTTGTTGTTGTGATGCTAGGGATACTTTTTGGGATTGTTATTGTTGTGCTACTAAGGCTACTTGTTGTTGTTTTTTTGTTGTGCTGCTAGGGCTACTTGTTGGGCTTGTTGTTGTTGTGCTGCTAGGGATGCTTCTTCTTCTTCTTGTTGTGCTACTAGGGCTTCTTGTTGTTGTTGATGTTGTTGGATGGCTTGTTGATAGGCCTATTGTGCTTTTTGTAAAGCTAAGGCATGTGCTTATAATATAGGATCAATTGGTTGTTAGGATATTTACAATGGATTATGGGTGTTAATGTTTTGAGTGGGTTGTAGGTTGTTGATGAGTGGTTGAGTGTTTCCTTGGTTTAACATTCCTTACAAGATGGTGGATTGGGATGGAGGAATGTAAGATTGAGGTCTCGTTTGATTTTTCATTAAGTCGGGGATCAATGGGAAAGATGATGATGGTGCCATTTGGTATTCTGATGGAAATGGCACATTTAGACCTTGTAATTGATTGAAAGGGTTCCCTTGACTAATGGGTAGGGGGTTCCCTTGTTGTATTTGAGGTGTGGCCAAAGTATTACCTTGGTTGATGGGATTTGTGAACAAGTTATTATTTTGATTTGGGTTGGTGATGGATGGAATATATGTGTTTTTTGAAACCAATGGTATGGATGAACCAATGGGATGGTTGGATAAAGATGTCCCTGTTTGCATTAAGGGTTGATTTTTTGTGAGGGTGTTAACATGCCCTTGTTGATCCATACTACCTTGCGTGATGTTGGGAATACTTGTGGTACTTGTGAGGATGGATGAGGATGGGTTCCCTCAATATATCAAGGTTGCCATGGATTCATGAAGTGTAAGTGGTTTATGTTGATATAGGGGGTATTTAGGAATGAGAGGAGCACTAAAGGTAGTTTCCCAAGTGGTTTTTCTGGGGTGGATTGGTCTTTAAAGTACCCACAAGTGTGTTTTTTGCAAAAGGTAGAGTATGACCAAAGTCCATAGCAAGACTAGTTGTAAGACTAGGAGTTTTTCTTTGAGTTAGCCCTAGTGATGGATTTAATGGAAGGGTAGATAAAGTTAAGCCTTGTGTTAAGCCTTGTGTTGAAAATGATGGGGGGGTTGAAGTTATTTTCTCTATGTCTTGACATTCTTTCTTATACTCAAGGATTTCTTCTTTGGTAAGCTCAAATCAATTTTTGGTAACGTCTTCTACCTCATATGGTCCTCCTTGATTTTGGGGTTGTTGTGAGGGGGTAGAATTATCTTGTAGATCAAATTATTGAGGGTTGGTATCACCGATGGTGGATGTGACTTTAGTTTTTTCCATGATTCTCTTATGTTGATATCTTGTTGTTACCATAAATTGTGGGTCACCTATGGGAGAGTTGTGTTGGGATTTATAATGTTTAAACTCTCTAGTTGACTCAAATTTATGTAAGATGACCCCTCTAAGTCATTTTGGAGAAATGATGTGAGTGGGAGATGAAAAGATGAATGATGTGGGAAGTGATCTTTAAAAACATTTTGGGACAACACTTTTGACTATAAGTTTGATGTTTGGATAAAGGATGTTAATGAACTTTTGAATCTTTAAAGTAGACTCATGACCTTCGAGATAAACTAGTCCACAAATGATAACTAAATTAACTAAGTGGATGGAAAAGTATTCATTTCACATACAAAGTAGCTAAGTTAGGTTTTGGGTTGATAGATGTCTAAGTCCAAAGTTTTCATGTGTTTAAAAGTTTGCAAAGTTTGGTGAAGTGAAGGATGAAATATGATCAATGATGGATGAAATGTTTGACCCAATGTTGACCTAGATGAACCTTTATTTTCCAAGACCAAGGTAGTGAGAAACATGCTATACCTCTAAAGTGATCAAACCCTATGATCTCAATGATTTAAACAAGAAGCGCTTGTGAAATGTGTAGATCTAGTTCATCTATGGAAGTGCATAGAAAATGTCTCCTTATTGATTTGTCTTTGTTGTGATGATTCTTTAATATATGTCTCTAAATATACTTTGAACTATGATGTCTAAGTTTGAAATAACAGAATGTAGACCTTCTCTTAGGGATTTTTATTTTGCAAGAGATCATTTAGAGAAGCATAATATCACAAAAAGAGGATATTTATTACCACATAGGAAGTGGTATATGGACCTTATGGCCACAATATCAATGTTTTCCTCTTGTTCGTCTAAGATTTTTGTTGCATTTCTCCATTGGCTTCGTGTTTCCTTTGTTTCAAAAGTGAAGCTACTCAAACTACTAATTATATTTTTTTGTTCTGCTTCAATTAGTTCAAAGTTTGGTTGTATGATAGCGATCATAAGGTTTGGTTGTTCAACTGGAGCGACTAGATGCCAAATTGTCATGTGGGGTTCAATTTTTCAATTTATCTTGCTTAAATTAGTTTCTTTTTACCACAAACACTTGTCTTAAGTTTCAAACTAAATGTCTATGTCAAAAAACATTATTTATCTCACAAGGTCCATTATGTGAAAGTCATTAAGTTAAATCCATAGTTTCCTAGGTTAACTTTGGAAAGTATGCATTGAGAAGTAAACCAAAATATTTAGAAGTCTTTAAGGATAGAAATCCTTAGGAAAAGCATCAATATCAATATTTTTTCAAAGGGTACATCCATACTTAGACCATAGGGTTTTAAATTTTGAGAAAGATCATTAATGTTTGTTTGCAATGTTTTGGAACCAAGCAAGTACCAAACTAACTCATATGAATTTACAATCCTAGTTCGAGTAGGTACATATTTCTTCATAAGCTTACCATCATCCCATAAGAGATGATTAATCTATGAAGATGAAATAAAAAAATAGGCTATGTCAAGGAAATGTAACATCTTGACATGCCAAGAAAAAGAGTCCCTTCCTTATTTGCTTTGTTGTCTCAATAAAAAATAGACATGGTAAGTAACTTCTTGGAATGGTGCTATTCCAATGCACCACCTTAAAATACGTTTCAAAATTGTACTTGGTTAGCCACTACAAACAAGGTTTTTAATGATTGTATTTAGGATAAACTAGTGCTATATATGCAGTGATTCACTCAATTAAGAGGCTTCCCAACCCTTAGAAATATCTAAGGGTTTTAACATATCACAAGGATACTAGGGGAAACATTTGTCAGTATAGGAAAACAACACTAGTTGGTTAATGAATTTAGTCATAACCAATTATTTATATAGTGGACTGAAATGAAAGCACCACTTGGGTTGTTCCCTCTCACAATTTGGGAGGAAGTCCCTTTATAGGCAACATAGACTATGAAGCTTAAAATGTTTTTCATCACCCAAGATTTCCAAAAAGTGCAAGGCGAGAGGATAGTCACTTCCAAGAAGAAAAGTATAGTGTGTTTCTCCTCACCCAGGATCACCGAAGCACAAGGGAAGAGGATACACACAACAAGCATATGCAAGAAAATTAGACACATTTTCATTTTAACTTTGACAAGTATAATGAATTCATTTTAAGCACCAAATGAAGTGTGTAAATTTTTTTGTTCAATTTTAAACCAACATTGCAAAATGAGGATGTGAGGGTTCAGTTTTAACCAATTTGAATGTTCATTTTAAACCCAAACAAAATCTAATTGGTCCTAGAACATGAAATCAATCATCATAAATGGGTTATAATTGCCCCATAAGTGTCGAAACACTTGTTACAATTATATAATCAAATGATGATATGCTCCTTCACTTTGAATTTTATTTCCAAAACTTGCAAAACCAGTTAGCCTCAAAAACAAAAAAGAGAAGTTAGTGACATGTTAGAAATTAGATAAAATAAAAAAATAAAAACACATGTCAAAATTTAGGTTCAATTTTGTTTACCAATACATAGTGACACTGAAATCAATTGTGTCACTGTATTTCCATCAAATGTGTCACTATATATCAAAAGTGTGTCACTGTATTGAAAAATTGGATGTATCACTCTGTAGTAAATAGTGACATCAATAGCATCACCAGATCAAATGCGTCGCTAAATTAAAATTCACGGTACAATTAAAAATGAGTCTAGTGTAGCCCAGTTGGTTAAGGTGTTCCCTGTCGCAGGGCACCCACCATGGGTTCGACTCTTTGGCACTCCCATGGTACCAGTTGGTGTGTCTTGCCAGCACTGCTGATCACAGTAAAAAGTTTACCGGCGGTGGGGGGTTATAGGGAGGGCCGTGTTGCACCCGATTCCTGTCGTTAAAAAAAAAAAAAAGAGTCTAGTGTCGCTATTTTAATTAAGCAGTGACAGAATTTAATAGGGTGTCACCAAATTAATCATGAATCGCTATTTTGAATATCAAATGTGTTGATGTATAGTGACACATCAAAGGTGCATCGATGAACTTGCATACACAAGGAAAATAGAAATCTAAAGAGATTTTTTTTAGATTGATTAGTTCTAGCCCTCCTTCTAGCACCAAAATGTGACTGATGATGTAGTATAGGTTAACAAGACTTGATCCATATGGATTTGAAGCGTATTTAAGCCACTAATCATCGATCTAATAAGATCATTCAATGTAAACAATGATGAAGAGGTCATTAAAACTATCATTATAAAGCATGAAAGCTTGATAAACATCTACTCTAAGACATTGAAACTTATCCTATTGGGGGAGTGGTGTCACATTGATGTGGAATGGTGACCCTTTCCCAATCCCTTGGATAAGGATCTTGTTTCAATCAATTTTATTGAAGAAAACTGATGAAACGAATGAAAGATGTGTTGTAAAACATGATGAAAGCTATTTTAACATGATAAAAGCTAAGATGATCTATGTGATTGTATGCAAAGCTATTCTAAATGTATGCAAGATTTGAAAGATTGAAACCCTAATTTCAAAATATGCCAAATGGATGCACCTAAGTTACCATGTAAGCCATTAATGGATGCTCTAAGCTAATAATGCAAGATTTAAACTAAAAAAAGCTAAATATGTGCTAAATGTGGATGTAAATGAGAGTGTTTTTAACAACATAATTTTACTATTAAAAAATGGATCCCTATTCAGTAGATGCAAGGTCTATTTATAGAATAGGAAAAATGAAACTGGTGGTGAAGATTGAAAGAATCAATCAATGGTCAAGATGGAAGGAAAATGGAGGCATGGATCATGGATTCCCATCAAGGGTTGAAAATGCAAGATGATATTTAATCAAGGGCTCACAATCATCCAAACAAACACACTTTCAAAACTTTCATATGAAGTTTCTTGAATGTTTGTTACAAGGAAGAATATTCATTTTTTCAAATGAGTGAGGAAAAGAATATTCCATGAGAACATTCCCTTTTGGAGGAAAATTAGCATTTAGCTAATTAAAACCAAATTTGAATGTGCAAAGGGGAAGGAATATTCAATGACAATATTCCCTTTTTGGAGAAATATGCAAAGGAGGAATATTCTCAAGGAATAATCACTTACAAGTGAGAGAATTGGATTTAATTAATAATTTGATAATTAAAACAAATTTTTAATTATGCAAATTAGGGGAATTAAAAGATATTCATTAAATACATGATTTAATCAAAAAGGGGGATGTGATATGATATTTAATTAAATAGCTTAGGGTTATTTAATTAAATAAGAGGACTTAGGGATTAAATTAAATAATTTTATTTTTTAATTTAACAGGACGAAAGGTTAGTACGAGAGGGGGGTGAATTAACCCAATTAGGTCAATTAGATTAATAGATGAAAATGATGGAATTAATTAAATAGCTAGGATAATTTAATTAATTAAGTGAAAAGAGGATGGGTTTTAGGATGAAATGGTGTTAGTATATCAAATTTGAGTTGCGATATCATTCAGGACATTTTTATGTGTCTACAAAATTGATCAATTTTAAATTTTTATAGTATAAATCCATTATACTTCTCATTTTTTTATGACTATCAAAAGATTCAAAAATATTTAGGAATAATTTGAAGAGGAAAATATGGTCATGGTTGATTCACTAAATTGTAGAACTCAATACTTTTTAATTCATTGGGGAGGCTAAATTGAGGGTGAAAAAGTATTTATAGTCCCAATTTCAATGTCTAATGCTTTATAATTGGATTATGACATTATACATTTATATTGGACATTGGATAGAATTTTAAAATAGTTTGAAATGATTAATAATTAATCATTTTTAAGGTTAAAGGCCTCAAATTATCTCCAATTCATGTTGGGAACAAGTAATATTCTCTCATAACTATTCATTACATTAATATGCCATGAGAAACTAAAGAAAAATGAATTAGATACATGGATAGAGTAGAATAAGTTATTGGTGTAATAAGTGGATATTAAATCAACAAATATGGTCAATAAAGTTATTCAATTGGCGGCCTAAATGCCTTTGATAATGTAAAAATTAATATGTGCTAAGGAAAAGTTGAGTTAGATGATAAAAGGGAAGGATGGACTAAATATTTAATATAATTTGTAGCCTAACAGATATTCAAGTTCATAGTTAGTCTAGATTGGATTATGAAGAGAATAATAAAAAAGTTGTTAAGGGAAATTCCATGCTATTAAATCCAAGAAGGGAAAAATATATCTACTCTTCTCTAGAAGAAAAATTGTTCTCTAAATTCAACTATTTTGTAAAAGTAAGCTAAATTATAACAACATTAGGTAAATTGACCAATGTGGGAAAGGGTTGTCCTTGAAAAAATCAACTTACTAGCAATCTTCTCATCTCTAGTTCTACTCAACCTAGGTTAGAAAAACTTGTTAATGCACAACACTTCCATTTCAATCTAAATAATCTCAAGCACCATTCTACTTTAGCTCTTCAATAGTAATATGAAATTTCTTCATGTATTGTTTGATAAAAAATAATTTTAAGGACAAATACCTACTACTTTGGAAATCATAAATACCTTAAGGGAAAAAAGGCTTAACAAAAACTACATAATAGGATTCAATTCCCTCTAGCACAAATAACCTATTAAACATTGAAGAATTGAATCTATTAAATAAAAGAATAAATTGTGACATACTAGATTTTTCTCCACTAACTGGGTGCCAATACATACACTTGAGCAATAATTCCTTTAATTAATCCGTAGTTTCTTCTTGGATAGTCAAGACACAATTTTAAAACCATAGTCATGGATGATTGCATAATAGCTAGAAAAATTTCTTAAATATTTTTTCAAATTTCCAACAGTTGAAATAGTATGAATGAAAAACAATCAATTGAATGGAACAATAGTAATTAAAATCATTAATTTAAATGAAGTGCAATCGATAGACCCGTAGACATAAAATTATAACTCAAGTTGATGTTGAAGGAAATATTACTTTATGGATTGTAGGAAATCCTATTTGTAACTCAACATCTAGTCTTTGAATCTTTGAATCATGTTAAAACATGGTCCAAGTGAAAACCTATGAAATAGCTATGGAACAATGGGAATTAATGCACAACTCCAAAACATACAAGTTCCAACAACCCAATGAGTGTAAATTGATATTTAATGGTTTCTTATTTTATGATATTATAGATACATAGAGAATAAAAGGCTTGAAGAATAATCTTATGATAAAATTGGGAGTAGATACAATCTATCTTTGTTGCTTCTATTTTAATAGAACCTAGTATCTAATTGTTCTAGTAGATTCTTACAAATGAATTATAAGTTCTTTATCCATCGAGATATTACTCAAATTAGTTTGAAACTAACATTTCACAGGTAAGTGCATGGATCTGTGACACAATTTTGGCTCTTAAGATGCCACTTTTTTCTATAATTGGCAAAATTTGATTTGCACAAGAAAATGAAGATAGTTGCACTCAAAATTTTGAGATGTTGCAAGAAAAAAAGTTGAAGTGCTCCGAGTCTAATTTCTAAGCTACTATTTTTTAAAATTAATGAAGATTAAGGGTCTCAAAAAGGGGACAAATAGGTCTTGTTTTTATAAAAAACTTTCTTTATAATGAGGGCTCCCCCCTTTTTGATTAATTTTTTTAAAAAATTTTAAAAAACCCAATAGTGAGGAATTAGCTAACACCATATAGTTTATCCTCATTCTTTCAGATAATTTTTTTAATGAATATATAATATTTTATGAATTTTCAAAGTGGACACATCATGAAAAGCTGAAATTTGAGTGTGCACTCCCGTAATTTTTTTAAAACTAATCAAAAATTGAATTTTCTTTTCATCATGTGTAGAATGGAGTCTAGTTTCAAAAAAAATAATTTGTTTCATGTTTCAATGAATGAGTAAAAATCTATCCTAAAACTAGCACATGTTGGTTTTTGACCAAAAACGGAGGCATTTACAATAGAAGCTATGGATCAAAACCTTACCTAAATCAAAATGAAAAAAGAATTATATATTTAGATAGCTAAGAGAGAGGTTAATGTTATCATGGATTTTTATAAACTTGCATTGAAATACATGAAAATGTGATGGGGAGCAATAGATAAAAATATGAAGAAATTTGACAAATCTTGTCAATTAACACGTCAAAAGTAAGTCATTTATTGAGTGCCAAATTTGGCACTCTCCAACTGACCTACTTTGAACAAAATGTAACTTTCCCCTCTCTTTGGTCATCCACTCCGATAATGCTGACAATGCACGGTTTATGATCGTAGATAGATAGTTGATGTTCTACCTTTCATACACTCTCTACCTCATTACCTTAACTGGATAACTCTCTATCCCTCTAAAGTCTCCCTATCTCTCTTAGGTGTCACTCCCTCCCATGCTACCGACTACTTTCTGTCACTCCAAATCCCTCTCTTAGGTCTCGTTCCCTCCCACCCTACCTAGATAAATCTATCTCACTCCAAAAACCTTTCTCACTCTCTCTCTCTCTACCCCTCTGGTCATTTTTTCTCACTCCATCTCCCTCTCTTAGGTCATTATCTTTCTTTATCTCTCTCTCAAGTCTCTCCCTCCTCCCCCCTCT
>VDFB02000003.1:255251826-255264597 GCA_007258455.2 Sequoia sempervirens
CTCTCTCCCACTCCATCTCTCTCTCCCACTCCCTCTATCTCTCTCTATCTCTCTATGTCTCTCCTCTCTTAGGTTTCTCCTTCCCACCCCACCCTCTCTCTCTTCCTCTCTCTTAGGTATCTCCTTCTCACCCTCTCTCCCTCTCCCTCTCTCCCAAGTCTCTCCCTCCCCCTCTCTCTCAAGTATCTCCCTCCTGTAACACCCTGCCACGCAACCCCAAAGGAATTAAGTAAAATGCAACCATTTTTTTTTTTTTTAGAACAAAGGAGTGAACATTAATTAACACAATGTAAACATAATTCAATTGCATGACTTAATCCTTTGAGCTACACGAGGACATTACTTAAGAACTAACTCTTAACAACATGAACCATACATTCATACATACATAAATATAATTACATCAATAAAGTCATAAGATAGAATAATATCCAAAGTTATAACATCATTATAAATCCTCTTCATAACCAAGTCTACAAGTAAAAGTACAATGCATCATCATGAGATTACATCACAATAGCACCATGTGCAATAATTTACAAAATTTCCCAACAAGATGGGAGGGTTACATCAATATAAAAATAACATAAATACATAAATCTGGAACCCACGAACAAAGAATCAACTGCTACTACAACTCAGCACTGAAAGATGAACCTGCATAAAAGAGAGAATCCCAACGGGGTGCGATACACAATCCACCCAACCACCCCCATGCTAGGAGTTGCTAAGGAAGGGTTCCCGACCAAGAATGTCTAGAAAAAGACTCACAACCAGCTAAAGAAAATCATACAACACATGAGACCACATCAATACAATACAAGTGACCAATTCCAAAGGATTTCCAAAAGACAACATAAATAGGAATGTTAGAGGAGAGTGTCATCGCATGGCTTAACATGGATTCGCCAGGCTACCTATTGCAAGGTACCACCTCCATCTACTGACGGATTATCTAGGCAAACAAGCGCTAGGAACCGCCTCCATCTATGGTTTTCCAGGCTACCTATCTCAAGGAACTACCCCATAGGGTTGCTCATGTGGAACCATTACCTTTCGTGAAGTCAAGGCAATGATCATGCCAACCACAACCTTCTCAATCCCCTTTAGTCTGTGGTAGCACTAAAAGGCGGATAACGCAACAATTATCTTTTTAGTGTTTTACTACCCACCCTCGAGTTAATTAATTAAATTATCACTTATTAAATTCACTCTAACGAGGGCTATCCTGGCACCCCTTTGTGTGTCGACCACCCACTTAGAGCCACTCCCTCTAGACACTCAACCACAAGACAATAATATCAAGGATTGTACCATATAAAGAACTAAATCAAATGACAATCAAAAGTGAGGCATGACCATCTCACCAACCACAAGGAAACACATCCACAGTCTGGTATAATCCAAATGTATGACTAACCCATAAGCATCACAAATCCAAATTCAAAACGAAATCAAGAGTAACCACATTACCCCACCTCTGGAATCACTTAGGTTCCTAAACAAGATTGTTAAACTCTAGGGTTCCCTTGTAGAGCATAAACCCCCAAATAAAAGAACATCCATAAAACATGAAACGATATAACTCAAAAGAATTACTAACAATTAATATCATAAGACACGTCTCAAAGCATGGAAAAATATTCATAAAAATGTAATTCAGTAACACAAGAACTTCATTCAATTAATAACATCCAATTTATCTCTACTTTCACCATTGCACTTATTTTCATAAAACACCACATTCTACGAATCTTTTAAATAATATAAATAAATGTAAACTATCTATCTACCATATTTACAAATTAATTAATAACTAACCTATTGAAATATTACAATCCATATATATATATATACCCATTTAAATACATGAAATCCAACCCAAACCTAATAACCATAGCATAGGCGAATCCCCGAATTTAAACATTAGAGAAAAAAATGAATTTGAAATAACATTAAAAGGACAAATACGAAATAATATTAATCAAACACAATACACATATCACTGTACTGGCATGCGAAAATCGTAACCACTTAACAAAGCCATTTTTTTTTTTTTGAAATGTATACAAGTGCCAATAACTGCGGAACGTGGAAAAAAAAAACCAACTTCCAAATGCCATCGAGTGCACACAGAAACCTAAGAATGTAAATTGAGTAAAAGAATTATCATCGAATACATTACACAGTGAACACCGAACGAAGACAGACAGGCGAACGAACAGACGGCGACCACGGTAACATTTAATTGAACACGAAAATCAACCGAACCAGCTTAATACATATATATATGCCAGTAAAATTTAGGGCGTGGAAAAAGGGAACTATGGATTTAAACAAGTAATAAATCAATAATGAAGTCACAGAACTGCGAGCTTAGAATGTGAACGGATGGCGCATCACATAGGTACGCGGGCATTAAAAGAAAGCCAGGGAAAAGATGCACGATAGCCAAGTGGGAAAGGTGATTGATACGGACTAAACACAGTACACTCGTACCCAAGCTAAAATGCATCAATCTAATAACCATCATTTGAGCAAGGACTGGCGAATTCTGAAATGTAAAGGACAAATGTAGCTATATAAAAATTAATACTCAACAAACACCCAGGGGAACCTTCTGTCCATACACAAGGCACGGCAATTTTGAATATCATCCCATCGAATACCCATACTTCCGGACCCGAAAACTTAACCGGTAGTAAAATAAAATTTTAATCAAAATCCTCCACTCTATGTACGGACACCTGAAAATATAAAAAAATGAACAATAAATATACATAGGAATGAATGGGTAAACACCCTTCCAATAAAATTCGCACTAGAATAAAAAAAAGTATATATATATATATAAATGTTTTGATTAACATTTTAATATCATTCTAATCCGGTTCCAGCATAAATATAAGTTTGTAAATTTCTATTGAACCATAGATTTAATAATACTAAACAAAAGGGTCTTTTATTAAATCACATAAAGATATGGGGTGCAAATTTACCCAGATTAAATAGATTCCAAATCAGGGAAAACCCCTACATAGAAATCTTAAATTCATTTTCAACAATTACGCATAGAGATTTAAAATCCTCTCTTCAAACAAACATGCACAAATCTAAACTCTCTCTTTTTTTTTCTTTTTTTTTTTAAACAACACACACAATTTAAAACTCTTTAAACATAACAGCCAAAAGTATCTTATTTTATCTGAAAATTAAATAACCAGAAAAATAATATGAGATTAACCTGGCGTCCTACAGCTGTAGAAGAAATCCAACACAAGTGTTTTCCTCCTTTTTTCAATGTTGATCCTTTCCTGCAACTTCTTTTTCCCCGAATCAAAATCTGAGACAATCTTCCAAAAAATTTCCCCTGCATACCCCTTTTCTGTTATTTTTAAAAGAATACAAAATCCCCCTTTCTACAGCCCCCTGCCTCTTCCTCTTCCTCTCCCCATAAAATAGATTTTGAATTAATTAATTTTATTCTCAGAATAACCCCCACAAGAATATCTCTAGCTTTTCTCATTTAATTTTTTTATTTTTTTTTTAACAATAATTTCTAATCACCACCACTTATTTCTAAAATTTAATTAAAACGAGCTTTTATTAAATAAATAACTTTTAATTAAATATAATTAAACTTCAATACTTACTAGATCATAATTAATAAAATAACTTTAATTAATCTTCTAAATATAAAATAATTAAATTAACTATCACCAAACCATAAATAAATTAAATAAATCATTTAACTCAAAAATAAAAATACCAATACAAGACCAGGTCAACACATGACTCAACAACCTCCTAATGACATGACAGACTTGGGATGGGAATTCTTCCTTAACAACTCCGTTTAACATCATACCCGTTGGGTTCATTTTGTGCTCGCCCTGTCCTGCCGAAGCAGGTGGAATCGAGACTTTTAATCCTACAATATCTGCAAACAGATAAACGTCAAGTAACATTTAATCTCCATTGAAAACACATCGTGAAAGGTAATAGCGGGGTAGCAGGGCACTCGCGAGCAAGTGGTACTACTCCGTCCTTTCACCAAAATACACTGAACATGTCCTCAAAAACATAATATCATGGAAATACATCATCACATATAAATTTAAGGAAAACCATTGCATAACGAATCAAATCATCAATGCATAATGTATTAGCAAATGTCACACATAAAGTAAAGAGTAGTAAACAAGTAACTAAGAAGCCACACATGATCAAATATAAATCCACCACATAGAGTATCACAGAGTATCCACAATATCAAAGAGTATCAAGAGTATCTAATGAATCAGCAAACATGGGGGTATTACATCCTCCCCCCTAGGACATGGCTTACTCCTGGAAGCGAGAGAACAAATAAGGATAAGCCTCTCTAATAAGAGATGCATCCTCCCAAGTTGTCGAGGTCTCATCATTCAGATCCCACTGGACCTGCACCTGATCAATATCTCTGCCCCTGAGGGCGAGACTCCGATGCTGAAGCACGGCCACGGGCTCTAGAGCTAGCTTCTCGTCCTCGACCTGCAAAGCATTCCAATCCAGCACATGAGTAACATTAGGAAAATAAGGCCTCAGAACATAAACATGAAAATCATCACGTATCTGCGACAGGCTAGGTGGCAGAGCTAGGCGGTAGGCAACAGGTCCGATTCTCTCTAACACCTCAAAAGGCCCAACAAAACGGGGTGCCAACTTAGAACCCTTTCCATAACGGATAGGACTCTTTCTTGGATGCACCCGGAGAAACACACGATCCCCAACTAGAAACTGTTGATCAACATGATGTGCATCAGCTTACTTTTTCTGTCTATCTTGGGCTGCAATAAGATGTTCTCTGATACGAGCCACCTGCTGCTCCATATCTCGAAGCATGTCAGGTCCAAGAAGAACCCTATCCTCTAACCGATCCCAACTCAAAGAGGTATGGCAAGGACGACCATACAATGCCTGAAAAGGTGCCATGCCAATGGAGCTATGATAACCATTATTATTGGAAAACTCAACCAAGTGCAAATACTCCTCCCAATGAGATTGTTGGTCCATGACGTACATGTGGAGCATGTCCTCTAGCACCTGATTAACTCTCTTAGTCTGACCATTAGTCTCAGGATGATAGGCAGAGCTAAAATTCAACTGAGTCCTTAGAGACCCCTGCAAGGAAGTCCATAGTGCCGATGTAAACACTGGATCTCTGTTAGATATGATCCTCCATGGTATACCATGTAATCGAACTATGTCCTCCATGAAAACCTTTGCTACCACAAATGCAGTATAAGATGATCTGATAGGGGAGAAATGGGCTACTTTGGTTAACCTATCCATAGTGACCATGATTGCATCATGTCGCCTAGAAGACATGGGCAAACCAACAATAAAATCCATAGAAATGATATCCCATTTCCACTCAGGAACAAGATTAGGCTGCAGTAATCCTACCGGATGGTGATGTTCTCCCTTGACCCTCTGACACTCCAAACATCTAGCTAAAAAATCAGTGATATCCTGCTTCATTCCTGAGCAAAAATATAATGAAAGCAGATCCACATACATTTTCTTAACTCCTAGATGTGCTGAATAGGGTGCCCTATGGGCTTCAGAAAAAATTAGAGTATGAAGACCCTCTGCAGGAGGTACATACATACATCCTGAATATCACAAAACACCATCAGAATCCAAAGAGTACCCAACAAATTTCCCCTCAAGAGGCCTACCTGACTCGATCTCAGACTTCACTTTAGAATACCAACTGTCTGAAGAGAGAGCAATGAGGATTTGACTCCTCAAATCAATCCCAAGAGTCACAACAGAAATCTCATGCCTACACCTGCTCAAGGCATCTACTACCACATTCTCCTTACCCTGAATATATTTCACTTCAAAATCATACTCACACAAAAATTCCATCTATCTTCTCTGCCTAGCATTCAAATTCAGTTGTGTGAATATTTATTGTAGAATGCGATGATCAGTATGCAGCTCAAATTGATGCCCCAAGAGAAAATGTCTCCATCTAACCAAAGCATGAACCACCATGGCCAACTCAAGATCATGTGTAGGATAGTTCAATTCATGATCTTTAAGTTTCCGGGATTCGTATGCAATCACACGCCCTTCCTGCATCAAGGTGGCTCCTAAGCCTTCCAAGGAGGCATCAGTACACACAACAAACTCTCCTGTAGGATCTGGTATTGCCAAGATAGGTGCACTAGTCAGCTTCTCCTTAAGAGTCTGAAAAGCAAGCTGACATTTGTTTGACCACAAAAATTTATTCCCTTTCCTCTAGAGAGAAGTAATAGGATGCGCAATCCTAGAAAAGCCCTGGACAAACCACCAATAATAACCTACAAGTCCCATGAAACTGTGAACTTCTGAGACATTAGTAGGTACGGGCCAATCTACAATAGCCTGAATCTTTGCAGGATCCATAGAGATTCCTTCACCTGACATGACGTGGCCAAGATACTGAACTTCAGTCTTGTAAAGGTCACACTTTGCCAAATTGGCATATAACTGGTTTTCCCTCAAACACTGCAATACCTGCTTAAGATGTTCCTCATGTTCCTCTATAGACCTAGAATAGATCAAAATATCATCAAGGAACACAAGAAAAAATCTATCCAAAAAGGTTTTGAACACCCTATTCATCAAACTCATAAAGACTGAAGGGGCATTCGTCAACCCAAATGGCATGACTGTGAACTCATAATGTCTATATTGAGTACAAAATGCGGTTTTATGAATATCCTATTCTGCAATCCTCAATTGGTGATATCCTAACTTCAGATCAATCTTGGAAAATATATTTGCCCCTCTTATCTGATCGAAGAGATCATCTATCTTAGGCAGGGGATATCAGTTCTTCACGGTTACTTTATTCAACTGTCTATAATCAATGCATAGGTGGAGAGAACCATCCTTCTTCTTCACGAAAATCATGGGTGCTCCCCATGGAGAGACACTCGGATGGATAAACCCTTTTACTATCAACTCCTCCAAATGAAGATGGAGTTCCTAAAGTTCCTATGTGGTCATTCGGTACGGAGCCTGAGAGATAGGCTCAGCTCTAGGTACTAGGTCTATCCGAAAATCTATATCCCGCTTAGGTGGCATTCCGGGTATCTCACTCGAAAACACATCGGAAAATCCCTTAAGAAGAGGGTAATCATTCAATGATTTCTCTTGGCTATCTTTAGTCTCGAGATCATTCAATGCCACCGCAAAGAGCTAACAACCCTGACGGAACAACCTTTTTAACTGTATGGCAGAGATCATTCTCAAAGAAATAGGCCTCTGAGTGCCCACGATCTCCACCTCCTTTCCAGAGTCATTGGTACACCGCACTACTTTACGGTGACAATCCAACAAAGCACGATGTGAACTCAACCAATGAATTCCCAAGACTATATCATATGAGCCCAAGGGTAAGATCTGAAGGTCCACCTGAGTTGAAAAAGCTCCCAAATCTAACTTACAACCCTGAACAAACTCTTCTACAAGAACTTTTGACCCAGAGGCTAGTTCAACCTGCCAAGTTATGCCTTGCCTAGATGCCACCAATCCACATCGCTCCATAATGGAAGGAGA
Organism: Sequoia sempervirens; assembly: GCA_007258455.2. Taxonomy (NCBI): domain Eukaryota; kingdom Viridiplantae; phylum Streptophyta; class Pinopsida; order Cupressales; family Cupressaceae; genus Sequoia; species Sequoia sempervirens. The sequence continues at coordinate 255,259,423 of VDFB02000003.1, forward strand.
TATAAACGAATCAAAAGCACTAGAGCCAAAAAGTATAGAAACTTTAGTAACCCTCAACACACCTGATGTCTCAATCACGGTGCCCTGATGCTCAGCTTGCCGATTGTCCACTGTTGCAAAAACCCGATGAGCTCTCCCCGCATTGCCCACTGTCGGCTCTGAAACAGCTGGCCTCTAACTAATTTCTAAAGTAGTCTTATGTGGACACTGTTTGGCAATATGCCCTTGCTGCCCACATGAAAAGCAACCTATACCTCTCCCAAAGCCTCTAACCCCAGACGGTGCACTTGACTGTTGAAAGCTACCTCGAGATGGTGCCGACTATGCACTTTGTGCAGGATGCATAGAATGATCAGGTTTACTTCACCGCCAACTTCGGAACTTCTTGCCCTGAAACCTGTCCCCTTGCTGAGACTGTGATTTATTCTGCTTGGGTTGAGACTGCTGATGATGTGAACCACCCTTGGAGGGTGTCTGAAAGTTCCTGGAAGGCCCTGTAGCCTAAGACTACCCACCTCTAGAACCTATACCTGGTGTTGGAGCACTACCGATCTGAACTCCAACATGCCCTCCAAGAGCCATAGCCAAGTTTTCCTCTACCAACCAACCCTTCTCTATTGCATCCTCCATTGTTTTTGGCTTGAAGACTCTCACTCCACCACTAATACGGGCATTCAGACCCCAAACAAAATGCTAAACAAGCAACCCCTCATCGTGATTGATCCCAGCATATTGCTTGAGTTTGTAGAACCACCGCTCATACTGCTCAACGGAAAAAGACATTTTCTTAAGATCATGGAACTCATCGGCTCTGCACTGCCTCCAATGATCAGAGAGAAACCGAACCCTGAACCTATCCAGGAACAACTCCCATGTGACCACACTGATATCCAAGTGTAACTTTTGTTCTTCCAACCTCCACCAAGTAGATGTGAAACCCCGCAGATGCATTACTGCACACCGAGCCTTGGTATTGCTACTGAATGGGTGCATCGCAAAGCAAGGATCCAAATCTATCAACCAGGTTTCTGCTTCCAAGCCTCCTCCCAAACCATCAAAGGTAGGAGGGTGAGATCTCATCAAATCCCTCATATGCCCTGCTATTACTGCATCCTGATCTCCTAGAGCATCCCTATGCCTTGGAGACCTTTCTCTCTCTCTCTCGACCCATGACTCCTCCTATGGCTTGGGTACCAAATGATCAAGGAGCTCTCCTAAAATATGTTGTAACTGACCATCCAAACCAGGTTGTCCCGGGTTCTGGTCACCCACTGGCGGATTACTTTAAGGATTTGAATTTTCCTCATGCTTAGAACCATGGAAACTTGGTGGTGATGGACTATGATGACTGACTGCTTGACCGCCACCTCAACCTCTTCCACGGCCACAAACTCTAGCTCGAGGCATGATCCTACACACAGTCATAGTATGTAAGATCAAAGTTAGCACAAAGGTTGCCTAACAAACACCATCTACCCAGAGAACCCAGCGTTAGCAACCTTGGCTCTGATACCAAGTTGTAACGCCCCACCATGCAACCCCAAAGGAATTAAGTAAAATGCAACCAAATTTTTTTTTTTTTAGAACAAAGGAGTGAACATTAATTAACACAATGTAAACACAATTCAATTGCATGACTTAATCCTTTGAGGTACAGGAGGACATTACGTAAGAACTAACTCTTAACAACATGAACATTTAACTAACCATTACATGAACCATATATTCATACATACATAAATATAATTACATCAGTAAAGTCATAAGATAGAATAATATCCAAAGTTATAACATCATTATAAATCCTCTTCATAACCAAGTCTACAAGTAAAAGTACAATGCATCATCATGAGATTACATCACAATAGCACCATGTGCAATAATTTACAAAATTTCCCAACTAGATGGGAGGGTTACATCAGTATAAAAATAACATAAATAAATAAATCTGGAACCCACGAACAAAGAATCAACTGCTACTGCAACTCAACACTAAAAGATGAACCTGCATAAAAGAGAGAATCCCAACGGGGTGCGAGACACAATCCACCCGACCACCCTCGTGCTAGGAGTTGCTAAGGAAGGGTTCCCGACCAAGAACATCTAGACAAAGACTCACAACCAGCTAAAGAAAATCATACAACACATGAGACCACATCAATACAATACAAGTGACCAATTCCAAAGGATTTCCAAAAGACAACATAAATAGGAATGTTAGAGGAGAGTGTCATCGCATGGCTTAACATGGATTTTCCAAGCTACCTATTGCAAGGTACCGCCTCCATCTACTGACGGATTATCAAGGCAACCAAGAGCTAGGAACCGCCTCCATCTATGGTTTGCCAGGCTACCTATCTCAAGGAACCGCCCCATAGGGTTGCTCATGCGGAACCGTTACCTTTCGTGAAGTCAAGGCAACGATCATGCCAACCACGGCCTTCTCAATCCCCTTTAGTCTATGGTAGCACTAAAAGGAAGATGGGGCAACAATTATCTTTTTAGTGTGTTACTACCCACCCTCTAGTTAATTAATTAAATTATCACTTATTAAATTCACTCTAACGAGGGCTATCTTGGCACCCCTTTGTGCGCCGACCACCCACTTAGAGCCACTCCCTCTAGACACTCAACCACAAGACAATAATATCAAGGATTCTACCACATAAAGAACTAAATCAAATGATAATCAAAAGTGAGGGATGACCATCTCACCAACCACAAGGAAACACATCCACAGTCTAGTATAATCCAAATGTATGACTGACCCATAAGCATCACAAATCCAAATTCAAAACGAAATCAAGAGTAACCACATTACCCCACCTCTGGAATGACTTAGGTTCCTAAACAAGATTGTTAAACTCTAGGGTTCCCTTGCAGAGCATAAACCCCCAAATAAAATAACATCCATAAAACATGAAATTATATAACTCAAAAGAATTACTAACAATTAATATCATAAGACACGTCTCAAAGCATGGAAAAATCTTCATAAAAATGAAATTCAGTAAAACAAGAACTTCATTCAATTAATAACATCCAATTTATCTCTACTTTCACCATTGCACTTATTTTCATAAAACACCACATTCTACGAATCTTTTAAATAATATAAATAAATGTAAACTATCTATCTACCATATTTACAAATTAATTAATAACTAACCTATTGAAATATTACAATCCATATATATATATACCCATTTAAATACATGAAATCCAACCCAAACCTAATAACCATAGCATAGGTGAATCCCCGAATTTAAACATTAGAGAAAATGATGAATTTGAAATAACATTAAAAGGACGAATATGAAATAATATTAATCAAACACAATACACATATCACCGTACTGGCATGCGAAAACCGTAACCACTTAACAAAGCCATTTTTTTTTTGAAATCTATACAGGTGCCAATAACTGCGGAACAAGGAAAAAAAAACCAACTTCCAAATGCCATCGAATGCACACAGAAACCTAAGAATGTAAATCAAGTAAAAGAATTATCATCGAATACATTACACAACGAACACCGAACGAAGACGGACGGGCGAACGAACGGACGACAACCACGGTAACATTTAATTGAACATGAAAATCAACCAAACGGGGTTAATACATATATATATGCCAGTAAAATGTAGGGCATGGAAAAAGGGAACTATGGATTTAAACAAGTAATAAATCAACAATGAAGTCACAGAACTGCGAGCTTAGAATGCGGAAGGACGGTGCATCACATAGGTATGCAAGCATTAAAAGAAAGCCAGGGAAAAGACACGCGATAGCCTAGTGGGAATGGTGATTGATACGGACTAAACACAGTACACTCGTACCCAAGCTAAAATGCATCAATCTAATAACCATCCTTTGAGCAAGGACTGGTGAATTCTGAAATGTAAAGGAAAAATGTAGCTATATAAAAATTAATTCTCAACAAACACCCATGGGAACCTTTCGTCCATACACAGGGCATGACAATTTCGAATATCATCCCATCGAATACCCATACTTCCGGACCCAAAAACTTAACTGGTAGTAAAATAAAATTTTAATCAAAATCCTCCACTTTGTGTATGGACACCCAAAAATATAACAAAACAAACTATAAATATACATAGGAATGATCGGGTAAAAAACCTTGCAATAAAATTCGCACTAGAACCAAAATAAATATATATATATATATAAATGTTTTGATTAACATTTTAATATCATTCTAATCCAGTTCCAGCATAAATATAATTCTGTAAATTTCTATTGAACCAGAGATTTAATAATACTAAACAAAAGGGTCTTTTATTAAATCACATAAAGATATGGGGTGCAAATTTACCCAGATTAAATAGATTCCAAATCAGGGAAAACCCCTACACAGAAATCTTAAGTTCATTTTCAACAATTACGCATAGAGATTTAAAATCCTCTCTTCAAACAAACACACGCACAGATCTAAACTCTCTTCTTTTTTAAAAAAAATAGCAACACACACACAATTTAAAACTCTTTAAACATAACAGCCAAAAGTATCTTATTTTATCTAAAAATTAAATAACCAGAAAAACAATATAAGAGGAACCTAGCGTCCTACGGCTGTAGAAGAAATCCAACATAGGTGTTTTCCTCCTCTTTTCAACGCTGATCCTTTTCTATAGCTTCTTTTTCCCCAAATCAAAATCTGAGACAATCTTCCAAAAAATTTCCCCTGCATACCCCTTTTCTGTTCTTTTTAAAAGAATACAAAATCCCCCTTTCTACAGCCCCCTGCCTCTTCCTCTTCCTCTCCCTGTAAAATAGATTTCGCATTAATTAATTTTATTCTCAGAATAACCCCCACAAGAATATCTCTAGCTTTTCTCATTTAATTTTTTTTTTTTTTAACAATAATTTCTAATCACCACCACTTATTTCTAAAATTTAATTAAAAGAAGCTTTTAGTAAATAAATAACTTTTAATTAAATATAATTAAACTTCAATACTTACTAGATCATAATTAATAAAATAACTTTAATTAATCTTCTAAATATAAAATAATTAAATTAACTATCACCAAACCATAAATAAATTAAATAAATCATTTAACTCAAAAATCAAAATACCAATACAAGACCAGGTCAACACATGACTCAACAACCTCCTAACGACATGACAGACTTGGGATGGGAATTC